>OY728145.1:403731943-404934709 GCA_963277665.1 Viscum album | reverse complement strand
ATCACCACCGCCAACTCCAGATCATGCGTTGGATAGTTTTGCTCATGGATTTTCAACTGCCTTGAGGCATATGATATCACTTTATCATTCTGCATCAGTACATAGCCTAATCCCTTCTTCGAAGCATCAATTAATACCACAAAATGTTCCCCACTTGTGGGTAAAGTGAGCATGGGTGCAGTGATAAGCCTCCTTTTCAACTCCTTGAAGATTTCTTCGCATTCATCACTCCAAGAAAACTTTACTCCCTTTTGAGTTATCTTGGTAAGAGGGTTGGACAATCATGAGAAATTTCTCACAAATCGTCGATAATATCCAGCTAACCCCAAGAAGCTACGGATATCCGTTACTGATGTTGGCCTCGGCCATCCCTCAATTGCATCTGTTTTGGAGGGGTCCACAGATATCCCATTGCTTGTGATGATATGGCCCAAGAATGAGACCTCCTTCAACCAGAACTCACACTTGCTGTACTTTGCATAGAGCTTTTCCTTCCGCAAAGTGTCTAGTATAATTTTTAAATGCTCCTCATGATCCTCCTTTGTTTTGGAGTATATTTGAATATCATCTATAAAGACTACCACAAATTTTTCAAGGTAATCTCTAAAGACTCTGTTCATTAAATCCATGAAGATTTCTGGAGCATTAGTGAGTTCGAAAGGCATTAATATGAATTCATAGTGCCCGTATCTTGTGCGAAAAGCAGACTTGGGGATATCTTCCTTCTTCACCCTTACTTGATAATATCCCGACTGCAAGTCCACCTTGGAGAAGTATTGTGCTCCACGCAGCTGATCAAACAAGTCATTGATCCATGGAATAGGATACTTGTTATTTATCGTGATTTTTTTAAGTTCACGATAATCGATGCAAAGCCGCATTGACCCATCCTTCTTCTTAACGAAGAGGACTGGTGCACCCCATGGTGAATCACTTGGGCGTATAAACCCTTTATCCAGATTCTCCTGTAGTTGTTTCTTCAGCTCTTCAAGTTCAACAACATCCATTCTATATAGAGTCTTGGATATTGGTAACTCCCCAGGTATAAGTTCAATTAAGAACTTAACATCTCTTCTAGGAGGAAGACCAAGCAGTTCCTCAGGAAACACTTCAGCAAATTCCCTCACAATATGCATTTCTTCAAGGGTGGTTTCTTCCTTGGACTCAATCATCTGAGCCAAATACGCATGTTCATAGGGCAGTAATATCCACGCTTGAGATGATGGATCTAAAGGAGATTCATCTTCCTCCTGACACTTGTAAAGAATCGGGGGTCGATTCTCCATATGGAGTGTGATTTCCCTCTCCCGAAAATTTATATTGGCTCTATATAAGGAAAGCCAATCCATGCCAAGAATTACATCAAATTCCACCAGAGGGAGTATGACGAGGTTCGTCGGGAAATTAAATCCACAGATTATAACAGGGGAGGACTTATATTCATGGGATGCAATGATTTCCCCATTTTCCGTACTCATCGACATCTTCACTTCCATGATTTGTGGTGGTGCTGGGATTGTTCTACCAAACTTTCGTGATATAAAAGAATGCGTAGAACCTGAATCAAAAATTACGTTCACTATTCTTGAATGAATAACTAGAGTACCTGTCACCACTTCATTTTCGAGGTTCACTTCGGCAGAAGTGATGGAAAAAGCTCTTCCTTGCTGCCTTGGAGGTTGTTGGTTGTGTCCGAAAACCCTTGGATTAGGGCACTGATTTTCAAAATGACCCGGTTCTTTGAATTTGTATCATTGAACAACACGTTGAGGTTCGAACGGAGCATTCCTCTCCTCGGTCGCAGCTGCGGGTCTTTCTTGCTGTCAGTTAACAGCTAGGTGCCCTTCTCTTCCACACCTGAAGCATTTCCTCGTCCCCTTAAGGCAATTTCCAGGGTGCTTCTTTCTACACTTTTGGAAAGTGGGGTGCTGTATCTTCTTAGCACCGTTGGATTTATCCATCAGACCGCTAGCATTGAAGTCCACCTTACGCTTCTTGTCCCCATGATACCCCTATGATTCTCCAATCTCCATTTCGACCTTGAGGGCACATCGGACAATTTCCTCATAGCTGTCGAAGTCACGGATCGCTAATGCTTTCCGTAAGCTAGGCTTCAGCCCCCCAAAGAAGCGGCCAACCTTGCATTCGAGGGTAACGACAAAGCCGGAAGCGTATCGTGCAAACCTTGTGAAGTTTGCCTCATACACTCCAACAGATTCTTCATCTTTTTTCTTGAGGGAAAGAAATTCCCTTTCCATCTTAAGTCGGAGGGTGCGCGGAAAATATTTATCGAAAAATATCTTCCAGAAATCCTTCCATTCCAACACCTCGATCTCCTCCTCAGGCTTCTTATTTTTGATCAACATCCACCATTGATCAACTTCACCCTCTATATGATAAGCGGCTAGGAGAACCTTCTCTTGTTCAGAACATTGGAGGATGGAGAAGACCTTTTCAATGGAGTTGATCCATTTTTCAGCGATCGTGGGATCAGATGATCCACTAAAAGTAGGAGGCCTTTGTCTCATGAAGCTCTCGATAGCGACTTGTTCTTTCTTAGGGGGGTTGAATGTTCCTCTTGACCCGTGTTTCTATTCAAAACTTGAGTTAGCTGAGAGAGAAGCATGAAAAAGTTCGCGATTCCCGCTCCCATTGGATTTGGCATCTCATTAGTACAGTCATCACACTGATCTTCACAACGGTTGTTAGCCCGAGTCCTCCTATTACCGGCCATTAGCTGGAATAAAAGGAAAGTTAGGGGTAAAACATAAAGGGTAATCCAAAGACAAAAGTTGATTAATTATAAATAAACTTTAATTTCCTTAACTCACGAGTCTATAGGCTTCAATCTAGGCTTTTCATGATCTACTTTCTAACATATATTCTTAGGGGATTTTTTTTAATTCCCTTAATAAGGGTTCATACTAAGCTTGTGAATTTATCAAAACATATCCCCCGGGAGTGTTGTAACCAAGAGTACATCAAGGCCCATTGTCGTGCACCAATTCCCATTCGAGTCTAGCTCAAAGCGGTGTTTTCGGGTTTTACCCCTAGGATACATCTGTGCCAGAGCCGCCTCTACCTGCTCGTATCCAGATAGGGATGTATTTGTTTGATAAACCACTTACTCAGTACTTACCAAAACTTAGGGATGTTTTTATTATACTTATTCTTGTATCTAAGGCTTTACTAGGGTTTCCTAATCCCAAAAATAACTAAACCTATCCTTTGATACCAACTATGACAACCCTGCTTTTTATTACAACATAAACATGATTTATTACATAAAACTTCACTTGATACAACAAAGAAAATAGAGTGGTTTAGTGTCTTTGGGGATTAGGATCATTACATAAAAACTTAAAACATGAAATACAACATCTTTATTGAAAACTTCCTTTACATGACCACTACATTCCCTCGTACTTAGCATTGCATGGGATAACCTGAGGACATGCATAAGAAAAGGGTGAGCTATAAAGCCCAGTAAGGGAGTACAAATGGAATAACATGAGGAGTACAATACATGTTAGACAATAGGAATATCAATAGAGAGTAAGAAAAACATGAACATAAAGGCATGATAAAGCATGATAATCATAACATGGAAATGTGGCAACAACACTTAACATGGAATTAGCATAAGCCAAGGCTCATTACACATAGAGCATGAGTAAATCCTCATTGCACATAAAGCACGAGTAAACCCTAGTTTCACTTGAATTAGCATGATTCAACACTCATTTCACATGATGTATCATGATATTATACTTTACCCAATGCATTGGAGCGCTATAAGGGCGCACCCTTCTTAAACATTTCATTTCATGCATAAGTGTGCCACATGGATCATAAAACATGGATTCATAAAAATAACCATTTATTCCACGATAAAGGAATATGGAATTCACACATGAAACTTTACAATCAATAAGTAAATGTGCATAAAGGTGAATACCCTTGATGGATAAATGAGCATGTTATTCACTACACAATGACATTAGCTTATAAAATCGGTGCGATTTCAGCAGCGTAACGACGTGACATAAGAATTCATAAAAATGGTTGATGAGAGAGAAAGGGGTTACTCATCATATTTACATGTAATGGACAGTAAGGAGGTCATATAGATACATTTCCCAACAATTTTAATGGAATTTAGATTCATGATACAAAAGTATTGCTTGAATGTAAAAGAGGAGAGAGAAGTTCCTTTCGAAATTTCGGCATAGTAACGGGTGTACATGAGAGGCATTTAATGAGAGAGAAAGGGGTATCCCATAATTAAAACAATAATAGGGCAGTATGGGGGAGGTGATAAACCATACCCCAACATTCATAATTGAAATTAAAAGGGCAATACAATTTAAAGAAAATTGACAAAAATGAGAAAGGAAGAAAAAAAACCCTTACTTGGAAGTGTGCTTCCAAAGGCTAGAGAGAGGCTTGTGAGAGGCTTATTGGGAGCTTGGGGAACCTTGAGAGGATTCTAGAGAGAGTAGGGAAGAGGTTGGATGAACTCCAAGGGATTTTAGTGAGGAGTAAGTGGGAGCTTGGGTGGGTTTATATAGGAAAGGTGAGGGAATTCTTTATTATTTAGGTTTGGGACCCCTTATATTAAATTAATCCAAACCACAAACCATACCATGGTTTTAGCCCATGGTTTTTGGAAAAGAGAAGAGGAAAAAAATATTTTATAATTCCAAAGTCCGAACTTCTTAAAATATTAGGGTTGCTTATGTGGAGGTGAGTCACACTCCCATGGAAATTAATTTAAAAAGGCAAGGTGTTGAATAAGTCTTGAGGGGTCCATTAATGCTTTGAAAAGTAAGTCAAACAAACCCAAAATCACATTATTTTAATTTTAAAACATATATTGTCCGAAAATAAAGATATTATTATTTTATTACATCACTATTGGGTCATTATGATGTCATAAAACACATTATATATTTAAACGGTATTTAATTTTTACCCAAAAATTTGACTGTCTCAGAAAATTATAAAAAATTCACCATTGGATAATTTTGACGTCCTGATTCCAAAAATAACATTTATTTTATCTAAATAATTTTCTAAATATATTAATTTTCACTTTTAAAATAAAAACAGACATTTATCGAAAATTCACGGGTTTTGACAGAAATGGCTTTCAAACCTTAATAAAATTTTTAATTGCATTCATAAAATTATAAGATCGTTTATATTTAATAAAAATTAATTTAATAATAATAATATTATTTTATTAAAATATTATTTAATTCAAAAAATCCCTTAATTTAAAAATATATTTCTTAATTAAATGATAACTAAAAACACCATTTGTGCTTTAAGAACTATTTACAATGTATCAAAAATGACTAGAAAATATATTCATTATTATATAAAAAAAATAATGTACATGAACATAATACTACTTATTTGTTACATAACCCCTTAAAACAGCCGCATAAGACCTAAGGGTAAGGTGTGCGATGGTGAAAGACTCTTGGGGTGGCTCGGATAACATCGCTCGAGTGGTAATTTCAATCAACTTCCACTTTTCCCGTAGACGGTCACGTTCGAGCTTGACATGATGAAGCTCAGCTTGGGCTTGGTCAAGGGAGAAGCCCAAAGATTCCACCTCTTTTCCGAGCTCCGACAAATGGGCTTCGTATGAGGCAATTCTACTGGATGAGGCCATCGATTCCTTTGTCTGAGTAAATTGGATTTGTTAAAGTCCTATATTTATACTAATCATGTAATCACTGTTCAATGACTATATTAGCAACGGTCAAAATTATTAACATAAAACCAAAGAAGTTGACATCTTATAAAAACATTTTTCATAAAGAGACATTTAACTGGATCAAGAGGGATTTTCCATTAATGAAACTTTGGGTCGTTACATACTAAGTGTTTCCATTGATCTCTATTAAATTCTATTTTAATTTAACTATTAGAATAAATATTATTCTCAAGACCGAGGAATAATTTTTTTATGATTTATTGATCGTAAATATTTACATATAATTCATTAATAAATAATTTATTTAATTATGTGAATAATTAATAAAAATTTATTCCCCAGATAGTGAATAGAATATTTATTTTATTTATTAAATATTTAATAAGTATTTATTCTCCAGACCATGAATAGAATATTTATTTATGAATAAATATTTAATAAATATTTATTTGGGTATTCGAAAAATATTGAGGAGTATGAGTAGACTAAGATCATGTCTGGTGATAAATATTAATCTGCAAGATAGTAAAAAAATAACTATCATTAAACTAGATAGCGCATGCTATAAAATAATAATAATAATAATAATAATATTATCTAGAATGAGGTTAGATAAATTTATTATATTATTTAAGGTTCATTGTGAAATTAAATAATATTTTAACATAATCCCTAACTCTATAAATTGAATGCTATGTCTATTGTATAGGGAAAGAATTGAGAATCACTACACACAACATACTTCTCCATATATTCCTCCTCATCTCTTGCTCTCAAGAACGAGAAGATCAATAGAGAATCCTTCAAGCCCGAAGGATCTTGAAGAGATCAAGACAATTGACATAAGATGATGGATCCTCTATGCCATCACCCGATATTCCATTGGTGTTTCTTAGTTATCAAAGGACCTCATGTGGATCACTGCTAGAGGGGATCTACTTTGGTTTATTCCTACATAATGAAGGCAATCTAAAAAGATTTTATGAAGATAAACATATTCATAAAATAAAGAACCTAAAAAAGTATTCTTTCTCTAGATTTAATATAAATTAATTATAAATCAAATGTGAAAAAGATCTTCTCTGGGTTTCGGGCTTCCTAAGTCAAAATTCGATAGAAAATTGTTGTTGGTCGTGACATTTATGCCTTGCACAATTGGAAAATAATCCTTCAAATCCAATAATAACTTTTATGGTTATTAATTATCCAGGGACTTCCACTGTCCACAAAACCTTCAAGTCATATCAGAGTAGTCACATTTAAATTTATAATTATTTATTTGATTGTTGATTAATATGTGTAATAGTGGTTAGATATTTAATTTCCATATTATTCATTCTTTAAATATAAAGTTTAATTAACACGAATTCAATATTTTAATATTTATCATTCAAGATTCATATTTTCTTATGGCCCAAGAATAGATGAAAAATGACCATAGATGGTATCGAGAGGTTCCAAATATTTTTGCTCGGTAGATTGGGTTACATGACATATAGCTGGGGTACACGTTGTGTACCCAAGTTCACTGTACTTGGACGTGTCATGGGATACACAACACATTGAGTAGCATAGGGCACATTAATTACACACCACATATAAATTGGGCCAATATGGAAAACATTTTGTAGGATTAAATGGTGTGTAGCTAGCATACATGTTGTGTAGTATACACTGTATAATGATAAAATTCACGCTAACCATGTGGTCAAATACATGGTTTTACATTTTAAGGGCTAACAACTTAGAACATTAATAAAACACATGGAGTGTATTAATCATACACAACATGTAATTTATTAAATAACACATATGAATAATATTCCAAGTCAAATGACACATTACGAAGACAAATGAAAAGTGGATCACACAATGCATGGCTTGATAGTACACACTGTGTAATTTGGATGAGGTGCACGCTAAATCCCCAAGAAAATATCACAGACACACATTAATTGGATAATTAATGGAGATAATATTTTAATACATTTTATACTAAAATTTAATGTTTATAATCCCACTATAGTGTTATTTTATGGGAAATTGTCACATTTTTAGGTTTTTATGGAATTTTGAGCTTAATTACAAAAATGACCTAATTTTGGTATTTAACTGTTTTATTTTTTATCATGTATTTCGATCATAACTTTTTCTATAATGAATAAAATTGTGAAATTACTTTTTTTAGGCTTCCTGATATCTTGGTATATATTTCATCCTTATAGACCCAAAGCTCCATCCATTAATCGAAGGCCCAAAATCAGCTCACAATCTAGGCCTCGAAAACTATGCATAGAACTGGATAATTTTCATATTGAGCTGATATCTTGAAGTGGGATGATAAAATGAATCTTAAATTCTGTATGGAGATGGATAAGGAATTAATGAAATTTTTTTTTATTAAAGAAGACACATTTGAATCTAGATTTTTTAAGTTCATAATGGTGTGGGAAATTGGAAAATTTGAATATGAAGAGTCACTTAGCCATATTAAATGTTCCAGACTAAACCATCCATAACCCTCTCCACACATGTCCATTGAATATGATTTTTTTGGAAACAAATAAGAGATATATCTGAAAAACTTTCATGAAGGACACATTCCAATATTATTCCATTTAATGTACTATCCATGAGAATATATTCAGAGGTCACATTTTGGAGTGAAAATGTCTCACCCTTTCTATATAAATTGTCACCTCCCATCCCATTACAAAGGATAGACATTTCCTGGGGCAAGGTGGATATTTGTTGTTGCACTTATTATTAATATTTATAATATATATTAGTGTATCTTTCTTATTATTTTGTTCATTTCTATCCTTATTCATTTTCTTTTCAATTGTTATGTTTCTCCCACCATGCTTCTTTATAACTCCATGCTTGTGGAGTGCAAACCCTCATTGTTGTTTGAGGGGGGAAGTGGTGGTATTTGAGTTTATTATGATTTATTGATTCATAATGTTTTATTATAAATATTTATTAGTGTTCAAATTATTGTGATGAGTTTTATCCACAATTTCTCTACTATTGTCTTCTTCCTCCTTGTTTAATAATTTTCCTTCTCATTGATATCTAATTCATTCAAATGGTGGAATTTGGATTGTGTATTAATGTGGAAAAAATTACTCCTATATGTAGAGGTCTCAGTGTAGGGTAATACCATTCAAATAATATTGTGTGGAGTGATAGGTCTTTATCTCCACATTGAATAAAATATTGATATATATTTTTAATAATAATGATCATACCACTACAAACCCCCGAGAGCAAAGATTTTCTTCTATTGACTTCTTTGTGTTTTCTTTCTTCTTATTTTTTATCATCGTGTTTTGTATTTTCATATATATATATTATTTATAATTTATGAATTTCAAACCCCCCATATATATTAGTTAAGTTAGTTTTATATTAGTTAGATTATAAATAGTGATAATAGAAATTTTGTGTGTGTGAGTGGACTCCTGGAGATTGACCCTAGATTGTGTCACTATGGTACACTCTTAGGTAAAAAAAATGTATTGATGATGGATCCATGAAAAAACCATTTTATTAATTTGGAACCATTACTAGGGAGTCCAATTTTTCTCAAACACTGTTTTTTCATAAAAAACCAAAAAAATCAAAAAAAAATCAAAAATTAAAAAAGAAAGATCTGCATTGAATATCATTGTTTTTTTAGGTCATGTATTACTTTAGTGATTTTTATTATGCATAACATAGTATGGAATGTTTTAATAATGAATATAAATTTAAGATTAAAATTATTGAAAATTCATAATAAATGGAACAAAATTCCTTAGTGATTCAAAATAATTTCAAAGTTCTCGAAAAAGCAAACAAGTTGGTTGTGTTGTTGGCCGCCGAAGTTGAAGTAGTTAAAGTTTTATGGATGGAATTAGAAAAACGAAAAATGAAGATAAAATAATGAATATTCTACCTAAATTTCAAGAATACATTGGATAGGTTGAATCCAAACTTGAAGATCCACTTCCCTCTCCAATAAATGCATTCCTAGCTTCCCAGCTTGAAGAAAAGGAGTTTGAATTTTAAAATTTTGAGGGAGATTTAATTTCTTTAAATTATTTTCATTCCATAATTATTTATTTTGTATTAAAAATTATCTCCCTTATTATAATTTTTTGGATTCTCCACTACTAATGTGGGCCCTAAATGATGAATATGAAGAAGTTTCTCATGTTGAGGAAAGAATGGAGGAGCCTATTGAGTTGTACACTGGTGAAAATGAGGATGATGACACAAAAGAAGAAATTTGTAATGAATCATTTTATGAATGTAAACCTGAAGATAATATAATTAATATTCTAATATATCCACCACCATTTTACATAAATCCTTCATATGATCCAAATAGGGAGAACCCATACTTTCTTTTCCCTCCCCCTCTTGATCTAAAATTTTATTTTTCATCTATTCTAGGGGTTGGGACTATTTTTATTTTATTTGGGGGTTCTCACTCCTAGAATATACTGATGGATGTTATGAAAAATAATATGTGGTAGTTTCTAATCAAGAAACCCACCTTCATATTTAGGTTAAACCGCTTCAACTGCTTGACTAGGGGCAATAAAAACCTAGCACCCGCTTGGGGGTTAAACCAAGCATTATCCTCTTATTTTTCCTTCCTCTTTATTTTTCTTTATTTTTATTATGTTTTGATTTATCTCATAATTTCTAGGTTTAGTGGAAGTATCTAGGAGATTATCAAAAATATTCCATTAGAAAATAAATCCAGATTGTATCTTTCATTCCCTTTGTTTTTCTGCCCTTATTTATATTTTGTTGAGCTGAAATGAAGGGCAGTGAAATCTAAGTGTGGGATAGTGTCAACCTACTTAGTTGTTTTGTATGATTTTTCTTTTTGTTTTTAATTTATAGGAACCATAATATTTAATGAATATTTTTATCATTTTAACCCCTCAATTTATTTTGATAAAATTGAAATTATTTTTGAAAAAATGGATTTTAAATGATTGTTGATGTGAAAACATTTTATTTAAATTTGATTTTCAATCATTTTTATGAGTTTGAATAATTTTTGAAATCCATTCCCATGGAACAATGAATAAAAATATTTTTACCATCCTGTGAGTTATTATAAACCACTTTGATATATTCTTCCTGATACCCACACTTTCTTGATGGAAACTTGGATTTTGTATGAGAATCAAAATTTGTGACTTTTTTTCTTTCAATGATTTAGATTTCATGGAATATTTTTGATATGATTGAGGCATATATTTGGCTATAATTTTTTTATCTTGAGACCCACCCTTACATCTATCCTTCGTTATCCCTTATATTCCACAAATTTCCTTATAGGTTTAAGCCACATTACAAGCCAATTTTCCCTTATCCACTCACACTCTTGGTATTTTTGCATGGATATTTCAAGTTTGAGTATGGGGGAAGGGGATTTTGTGTGAATTTGTTGGGATGTGTTTCATTTTTAGATGATTCGAGGTGTGTGGAAACATTTTGGGTAGTTTATAATGAGATAATTGAGCTTGATTCATTATTTCATTGTTCTTTATTTGTTTCATTCGGTTCTCCTCCAAAAAAAATGAAAAAAATGAAAAAATGGATATGAGATTGAATTTCTCATTGTACGTCATTTTATGACTCATGTACCTATATAAAATAAAGGAAATTATTTTCATTAATTCATTGTATTCAATTTTCATCTCATCCTCTATGGAAAAAAATCAAAAAAGAAAAGAAAATAAAGATGTACCTTTATGGAGCTTTATAATAAAAAGAAAAAAAATGAAAAAGGGGAGAACTTGGATGATATCATTCATTTTAATCACTTATTTTCTCATGTCCCATGTTATAAAATGGGGTTTGGTGTTGTGTTTCAAACTTTAAAGGTTATTTGAATTAGGTTCATCCTATATTTTGAGTGGATTATTCACGCATTGTACTTAAGAGTCAAACCTCCTCTTTTCAGCCTTTAAATTTTCAATCATTTACCCACTAACCCTAAACTAGAGAATTTAACTTTAAAAATTAATCATGATTGAATTAATTTTCATGTATCATTCTATAGATAAATGATAAACTTCACAGGTCTATGGTGATACATGCAACTTCTAAGCATGAGCATAACTCCATATTTAATTTCTCTTGAGTGAAGAGTGTCATAAAATCCAATGTGAGGTAGGTTATGATTGGGCTATAGATGGATTTAAAAGGTTGAAAAAAATTTAAATTTGAGGAATTAAAATAAGATGGAATTTTTTTCATAAATGATATATAATGAAATTTCATTTTGGAAAAGATCATTGATGTTTTCTCATTTTTTATTATTGTGTGAATTTTGATTTGAATATATGATGATTGTCTGAGAGTGAAATGGTTAAGTGTAGAGGAGTGATGAAGCTAATATTTTAATACATTTTATACTAAAATTAAATGTTTATAATGACCCCATAGTGTTAGTTTATGGGAAATTGTTACATTTTTAGGTTTTTGTGGAATTTTGAGCTTAATTTCAAAAATACCCTAGTTTTGGCATCTAACTATTTTATTTTTTATTATGTATTTCGGTCATAACTTTTTCTACACTGAATGAAATTGTGAAATTAATTTTTGTTATTCTTCCTGATAGCTTAGAATATATTTCATCCCTATGAACCCAAAACTTAATCCATCAATTGGAAGCCCAAAATCAGCTCATAATCTGAGCCTCAAAAACTGTGCATAGATATGGATATGTTTTATATTGAGCTGATATCTCGAAGTGGGACAGTCATAGGAAGAATAAATTAGACATGAATATGGATAAGTAATTAATAAACATATTTTATTAATTAATAAATGCATGAATCTAGTTTTTTCAAGGTCATAATGGCGTGGTAAGTTGGAAAAGTGGAATATGAAGAGTCACCTAGCTAAATTAAATATTTTGGACTAAATCATCCATAAAACTCTCCAAACATGTCCATTTAAGCTTAAAGTTTGTGGAAGGAAATGTAAGATATAGACGAACAACTTTAATGAAGGACACATTCCAATATTCTTCCATTTATTGGGCCATCCATGCAAATATATTCATAGGTCACATTTTGGAGTGAAAATGTCTCACCCTTTCACTATAAATTATCACCTCCCCTCTCATTACAAAGGATATACATTTTCAGGGGGAAAGGTGGAGTTTTATTGTTGTACTTGTTTTTTCATATGTCTAATATATATTAGTGTAGATTTATTCTTCTTTTGTGAATTCATATCCTTCTTCATTTTCTTTTCAATTTTTGTGTTTCTCCCACCGTGCTTCTTTCTAACTCCATGCTTGTGGAGAGCTAACCCTAATTGTCATTCAAGGGGGAAGTGGTGGTATTTGATTTTATTAAGATTTATCGATTTGTCATGTTTTATTCTAAGGATTCAGTAGTGGTTAAATGATTGTGATGAATGGTCTCCTCACTTTATCTATTATTGTATTCTTCCTCCTCATTTAATAATTTTCCTTCTCGTTGATATCTAATTCATTAAAATGGTGGAGTTTGGATTGTGTATTGATATGGAAAATATTACTCTTACATGAGAGGTCTCAGTGTAGGGAAATAAAATTAAAATGAGAGGGTGTGGAGTGACATGTATTTATCTCCACATTGAATAATATATTGATAGATATTTAGAATAATAATGATAATACCACTACAAACCCCCAAGAGCAATGATTTTCTTCTGCTAACTTCTTTGTGTTTTAGGAAGTGCAAGAAATAAATAAAAAAAGGATACTACGAAATACATCTACACTTAGGGGAGAACTATGATGTCAGAACATGAGAGGAAGAATGTATTTTTCTTCAAAACTTGTTTATAATTTTTCTATTTAAATAAATTATAGAAATAAAATTTCTTCAATTGAAAATTATATAGATTCATTATAATTTTTTCATAAAAAATATATTGATGTAAATGTGAATTTATGAACATTAAAATATATTGATGAGAAAAAATAGATCAGAGAGTTTGTTTATGGATTAAATTAGGACTTTGGATTAATATTAAGTTCAATTATTATAATAAAGATCTATTTTACAGTAAATATTTTCCTAGTTGGGTTCATGATCATCTTTATTTTTAATGACTTCATCAGAGTTCTACTTATAATCACCCTTTAATTCTTTAAATCATGTTCACCTATTTCATTCAAACTATGTTTATTTTAAATGACATTCATTTCATTGAAATCTCTCAACCAATGTATCCTTTTACTACAACATATGTAGCCTATTCAATAATACAAGTGTCCCATGAAATCATATTCCTGAATGTTTTCATAAATTTTTCTAATATTTTATTTTTTAATCTTCATTAATGACATACATAAAAAAAGTACTAAACACTTTTCCACACACTTGACCAATTATTTTACTCATGTATGTTCTCTCAATAAGAGTTACACTATAAAATCATATCCCCTCAAGTCGAAGCTCAAATTCAATTATTATTTAAAATTTTATTCTACATGACATTGATTAATAACTAATATATATACTTATTTCATTCTATGTAAACTCCCTCAAACCTAGGCTACCCCAAGGATAAATTTGGGTGATTTCTCACCCTCTTTTAGATGATTTCCAATGTAGTATTGTTGGTTGATCGTTAGATCTTTGTAATCCTCAAATTTGGAATTATGAATTCCTCTTATATCATTCCTTTGACCTATAATATTAGAAAATATCTTGTGAGTGATACAAATTTAGGTCATTTATTTAAATTTTTTGGTTTTTTGTGATTGGGAATTGAGATACCTGAAGTTTAGGTGTGGCATATTTATAGTAAAAATTGAGGAATCATTAAGAGATTGTATAACTTTGTATGTAGCTTTGAAATCACCCTTGAATTGGATAATTACATAGTTTATGTGATTGATTATTATTCTTTAAATTTATATTGATTGATTTAAGCCAAATTATTTTGTTCAAAATGAGATTTTTATGGGAAAATCAAGATTTTGATAAAATGTTGGGTCTTCAACTATTGTTTTGCAACGTGGATTTCAATATGGATTTGTGTGGGTTCCATGGTGTTTTATAAGAGATTTTTTTTGTTTTAATTTCATATAGTCAATCCAAATGTGGATTGTTTGGGTAAGCATGGAACTTGGATATAGAATTATTAGGTGTGTGCATAGTGATTAAAACTAAAAATCCTTTATGTTGCATACTATGAGGTTAGGTTAACTAGAATGTATTTTTGTTAAAATTATTTGGTGAGAACTATTTTAAAATATATACATTTCACACCATGGGGGTGTATGGATTAGATAATATAAGTAAAATGTATATGTTTCTCACCATGGGGATAGGTGTCCTAGGCATGGTAGTGATTACAATATGGGTTAGAAGGAAACACTTACAAAGGGGAGGTTCACCTTGATCAAGGAAACTAGCTATAATTGTATATAAACATGGAATAGAGTCTCCTTATGAGAAGAGAAAAAGAAATATAATTACTTTGGGAAGACCAAAAAACATGAAATAGAGCTTCCATGTGATAGTAGAAAATATAAAATAATATTTTCCTAGTTTATATTTGGGTGGATTAACTTGGGTATGGGACATTGGACAAGGAAGCATGAAATTTCCTTAGCCACAGGGAAATATTTATTTCATTTGGTACTTGAATTGTTTTAGTGAAATAGTTTGGATTTGAAGATGTGTGCGATTCATGGAATTACTATGCTTTTTTGAACCTTATAGTTTCCCAAGTCTCTCACCCTTTTGGTAACCAATTGACTTTTTGACACATGATCATCAGAATTTGATACCTATACTCAAGTATTTCATTCTATCTAGATATACTAGTAAACTTGTATCCATGTTTCTATATAAGGAATCCCATATGGATTAATATCATGCTAATTATTATCATGGTTCTTTGTTATTACATAGTTTATTTTCATAATTTTTTTTCATCACCACACCCGAGACTTAATGGTTGTATCTAAAAAACAACAACCAAAATTTTACTGTCATATCATACCCGATCTCATCCTGAGTGTGAAAACTCACTAATTCCTACTTAAACTCAATGTATTTACTCAATAAATTAATTGAAAAAAATGAATAAACCTCAACTTAAACCCAAAAACAATCCATGATATATTCTATAATTATTCAATCCACCATCCTCACATGCTTCCATGGTAACAATTCCACTAATAGGTATAGATCTAGGGAATATACTTATACTCATGTATGCAAAAATATATAGGTAATATCCTTATACTCATGAAAGAAAATATATATCCGGAGGTCCCTCAATTATAAGAAAAATGTAGGAAATATCCTATAACCCACTAGTATCAACATGTATGTACAAACGTATAAGTAATACCCTCATACTCATGATATGCATCTCTTAACTATGTTTGACTGCTTCTTATACTACTTATAATGATAAATGATTTGTTTTTTCTACAATTAAAGAGTCTCAAATTTTACTATACTTTCATTTAAGTTATTATAGTACTAATTCTTCTTGATATTATTCAATCTATATAGTTATAGGTTACTTATTCTCATCATGTGATCCACATAGATACTTTTTCTTCTTGTCTCACTTAAAAATATTCTTGAAAATTTCTATAAATAGTAATAAACATTTTTATTTTTTTATCACACATCACTTTAACGACATGGAAGCATGAATAACAACATATATCATGCACTAGAAGAAAAAAAAAATAATTTTAATTTGAAATTGAAATACCAATTCCTATAAAATAGTATTTTCAGCTATTTCTAAAATTCATCATCTTCTTCTTCATACTTCTTATTATTCTTTTCAAACTCTATTCCATATACAATACAACGTAGAAAAATTCTCTATAGCATGGATAATAGATTAGATTTTAACTAATCACACTTAATTTAAAGTAACTATTTCTTCAAAGTGTGAAGATTTTACTTCATTTAAATGAATTTAAAATATTATTCTGAAATTTTTTATCCACGATTGAATATCCTGGGAATCATCCCAATAAATTCTATTTTCTCTAAATAATTCTAGAAACTTAAGAATTCAATCTACAAAATAATAATATTTTCTCTAAGTGTTGAATCATATTCATGTTTAGATCACTCATACATAATAGTGGATTTACTCATAAAAAAGTAAATTGACTCATACACAAAGGTAAATGAATCATATTATAGGTAAAATGACTATTATGTTGGCCAAAATGACTCATAAGCAGGTCAAATGATACAAAAACAACTCAAAATAAATCGTATGCAGGTCAAATGACTCATACACAACTCAAAATGAATCATATTCATGTTAAGAATTACTTATACTGTCTTCTAATATAACTGATTCACACCTCTAAATCTAGTAAATTTTTAACTTGGATCTAAATTACTCAACATATTAAAATACTTCCATATTTTCTATAAAATCTTAAAAAATGAATCTAATCATCTTCAAACACTCCATAAATATTATAATGAACATCATATCAAATGGATAATCAAATATCACTTCAGTTTGAACATGATTTTTTTATTAAAAAAAATAAAACACAAGAATCACATCCATTTAAAACTTATTTAAAACATATTATCTGGATAATCTCATTATTATAGAATTAACTTCATGTTATAATAATATCATTAATAATACAACTACTTCCAAACATCTACCAGGCCCAAAAATCTCATTAATAATCCAACTAATTCCAAACACATCCTTAATAATTCAACTACTTCAAAAAACATCTTACCTTAATTACAAGAAACACAGGATTAATGAGATTTAAAAAGACAATATATAGCTAGAGGTACCTTATAGAGACACTATATTAGGATTAGGTTTAGTAGGTTAATCATGGGGATGTTTACAATGGGTAGATCTAGATTAATCTATTTTACATAATAATCCATTACAAAACAATTGAAAATTACCAAAAATGATACAATTATGATTTTTATTAGGATCTAATTGATAGAAAGGCCTCTTAGTCCCTGTACCACTAAATTGATGTTATACTAGAGACTTCTTCATGAAAAATAACGATGATGATAAATTTTATGGCATAATTATACCATCAAAAATATGATCATACATGGACTATTCCCCATTTACTATAGCACCCATTAAAATATAGTAATTGACTATCACTTAGGAACTCTAGCATAAATTTCCTCAATGATTACATCCCATTTGAGGAAATGATAACCTTATTAATATAAAAATATATATACAATAAATAACTATAAAATATATTTTAAAATTGTAATAAATTAAAGAATAATGGAATTTTATATGAAAGAAATACCTAAATAAAACCATATACAATGTTATAATAAAATCATAGTCATGAAAATAATATAGTCACATATACCGTGTTATAAGAAAATCATAGTTATGTAAATCATATATTCACATATGAATGACAGGAAAACCAAAGGGATGATCAAGTAAAACAATATATAAAATGAAAAAAATAAATAAAAGAAAAAATTATTATCCACTACCTAACCTTAAGACAATATATATATCTCTTTTGATCACCTATATCACACTCACCAATACATTATTCATCACACTGAATTACAAGTTAATATAAATTCTATACACACACTAATTTGTAAGTATATGGTGTCAATATAATAGGAGGATGTTTATTTTCTATAAAACCTAGACCACCAATACTATTAAGTGAAAAAAATATAATATAAATAATCCCATATCACACAACTGATTAGACATTCAAAAATTTATGTACATTCAATTACTTCTAGAAAAACATTATCAACTATTCTAAGAAAAATTCTAAAACATATAACATCATGAAAAAAATTCACTTCCACCACCAGAATCTACTTCTGAACATCCACATAACCAATATCTTGAATTCTACTGATAGTTTTTCTAGAACCTCCGAACATATAAAAACACTCAAATTACTTATTGTTATACATCTTGAATAATATAAATGTGGTTCCCATGTGTCTAGTAACCATCATCTTTGCCTTCTGATTCACCATGTCTTCTAATATCATCATACATGTACTTTTCAATAAATATAACTATTGTGTAATCAAATCCAATGTATAATATCATTTTTTTACAATATTCCCCCTATTTTATTTTATTTATAATACTAATATAATTAAAATTCCCCATTTTAACACTAACTTATTAAAAGAAATTTATGGATTTATAGTGAATTATACTCAACCATCCCTTGTAAATAAAATTCAATGTTATTCTTTTCCATATATTTAATTTAATTATCTACCCCTTTCACATAGAATTTATTAGGGGTATATATTATTATATCTACTCCCTCTTCATTTTGGTTTGATTTATTGTAGTTTTTCACAGTTGGGGATAATACAATACCTTTTTTGTGAAATTTAATTTAATTGGTTTTTGTTATTGATTTTCAATTAAATATTAGTTAAAATGACTTAATTTTTTTCAAAAAAAATTGAATAATGGTTTTCTATATTCAATGTAATTGCAGAGGGTATTATTGGATATTTAAGGATGCGTGCCTTGAGAATTATTTTTCTCAAGCATAAAGAATAAAGATAGAAGTGCGGTAAATGAATAGACACAATAATAGATTGTAAGTTTCACTCTGTTAGTTTAAAATTTTAATATCTATTTGGTAACTAAATAGTTCATTTATATTTGTAAACATTTTCTTTGGAGGCCCTTGATGAGCATGAAGATGTCAAATTTGGGCCAAATGATCATTTGCATCAGGTATTAGGAGATGATCACTATGGAAGATTATGCTATTAACCAGGGATGAATATTTTTCCCACTAGATATTGGCCCACTTCAGGTGCCAGTTCTTGTATCACCAAGTTGGAAACAACTCATGTTGAGGCAACATAGGCTCTTATAGAGGTAGAAAAGGGAAAAAATGGTAATACAGGAGTGTGAATGGAATCAAAAGGACAACGATGAATTAATGAAATTTATGAAAACCTTATGCATATCACTTGCACCAGATTCTACCATGAATTGTGATACATATCTATCGATGATTCATATGTTTATAGTGAACTGGGTGATGGTCCTAATTGCGGTCAGGATGATGATGTTCCTAGAAATGGAAATGGTGATGGTGATGGTGATTTTGAGTATGATGGTGAGGATGTTGAGGATAATGATGATGGTGGTGGTGATGATGATGGTAATGACATTGGTTGTGATAAGAGAGAGATTGATCCTTTATATTTTGACTGATATTTATGATACATGATGTTTGGTGATTGGATATGAATGAATATATGTGATGTTTCAAATGTGTGTTATCACTGTTTGAATGCATTAATTAGTTTCTTGAATTTTGTATATTGGTTGGTAGTGGTTTGGGTTTTAGTGTTTTCAGGTGAAATTATTTGATGATGTTTGCAATTTTTAGTCTATGGTGGAGGGATGAAAGTGTTTTTTGATGTTTTTAGGTATTTTTCCAAGGTGGGGGTGCTACTGGCCGCCAAGGTAAGTCAATTATATACCAATAGTTTTCAAACCATTGGTATAGATCTATTCTAATAGTTTCATAAAACTGTTGGTATAGTTTAAATCTAGGTAAGTCTATTCCAACAATTTGAAAAACTATTGGTGTAGATCTATATCAATGGTTTCATAAAACCACTATTAATATGTAATCCTAGGTGGGTATACCAATGATTTATAGGAAATTGTTGGCATATCCCAATAACCATGAAATTATAGCCAACAATTTAGAGAACCATTGGTATAGGCTATACCAACAGTTCTCCATCCTATACCAAATATTGGGAAAAAAATACCTTAAGGTATCATTGAAGCATTTTTGAGGAGATTGTGTTTGTTTACAAAGTGGGCCTCTATGTTGTGTTTGTTGACAAAGAAAACCATGATGTCCAATTTTGTTGACAAAAAGGATTTAATTGTGACATGTAGAGTTCAAGGGATGTTTTTAATGATCCATGATTGAATCAAGAATGTTGAAAAAGGAATGGTCGATCTGGAGGTGGTTCAAAAAAGCAGATACAAGGTGGTGCCATTTTCCAGTGTTTGCCAAATTTTTGGACCTCAAAATCGACAAATAGAGAAAAGTGTTTTTGGCAAAGGGACTTACGCACCAGTGTCTTGGAGGCTTTGAAACTTTTGTGTCATGTGTTTTTCAATATCATAACATCAAAATATGGCAAAGGAAAAGGGGTGCTCAAGTTTTGGGTTTGGTCGCTCAAGTAATTTGCGCGATAGGGACTATGGCGGATGGACTTGCGCGCTGAGAGGAAACTTACACGCCAGTGCTCAGGGTGTCCAAATGCCTTTAAATAAAGGTATAACCCTCCTCATTCAGTGTGAGTTCAACACTTAGAGAAAATCAGAGCTCCCATCGCGCAGGTGGTGTGGCCGCGCAAGTATAAAGATATTCAGAAGTTGCGCGCCAGTTGATAGTTGCACGCCCTAAGTGGTTTGTGCGAGAAAGGGTATGATTCGCCTAAGTTTAGAGTTGAAGAAGGGGGTGTTGCGTAGGTAGTTTTGTGACACTTGATCACTAGGATTTGAAGAAGAACGACAGTTGATAGTTGCGTGCCAAAATTGGTTTGGGCGTAAAAGGGTGTGAGTCATGCAAGTTTGGAGTTGAATAAGCGAGTGTCATGCAAGTGGATGAGGTGAACATGCACACCGGTTTGAACTTGCGCACCGGCTTGGAGAAGTGCTCCAGGTATGGTTGAAGCACGACAGTGATTTTAGGGTTGCACGAAATCTGGAATATTGCCCGATACCTTCAGTGTAAAGTGAGATTCATCTACGGGTGAAATTTGGACTTCAACAGAGCATCTACATACAACATAGGATGCATTCATTAATGATAATGAAGAGACCTATAGGTCTATAAACTGTGAGTGGATCCTTTCTAGAGCAGTGAGAAAAGGAAGAGGAAGAAGGTGATCCTCTCCACCGGCAGTGAGCCAGAGAGTGAGAAACATGGAGTGACCCTTGGGAAAGTAGTGAGCTGACCCCAAACATTATAAATGCAGTGATCCTAGGAATAGAAGTGATCTACCCGAACTTTGTAAAACAGCAGTGCGCTTTTAGTAGATTTGGTACATCGGCACATCGCCGGTGTATGCTCCTTGGACGTAGCCTAATGAGGGTGAACCAAGTAAAAATCATTGTGTCCTGTGCATGCTTTAGTTTTTGTTTAAACTTTGCTACAGGAAAGAGAGATAAGAGCGTCTTTTTTAACAGTGAGACAAGATCAATAGGGGCAGTTTTTTTAATCTGTCATACCCTGATTCACCCCCCCTCTCAGGGTATCTAACCTAGTGGACCTAACACCAATAGTTTTGAAATATTGGTATGGCCCCATTTTTTATCAGTATTGTAATATGTGTTGGAATCCCTTATTCTTGTTGTTACACCCTAGTAGGAAAATGAGGGTAAAAAGGATGCCTACTAGAGATATATTGAGGAAGCTTCCTATGTCTATTGTATTATATTATCAACTATGTCGGTAGCATTGATGATACAACATAAAGACATGTTTTCTTACACTATAACATCTCATATTTTTTTTCTAGATAAAGAGAAGAAAAGTCTTTAAATAAATAAGATTTTCAATGCACTATATCAGTGTAAACTGGAAGAAGGTAATTTAGATACTGATTATGCTTTCAAAATGCTAGGGTATATTGATTAATTAGAAAAATTGGGCTTCCACTTAGATAAAAAATTATCCATTAATATTATATTATTATCCTTACCACAAAGGTTATCCTTATTTGTCTAATCCTGAATAAATGAAATGGATAAGTCCCTAGGAAACTTTTTTCTATACTTCACCAAGCAGATAAGAATTGGTTGAAATATGTGTCCCCACCCCTCATGATGAATGTTTAAAAGAAAATGATGAATATCCCATGTCTAATATAAATAAAAAATATATTTTATATCATCCTTAAAATATAAAAAAGATTCAAAGGATGAAGAATGAACATGGGGCTATTTTCTTCTTATGTGGAAAGAATGGAAATTGGAATATAAATTGCGACAAATTGAATAAGCATGTAGTTTCATCCACTTCAGGTATATTCATCAAGTTTTTATTCACCACTTGTGTATTAAATAAAATATTCATACAAAATATATGTATTTAAATATATAAAATGAATATGAATAAAAAAGGTATAGAGTGAGCTCAAAATAACCCGAGAAAGGGAGATTCCTACACCATCCAAGGGGATCTCACCACTTATTGTTAGATTTGATGCCTAATTTATGGTAACATGTATTCATAGTTTTTAATATTAATAAACTAATTATAACATCATTATTGTTATTATTTATAACATAGTATATGATAATTTTCCAAGAGTAGCTATCTCACTAAAAGGTTATAGTAGTTCCCTGCTAGGATAAGAATTCAGAAGTGCTATGACACTATTCTTAAATATATATTCTATAGCCAGATGATATCATTTGAGAGGAAAAAAATGATACAAGCTATCAGGGGGTAAAGAATCATAGAACTTTGATGCAACTTCTCATGGTGTACGCCCTTAGTAATATCTAGTAGGATATTATGAGAATGAGACCCACCAGTAGGAAATCCACATTTATATGTGTCATTTGATATTCCTATATACGGATGTTTTTATTTGTCCTTAGACCTTAATATTATTATTAATGAGTATTATGAGTCATGTACTTTGATTTATTGATGAAAACTGTGATGACAAATGTTCATGGTGAAGTATGATACATTGGGTGCATCACGAATAATATTGCATTAATGAATAAATTAGAGAAAGGATTTGTCCCTTTTGTTCCTTAATGGAAGTTTTTATTTTAGGTCTTTTATGGAAATGATATAGCCTAAATAAATCCATGTCCATGGTGTTCTATAGGCAAGTTCAATTTCTATAAAGTCAAAGAAAGCGACATCGATCATATAGGTTAATGATACTGGCATGTAACGTACTTAATTTGAGATTTCACGATAAAGGTATTATATTACATAGTAAGCATCCATACGAATTATTATGTCATTGAGACATAAAATTATTTCTCTATGGGTGCCTTGGCATATTTCTAGATGACAACATTAGACTTTTGGATGCTCCATATAATACCACTGAGAAAGAGTCCTAGAGAGTCACACACTAAGTGTATCCAAAATATCAGTTAAATAATATATTATTATTTATTATATAACAAGTTGAATATATATTATTATTATATGTGGTTTAATAATTATTCATTTTTTCTTGATCACATTTATTCCATCACCAGTTATTCAAGAGAATATAATGTGAGTGGAATATTTAATAAATATTTATTTTCTATTTAGTGAATATAATATTTATTTATTTATTGGAGAATAATGCAGTGATATTTATTTAATAAATAAATAGTCATTATTCAAGGATCGATAAATATTATGGAGGAATGAAATACTGGGATTTTGGATTTGGTGAGAAAATAATAAATAATAAATATTATTTGATTAAATAATATTTAATTTTAATCCACAAGTTAAGCGTATGTTGAGAAATAATAATAATAATAAAATTATTTGATATGGGGTTTTTTCTATGATTAAATAAATAATTAATTGCACTTACCAAATTATTTTATTTTAACCCTAACAATATATAAACCCAGTTATGTTATTTTCTCATTAGAACAATTCATTTGTTTGGGTTGTGCACAATGGAATTGGAGAATTCTTTCAAGACCTTGAGATATCTCTTCTCCAAGATCGCTCCCAAGAACAAAGAGAATTCCTCCTCCACCAGATCAAAGAGAATGGTTTAGAATAAACTCTCGTAGCGATCAAAGGTGGATGATACAAGCACAAGGATCTACTGTGCTAGTACTTAGAGATTCTTTCGGTGATGTCTGGAGATTCGTAGAACACATGTGGATCACCACTAGAGTGAATCTACACTTGATTCCTACAATGCAACGATGATGCATCACAGGTCTGTTTCCAGATCTATCAATAAAAAAATAATTCCATCAAGGTAATTATTATTTAATTAAATTAATTATAAATAATATGTGATGATCCTCTCTCTAGTTCTGGAATGATTCATGCTGCATATATTCTTTGATTCAATTCCATTGAACAAGATGTTTATCATCATGTAGATCTCATATTGACCATTGAACATGACAAAAATAAAATTTGGGTACTTCCCATCACACAATTCCACTGCGCCCAAAACCTATAAGTGGTATCAGAGTGGTCACATAATTATTTATAATTATTTAAATATTTTTGGTGATTTATGCATTTTAATTTAGTTTTTCAATTTAAGTTTAATCATTATTTTAATATGAATTATGATATCTGCTTATTCCTTCTTCTTTTCTCATAGATCTAATCAAATCGATTAATTTTATGATTAGAATAAAATCGAGAAACTCATCCAGAGGTTCCAAGGATTATGACTAGGTAACACAGGGGTATACACTGTATAGCTAGAGTTACACTCCGTGTACTTGTGTTTAATGCATCAGGAATTAATTTGGAAATTAATTCAAACCGTGTGCATTGATGACATGTGGTGCATTTATTACTTACACCACATGTTTACCGGGTCATGGTGGAGCACAGTAAACTTGAGTACACACCGTGTATCCCATGTACATGGCATGTATTTCCTTTGAGTCACAGACTGGCCATGTATTCCATACACAGCCTACCTGATTAGTGGTCGTGTAACTCAGAGTTAACATGTCATGTAGTCCATGATGCACACCGTGTACTCCAATTTTTCAAGGTATGATTTATACACCGAGTCCCTAGATGTGTACCTCATATAGATGGTGAGAGATATACACATCGTGTATATCTCTTGTACACACCACATACTTATACCAAATTACGCATATTTAAAATTTATTTATTATATTATTTAAATTTTGAGACATGTTCTTACATGTGATCACTAAGTTGATAGGACAATCCATGTGATGGGTTTTAATATATATATATATATAAATGTTTAATTAATATATGCGTAATGTTCAGATTTGTATATCTTGTATAAATCGTAATACAATTGTTACTCTACGTGCATTTAAGCATAACATGTGATCAAAAAATAATGCAATTCATGTAATCATTAAGTTGATAGTACACATCATCAAATTATGTGATAAGTGGTGAATGCCATATGTTACAAGATTAAACATTATATAAGTATAATACATGTTGGGTATAATTGGATGGGTATTCACCATGTTGGATATAAGGTACATTTATATACACAGTTAATTTTAAATAAATTTATTTAATTTGTTTAAAATTATAATGAATGAGAATCTCAAGGAAATTCAAATGAGAATTAAGATAAAATAATTGATTAATTAAAGATAAAAATTAATTGATTCGAGTGGTATTTATCTTAAATAAGAATGATTCAAAATTAAATTCTAGTTTTATTAAATGCATAAGTTGTTGCATGCATGTGGAAGATCATGAGAAAAGACCAAACCTTTGTATGATATTGGTTTCCTTTTAATTTATTATTAAATTAAATTATTGGCCTATGTGTCTTCTCTCATCTTATTATATAGGGAATGCATGACCATGGTTTCTTTTATGTAAACCCTTCCACCCTCACCTACATGCGAGTAAAAGCATATGTAACGAATGGCACTCCAAATCTAGTGGAGGAGGTTCAAGTTTAGAGCCAAGGTGAAACCAATCCAAGAGAGATACATTGGTAGACATGTGGAAAGCTGTAACATGAACCTGAAATGGTTCAAGGTATTTTCTCCTAGGTCAACAGTTAGTTGATCAACCACTATCTAAACTAACCACTAGTAAATTCTCATGATCATACCACTTTATTATTTTTTTTTTCAGTTTCATGGTTATTTCATTATATATGTTTTGTTGCGATCACATAGATTAATGAAATTAATGAGAATGCAATATGGAACTAAAATAAATTAGATTATGCATAAATATTATCTAAGTCATGGTTAATCACTTAATTAAATACACTTAATATTAACAAGCATGTAATAAAGATAATAATTTTTAATTTATGCATAAAGGATAAAATCCTTTAATTATATATATTAAGTCGGTATAGACTTCCACTACTTTAGTTAAAATCAAACCATAGTTCAAAGTGCTTGACCGGCCAAAGTTGATGTGATTTCAATTATCGGGGAATTCTAACTTGAAGTTTTGGGGTGACTTAAATTATTTCACATCAATGGTTGACTAAAAAAGTAGGTCTTGATGTAATTGAGAGGCAAGGGTTGAGGAAATATAAATTAATGATTTTAGGATTTGAGAGTCCACTCAACATATCAAGTAACTGTGAGTTAATATAGTTGGCATTTGGAATTCCTACTTAAAACCACTAAAGTTGTTTGACCAACCAAAGTTGGGGTAATGATAAGGGTAATATGAATCCTTGAAACTAGAATGTACAAGAAACCGAATATTAAAAATCCAATGGTGAGGGATATTGGATTTAGATAAAATAGTGGGAGTCTAATAAATTTAATATTTATTTATTTGTATAAATTTTATCAGATAAAGTACTAAAATTATGATCATATTATTTGTAGAAACAACATTAAAATAACTTCAAACATATCACTGTGATCCATACTTGAGAAGGAAAAATTTCTCATTAGCACAAATTATAAGAGTGGAAAAGGTGATTACATGTTATCCTTCACCATGAAAGGAAATTTTATATACTAGAAGAACCTTTTCTAGTTGCATCTAGAAATGAGGCAAGTGATGAAGAGATATCTATATATGAGAAACATCTTAATGATGCTACATATATTCATTTATTCATGCTATCATCCATGTACAATGAAATTTTTAAGTAACATGAGGACATGGATGCATATATTATGATGTATCACCTTTGAGATATCTATTAAGAGAAGGCGAGACAAGAGAGGTATGAGATCTCCAATGCTTTGTTTACAACTATGCTTAGAGAGTCTGCGGTAGCTGGGCCTTATATAGGAAAATTTATTGGTTACACTGAATGATTAGACATCTCAGGGATTAAACTCTTGAATGATTTTCATAAATATATCATAATTTCATCACTACCCAAGACCTTATCTAGTTTTATTGTCAATTATAATATGATAAATAATGATAAGAGTCTCTCGGAACTTATTACTTTGATTCTCCAAGTGTATAAGGACATGGGGCATGATAAAACCATGATCCTTATAGAGAATAAGAAAATACATAATAAGGATAAGGGGCCCAAGACCTATAAATAGTCCAAATTTCATTAGCACCATCATTTTAAGAAGTGGGAGGTCCAGAGGTAGGTTAAGGAAAATGAGGCATTATGTTTTTCATGTGGAACGTCAGGCCACTGGAAGAGTAACTGCACCAAGAATCAAGGGGATACTAAAGGTGAATTCTCTATCGAGTGTAATCTTTAAATATATACACACTGGGTATTAAATATATCCTTTTGTTCTTACATCTATATCCAAATATAGGAACCAAGTAGATTCTGAAATATTTCTAGGGGAGAGGTCAATCTGAAAGCTGCTAATAGTACGAGGTTGGATGCCTTGGCCACTGGTGACTACCACCTTTCATTTTCAACATGAATGATTTTGGATTTAAAATATTGTTATTATGTATCTACAATTACCATAACATAATTTATGTATCATGCCTAGATGCAGATGGGTTTATTTTCAATTTTGGAAATAAAAGTTGTTTCTTTTATAAGGACAACATATGTTATAGTACGGCACATTTAAATAAATATTTTTTTTGTATTAAATTATGAAAACCAAGTGTTAGAAATTGATAAAGAATCATGTTCACATGACTCATATAACACCCAACTATGGCATCACCATCTTGGTCAAGTAAAAAAAAAGTGTTTTACAAAGATATATCAAGATGGTTATTTAGACTCTTCTGAGCTAAAACCACTTGAAAGATGTCATGCTTGTTTATAAGGAAAAATGAACAAACCAACATTTGGTGGACATGATGAAAGAGCCACAAAGATTTTAGGATTGGTACACACTGATGTGTATAGACCATTTATAGTAGAATCTAGAGGTGAATATTCTACTTCATAACTTTTACTAATGACTTGAGTATATATGGATATATCTACTTGATGAGATATAAGTTTGAGTCCTTTTGAGAAATTAAAATAATTCAAGAATGAAGTAGAGAATCAACTTGGTAAGAAGATAAATAAGCTTTAATAAAATCAAGGTGGTGAATATATTAACCAAGAGTTCATCGACTTTTTATAGGAGTTTAAAATTCTATCTTAACTCACTCCACCTTTCAAACCATAGTATAATAGTGTTAATGAAAGGATAAACTGTACCTTTTTAGACATGGTAAGGTTGATTATGAGTCATGCAAAACTTCCATTATCCTTTTAGGGATATTCATTAAAAACTGCGGTATACACATTAAACTGAGTACCAACTAAAGAGGAAAATGGAATTCCCTTTGAGTTATGAAGTAGAAAGAAACACATTTTGTCACATACACATGTATGAGGTTTCCAAGAGTTTTTAAGGCCATATTAGAAAATAAACTAGCAATTTGGGGAAAAAATTATATCTTTATAGGGCATCCCAAGGAAAAAAAGGGATACTACCTATACAACCCCTCAAAAAATAAAGTGAATGTTTCCAGACAATATATCATTCTTGAGAGGGATCACATATTAAAAAGGGATAGTGGGAGAAAGATTGACTTCAATGAAGTTGATGCTCAAGATACACATGAGTAGATACAGGAACATGTTCCATAGATCCCCATGGAAGAAGTAGTTCCTGAAACACAAGTATTGCGTAGGAGTGTAAGCGAGGTAAGATAACCATATAGATATGGTTTTCCAGTCACTGAGGATGGTGACTCATTATTAGTTGATAATGATGAACCTCTCTTCTATAAGAGGCAGTAAAAAGATTAGAAGTTGCAATATGGAAATAATCCACGAATTCTTAAATGGATTCCATGTATTAGAACAAAGTTTAGGTTTTGGTTGATGTGCCAGTTGATGTAAAGCCTATTGGATTCAAATGAGTATTCAAAAGAAAATTGTATATGGAAGGTAAATTAAATACCTGTAAAGAAATTCTAGTGGATAAAGGGTTTAAACAATGTCAAGGAATTGACTATGATGAAACCTTTTCACAAGTTTCCATGTTTAAATACATTATAATTCTACTTTCTATAGAATCTTACCATGACTATGATATTTGGTAGATGGATTTCAAAACTATATTCATTAATGGGAACCTTCAGGAAGATGCCTATACAACACAACCAAAAGGGTTTGTAACTCCAGGTGATTCCAAGAATATTTTCAAGTTGAAGATATCCATTTATAGATTGAAGAAAGAATCTAGGTCATAGAAAATTCAATTTGATGAAGCCATAAAAGAATTTGGTTTCATTAAGAACGAATGTGTGCTGTGTTTTTACAAGAGTTTTTAGTAGTATATGTTGATGACATATTACTTATTAGAAATGACATACCAGTCTTACAATAAATTAAGGACTAGTTAAACAAGTGTTTCTCCATAAAGGACTTAGGTTAAGTGACCTACATTCTAGGGATCAATATAATTCGTGATAGATCCAAAAGGATTCTTATATTGAGTCAAAGTACATATGTTGAATAAATACAAAAACAATTTAGTATGTAAGAATCCAATAGGGTATTGGTTCTAGTGTCACATGGTTTACATCTTTCTAAGAAAAATTTTCATCAGACACAACATGAGAAAGATAGAATGAGTAAGATCCCATACGCTTCAGTGATAGGATCAATCATGCATGCCATGTTATGTACTAGACTTGATGTTTCCTATACATTGAGCATGGTAGGAAGATATCACGATGATCTAGGAGAATATTATTGGACTTCTGTTAAGGATATACTTAAGTATATAAGAATTACTAAGGATATATTACTAGTGTATGGAGGAGATGAGGAGTTGGTCATCAGGGGTTATACTGATGCTATTTTTCAGACAGATCAGAATGATCTGAATTCAGAGTCAGGGTATGTTTTCTGTCTCAAAAGAGGAGCTATGACCTGGAAGAGTTCAAAGCAGCCAGTTATTTCTGATTCTATAGTGGATTCCAAGTATATATAATCTTATGATGCAGCCAAGGAATCCATTTGGATTTATAACTTTGTCCAGGAGCTTGATATGGTACCTAGCAGTAAAGATCCTATCACACTATATTATGATAATACTATAATGGAGACTCTTGCAAAAGAGATAATTTCACACCAATGGACAAAGAACATACTCTAAAAGTATCACCTCTTGAGATATTTTTATCAAAGGGGTGAAGTTGTAGGGAGAAGAGTACCCACATAAGAGAACATAGTGGACCCCTTGACTAAAGTCTTATCTTAGTAGAATAATGAGTATCATGTGAGAGCTAGAGGACTGAAGGTTGTTAGCATTTGGATCTAGTGCAAGTGAGAGTCTGTTGGAGTTGATTCCCTAGAACCAACTTATGTGTACTTTATGATAACATGTATTCATATTTTTTAATATTAATAAACTACTTATCACATCATGATTATTCTTCTATATAACATAGTATGTGATAATGTCCCAAGAGTAGTTATCGCAATAAAATGTTATAGTAGTTCCCCACTATGATGAGAACCCAGAAGTGTTATGACACTATTATTAAATATATGTTCTATAGCTAGATGATATCATTTAAGGGGCACAAATGATACAGGCTATTAGGGGGTGGAGACTCATAGGACTTTGAGTCACCTTCTCATGGTGTACTCCCTTGGTAATATCCAATAGGATATTATGAGAATGAGACCCGCTAGTAGGAAATCCACATTTATATGTTTCATTGGATGTTACTATCTATGGTTGTGTGTATTGGTCATTATAATTTAAGATTATTATTAATTAGTATTATGATTTTCATACTTTTATGTATTGATGAATACTATGATGACATATGTTTGTGGAGAAGTAGGATACGTTGGATGCATCACGAATAATATTGAATTAATGAATAAATGTGAGAAAGGGTTTTCCCATTTTTTTCCTTAACAGAATTTGATATCTTAGGCCATTTTCTGGAAATTATATATAATAAATAAATCCATGTCCATGGTGTTCTATAGGAAAGTTCAATTTCTAAAAAATAAAATAAAGAGACATTGAGGACATTGGCTGATGGAACTGGCATGCAACCTACTTAATTTGATATATCATGATATAGGGATTATATTACACAATAAGTGTCCTTATGAGGTATTATTTCATTTTGGAATTAACTTATTTCTTTATGGGTGCCTTGGTGTGTTTCTAGATTCTAACCTTAGACTTTAGGATTCTTCACCTAATTCCACTGATAAAGAGGCCCAGAGGGTCACACTTTAAGTTCATCCAAAATATAAGTTAAATAATATATTATTATTTATTATTTAAAAATTTGAATAAATATTATTCCCACATGTGGTTTAATAATTATTCATGTCTTCTTGATCGCATTTATTCCATCACTAGTTATTCGAGAGAATATAATGTGAGCAAAATATTTAATAAATATTTATTTTCTATCTAGTGAATATAATATTTATTTATTTATTGGAGAATAATGTGATAATATTTATTTAATAAATAAATAGTCATTATTCAAGGCCTAATAAATATTATGGAGTAATGACATACTACGATTTTTGGGTCCGGTGAGAAAATAATAAATATTGAATATTATTTGATTAAATAATATTTAATTTTAATTCACAAGTTAAGAATATGTCGAGAAATAATAATAATATTATTATTATTTGACTTGGGGTTTTCTCTAGAATTAAATAAATTATTAAGGGCACTTTTTAAATTATTTTATTTTAACCCTAGTGATATATAAACCAAGTTATGTTATTTTCTCATTAGAATAATTCATTTATTTGGGTTGTTCACAATGTAATTGGAGAATTATCTCAAGCCCTTGAGATCTCTCTTCTTCAAAATCGCTCCCAAGAATAGAGATTAATCTTCTTCCACTAGATCAACAAGAATTCTTTGGAAGCAATTCTAGCAACGATTAAAGGTGGACGACGCAAGTGTAAGGATTTGTTGTGCTAGCACTTGGATATTATTTCAGTGATGTATGAAGATTCATGGAGCACGTGTGTATCACCACTGAAGGGAATATTCCATTGATTCCTATAACGCAATTATTATGCATCATAGATCTATTACCAGATCCATAAAAGAATAAATAATTCCATCAGGGTAATTCTTATTTAATTAAATTAATTATAAATAATATGTAATGGTCCTCTCTCTCTGGTTATGGCATGATTCATGTTGTCTATCTTCTTTGATTCAATTCCATTGAACATGACATTTATCATTGTGTAGATCTCAGATTGATCATTGAACATAGTAAAAAAACAATGTTAGGCACTGGCCATCGCACACTTCCGTTGCGCCTGAAACATTCACTTATCATTTATAGATTGGATTCATTGAAGTTTATAATAAGTGTTACCAAAAAATTTATCTCAGTTTCCATCTAGACACAACAAAAAAATATTTTACATTTGGAATAAATTTTATTATGGTACTTCAATACTAAACTCATGGTTAAATAACTCTTGAATCAAAGATATCCATTGCAATAAATCATGAATATAAAATATAACAATCTTACCAGATTGCGACAAGATAATTCTTTATGAAATAAAATTTAATGTAGTTTACTTATTTATACCGATAAAAGTGTTTTATTTGAGATAAGATATTGTGTATAAAGACAAACTAATTATCATGTTTTAGATAAATAACCTTTATAAATGAAGGTACGTCAAAAATATTTTAGATTTAGTTCAACATAGCCATGTGAAATATTCTAAAGGTAAAGGTAACTCTATTCAATTCATAAGGTTTATTTTAAGAAATTTTATAAATTCTTAGTGAAGTAAATGAGTGTACTTGGTAATGATTGAGGAATCTTTGATTTGGATTTTTAGAGAACATATTATACAAATATTCATTGATCATACATGTGAAGTAAAGGTAATCCCAAACTCACACTAACTTATATATATAAATTCCATGATGGTAGTAAAAGGATGATCAATGATGATTATTATGTATATTTTAAATACATGTTTTTCAAATAGAAGTGAAAAAATAACAACATATCAACTATATTGTATAATGGATATCATATCAATTTTGATATAATAAGAATATATTAGGACACTACCAAAACTATTTTTTGAAAACCATTTGTTAAAAATGAGGTTTGCTACAAACCAAAAATAAAAAATTAAGGTTAATTTGAGTTAATTATACTATAAACACTAAGGATATTAACTTCTAGTCAAGTATTACTATATATTCATAAAGCAATCCCATCTATTTACAAACAGTGGGAGAAGACTTAACTTTTATGGGTTAAGGCATTAAATGAACATGGGTTAATGTAAGAATACTAGACTCCACTAAGATCAATGGGAGGAGTAGTTCTAGATACACATACTACATTGGAATTATAACCAAATAGGTGGTTTATGTTCACCTTGGTGGATGATACATATATTATTATTTTAGAATAAATATTCCTATAAAGTAGTAGTAAATTGGAATATGATAAGGTTAAAAAGTATGTATAAATTAAAGTAATGGACTCCATGTATCAAAATTCAGGGACTCCAAAATTTTTATGTTTTTAATACATGATACTATTGGTGATTATTCAAGAGAAATTGGACATGGATGGTAAAATATGCTACCAATAAAGCATGATTGATTATTGAAAGGTTTAGTCTATGATAAAATCGACACACCATTCATCATGACTAGAATATTTTTTAATTATATTTTCCAAAACATATTTCTATGATCATCATATAAGATTATTGATTGTTAAGTCCAAATAATTTAGAGGAAACCTTATAGAATATGTCTATATAATATGACCAAAAAGGATGCCCTATGATTAATGTTTATAAGGCATAACTAGGAAGGGATATCAATATTAATAAATTCCAATAAGATAAGAAAATTACATAAATCCATTTATGAATAAATCATGCATAGTGATAATAAAATATTCGATTAGAAATGAATGAGTGACATGTGCCACTATCTAGTTAATGGTAGAACTATAAGTTTTCCATATAGATATGTTTATAACATATGGAAAATTAATGTTTTGTCTTACTAGGTTTTTAGGTTCAAGGAATGAAATTTCTCCAAGTTTGATTTAAATTAGCAACCATGTTCTATGGATTTCTTGCAGTAGAACATGCATAAACATAATAATAGATTAATGAGATTAAAATAATTTCACAAGATTAAGTGATAGGAATTCATATCACATGCCATAATATGTATTGATGTTTTATATTACTGATTTATAATTCATTATAGGGGAATATAAAAAAAAATCCAATATAACTACATTGACTTGTGGTTAGAACTATCTAATAATACATGGAAAAGTAGAATTGGATTAGTTCATAGTGTCTGAAGAAGTGGGAATACTAGTGATCAATGGAAATGAACCCTTTTCTTCATTTAGTTCAATTTGATATAGTATCATAGAAATGTTTTAGATAATATTCAATAAAAACTTATTATAGATTGTGGTTTCCATATTTATAATATTCGAGTATGTTGTGACTTATGATGTAGCTTAAAGAGTGGTTTAGAAATGTCTTATTCTAATTTAGGGTTATACCAAAACAAAGATTATTATCATTATTATGATAAGATTTTACTATGGACTTAGTTAGGATGTCAGGACTTTGATATGGGAACAAAATATGGACACTCAATTATATCACTACTTGAGTGATTTTTAAGGGTAGTAATGTTCCAATGAGAAGTTTCACCACACAAACATATGGATTTACCAACCCTAGTCATTAAAACATGTTAAAACTAAAATCTATAGCCATAATTAGTATAAAAATATTTAAAATATGATAACTAACAAGTAATTAGTAGTTAGATCTAGTGCAAGTGGTAGTCTGTTAGAGTTTGTTCACTAAAACCAACTAATTTGTACTTTAGATTACATGTATATTAAAATAATTGAATATTAATATAAATAACTTTTATAATATCAATGTTTATTAATCATAAAATTAATGTGATTATGTCCTAAATTATATATTTCATTGAAAAGGGCATAATAGTTCCCTACTATGTTAAGAAAATTGAAATTCCATGAAGATATTCTTAAATATTAGTTCTACAACCAGATAACATTCTATGATGGGGGAATATAGTATGTTGATTGTTAGGTGAGAGTACTCATAAGAAGATGATACTTATTATCATGAAATTATCACTTGTAAATCTTCAAGATGAGATATTATGTGAACAGACCCACCTATAAAAATTCTACATGTTTACATGTCATCGGATATTCTCATATGTGAGCATGTGTAATGGTCCTTAGACTTTAATATTATTATTAATACATGTCACGACTCATGAACTTATATTTATCAACCTAAACTATGACACAATATATTCATGGGAATTAGGATACATTGGGTGTGTCATGAATGACATATTATTAATCAATAAGTTGAGGAAGGATTTTCCCTTCCATATTTATAGAAGTTGATATCTCAAACCTTTGATTTAAATTGAACCATATAATTAAATTCCATGGCCATGGTGTTATAAAGAGTTTATTTTAGACAGTAAAAAAATATGTATCAAGCACATAGGTTGATAACACATGTGTGCAACCTATGTGATGAGATAATGTGACAAAGGTATTATATTAAGCAGTAATAATTCATGTGTGTTTTCAAGGTTGTGACATTAACTTATTTATCTTGTGTGCCTTGACTCATTTCTAGATAGTAATCTTGGAATTTGGGAAAATATAACTAATACTAATGAGAAAGAAGCCTATAGGGTCACATAATAAGTGTTTTTTTAATCTTAATTAAATCATAATTTAATTTAATTATTGGAAGAAATATTATTCTCAAGAACAATGAATATTTTTTTCATGATTTATTTATCGTATATATTCTCAAGGTAATTCATTAATAAACAATTTATTTAATTACATGAATAATTAATAAATGTTTATTCACTAAATAGTGAATATAATATTTATTTGATTTATTGAATATTTAATAAATATTTATTCTCCCAACTGTGAATATAATATTTATTTAAGAATAAATATTTAATAAATATTTATTTGGGTATTTAATAAATTATGAGGAGGATGAATGAATCAATATTATGTCTGATGATAAATATTAATTTGAAATATGGTAAAATAATATTTATTATTACGCTAGATAGCATACTCCATAAAATAATAATAATAATAATATTATTTTCCATGGTGTTAGATAAGGTTTATTATATTATTTATGAATCATTGTGTAATAAATATTATTTTAAGCTAAACCCTAGCTCTATAAATAGATTTCTATGTCTATAGTGTAGGGTTAATCGAGAATTGAAAATTGTTTCACACAACATACTTCTCTCCATATTCCCCCTCCTTTATTCCTCCCATAAATGAGAAGATCAAGAGAAAATACTTATAGCCTAAAGGATCTTGAAGTGATCAAGATGAACAACACAAGATGATCGATCTGCCATTCTAGTACTCTAAATTCCATCATTGTTGTTTGGAGATCAAAGGACCATGTGTGGATCACCACTAATGGGGCTCTACTTTAGGTTCTACCTGTTCAAAAAAGGTAACCTAAAAAGGGTTTTAGATGATCAACACCTTCATAGAAGAAATAACCTAAGACCATGTATTCTTTCTATATATTTAATATAAATTAATTATAAATTTAACACGTGGAAAATCCTCTTTGGGTTTCAGGATTCCTAAGTCAATATTCAATATAAAAATTTCATTATTAATGATGTTTACATATTCCAAAATTGGTGAATGATCCATGAAATTTAAAAACAAACTTTATGGTTATTCTCCATCTATATTCTTCTTTTGTGAAAAAAAACTTCACAGTCAACACTGATTACCATGTCATGACAACATCAGAGTTGCAGGGTTAGGCATTCAAATGATCCTATCCCTTTGAAACTGAACTAAAAAATAAAAGACAAACAGTCAAAGTGATTCCCCTTAGAAAATAACCAAGGAGGAGCCATGCCTTTATTCAAACTCACTAGAACCTCATGTGTATTAATCCTGCACATCAGAGCATCTACCCATGTTTCACACATATTAGACACCCACAACACCAGGCCAACCCCTCTCATGGTTACCCTTGATCATCGAACCTTCCAACTCAACACTATTCTGAGTTTTATTCTAAAATCTCTAGGATCTCACACCTATCCCCTTAGGTCAAGTATTATAAAATCCACTACTCATGGAAACACTCCTAACCCTATCCCAAAACACATGACATCAACTATGCTAAGGCCAAACGATTACTCTAGGCCTCACAACCATAGATACACACCCACTATAATTACACTACAAGTCAAGACACCCACTCTAGGGTCCAACACTCATAAAATTTTAAACTCAACTACCTTAACCATTCACATGTTAGATATAGAATTACAAGGTTCACAATAAAATATTAAATAAGGCAATAAATCACACCTCAAGGTCACAACCCAACACTAATAAGGTCTCACAAGCCACATACAATGGTATCACCACCTAGGATCTCTCTCTAGTCCAAACTAACCAAACCCAGGGTTAAGCCATAAGTATAAGAGATGATCATCACCATGATCCCTAAAGGTTCCATAATATCTTATTTACTTTGATTAAACCCCAAAAGTTTAAAACATAAGAATTCAAAATTTAAAACTTTCCATTACCCAACATTTTAAAATTCCAAGTTTTAACCATTAATAATTTATTTAGATATCATATTCTAGGTTTGGTTAGATAAAATGAAATTCACAAGCTATAAGGGAAAAAACCTTATATGTTACTTCTTGACACTTTATTTAAAAAAAACCATCACTTAAAAAATAATTTGTACTTTTATATTAACCAAAAGTCACCTGAGTACTTAGCTAAGTAGAATGACACCATACAATTATATGTAAACTATAAAAATGGATCTAGAAACTTTAAATATCCATTACCTCTCAATTATTTAGAACTAAAGACAAATATAAATGACTAGAAGAAATAATCAACAAGCAGTAAATAAAACACCAGTACACATGAATCCTAGGTAGCTATCAACCACATGAAACATACAGATGACACCCAAATCCTATGTTCCTAGCATGATGCATGTATGCACACACCCTATATTTTCATAGAACCAAGAGATAGCAATCCCATAAATCAATAAAATCACAACCAAGTTCACCAATTGAGGTGAAAATCAATCAACTATAAAATCACAACAAAGAACAACAATTCCCATATCTAGAAACTTAGTCCCCCCCATACATGGGGATAGATCACCCAAGAACAAGATCATTACCAAGATCTAAAAAAATACTAGTGTTATATCTACCATGCCTCAAATAGTAAGACAATATAAAAGGACCACTATGATACCAATTTGTAACTCCCCAACCCGAAGGCCACTCAACCAACACCCCAAGCCTACATGCCACATAACCTCAACCATGCCTCCTCATACACTAGAGGCTACTGATTAGTGGTGAGAGACTAAGATGATACCATTACCACATTATCAAACAACACAATGTAATGATAAATAAAATAAACCAAATAAAACACCACAAATAAACATCAAAACTAGGAAAAGTGCCTACCAATAAATACGACACCAAATATAGTAATAAATGAATGAACCAAACATACTAGATACCTCATGGGTGGATCACATATATGAATAATTAAAAGGAATAAAATAAAATAGAGGCTCACAGCCTATCCCAAAATGATCTTGAGTCCTAATTGGTTCCATTAATCTAATATAGGATGCCAAGAAACATAAATCAACCATGAAAATTACCCTAAAACCTATACCTACAAACAATGATGGTGTCTTCTCAAGTACCCAAGTTCCATAGTGACCCAAGCAGGGTGTGAGTATAACTTAGTAGACCACCACCAATGACATCCATAAAATAAACAGTCTTATAATCATTGCATGTATAAGTTCTATAGATAAACAAATTAAACAATTTAATAATATAATTTAACAATACAATTTAACAGTATAAAATAACCACCAAATCATGGGCTCTATGGTGACACCTGAGATGAGAATATACCATTTCAATCTCTAGGTTTGTTACCCTAATATACCATTCCTACTTTGGACAGTGCTGGGGAATCTCTAAGCCTGTCATAATGACCATGACAACTATAATAATCAGATGGAATCTAAGCCTCATACTAAAATTATTGATATCCTAAAGTTTTATATGAAATATGATTTCTCATCCCAACATTCCCTAATCATCAATCATCACACACAATCTAGATGCTCATCCTGATATTCCCATGTAATATGAGATCTCATCCCAATATTCCTCATCATTAGTCATAAAACAAAAATCCACATAGCTCATCCTATAATTCTAATGGAATCTCAGCACTCATCCCAAAATTTTCAATTATTAAGCATCACATGGGGTTTACGCACTCCTACTGTCCTTCCTGATTCGTTATTAATTGAATGGAATCTGGTCACTCATCATTACATTACCATACATTGAGTATCATATGAAATTTTAGCACTCATATTGAAATTAAAAATCCTCATATGTCATGTAATATCTTCCTACTCATTGGATTGAGTATAAGTAGAATTTCTACTTGGACTTAGGAGGCATCCCCAAGACGCCAAAGGTTGGTAAAAAATACCAAGGGCTTTAATAAATTGGGGGAAAATTTTCCCATTGAAAATAAAATAACCATAACCAAACATACCATAAAAAAACCACTATATGATGCATGATAAAAAAATCAATGTATAAAAAATCAAACCAACTATATCATAGTACCCGGTGGAAACTGATATCAATATAAACTACAAAGTGGAAGACAAAACCAACAAAACTCAAAGTATCATAGACATAACTCCATAGCTCCCGATATGCTCTATGCTCCAACTCCAAAATACAACACAAGTATGAAGAATCACCACTAAAGAAACATGATACCTTACCTTTACCTATATCCCTATATAAAATATATGCAAAATCACCAACATAACAAATCATGAGTGAGTAATGAAACTTAGTAGGATTTTTCCAAATGACTTCCCTACTCACACCACTAGGATAGAACACGTTATCATATTTATATAATTTTTTTTATATAAAACACTTTAAAACATATTAATAGCTTATATCAAAATATAAAATAATTTATACACTAAAAAAATTTCCATGGAAAGCAGCCAAAAAATTATTTAAACCATTTTACATTCCTTATTGGTATATCCATTCCATGATTCACACCCACACACCCACACATGCATGCTTCAATGACAGTTACATACACATGAGTGGTATCTCATACATACACTAAGTCATAACTAAGTTTCCAATATCCTTTTTCCCCAATGGAACATGCCCCTTATCTAGGGTCATGTCCCTTGTACCCCAATGGTACATGCCCCTTATTCAGGGTCACGTCGAAAGCATGAACTCAAACAAACCCATGTATGCCAAAACAATTTCAAACCAACCATTTAAATCCATTTAAAAAAATATATTTATTTAAAACCTTTCCAAAAAACCTTTTTACATAAATCAAACCAAAGAAATATTTTCAAACATCATTTTAAAATCATTAAAGCACGCACACAACAACCAATTTCTACAAAACCAAAAACCATAACTAAAGAGGATTTTCACCATGATTTTCACATCAATTTGACAATCAATTTCATGAAATTCAATAAATTTGAAACAAATCCTTCAAGTTATAATAAGAGGAGTCGAGAGTGAAGCCACCTACCTCAGTAATTATAAAGAAAACGAAGGACGACATGAATTCTATAACAAAAATAGGTTGAATCTATAAAAAACCACCTTAGATATCATTACCTAATATCAAAATAGATATACCTCATCATTATTGACATTAAATATCATAGATCTATCCCCAATGAACTAGATCTATGAATCCAAGATAGGGAAGAGAAGTATATCTAAGGAAAACAGTAAAAAATGAAGACTTTCCAAGGGAATCAGGCTTCAATGCACCAATATTTGCCAATGGATCACTCCCGGATCAAAGGGTAAAGTCTTCACAGCCTTTGCAAAGAAGAAAAATTGACTTAGGGTCTAAAATAGAAAAAAACGAGAGGTTTATAGGTGAAAATTAGTGAGATCCACTTTTTAGGATATAAAATTTTAATCATGCATTATTGGCTCGTACGGTTAGAAAAACCATGCACCAATCATGTGCTAGCCTCTTCCTCTAAACATCCTCTGCATGGTTGGCTCATATGGTTAGACAAACCATGTGCTAACCATGTTTTTCCATATGTTCCACTTTTCACAGTTACTACTAGGGTGTCCGTATGGTTTAGAAAAACTGTGTGCCTAACCATGCACCAACCTAAAAGCCCCTATATCACTTTTCAAAATTTCATACAGAAGTTTTATGGTTTCTACTAACCATGATCAAACCACACACCTCCATAAAATCCCCCAAAACTTTCCAAAAGTCTTCCAAACCCTCCCAAACTTCACCCAAAAATTTTAAATACTTAAAATACATAAATAAAGGGGCTATTACTTGAAACTGGGGGTGATACATGTCAAATGGAATCCAAGGAGATAATATTGGCATTCATAATAATTAGGCATCATTTCAATCATTTGATTAATTAACCATTTATTACACTTAATTATTATTAGGACTATGACCAAAAATTTTCCATTTTCCAAGACTTAGATTAAATACACATAATTCCATTTATCATTGATACTATTCATCTCAATTTATACTTTAATTTACCAAAAACCATACTAATTATCATTATTAGAACCCAAGAAATCATATAATCACAATTCACATTTCATATAGGTTTTATCACCTTTACCAAGGAAACCATTCAATTACACCACATCAAATATCATTTAATAATTTTATGTAGAGACTCTATTTTTTCCTTGTAATATTTTGAAATATATTAAGAAATATTTCCAAAGACAACTTTTGAGATGACGTGTGATTCCAAGGCTCGATGAGGTTAAATTAATTTTATAAAATATTAAATATATTTTATATTACATAGGAATTATTTTTATAAATAATGAAATACCTCTTGAATAGAGTCATTGATAAAAAACTAGAGACCATAGTTTAATTCAAAGCATGAATTTTACCCTAGGCATGACCTAAGGTTTTTCGGATCTAGACATTTAGATGAGGTAGCTATTGGAGGGTATGTTAACTGAATTAATTAATTAATTAATTAAATTAATTCATTTAGTACCCGTAACCTATTTACCTCTATAAATAACTTGTTATGGAAAATATATAGGCTTAACCACATAAACCTAAGATCATTGAGAGGAAGATTCCACCGTCCTTTGTTGGTGAATCGAGATCAGACAATGACCGACAACCAGATCAAGGTGAATTGAGGCGTAGCGAACAAAAAAGGTCCTCTCCATCATTGGAAAGTTAATTCTTCACCAATAATTAATCTGAATAGAGGTAGGGCTCATCAATTGTGGGTTTTCCCCTTTGATAAAATATTTGAAGAATGGATTATAATCTTATTTTGATTATGAATTTTCGAACCCATCACTTGAGCCCCACTGAATGAATAATTTTTTTTTATTTTTATATTTACATTAAATGTTTTCACCCCAATTATTATAGATTATAAAATTATTGGCCAAGAATGTTTTTCCAATGATTGATGAAACTTCGTTCTTGTGTTTTCCCCTCATCATTCTTCACATTCTTCACCGTTGGCCTATAAGGCCATAGTTCGATATTTCTAAGAGGATTTGAGTGAAATCAGACCCCCCAAATTCATGGTGGATGTGAAAAAAATTACTGGATTAATTATTTGTGGATAGATCAGGATGAAACACAGGTGATACTCTATGGATCTAGGATCTAAAGTGGCGAAAAAAATAAGTGGAATGAGGGAGGCACTATGGCATCATACATGCATTTTGGATTCCCAATTTCTGGACCCTTGAGCCCAAAAATTGATGGTAGATGATGTTTCCTTCATTTTTAGTGGATTCCATATTATTAATGGGAATATTTGGAAGTAGGAGAGCCAGATCTAGAAGTCATGTGAAGAACTTGTGGTTCTGCAAAACTCCTGACTACACGTTATGTACTAGGATGAACACATGTTGTGCAGACCCCACAACTATAGTGGATATGGTTTTGAAAAAAAAATATAAGGATCACATGCCATGTGACCCTACCTAGAAATCCAAGCCATGTTCTAGCTACACATGCCTCAGATCTTGTGTGGGAGGACACACCGTGTACTCTAGGAGTACACGGGCATGACTTGAGGTACACAAGCATGGCCTGGTTCCCATGAACATCCAAATACATTGTTAGGAGATCACAAAAAGTCTCTAGGTTGTCGATACATTCCATGTGATTAAAATACATGCCATATACCACTACATGTAAAAAAATCTGTGTGCTGACAGGGACATGACTAGGATTCCAGGTGAGGCCACATTTTGTGTGGACCCATTACACACTGTGTACTTATTTATAATCTTATACCTCTAGTATATCCATCATTTTGACTCATATTTTAGCCTTCTAGTTTCCTATCCTGAGTTTTTTTCCATGTATAATGGGATTAAGGTATACATAGTGTATTTTGAGATATTTTATGAGATTTTTTATCATGAAACTTCTTTAGGAGACACTCGACGATGATAGTGATTAGGCAGTATCATCAGAGAGAGGATGAGGTTGAAAATCCCCCATAATCCTCATACTAGTTTGAGCAGAACCCTCCTATTGTATTAGGGAATGAGTCTGATACCTAATAAGTGTCACCCTCATATTTTACTAGGGCATGGGTCCTATAACTACTGAGTGACACCCTCTTGTTTTACCAGGGCATGAGTCCTCTACCTACTAAGTGGAACCCTCCTATTGTGCTAGGTAATGTTTCCTCTACCTAATAAGTGAAACCCTCTTATTGTATCAGGGCATGGGTCCTCTACCTATTGAGTGAAACCCTCCTATTGTATCAGGGCATAGGTCCTATACCTATTGAGTGGAACCCTCCTATTATGTCAGGGCATGGATCCTCTACCTATTGAGTGAAACCCTCTTCTTGTATTAGGGAATGAGCCCTCTAACTATTGTGTGTAACCCTCCTATTGTATGAGATCATGGGTAATCTACCTATTGAGTGGAACCCTCTTTTTATATCTAGTCATGGGTCCTCTACCTATTGAGTGAAACCCTATTATTGTATCAGGGCATGGATCCTCTACTTATTGAGTGAAACCCTCCTGTTGTATCAGGTCATGGGTCCTCTACTTAGAGATTGTGCCCCATTGGGATATGGAGTAGTGGTGAGGTGAATACCCTCATCATGATTTTCTTTTTATAAACATGTGAGATTATAGGCATTATTCATAGTCCCTTTTGTAATTGTTGTAAGACTCTTTCCTGAGTTGGGATTTGAGATAGAGATCCCCTTTTTTTCATCTAGGCTTCTTATATGAGAACATATATAAATATATCCTTATTTTTTGGTTTCATTTTCCCTATTTCTTTGGGATAAGATGACTACTTCTATCATGTCACCTATTCCACCCCTACACTTTTCAGGGCGTCCTACTAGGTATGTATATACTCATACCTTCATGGGATTTTCCAACACATGTCATGTCTTATGTAGATAATAGATATGTCGGTGGTGATTTTAAAGGATCATAGGGATACCCAGGTGAATTTGACCTTGTACAGTGTCCAGGGCTTAGATATTTAGAGCTATGATCTCCCATATTTTTTTACAGTTATTTCTAGTTGGGACATCTTTTCTGGTTGGGAATGTATTTTTTCCCTTTACTTATCTGATTGTACTGTCACAATATTTTTTGTTCCCTAGAGGTTATTACATTCATGATTTTTTACTCTAGATTTTATAGTATTTTATTATTCCTATAAACTTCTCATGGATATGGTTGGGTGCATGAATATATGTACATTAGGAAAAGGCATACCATATTAGTTATTCATTCTTAGTGTTTGTCATTATCCATTGTCCTATGGAAGTGGGCTTAGGGTAGTTGTTGCTCGACCTTCCACTATCCAGGTGGGTCCATAATGGGTTGAGCCATGATAGATTGGTATCAAAGGATGTTCAACCTTAGGATGATGTTTGGAGTTTATTTCCCTTATGAGATTTGGTTGGGAACTTAGGAAAATAGTTTCAAAGTGTATAGAGTGTGGATTTCGGGCTAAGGAACCTAGTATTGGTGCGACAACCAATGCATCCATCTACCGGGACTCTGACTACCTTCTTATCACCTAGGTATAACTATACATTAGTTACAAGGAACATGGGTACATGTATCAAATATAATTAAGTCATTTGACTATATTTATTGATTCATATACTATATATATATATATATTCTCATATGACCATGTCATGTATTGATTAAATTTTCAGGATGCCTCTGTGAATATAGCCAACCAGGTTATTGATTTAGGATCATGATGATGATTGGATGAGTGATGAGGCCTCAATTTAGGGGTCATCACATTATATCTATTGTATAGAAGAGAAATTAGTATCACAAATGAATGTTGAGTAGCATATTATATCAGTAGAGTAGGCTAAGGATGTGCGTATGCTTAACACACTCCATGAGTTCCAGCACCAGAGGCCGCTGAGGTTCCATAGTGAGCCAGATCCCTAGGAAATAGAGGAATTTCTTGATTATATGATTCTAGTTTTTAGACTTGTGCAAACCCTGAATGATCATATTGTTGTGTAGATAAACATTATTTTTGATGGAGTAGCTGGGCACTGGTGGAGCCTAGTCATGCAGACACATGATGAGTCGACACTCTCATGGTCTGATTTTCAGAAAATATTTTGTGAGTAGTATTACCCATTATTATTTCATTACATTTGAATTCAGGATTTTTTAGAGTTACAGTATAGAGGTATGCCAATTTTTTAGTATTATTTGAGGTTAACTGACCTTATGTGGTACTCCCTCAACATGATCCAGGATGGTTACTTCTGGGCACAAAATTTTGAGTAGGGTCTCCACAGAGACCTCTGTGCCAGTGTGGTACCCCTATACATTCTTATATATAATAGAGTGTTAGAGTGGGAACTGGTGATAGAGGAATTCATATATGAGGGACTCCATACAACTGAAGTTGGAAGTGGGTGTCATAGGGTTGAGTTATCTATAGTAACTAACATGTTCTAGTCAGAAGGCTCTTGGGGTAGGATATATTTTCATGGTCAGACTCAGGAATGTATTCATATAGCTCAGGGAATTTGTGGAGGACTAGGGTACCATAGAGAGGATAGATTCTATTCATGTGATAGAATAGGTCACATTACATGTGATTTCCCAACCTGACATATAGAGTAGGTAAGGCATACATCATATGAACCACCACAGCAGAGGCAATGTCGTGATCATGGATCTCCCAAGCATGTCCAGGGTGGCCCCTTGGGAGAAGAAGGTGGAAGAAGAGTAGGTGGGGATCCTAGAGGAGGATCTGCTAGTGATGGAAGATGTAATTAGATCCTTCCCCCCACCACTAACAAGAGGCCCACACCAAGATTAGGGAGTTGGCACTCAAGGCCATGATCAGCTGCAGGCTATGGAGGCTTATGAACCAGCTTCTCATGATATGATTATAGGTATTATTTATGTTTATTATACTCTTTATTTAGAACTATTATACATAAGTGTGAGTAATTACTTCATCTACTTACTCCTGGAATGAGAGGTGGAACTCCCAATTGAGACTTTATCCCATAAGTTTTGTTTTGAGGTTCCTATAGGGAACACTTCTTAGACAGAATTTATCTATTGATAGTGTGAGCTATCACTTGATGGAGAGAGTTTCTCATAGGACCTCTTGGTCATCACACTGATACCATATGATTTCATTTTGGGAATGGACTTGTTTTCATGGTCCAAGACCAGATTGACTATCACCACAGATGATTCAAATTCCTTCAAATAGATGGGACACAATTCTTCTTTGTTGGAAAGAGATATCTCATGGTGGAGTGTGTGGGTCATGAAAGTAGGAATCTAAAACCGATAACCCATTATTTGGTGAGTTTATCCCTTGGTGTAACAAGATCTTCGGGAATCTAGGTTCCTTTAATCATGGATGATTATATGGATGTATTCCTCAAGGATGTTCCAGAACTACCTCTAAGGTGGGATATATAGTTTTTCATCAAAATTTACCCCAGGACCACTTATATATCTTCTATAAAATATAAAATATCCTTTACTGAGATTTTGGAGTTGAGGGTGAAGTTGGAGGACCTTTGATACAAGGATTATATCAGAATCAGTGTGTAGCCCTGGGCAGCTCTGATTTTTTTCATAGAAAAGGTGGAAGATAGATTATGGATTTGTGTTTATTATTTTCTCCTAAACTAGGCCATGAAAAAGAAAAAGTACCCCTTTACTAGGACTGAAAAACTCTTTGATCAGGTGCGAGGTGTGAGATGGTTCTTGAATAACAATCTCAGGTCCAACTACTACCAGTTGAGGGTTTGTGAGGATGATATTCCAAAGATGATATTCTAATTTTTATATAGACAATATGAGTTCTTGGTGATGCTTTTCGTTGTGATGAATTCCCCAGCTATGTTTATGGATTTGATGAACCAGATATTCAAGTCATACTTGGACCTATTTTTTGTTATCTTCATTTAAGACATACTCATATACTTTGTGTCATAGTAAGATCGTGTAGAACACTTGAGAATGGTTCTATACTTTCTTCATTTGCACCAGCTTTATGGTAAACTCTCGAAATTCTAGTTATGGATGTATGAGGTTCACTTTTCGGGGCATGTCATTTTTGAGAATGGATTATCTATGGACCCGACAAAGATTGATGAATTGTTTTCTTGGGAGATTAATGTTATTAAATTATTAATAACTTTTTATTTAATCCCTTTAATTATTTTCTATGAAAAGTTCATAATTGGTGTGAAATATTAATGTTTTAATATTAAATATAATTTTTGACCATTATTTGAATTAATCTAGATTAAAGTCAGTTTAATTTTATGATCATAACTCTCACCCTAATAATCTAAATTATGTGATTCTTATTTTTTAGGGCTCCTTATTCAATTTAAAATATATCATTAGAAGTAATCCTTGTCCAATTCGGCCGTTTGAAGGGTCATATGGTCCACAAAAGAAGGCCCAAATAATATGTGAAGAAACTTGACCATCCATGAAGATTTAATTACTAGAATAAATACAGAAGTAAAAAATAATTTATTATCCACCAAAAGTATAGTAACAATACCATTTATATTTGATAAAAATTTAAAGGCCCTAATCCACTAAAAAGGGGCCCAAATAATTATATGAAGTTTAGGCCACCATTCTATCTAAGAATTAAAACTAGAACACATTTATTGACTTTTGTCCTGATATAAACATCCAAAAAAGATGAGATTTTTCAGTGTTAAATATAAGATATATTATCTAGAATTTTTAGAAGAAATGGTTTGTATTTGAGGGAATATTACTATTCAAAAACCCATTCACATTTTGGACTTCGAAAAAGTGTTGATAAAAATGGACATTTGAACACTATTTAGTAAAATAGCCATATATTTCGATCAAAAAATACAATGGCCTCCAACTTTTGAGGTATGATATTAAAAATAAATATATACAACTTTTAAGAAGATTATATCTCTATATTTATCTTTCTGGATGGAAACATTAGTGAGACAAGTGGAGGGGAAGATTTGGATTGCAAACAGCCCACCAACTTGGGCTATAAATAGATCCCCCTCCTCTCCTTGCAAAGAGTTGGCATTTCAAAAGATAAGAAGATAAATTGGCATGAACAAAGCCTTGAAAAGTCATAGTAGGACCTTCCAAACTCAAGTTTTCATTTGAGATACCCTTCCTCCTCTCTTTGTTTTCATTTACTTTTGCGTTCCTTTCATTTGTATTTGCATAAGTTGTTTTCAATTTTGTTTGAATTTTAATACAAGTTTCTTCTTCATATTATCTTTTAATCATCCACCATATCTTCTTAAATATTAATGATTATAAAATATTTGAAATAAAGTTGAAAACCCTTCCCTTATTTTTATTCCTAATTTAATCGAAATTTTGTTTTTAATTCTGATCACCGTTCATGTGTGTGTGTTTGACACACAACTCTTTTCTTATCCCATTCCTTTCATTCTATTTATAATTAATCACCATACCCATATATGACCAGATTAATAACCATATCAATGTTTGAGTAAATATCCCATTAGATTTATTCATAATTTAGGGATATTAATTGATTGATATTTTTTATCATTGAGTATTATTTAGGTTAACATTGTGTATATTAAAATTAAATTATCTTGGATTAATGACATGTTTTTTTAACATATGAATTACAGGGATTATTGGAACCATAAATAAACTACCATAAATAGGTTTTAATTGATATTAGAACCATAATTAAGTTAATTCTTGAATTAAATCCTTAATAGTTGGGTATTATGATCACAATTATCTTATGAAGTGGGTGTCAATTTAATGCAATATAAAACAAAGCTCAATGATATCATAAAATTAAAACCCCAATAATGAACTCACCCCAATATTTATAAAATTGTTAAATAAATATAAATTAATAAATCATTTCATTTTAGATCCCCAAACAAACCCCCCATTAAAAAAACAATCGATTATTAAAAAGTATCATCACTGAGGATTTGACCCAAGTGCCACTATACACATTAGAAAAGCACTGAACCCTTGAACAGTCGATAGGTGATAATCAACCGTGATTCAAATGGTGTTGTTTATGGGGGTTGTCCCTTAAGTAGTTGGTATTTTTTTGGTTTTTGTAAAAAAACAAAAAAAAATGTAAATAAAAATAAACAAAAAAAATTATAAAAAACACAAAGAAAAATCCTCCTTCTCATAAAAATCATAAATGGAAAAAAAACACAAAGGAAAACCCATCTTCCTCATCCTTACAAGTTTTCTCTGAATTCCCCGTAGCCTCCTAAAAAATCTCTCAGATTTATTTGACCTTGAAATAGAGAGAAATCATCACCAATTTAGGAGGAACATTGGAGATAATCAAATCACTCAAGATTCAGTCATTTTCCAACCAATTGAACTAGATATGGACAATCCTAGGGAAAAAACCCTTAAATAACTTACTTCCCCTTATATGAATTAACAACCCATTGATATTGAATATACAAACATAGAAGATGAATTTGAACTCAAATCGGGTTTGATTCATCTTCTACCTCATTTCCACAGGCTAGCTGGTGAGGATCCACATCTTCATCTCAAAGAGTTCCAAGTGGTGTGCTCCACCATGAAGCCTAAAGGGATTTCTGAAGAACAAAGAAAACATAGAGAATTACATTTCTACCTAGATGACTCCTCCAAGTCATGGATCTACTACCTCCCTCATGGTTCCATAACCACATGAAATTACATGAAGTAACTCTTCTTAGAAAAATTATTTCCCGCTTCTCGTACTGCTTATACTCGAAAGGAAATAAGTGGTATCCATAAATTCCCTAATGAATCACTCCATGAGTACTTGGAGAGGTTCAAAAATCTTGTGGAAACTTTTACACACCATAAAATCTCTGACCAAACCTTGATCCAATAATTTTATAAGAGGTTATTGTCTCTAGAGAGAACACTCATTAATGCTGCAAGTGGCGGTGCTCTTGTTGACAAAACTCATGCAACTACATGAGATTTCATAAGAAATATGGCTAAAAAAACATAGAAATTATATACTCGAGCACATGATCAATTCAAAAAAAAGTCCAAGAGAATCAATATATAGATCCAAACAAGATGAACGAGTGGATGAGAGAACTTACAGGTCTTGTGAGACAACTAGCGGTGGCTTCCAAAGCTCCAACCTCATCTTCTATACAATATATGTTCCCTGGACCTATCAATAATTGTGGAATCTATAGCTCGCTAGCTCATCCAATTTACACATGTACACAAATTCAATAGTATCCATCTGATTCAATCGGACCAATGTAGCTCAATGTAGCATATGCTCAGAGGAACACCAACCTTCAACAATCAGGTCAGTTCATTAGACACTTCAACTAACCCCACCCCGAGCCCTTCTCTTCTACCTTTAACTAAGGCTTGAGATATGGTAATCCCATTTCTCATCCCCCTCATCTCCCTCCTCAAAACCCAAACCAATTCCAATATGGTTAAGGTGTTGGTAACTTCCAACAACCTTACCCTTTTATTCCTCAATCACAAAGGATCAACCCCCCTCTAGCTCCTTCTAGATTCCACAATCCTAATCACCCTTCCTAATTCCCAACCCAATACAAGAATTTTACGAAGAACCAAAATCAAGGAAATCCCACTTCAGGACATGACTCTTTTCCCAAGAAACCATGGGGAAAAACTATAGAATATATTTCCTCCTTCATCCATTCTAGCCTTAAAAAAATTGAAACCCAAATTGGAAAAATTGCATATCACCTTAGCCAGCAGCAACTATATAATTTTTATCAACTCCTAGATCAACCATTACCCAACCCAAAGGGTAATTTAATTACAATTGAACTTATATTGAGAAAGAAAATTTTTATTCCTCATGGCGACTCCTCCATCTCCCCTTTAAATGTTGACCTAGAAAATGAAAATAAATAGAAACCATAAAAGGAACCTAAATCCACCCCCTCACCTCTTTACATTCCTCTAAGGAACCCAATTACCTTTCCTTAATCCATTTATAAGCCAAGGGAATCCTTTAAACCCAATCCTGAAATGCTCGACATGTTTATACGTTTTGAAGTCAACATTCCCCTCTTAGATGCTATCAAAAAAATTCCTTAAGTATGCTAAGTTTCTTAAGGAATTGTTCACTCATAATAGAAAAATTAGGACCATTGAGAATGTTTCAACCCATCAGTCTATACCCATGAGGTGTAAAGACCTAGGGATATTTAATATTCCATGCCAAATAGGGATTTCAAACATTGATGATTCACTCATTGACCTTGGAGCCTCAATAAATATCATTCCCAAATCCATATTATCTGACCTTGGTCTAGGTCCCTTGCACCCAATGAGTGTTTTCATCCAGTTAGACAATCAAAGAATTACTTTTCCTAGGGTAATAATTTAGGATTTCCTTGTCCGAGTCAATGATCTTATCTTCCTAGCTAAATTCTATTTCCTAGACATGGAAGGTGAGACAACTTATGAACAAACTCCTTTGATTCTAGGAAGAACTTTCCTCATGACATATAAAACAAAAATTGATGTCCATGATGGAATCTTATCCATGGAATTTGGTGACCAACTGGTCAAGTTCAATATTTTTTAATCCATTCGATACCCATCAGAGAATCAATTTGTATTCTATATCCATGCTTCTGAAAGTCTGTATGAGAGTGTGTTGAATCCCAATCCATCATGTTATTCCTATTCTACTGATAGAGGAGTTTTTGAATATTTTATTCTCATTGAACAATTCATAAATGGAGAAGTTTATGTTGACATTACAAATGAAAATTCCATTGATCTAAAGGTTCTTGAAAACTCTTTGGAATCCCATATCACCTCTAACCTCCATTGCTCCAACTTGGATGATAATGAGGAAAATTAATAAGAATGTTCAATTTTTGATTTAAATTAGATTATCCAACATTCATCATTTCCTATCCATGATTTTAAAAATTATATTATATGTGAGGTGAATTATGAACCAATGTGTTTATCTTGTCATGATGGAAATGATGTTTGTGATATATGTCCCCTAATTAATAAAGTGATCACTGTTGATGTTGAAATTGACCATTATTTGGTGAACAACATTGATATAAATGATTTTGAAAAATTTATTCAGTCTTATGACCCCACTGATCCTCATTACTTCACATCATTAAGTGATGAAATAAATGACTTAAAAATTATTGGGATATCATACTATAGTTTTGTATTATATGATCCTTACATAAATTCACCATCAAAATTAAAACATCATCCTAAATTTCCAAGAATAGAAAACCAGAACTTTGTGGATAACATCATTCCTCAAGTTGAAGACCAAAGGGAAGATATAAATATTCTCCTTTTCGCCCATTGAACTATAATAGCAACAACAAGGAAGGGAAGAAATTATACAATGAACAATCAGGCATCCCAAAAGAGAAGTTTTTATGGAAGCACACTGGAGTTGAGAAAATACGGTGGCCATTATTAGACTATGGGTAGTCCATTACAACTATACAACTGTAGAAAAATAAATGTAGTGATACTTTGGAGGTAACCCATGTTTTCTTTTACTTTTATGAAATTTTAATTTCTTTTTAGTTTTTTATTAAATAAATAATGTTTCTTGTTTTTGATTCTCTTTTAGGTAATGGAAATTTTTCAAAGCATCACTAGAGAGGAAACATGCCCCAAGAAGCCATTGACTTCCATAGACCCACCACTATATGGAGATGGAAACCCACTAAATACAAACCAAGGGGAACCTATTTTACTTTAACTCTCTCTTTAACTCTCCCTCTCTTCCTCTCTCTCCAAATTTCTTCTTCTTCCTCCCTCTTTCATTTTTTACCACTTCCTTAATCAAACCCTTTCTTTTTATCTTTATCTTTTTGGTGGGTGTGTATTTTAAAAACACTAAAAAAATTTAAAAAAATTATAAAAATTATAAAAAAAATCCATACTTACTCACCATCCAGTTTTGCAATTTTTTCCAACAATTTTGGGGAGTCAAAATACATGTTTTCATCTAATTTGTTTTTGTATTTTCCTCATAATTTTGGATAAATAATCTTGTTTCAAAACCAATAAATTTTTAATTCTCATTTTTTGATTTGGAAAATGATTTTCCCCAACCGTGAGGAAAAATATTATCTTTTATGACAAGGCCACCTATGACCATCTTTTCAAAATGTGTGTTTTCACCCCCGATTGCGATTCTTGATTTTGTGGACATTTGAGCTGAATTTCCTACTTTGGTGTGCATTAATATGATAGAGGAATTTTCTTATCCACATGAAAATTACAATAGCCAAATAGCCTCCCATTTCCCTTACATTAATACTCCTTTTGAAATCCCCTTTAAGCCTATGAAAACCTTTTCTTTGATAGCCACATTACAATCCCAATACCTTGTCCCACCCAACATCTACATGGAATTACATTTCATAATTTATTAAAATTTAAATGTGGGGGGAATGGATTTCATTTTGGGTTCCATTTCCTTGATTTTCAATGTGTTTTCATATACTTAAAATCAAGAATCCATTTAAGTGTGGGGGAGATGATGTCATTCAGTGAGTTTTGGGGAATAGACTTTCATCTATGTAATTTTGTAAATGTTATTGAAAAGTTTTCAAAAAAAAAGAAAAAAAATTAAAAAATATAAAGAAAAAATGGGTTGTGTCTTAGGTAGGTCAGAATTCACTCTTCCTAAATGTTTGATCTTATTATAACTATTAAAATTAGTTTCATGAGGAGATCAAACATGGGTTTCTATATGAGTGTAATATCTTTTTAAAGTTCAAATTTCAAAAAAAAAATGAAAAAAATAAAAAGAAAAATAAAAAAGAACACTTATGTCATTGGGAGAAGTTTTTCATTTTGTAAATATTTCATCTTTTCATCCCCTTCAAAATTTCTTCCTCTTTTGTTTCTTTCTTCATACAATAATTCCCTTTTAAATATGTGTTTCTATTTACTTACATTTTTCATTTCAAAAAAATTGTCCATTATTTTACCCATGCTGAAGTTTTACTCCTCTTTTCCACTCTCTTGGACATTAAATTCCTACCATCCCATAGCCACAGAAAAACCCCTTCAAAAGACCTCTTGATTCTTGTGTACTTTATAATGGGTAATTGAAACTCATATATCTTTCTAACTCTAATATTTTCACCTTTGGTTGGTGAATGCATGGACCACCATAAATAAATTTTATCATCTTGATAGGAGCAAGTTTTTAGTACCCACATTTTCTATTTCTAAATTTGAGAATTAAAAATGAATTGTTTTTGAAACATTATTTATGTAACAATTTGTGGTGGAATTCAATATGGATTAGTTAAATGGTCTAAACTTTCCCTAATTGGGGTAAAACAAAAATTTTATATTTGTTTGCGAGTGAGAATGAGTTTTTTATGTTTTTATATTTATTACACATGAGGACATACACAAGAATAAGTGTGGTGGAGTTTATGTTATTAAATTATTCATAACTTTTTATTTACTCCCTTTAATTATTTTCTATGAAAAGTTCATAATTGGTGTGAAATATTCATGTTTTAATATTAAATATAATTTTTAAGCATTATTTGAATTAATATAGATTCAAGTTAGTTTAATGTTTTGATAATAAATCTCATAATAAATATCAAAATTATGTGATTCTTATTTTTTATGGATCCTTATTCAATTTTCAACATATCATTAGAAGGAATCCTTGGCCAATTCAGCCATTTGAAGGGTCATATGGTCCATACAAGAAGGCCCAGAAAATCTATAAAGAAACTGGACCAGCCATGAAGATTGAATTAGTGAGCTAAATTCAGAAGTACAAAATCATTGATTCTCCAAAAAAGTATAGTAACAATACCATTCATATTTGATAAAAATTTCAAGACCCAAATCTACTAAAAAAGGGCCCAAATAATTCTATGAATTCTATCCCACCATTATGTCTGGGAATTAAAACCTGCACACATTTATTGACTTTTCTCATAATATAAACATCCATGAAAGATAATATTTTTTAGTGTGAAAGCCAAGATATGTGAGGAATAATTTTTAGAATAAATGGTTCACATTTTAGGTCATCTTACTATTCAAAAACCTATTCACATTTTGGACTTCAAAAAAGTGTTGATAAAAATGGACATCTACACACTGTTTAGTAAAATAGCCATATATTTGGATCCAAAAGTCCAATGGACACAAAAGTTTGAGGGATGATAGTACACATCAATACATACAAATTTAAAGAAGATCATAGCTCTAGATTAATCTTTCTTTATGGCCAAATTGGCGAGACAAGTGGAGGGGCAGATTTGGAATACAAACAGTCCACTACCTTGGGCTATAAATACATCCCCCTCATCTTTTTAAAAAGAGTTGTAATTTAAGAAGAGAGGAAGATAAATTGTCATTACCAAATACTTGAAAAAGGCCTAGGAGGAACTATAAAAATCATGTTTTCATTTGATATACCCTTCCTTCTCTCTTTTTTTCATTTACTTTTGTGTTCCTTTCATTTGTATTTGCGTAAGTTGTTTTCAATTTCATTTGAATTTTAATGAAAGTTTCTTCTTAATATTCTATTTCAATAATCCACCCTATATTATCAAATATTAATTATCTTAAAATATTTTAAATCAAGTTGAAACCTCTTCCCTTATTTGTTTCCCTCATTCAATCAAAAGTTTGTTTTTAATTCTCATCATCGTTCATGCATGTGTGTTCGACACACATCTCTTTTATTATCCCATTATTTTCATTTTATTTATAATTAATTGCTATAAACATATATAAACAGATTAATAACCATATCAATGGCTGAGTAAATCTCCCATTGGGGTGATTCATAATTTGAGGATGTTAAGTGATTGAGAGTTTTTCTCGTTGAGTATTATTTAGGTTAACATTGAGTATGTTGAACTTAAAATGTCAGGGATTAATGACATGTTTTTTTTAACATGTGGATTACATAGATTATTGGAACCATAAATACATGACCATAAACAATTTTTAATTGAGATTATAACCATAGTTTAGTTAAGTCTTGGGTTAAAGCCTTAACACTTGGGTATTCCAATAAAAATTATCTTGTGAAGTGGGTGTTAATTTAATATAATATAAAGAAAAGCTCAATGATATCATAAGCTTAAATCCCAAATAATGAAATCACCCAAATATTTATAAAATTGTTAAATAAATCTAAATAAATTAATCATTTCATTTTAGCTCTGCAAACAAACCCCCCATTAAAAAGACAAATCACAAAACAATCGACTATTAAAATGTATCATCGCCAAGAATTCGACTTGAGTGCCACTATAGACATTAGCAGAGCACAAGACCCTTGAACAGTCGATAAGTGATGATCATCCGTGCTTTAAAGATACCCAAGAGCATGTTAGAGGTACAAAGTTTTCTTGGATTCGCAATGTACTACAAGAGGTTTGTGGGGGAATTATCCAGGATTGTAGCCCCTTTGATTGAACTCAGGTAGAAAGGGAATCCATTCACTACCAAAAAATAGGACAAGGGAAGCGCTGATAAAGGGGTGTGCCTTTATCAGTGCTAAAACAAGTGCTGATAAAAGTTTTTATTATTAATTTATATAAAATTAGAATATTTATATTCAAAAATAATGTTTATTTGTATACATTAAATAAAAAACAATTGTTTATATTTAATATTTTTTTAATAATTCAAATATATATATATATATAATGTTTTAATTGAAAAAAGTATTTCTAAGATTATAATTAAATAAATATATATATATATAGATAATTATAATATTATAATAAATTACATAAAATAATAAATATTTTTATTAGATTTATTAGATTTATTAGATTTATTATATTTATTAGATATTTATTAGATTAATTCATTGTATTTATTATATTTGTTATATTTAATATATTTATTGTATTTATTTTATTTATAAATATATAATAATTTTTAATATATATATTTATAATTAAAAGTATTGAATATATATGTGTTTTCCAATGAATTTGGTCAACGAATATATGCGTATATGTTATGTATGCATGAATGTTCATTTGTATATTACATGGTATATATTGATTTATTAATTCATAATGTTACCCATATGAACTATATATGTTCTAAAAAATGTACTTATAAAATTACATTAAATATATTTAAATAGTAAGTACATTTTATTTTATTTTTAATGATATATATAAATACTTTTCAAATACACTTGTAATTATAATTATATTAATATATATTAACAATTATATACCAATATTTATAAATATATACTATTTATAGTTATAATTATTAATAAATAAATATATATTCATCCTATATATCATTTTAAATAAATATATCAGTATATATATAAATTATTAAAATTATAACTTTATAAAATAAGTATTTATCAGCGCTATAATTTTAGCACCGATAAATAGTTGTTTTAATAACGTTTTTTTAGTGCTAATAAAGATAGACCTTTATCAGCGCTAAAAAATCGATGATAAAGTCATGTCTTTATCAGCGCTAAAAAAGCACTGATAAAGGTATGTTTTATCAGTGCTTTTATTTTATCGCTAATAAACATACCTTTATCATCACTTTTAACTGGCACTGATAAAGGTTCCAGTGGTTTTTATAAAAGAACCCTAACAGGCCCCTCCTCCCTCACACCCGTTCAAGCCTTCGCAGAAGCTGAACCCTACACTTGTGACCCATCCTCCGCCGTGACCCATCCTCATCCTCCTCCTCTGCCACCGCGACATTTTCCTCCTCGTCTTTCATGACCATCCTCCTCATCTTCTGCTACCACTGCCTCCGCCACCGCTACCTCCGCCACAATCCCTCCTCCACCGTGATCCCTCCTCCGCTTCCGCTACCTCCACCGCGATCCCTCTTCCGCCACGATCCCTCCTACTTGGTAACCCTTATAGATATGAATTTTTAGTTCATTTTGATCTATATAAGGTCGTTCATCACCAGTAGAACACAGTTCTGTGAAAAATATGGGAAACCTTGGTAAAATATTTGGAACCATTGGTACGTATGGTTCATGGCTCAATTCTTGCATATTTTTACAGAAACCATGCAATAATCATATGAGTTAAAACTATAATTTTATAGTTCCATCTTCCAGGAAAGGATGGTGGAATTTCCTAGTGTGGAATTTCCACTTGAGAAACCATGGGGGGAGAATTTTTCTTTGCATCAGCTACCCCACTACTAAGATGCAACTTGGAAAACCATTTTGCTAATTTATATGATCTACCAAGGAGTTCAAAATTTTCTATTTTACAATAATTTCTTTTTTCATATAAGTCATTCGATCTCCTCATCCTTCCCTCTATCTTGTAAATACCTCCATGGTTTTTGGGGAGCTTCTCCCCCTTCATCTTCATTATTTTGGTGTATTTGTTCCTCTTTTAAAAAGAGTTTACCAAAGAAACCTCCTTATCATTCCTTCAATATTTTTGACCTTTCAATTCCCTTTTTAGTTTTCTACCATGAACCCTAGAATATATGGATCATGAAATCATGAATAAAGTGACTTTAATCATGGATTTTTTTATTTATTAATGGTTTATAAGGACATATTATGGCTTGGTTTACTAGTTTTCATTAAAGGAAGAATAATCCATATTGTTTATATGTATGTGTTATATGGTAGAATAATGTTGATTTATAAGAGGTTTTTAAGCGTTATTATGGAATAGGTTAAGTACCAATTGTATAGAAAAATTATCAAGTGGCCTTCAAAGCATGAAAATATTTTAGAAATTCAAATTCATTACTATATAAAGGTTTTTAAATTGGAGTTTTACACCTATTGATTTATAAATAATGTGTTTGGGGTGTGTAATGTTCTTGAAGTGTCTTAAAGGGGTTTTTTAGATTTTAAAATGGTGTGTTAACCCATATGAGTTATATTGTAAACATTGTGATAGACTTTCACTATTAAAAATGTTATTATTTTGGTTTTTTGGATCCCATGTGGTTTTATAAAATTACATTCATAATATTTTTCTTAAGAGTTGATTTGAAAGATATTTTAAATCATTTTATTTAGATTCACACCCTAAAAATGTTTTTTTGTTCATTTGAGACATTATGAGAAATGGTTTAAAATCCTTATGATCAAATTATTCCCATTTTTATTTTGTTATAACTAATGGGTGGTTCTCTATACATGTGGTGTTCTTGTGATAGAGAAAGGTGATGTTTCTTTCTAGGGAATTTGAGATTGGGTGATCATTTATTTATAAATGTATTCAATTTAGATGATTCTTAATGCATTAAATTTATTGATTTCTAACAACCTTTTTTGATGTCTTAGGAATCTTAGGAGACTAGGTATTGATATGGATATGTGTAAACCACTGTATAGGATGTCTATAAAATTTGGAGGGTGGCCCACTGGACCAAGTGAGATAATAGATTAGAGAGTGATAATTAGATCATGGAAGTTAAGGAGATATAATCTCATGTCCCATGGTATTTGTGTTCTCCTAAGATATTTATCCCCCAATCATTCAATTGGGGGGATGACTTGGTGGGTACTAGAGATGGAATAACCAGTGGGTAGGTTGTTGTGTGAGATATATCAAGAATTATTTTAAATCTTATATCATGTAGAGTACATGGTTTGTATTGATTATCCCACAGAAAATACTTATCATGGCTATATGAAATTTTGACATCTCCCTTAGAACCCTTATAGGTATAGTACATGGAAAGGGGATGATTATGATATTAGTGGAAATGATAATGTGGATTCCTTATGACCTTAAGGGTAGGGAAATCCACACATGGGGTGGTGTAGGTTGGTAACTAAATATAAATAAAGATATTTCTTGTTGATATATTGTTACCTATAGGTCTTGGGATCATCATGATATATTTTTTAACTATAGTATATGCTAATGATGGATACGTTTAGTGAGGCTTCTTAGGATGTGTCATGTATGAGCTTCTTAGGTAATAGCCTCTTTCTCGATGATAGGTATCAATCATTGGCTAGCTAAGATCTAGGATGAGGTTTATCTTCCATGATTGTTCATTATATATTAATTGTTATTATATATCTATGATGAGGATGAGGCCTAGAGACCTAGGGATTGTAATGTAGAGATACTCCACCAAGGTGAAAATTATTTCAAATTTTTTAAAGTTTATGTTTGGCTATATATCATGGGTTATATGCGGTTTTCCATAAGACATAAATTATTTTAGTGGTTCAGATTGTGTTGAAGGTTAGATTGGTTATTCCTCTTTAGTTCCTCCTTTATTTATGTGAGTTTATACATGGGACCCGCCTTATGTTAATGGTTTGGATCATGTGGGAGGTTGGCTATGTTATTCCCTCTATACTATTTTTGGGGGGGTGGATGTTATTCCATGAGGCATATGGTCATATCACAATTCATGATCAAGATTTAATGGTTCTGGCTAGGGGATGAGTGTTTTAGTGTATACCTTGTGGTAATTCAACAACATGACATCATAGGGTGTAATATGAAATAGACCCTTAGGCTACACCATAATGTAATTTATTCTTGAAATGAAAAGATATTTTTTTAGTCTTTTTAATGATATTCCCCTATTCCTTATTAGCCACTCGACCCCATCACCCAAACCCCTCTTCCCCATATTTTTCCCTCTCATAATTCACTCTTTAGGATCCCTAATGGTTGTTTCATAGTGGACAAACCGCCCCCTTGGACAGCCCACACCCCCTCCCCCACACCCCTGTAGCCCCCCACCCCACCCCACTTGGGAAGCCCCCTCCCCCTCCCTGGACAACCCATACCCCCTCCCCCACACCCCTACAACCCCCTACCACCCCAAACATCCCACCCCCTTCCCATTTGAACCTTTTATGTTTTACTGGATTTTCCCCTTTTCTCATCCAGAACCCCTCCATGCTACGCCACACTCCCCTTCCTCTCCTCTTGGGTGGTTCTCCCTCACCCAGTGTGTGTTTCATCTTTCATCACTTGTATTAAACAACCTAGGATAATTTTTAACTCTCTTAATCCTTATATATATTAGTTTCTAACCCCCCCAAATCCTATATTTAAATGGACATGGGTCAAATACAATTGGAAATGTAATGATACGACCTAGGCTGGTATCATAACCAACAACTGACCCGACTTTTCACAAACCTAAGAGGTGTTCATGATCCCTACGAGATAGAAACGATCCCCTGAAAAAAGATAAAATTAATGTGGATTATTTTACCCCTAAATTAGAGTAAATTTAAAATGATCTTTCTCTTTAAAAGAAGACATGTCCCATTCATAAGTTGAACATCTAGGAAAATAGTAGATACACAAAAAATAAATAAATAGGAAGAAGATATCATAGATAGAAAATAAAATCCCACTATTGACCAATAAATTTTTTTAACCAAACATGTACCATTACTAAATCTCATTGGACCTATTTTGGATAGGTATAACATATGATTTCTCATTTTACGTTTTCTTTTCAGTTGGAAATCTCCTCTACTATGTGCCTCTCCTCTATCGCGAACGCACCTCTGCCGCGCACTGAACAACACCTTCGCGGTGAGTTTTATCCTCTTACTCATTGGTTTACTCTTGTTTTCATGTTATTAATGTTTCATATTTATGGTTATAATGTGAAATGTATGGGATAAATTCCCAGTTGAAAATCGTTGCCGTTGGTGGTCCTTGTTTGCACACTAAATGAATTGCATGTTGGCTGGTTCTTGTTGAACATTTGAATATAAAAATTGGCAATTTAAATATATTTTAATAATGAATGAATTACCCATAATTATAAAACTTCTATGATAAATCATTAATTAACAAATGAAATTGAATAATGGATTCTTTGTAAAATCTGAAATTGTGATTGTTTGGTTTGTATGGTGTTGCGATTGTGAGCACGATTGTGTGTTTGCATGGTGTTGCAATTGTTGGCATGATTGGTATGAATTTTGTTTTCCATGTTTTAGTTCTTTGACCATTGAATATCAATCCAAAATGTACACATTTCAATGGCACCACCACTTTTTTACTAGTGCAATTCCACTGAATCTTAGAAAACCACTTCACTAGAGGACTCTAAGTGACACTTTATGGACACCCTAGTCAAATAACCATAAAAACACATGTAATGAATACTTCCACCCAAAATAATTCTATTTAAAATCATACCATATATTAGTTTAGTACCATAGTTATTGACTAGAGACATTATGTTTCTAGAGAAACAAGAAAAACCCGATTTACAACCATGCATATAGATCACATGTGGGATACTAAAACATTATAGTGCAAGAGATTATCATATCTTGTTGAACATATTTTGTGTAATTATTTTGTTAAATATTAATATTATTATATCAAATATAATGAATATGAATAAAGAATGGATGAATACCAATCGGTTGACAAAAGAGTATGAAGATGGTGTGAAAGAGTTTATCAAGTTTGCAAAAGATCATTCATGTGACCCTTATCAAATCATTTGTATATGTTTACAATATTGTTATCAAAAAAAAAACTAGTCCAGAGAAGTTGTAAGAACACCTGATCTATCACAGAATAGATTGAAGTTATACATGTTGGAATAAACATGGGTAAAAAACGAATGTAGGTTGTGGCTGGGATAAAACTGCATTTTATGGATCATCTGATATGATTACAAGCATGAACAATGAAGACGATCGTATGGAGGATGTGATTACATATGTGAATTTTAATGAAGATCATATTTAGGAAATTAAAAATACAGTTGAAGATGAACTTCGTGATTTCCTAAAATTGTTTGAGAAGTTAAAGAGTTGTGTAAAAACTCCATTGTATACTGGTTGCACTAAATATACAACATTGTCAGCCGTACTGAAGCTGTATAATTTGATAGTAGGAAATAATTGGAGTGATGCCAGTTTTACGGAACTACTTTCTCTCCTGAATGACATGCTCCTAGAATACAATGAACCCCCGATCCAAACATACGATGCCAAACGAATGCTACACTCGATGGGTATGATTTCTGAAATAATACCCACCTGCACGAATGACTATATATTGTTTCTCAATGATCAAAAATCACTTAAAGAATTCCCAAAGTGTGGTGCTTCTCGATACAAGAAAGATGAATACAATCATACAAAAGTTTTATGGTACTTTCCAATCATTCCAAGGTTTAGGCGCCTATATGGAAGTGATAAGACTTTAGGATAATTAACATGGCATGCAGATACAAGAATTAAATATGGGAAAATATGTCACCTGGAAGACTCTCCTCAGTGGAAGAGAATTGATCATGAGTATCCTGAATTTGGAAATAAGCCAAGAAACTTTCATCTTGCGTTATCTACAGATGGGGTGAATCCTTTTGGTTTTCAAAGAAGCAGTCATAGTGTATGACTAGTTATGTTGGTAAATTATAACTTACCACCATGGTTATGCATAAAATGAAAATAAATCATGTCATCTATGCTTATACAAGGACCAAAACAATCGGGTAATGATATTGATGTTTATTTGGATCCATTGATCGAGGATTTGAAATTATTGTGGGATTCAGGTGTTACGTTGTATGATGATTACAAAAATTAAGATTTCACTTTGAGAGCCATGTTTTACGGGATGATAAATGACTTCCTACATATGGGAATTTTTCTGGATATAGAATTAAAGGAACTCAAGGATGTCTTGTTTGCGAACAAGGTATATAGTCAATTAGGTTGAAACATTCATCGAAAACCATGTTTTTAGGACATCACAGATTTCTACCCCGACAGAATAAGTAAAAATCTTGGATGAAATCATTTGAATAAAATTAATAATAACGTAAAAAACCATATCCACTAAAATGTGATCAATTGTTTGAGAAAGTAAAAGATTCAGAAACTACTTTTGGTAAACTATTTTTGAAAAACCTTACAAAAACCATTTGGAAAAAGAGATCATTTTTTTTTGGAATTACCATACTGGAATTGTCTGTATGTCAGACATTTTCTTGATGTTATGCATATTTAAAAACAATGTACGTGACAGTGTCATCGGCACGTTTCTAAATGCAACTTGCAAAATAAAAAATGGAATTAAGGCTAGATTGGACATGGTTGAGATGGGAATATGAGAAGTTTTGGCACTAGTGAAGGGTGAAAAATGAACATTTCTTCCTCCTGCTGCTTACACTCTTTCTAGGAAGAAGAGATACCAGTTTTGCAACTTATTGAATGATGTAAAGGTTCCAGAGGGGTATTCATCAAATATCAAGAACATCGTGTCAGTGAGAGATTTAAAATTAATGGTTATGAAATCACATGGATTCCATGTTTTGATGCAAGATCTAATTCCTATAGCTTTACATTTAATTTTTTTCAAGATTGCCCGCCATACATTAACGAAGCTCTATTTATTCTTTAAATCTATATCCAACAAAGTTATAGACCCAGTGAAATTTCCAACTATGGAAAGAGAAATTTACGTCATATTATGTGAATTGGAAATGTTCTTCCCGAAAACTTTCTTTGATATGATGGTTCATTTGATGGTTAATTTAGCGAGAGAGATTCAACTATGTGGTTCTCTACATTATAGATGGATGTAACCCATTGAATGGTATATAAATATTTTGAAAGGGTGTGTCAAAAATCAAAGTCATCCTAAGGGTTTTATTGCAGAGCAATATATTATTGAAGAAGCCATTGAATTCTGTACCAAACACCTGTTTGGTGTGGAAAACGTTGGCCTACCAAAATATCGTCACATTGGGCAGATTGAGGGTGAAGAAATTTCTGGAAGAGAGGTTGTCACAATCAATATTATAGATCTGGAGCAGGACCACTTTTACATTTTTAATAACAGTTTCGATGTTGACCCATATGTTCAAACCCACAAAGAAATTCTTAGGAATTTTAATCCATCTAGGGATGAAAATTAGATATCAGATACACATAATCGACAGTTTATAGGATGGTTTCAGGACTATATTTTAAAGAAGTTAGATGAAAATACAGACTCAATTTAAGAACGATTTCGATGGCTAGCCAAAAGAGAAAGTGTGAATGTATTATCTTATAGTACTTTTGTAGTTAATGGTTATACATTATATACTAATGAATATTATGAAGACAATACCATACAAAATAGTGGGGTTACACTTGTGGCTAAAGCGATGCATGTTTCTGGTGTTAAGGACAAAAATACAATTTATAAGAATATGTCATACTTTGGCATCATCAAACAAATATGGGAGTTGGATTATATGAAATTCAAAGTGCTAATTTTTCAATGAAAGTGGGTTGATAACAGGAGTGTTGTTAAAATAGATGAATTAAGATTCGTGAAAGTTTATTTTTGTAAGGAAGGGGAAAAAGACAAACCATTTATAATGGAATCACAGGAAATACAAGTATTTTATGTTCCAGATCCCACAAACTAAAACTAGTCAATTGTTCTGTCATCGACCAAAACAACTGAAGGTTCATATGAAAGTTCAATGGAGGAAAAACCTTTCATTGGGTCTTTGCAATCATTTCAAAGTGGTCCCAATGTAGATGACATTTTTTATGTCATAGGAGACTACAATTAAGGTATTTAAATAGTTGATAGAGGGGACAAATCTATTCAGAATTTTAAAAAAAGAGAGTTCAATAATCAAGTTATTTGTTTATTGTAATATACATTTTGTTACATTATGTTATTATATGTTCACTACTGATTTTATGTAATCTAAATTAAATGTTAAACCACTTTTGCAGATAAGGACTTCTTCACCTGCTGATGCACCCAATCTTGAGGCACAACAGGTCTCTCAATCTACTGTTGCTAGTCCCAGTGCAGAGCAACAACAGGTTTCTCAACCTGTTGCTGCTAGTCCTATTGCTGAGGTACAACAGGTTTCTCAACTTGTTAATGTTGGTCCCAGTGTTGAGGTACAACAGGTTTCTCAACCTATTGCTGCTAGTCCCAGTTCCGATTCTAGTGCTCCAGAGAAACATAATGATGATGCTTCTGAGGAAATTGTTGGAAATAAAACCCTGATGGCGCAAAAGAAAACAAGAGTGTCGTAGTTTGATAGTGTTAGCCAAAATACTTAATGCAAAATCCAAAGGCATCAAATTTGAGGTGAGATGGAATAAGAGTGTCCAACATGTTAACCCCAAAAAATCCATATTTAGTAGCTACATTGGAATCATCACTCAGGAACGCGTGCTGATTGATGTACAGTCATGGAACCATGTTGTTACTGAGCTTAAGACACTAATGTGGGAAGATATTACGGTAACATTATGATATCATTTATTTAATTTATTAAAATAAAAAAAATACTAAAACATTTACTTACTCTTCATAGTCCATTTTAGAGTGCATTTATAGTAGATTCCTCACACAAGGAATATGTATTAAGAGTTGTAGGAATGATTCATAGAGGATTCCACACAATTTTAACAAAATATCATCTTAAAGACACTGAAGGAAAAATAAAGCAACACCCACATCCTCTTTATGCAAACTTGATATCCCAGGGAGCATGGGATGCGTTTAGCAATCGTCGTGCGGAGTATACTTTTCAGGTACATTGTGTCTAGTAATACGCTGCTTGACGTTGCTTTTATTCATCACTTTGATTGAAAAAATTTTATTTATGAAACAACAAATGAGTTCTAAAAATAAAGAACGAGCAAAAAAACCATCATACCCCTACCGTAAAGCAAGGATGGGGTACACTTCACTTGACAAAAAATTGGTATGCCATTTAAATCTACTATAATACTTTTATGTGACATAAAACACCCACACTAGATGCAGACATACTTTCAGCTATCTTGAAGTATCCAGAATAGTATGGATGTGTCAGAGGTGTAGGTTTTGGGGTGAAACCCTGAACATATTTTCATAAATAAAAACAAGTGGAGGATCAAACTGAGTAAATGAAAAATATGCAAGAAAAATTAGCTATTTTTCAAGAATAATTGCAATACCAGAGAGAGATGATAGAAATTTTTATGGGGGGGGGGGAGGTAAAGAGAAGAAACAACTCAACAAAAACTAGTGTATGAAGATCCCGCCCCACCCGCCACTAGCTTTGAGGCAAGATATTCCCCTAAAAAACCCGACTTAGCTGAGGTAATCAATGTTCTAATAATTGTTTCTATGAAATGCGAATCACATAAACACTGATACCTTTCCTGTACTAATATTCTATAGGGTGAAAATGAATGTGATTTATATCTATCAACTCCCACCTATCGCCTTGTAGCGAGGGATACAGTGTTCAATATGCATAACGACATGCTACACAATAGACAACTTCCAACAAATCATGTCATAGTGTCAATTAACGTAGCTAATGAGCTGAGTGCCAAGCTATCTATTCCAAACGATGATGACAACATTCATACGGTTGAACAAGTTGTTGGAAAATTCATCGCATGACCATCAATTCTTGTAAAAAACATGTTGAAAATGAGGTATTCATTTCTAATTTATTTTTTCAAGATGAACCTTTAAAATTTAATGAAAAAAGGTCTAAACCAATGAATGTTATTATAGAACGATAAAGGAAAGGGGGTGAAATGAAAGATTGACTCAAAACCATATCAAGGATCAACCAATCGATTGAAATGATCTATTAAGAGAACCTTCACCCCTCCCATTCTATATCCACATTTAATATCATTGCAGACTCATGTGGATACAAAGTTGATAGAAAGCAATGCTCACATAGTTGATTTTGTAAAAAATATGTATAGAGAGGAAAAATCAGATTTCATTAGTGCCGAAAATGTAAATGAAATCCTTAAGTATGAATGGCTAGATGCCTCAGTTGTAAATGTATACATGAGGTATGTTTTCATGATTTGATTTTAAAAAATCTGATATACTATTATAATTATAACTAAATACATTTCATATTTTTTGCAGGTGTATATATGAAAAACAATTGAAGGGATTTAACCATGAACAAAAATTTGGACTCATTATTCCTCACATCACCTCTTCAAAAGAAGAATTAAATTCTACTAAATAGTAAGAAATAATGTCATCCCTGCTCATATCATTTGAAAACAAAATTAAGGATGACAAACTCTTTTTAATACCAACGATGCAGGGGTAAAAATATACAATTTAATCATATCAACTATATTTTCATTTCTTTAATTACTTATTCCTTTTTGTATTTTTAGGCAGCATTGGATGCTGATTACAGTCAATTTGGATACTCCAAAGATTTATTTTCTGGATTCAATGCATGGATATACAACAAGCTGACCATATATGATGTCGTTTTTCAATTTGTAATACACTAGATCCAACATTTTAGAACTAAAAATTTAGTTATATAATTTTATTATCTTTTAATGATTATTCTATTATGATAGGCGGTGCATCAATATCGTCTACTTCATGGAATGAATCCAGGGCCTAAGGAAAAGAATGCCCACAAGATCTAAAAATGGATAAGTATCCTAGTATATATAATAAGATTGCACTATAAAAACACATATCAAAACAAATTACTTATTTTTTTCGATGTTTCTGTATTTTTCAAAACAAACAAACATAAAGAACTATGGTTATTATGTTTGTAAACTTATGAAAGAGATCATATATCATCAACAAACTAGCATCCCTGAAGAGGTATTTTCAAAAATAATTATGAGTTCATTTAAAATATTTATTAATCCTTTGTGTATTTATATTTTTTTAGTACTAGCATGACTGTTGCAAAAACTCATATTCACAAGATGATATAGATGTGTTTAGAAATGAATGGGAAACATACCCAATGGAATATTGTGCACAAATAGGATGAAGGTGAATTCCTACTAATTATGTTATCCTTATATGATCATTGATATCTCCCTTGTTTACACTTATTGAGCATATATGATCACCCTTTATTATGTTTTATATTCTTAGGTTTTGAAGAATGGTTTTAGAAATGATTTTTCTTTCTAGTAAAGACCAACTTAATGAGAGACTCTTATGAACTACTTCTTTATGTTTCTATTTTTCCAAAATCACTAGACCTAAACTATTATGGAATTGATCATTTATATTCTATATTTTGGTCATTTATATAGCTGTTTCTTCTGATGTAGTGTGTTGGATGAATATTGGTTGAAAAGCACTCAAAAATTTAATAAAAAAACTAAGGATTCTTCACTACTGTTGGTTAACTACCTCTTAACATAACATCTGATCTGAACTTCCGATCCGGTGTCCCTGTGATGCTCTCATCAGACACCATCTCTATGATATCATCATTCAGCGTTCACTTTTCCTTCTCTTCTGCACCCGGGTGTAGGAAGAGAAGGAAAATTGAATGCTGAATGATGATATCATAGAGATGGTGTTCGATGAGAGAATCACGGGGACGCCAGATCAGAAGTTCATATCAGATGCTATGGTAAGTGGTAGTTAACCAACAATAGTAAAGTGCACAAAGAATCATTAGTTTTTTTATTAACTTATATCTGGACCAAATAAACCATTTGGAAAGATGTAAAGGTAATGTTACGATATAATATGTCTATTTTAACAAAAAATTATACAATGAAACATTGATTTGATTTCATTATTCCTTGCATGGTTCGTTTATTTTAGAAGATTTCTGTCCATGTGACATGCCTTTGCAGGAAGAGCAATGACGCTGTGTTTGCTCAATCATAGAGGTAATATTGATGTTTGCACAGTAAAATCATTTTCCATAGATCTAGAATCTCAATAATTGCTCAAATAAACCCACATAATATATACATATTCATGACCATCAAAATCTAGGTGCTACGCACCTCATATATAACCTACATCACATCAATTCCTAGATGCATACACACCTCACATACAAATTCCATAAGAAGAAAAAGGGAATTTTTTATGAGGAAGTGAATACCTGACTGATTCCCTCGGGCTTTTATTTTTCTTTTATTATTATAAGATACTCTTGGTATTCCATGAAATTTCCTATAAATAGGAGATTAATGGGAAATCTATTTCACTAATGTATCAATATTTCATAGCTCTACGAGAAATCTTAGGTTTTTTCTCTACTTCACATAAGCCTCTTCATGTGATCATGTCACATAATCTCCTTTGTATGAATGCTTCATGTGAACTGATCATGTGATCTCATCACATGATCAAATCACATAAAAAAATCACATAATCAATTAAGGAAATTCACTTGAACCATGATTCGTGTATTCTTGTCTTATTTACATGATCACATAAAGCTTCAAGGGTCGTGTAATTATATAAATCTCCCAGGTTTATTTGATCACGTGATCCTATTATGGTAATTTGATCACATGAATTCGAACAAGTCATGAACTTAATATGATATTTCTAATTAGTCATGTTCCCCTTTCTTACTCAAGTCCCTTTTTAACTCAAAATCCTCCATTTTCATAATTAATCAAAATTTTCTCTTTCTTATGATACAAATGAATTCAAGAATTGAAGCTAAAGATGCTATTGTTAATTAGACTACAATGGTCGATAGTGTGGAAGTCAATCAATGCATAGTCATCCAGTCCACTCATGAGCATCTTAAAAGCTTTATGGGAACCAATATATTGTATTTTGAATTTTATAATTAGTTTCCCTTATATGTGGGTGGGGGTGTCCAGGAGGGAGGGGGTGTCTAGGAGTGGGGGGGGGGGTGTCCAGGAGGGGAGGGAGGTGTCCAAGAGGGAGGGGGTGTCCAGAAGGGATGGGGGTGTCTAGGTGGGTGTGGGCGGGTGTGGGCGGGTGTCCTGGAAGCAGGGGGTGTTCAAGAGGGAAGGGGTGTCTAGGAGTGTGTGTGTGGGGGGGGGGTGTCCAAAAGGGAGGGGTATGTCCAGGGGGGGTGTCTAGGAGGGGAGGGTGGGGTGTGTCCAGAAGGGAGGGGGTGTCCAGGAGGGAGGGGGGTTATAGGAGGGGGTGTTCAAGAGTGTGTGTGGGGGGGTGTCCAGGAGGGGGGGGGGGCTATCCAGGGGGTGAGAAGGGGGATGTCCAGTGGGGCTGTATAGGGTGTGTGGGGGGGGGGGGGGGTTGTCCAGGGGGTGGAAGGGGGGTGGGGTTGTCCAGGGAAAGGAAGGGGGGTGTAGGGGGAGTGGTGGTGGTGGTGGTTGGGGGGGGTTGTCCAGGGGGGCTATAGGTGAAGTGGTGGGGGGATGTCCAGGGGTAGGGAGGGGGTTGTCCAAGGGGATGTATTGGGGAGGGAGGGAGGGGGGTTTGGATAATCACACTAAAGAAATAGGAGGGAGAGGGTGTCCAGGAGATAGAGGGTGTCTAAGTGGGAGAGTGGGTGGGGGTGTCCAGGAAAAAGGTGGTGTCTAGGAGGGGGTGTCCAGGAGGGGGGGTGTCCAGGGGTGGGGGATGGGGGTTGTCTAGGACGGGAGGAGGGCTATCCAGGGGGTGGGAAGGGGGCTGTCCAGGGGGGGCTGTGTAGGGTGGGGGGGGGGGGGGGTTCCAGGGTGTGGGAGGGGGAGGGGGGTTGTCTAGGGAAAGGGAGGGGGGATGCAGGGGGAGTGGTGGTGGTGGTGGGGGGCTGTCCAGGGAAAGAGAGGGGGGCTACAGGGGGGGTTTCCAGGAGGAGGGAGGGGGATGCAGGTGAAGTGGGGGGGGGGCTATCCAGTGGTAAGGAGGGGGCTGTCCAGGGGGGATGTCTTGGGGAGGGGAGGGAGAGGGGGTCTGGCTAATCACACTAAAGAACTAGGAGATTAAGAGAAAAGTGAACCAGTATGATCATGTCCTATCTAATTGTATAGTTTCTCATCATTCCCTATCTAAATTTTATAAATACATTCCTTCCATACCTTCATCGAGACCTTAGATATTGTATGGGGTCCTTGGAGAGGCATAAGTGGTCAGGGTCCAAGCAGAGTTGGACCCGATGTCTAATGCAAATGCGCTAGTACTCATTCCCTTTGACCTAGTATGGGAGAGTAAACTCTTAGAGGCTCTTTATACATGTAACTATTAGGTTTATAACCTATCTAGTATGGTGGAATCACTAGGAAAATGTTAGAATTTATTATAAAATTGAATACTCCTATGAAATTGAATACACCATCATATATGTTTCATATTGTATAACCTCTATTTACAATTGTAGCACTTCAAGGTGAAGAATAGTTAGTATTGATAGAAGGGACTTTATATGTGACTCAAGGTCATTTTTTATAGGAATATTTCATTATCACCAATCAATTAAACGTTGAGGTGATGGAAGTGGATAATAATGTGGCTGATAGAGGTATATTCCCAATTATTATCATGAATATTGATTTTATGATGGAATTATTTTTCTATTGACTAATAATATTTATATACTTTATCAGAGTAACTCCACCTTAGAGCTCAGAAGTCCCAGACCATTCCACTTTTTATCTCTCCCCACTATAATAACTAGGGAACAAGTCTTTCCTTTTCAAGAACATAAAGGGATGTGTGTATGAATCACTCACTTAGAAACTTAGTCCTGGAGTATATTCTTATTTCTGGACTAGTCCTGAGTTGAGTTTCAGAACACAAAGAATTTCATAATTAGTTTCAGTGAAAAGTTTTGGGGATATTTGGAATATAATCATGGAGGGAACCTTTAAGGAGCTAAAATACTAGTTTGGAAACCTCCGATACATGTTCAAAACCCTTGGTTATAGTGAGTTATATTATCAAGAACTCCATGCTGGTGTGAAGGAGGTGGTCTCCATGAGGGAGAAAAATAGGTTCATCAAGTTGAGAGTATCAATGGTAGAGGTATAAAATTAAAACATTCAACATCATAATGAGGACTTGGATGAAGAATCCATGTTTACAATAGAAGTAGAAGCTCATAAAAATTTAGTCATTGATGGGGGGTATGAGATGGAAAGATTCTAACATGAATTGTATCACCTATAATAAATGCTCAATGTTGTATAGAAAATAGTGATAGAGCATCATAATCTTACCAATGTGGAAGAAAAGTCTAGATTTTATGCTGCTAGTAGAGAAGAGGCACTAAAACAAGGTGCAAATGTGGAAACTAAATCGGTTACACATTTATGCTAATCCATAGCCTACTCTAGAGCATTGGATAGCAGATATCGAGGGGGTATTCTGAGATAATACTATTTTGAGTATTCTAACTTTATCCTACCCTCATATTTGGGGAGTTATGGGAGAGACTCTCAACTGTGGAGATTCCTCCCTTTTTTATTGTTAATAAATGAAACCTTTTGGATTCCATGTTATTGTGGACATTTCTTCATCTTCTTTTCTCATCCATGTAATCTTAACAAAACAATATTTATAAGTCAATGAATCATGTTGAGACTCTTTTAAAATATTAATTCAATCCAAGGAAATATGGACATGTAAAGGTTGTAACAGGTAATAATTGACATTTTATTAATGTATTCTTTCATATTAATGTTTAATTTATTTCATTATTGTATTACTAACATAATATTTGTTTTCCTATGTAGGTGGAATTTTTTTCTAGAGTTTGGATGCTTTGTTCGACAACTAGTACCATGAATGAATTTTTTTGAGAGGGGATCACAGATGCAAAAAGGATGAAACATTAATGTTTTTAACTGTTTGTTGGATAATTGTAATTGTAACCATATAAAACATTGTTTGAAATGTATATAGAAGTGTGTTTTTTTGTATTCATGGTTTCAATTAAATGTATATAGCATTGTTTGGGAAACTTTTGTGCATGCTGTTTTGTTCTTCTATGCTTTGTTTGTGTGTAGGTGTTGTTTTGTACAACAGTTTTGTATTGTGTGTGCAGGTGCTGTCTCAGGTGTGCAGGTGCTGTGAAGGTGCTAGGTTTACTTAGGCAACTTGGCCTTTATCAGTGCTATTTTGAGTGCTGATATATGACACATTTATCAGCGCTCAAAATAGCACTGATAAAGGTGACCTTTTATCCATGCTAAACAAGCACTGATAAAGGGGAACCTTTATCAGTGTTTTTTTAGTGCAGATAAAGGGGACCCTTTATCAGTGCTATTTTGAGCGCTGATAAAGGGGACACCCCTTAACTTCACCATGATTAACATTGCTTTTCTAGCACTGTTAAAGGAGGTTTTTAGCGCTTTTAAAAGACCTATTTCTAGTATTGATTTATCTGGACTAAGTAGTGCTAGAGGGCCTTTGAGGAGTTGAGGCTGAGGCTGATGAGTGCTTATGTTTTGAGACAACCAAAGGAGAGTGTGAAGTACATAGTATATTGTGATGCCTCTAGATCTGGTATTGACTATGTGTTAATAAAAAGGTAGGCATTGATAATATATGGGTCAAGTAAGTTGAGGCCCCATGAAAAGAACTACGCAACTCATGACCCAAATTTGGCTGTGGTAGTCTTCTCTTTAAGGATATAGTGGAACTATATTTTTGTAGATCACTTTTTTTACTCATACCATCAAAGTATCAAGTATGTATTTATATAGAGAGACCTTAACTTGAGATAGAGGCACTGGTTGGAGTTCTTATAGGACTATGTCTTTGATATAATCTATACTCCTAGGAAGGGAAATGTGGTGGTAGATCCCTAAGTAGGAAGTCCTGTTCTCACCTGGTGGAGGTGGTGTCTGAGCAGTTGGCTTCCTTGTAGCTAACCCTGGTGAAGGATAGGTGTGAAAATTATATTTAGTATATGGTTTTGACTCCTACACTTCTCTTTCATGTGGGATAGGCTTAGTTGCGATATATTTACTTTTAGGTCCTACATGACCAAATATCATCATGAGATTCACCAGATAAATTTTTTAAAGGAGGGAATCATGTCACCCTTTTCTAGGGATGGATAGTGGTTCTAGTCATGATGTGAGAGTATGTGATGAGGGAGTTTCACACTTATCATTTGGATGTACATCTCGATGTAGGGAAGATGTACAAGGACCTTTGGTGGCAGTTTTTGTGGGATGACATGAGGCAGAGCATTGTTGAGTTTGTCTCTCAGTGTCCACATGTCAGCAGGTGAAGTATTTTTTTTGAAGAAAGAAGGATTATATTAATGGTGAATATCAGCAGTCATACATAAGTAGATCCAAGAAGGGAAATTGTCCAGCCATAGTTGGTTGACATCGAAGGGTCCTGAGGCTGCCAACTGATGGGCCGCATTGTTTCCTACCCTTTTGGTAAAGGAGAAGGTGCAGTAAGAGAAGCCTTGGCGCAGCGAGCGGATTCTTCTGCCGATAAAGCCAAAGGCCTGAAGTCCGGCGTCACCATGGTTAATAGCATTGATGACCAAAAGGAAGTTAGACTCGATGATGATATCAACCCATCCACATTCCACAGTGAGCATCATCCCTGCCAGTATGGCATAGGCCTCAGCAACTACAGGTTCCCAGAAGGCATGATGTGGTTCATATTTTGCTGCAATGATCTGCCCCAGATGATTTCGAGCCAGGAGGCCGAGAGCAAAAAGCCTATCCTTGGGGAGAGAAGCATCCACGTTAATCTTAAGACTCCCTTCCTTTGGGGGGGGGTCCAGTGAGGGAGACAAGAGGGGGAAACGCCTGGAAAAAAGTTTCCTTTTTGGTCCTTCCAGCCCTCAATCCATGAAGTGGCTTGTTCAATCCAGAACTCAGGAGGCTGATGAACATGGTGGAAAACTGAATCGTTACGCTGAGCCCAAATGATCCAGGCCAGGGTGCAACAAGAGCTTGCATCAGGTGATGAAAGAGAGGAACACCATCGCATTAGAAGATCAGGGAGGTCAGAGGAAATGTCTAGCGAAGCGTCCGAAGCTGAGCCCCATTTATTCCAAATTTCCTTGGCTCCCAGGCAGTGAATGATGGCGTGCCAAGGGGTTTCAGGAATATTCAGGCAAAAAGGGCAGGATTCAGCACTAGCCATATGTCTAAAAACAAGGAGGCTCATGGTAGGGAGGGTGCCCATGCACACCTACCACCAAAATTGGCGAATTGTTTGGGGGATGTTAAGCTTCCAAAGTGCTTTATATGGTCCATCATCACGGTCGCGAGAGTGAATTCCAAGAGCCAGTCTGTACCCAGATCTCATCGTGTACTCTCATGAAGTATCATTGGTCCAAAAAAGATCATTGGGGCCGACATCAGGGACCCAGGGGATGCTCAGAATAATTCTTTGGCCTCTTTCATTAAACCATTCCTGGATTTTTTCCACACACCATCCCGGGCCCTGGTCTGAAAAGAGGCAGTTAACAGTGGCGTCTTCAAGACCTAGTTGAACGGGGGATGTGGCCCGCACACCATCCTTATCAAAAATCCAGGGATCAGTCCAGATGTTGATAGACGGGCCATTTCCAATCCTCTAGCCCAGTCCTTTTTCCAGGAGATTTAGGGCCCCCTAAATACTTCTCCAGAGGAAGCTGGGGTGGGGGCCAAGAAAGGAGCCACATAAGTCCGTGTGGGGAAATTATTTGGCATGGAGTACCCGTGCACATAAAGATGAAGGATGGTTAAGAAGGCTCCATCCTTGCTTGGACAACAGTGCGTCATTGAACAGAAGAAGATTCCGGAATCCCATCCCTCCCTCTGACTTGGGTTTGCAGAGTTTCTCCCAGGCCAACCAGTGGGGTCGATTTCTGCCATCATTTCCCCCCCTCCAGAAGTTGGAAGTATGTGAATGGATCAGGTTAACGATAGCCTCCAGGAGATTAAACATCGACATGAAGTAGCTGGGGATAGACTGAATGACAACTTTAATGAGGGTTCCTTTTCCAGCTTTGGAGATGCTTTTTGGAGTCCAGCCTTGAATTTTTTTCTCAATCCTGTCCACCAGAGCTGCAAATATTTCTTTTTTGGACTGTCCAATCACCATAGGGAGTCTGAGATACTTCTGGTGTTTATCGACCAAATGGATGCCTGAAGATGCACAAAGCTCAGCTCTCTTGGAAAAAGGCACCCCTGCGCTAAAATAGATTTTCGATTTTCCGTGGTTTACAGACTGTCCAGATGCCCGCTCATATTGCTGGATCGCTTGGATGATCACCTGAAATTCATTAACAATGGCTCTGGAGAAAAGGAGGCACTCATCATCGAAGAAGAGATGTGACACTTGTGGGCTCTCACAGCAGACCTTTGCACCATGAATAGACTTGGAGGATGCAGCCCTAGAAATGAGGTTAGAGAAAACATCAGCCACCAAAATGAAGAGAAAGGGGGAGAGAGGGTCTCCCTGGCGTAGGCCACGAGATGGGGTGAATCCTCTGGTGATCTCCCCATTGACCTTGATTCTGAAAGAGACGGTCGAGATGCAGTGCATGACAATTTCTGTCCATTTAGTGCAGAAGCCCATTCTCAGCATCACAGTTCTAAGGAACTGCCATTCCACTTTATCACAGGCTTTGGTCATGTCCAGTTTCCAGGCCATGGTTCCTATTTTCGCAGTAGAGCGTGTTTTCATAGAGTGGAAAACTTCATGGGCCACAATTTCATTATCAGTAATCAGCCGCTTGGCCATGAAGGTGCTTTGGTTTTCAGTGATAATATTAGGAAGCCAAGGGCACAACCGATTGACAAGGATTTTTGAGAAGATCTTATAAGAAACATTGTAGAGGATAATAGGTCTAAAATCAGGGATCTCCTGAGGTTTCTTGATTTTGGGGATGATGACGAGGACCGTTTCGTTGATGGTGGACATGCTTATATTCCCCGCCCAGATTTTTTTAATCATTTTGCAGATGTCGGGACCGATGATGTGCCAGTATTGTTTAAAAAAAAGGGCATGAAAACCATATGGTCCCGGGGCTTTAGTGGGGTGGATATGCTTCAAAGCCATGTGTATCTCATCATTCGTCACATCTTTTGTAAGCTTCCGGTTAATCTCCTCAGTGATCACAGGTTTGATGCATTCTTCCACTTCATCAGACATGAAAGGAGTCCCCATGGAGAAGAGGTTCTGGAAATAGCCTACCAAAGATTCATGAATGCCACGGGTGTCAGAAACTTTGCTTCCATCAGGTTGTGAAAGGCTCCTAATAGAGTTTTTTGGTGCCTAGCAGACGCTTTCAGGTGGAAATACCTTGTATTAGTGTCTCCCTCTTTAATATGAATGTCACGTGCCCGCATAGCCCAAAATATTTCCTTGACACGAAGGGCCCCGTCCAGCTCTCTTTGAGTGGAACCAATCCTAGAAATTTTTCCATTGGATGGGGGTTGCCTGAGTAAGTTGTGAAACTTCTTTTCGGGGACATCACAATGCCTATCAGGTTGGTGGAATTTCTTATTGCTCCAAGATCTTAGGCCGAAAGCAACCTATTGGAGATTGAGGCCAACATCTTCTTGGGAACTTTTCCAGCTTGATTGGACCACCTCTTTGCATTACTGGTCATTTGACCAGAAGCTCTCAAATCTGAAGGGTCTGCTGAGTTGTCAATTTCTTTCGCCTTACAATCAGTCAATGAGAATTGGGAAGCGATCCGAACAGTTAAGGGCCATGTGGGAAACATGAAACATATTGAACAGATTGATCTAATCAGTAGAACCCATAAATCTATCAAGGCGATCAGCGATGTGAGTACCTTCAGTATTGCCGCAGAACCAAGTAAAAAGATTACCTGTGAACCCCAGATCAACCAGTTTCACCTTAGTGACCGCATCTTTGAAGTTAGACATCAAGGCTGGGTGTCGAAAACTGCTGCCTCTTTTTTCCTTATGGAACGTGATCTCATTGAAATCACCTCCAAAAAGAATAGGGCTAGGTAAATCATGTCGCAACTTGCAAAGAAGCTCCCATGACTTCCCCTTATCAGAATGGGATGGCCAACCATAGAATCCCACAAAGGTCCAGGGTGGGTGCATGTCAGTTTGAATAGTCGCAGCCACGTGGTGCATGGAGAAAGACAAAACTTTAACGTCAATATTGTCCTTCCAGAGGAGACAGAGCCCCCCCCGAACGGCCTTGTCTAGGCACCATAAAACAGCCTTGGAAGTCATACTTTTGAGTAATACCATTGATGTCCTTGTTTTCCAGTATGGTTTCAGACAGGAAAACCATATTGGAGCGACTTTGAGCGCAATTACGCTGAAGCATTTGAACTGTTCGTGGGTTGCCAAGCCCACGACAGTTCCAACATAACACAATCATTGCTCTAGGCGGGTTTGGGTCTCGCCCGCCGCCGCCTTTGGTTCCTCTGGACTTGTTTCTCCATGTGTTTTTTTTTCATATTTTGGTTGGATTTCTCTCTGATTGGCCTGTTTCATTTTGTCTTTTCCTGACCCCGGGTTTAGGGTCTACCGCGTGACCATCACTGTCTCCTCGTTGCACTATTCTCCATGTTCGACGGGTAATTGGGCCCCGTATTGGAATTCCCATCATTCCATGGGCCTCCATTGTTATAATGCCTGTTGCATCTGATTGTGGGTCAGGGTCTGAATCTGGTGGTTCAGTGTGCATCGGCCTTGACTTTGCGTATTGTCTTGGTGGTTCTTTTTGCTTCGTTTCCGACCTTGTGGATGTTTGAGTATTGTCCTTTGGGGGGTAAGGATGGACTCCAGCTTCTCTCTGAGTGGGATGGTCAACATTAGGGAAATCCAATGGTCCAAGCATAAAGGCTTTTTCATGTGTGGGTTCCGCCTGGTTGGAATGTGCCAACGTAAGGCGGTCACGGTCCTTTTGTTTTTTCGTCTCAGAGATGAAAGCATATTTATTCGTTTTGGCATGGATCCAAGGGCCATATTGGAGAATGATGTTACCAGATTCACTCTTATGTTTTTTGGTGCATGTTCTTTCCAGATGGCCAAGGTGACCACAAAAGAAACATAAGATTGGGAGTTTCTCGAACTCTAATGATATCCAAGTGTTGGCTTCTTCAATTTTCAGGAACATTCCCCTCATCAGGGGCTCTGACACTACAATTTCTGCCTTGATCCGAACCTTGGGACCCCAGTGTATTGGGTCTGAGCAATCCCATTCAAGAAAGTGACCTAAATTGTTCCCTATTTCCCTCATGATTCGTTCCGTTCTTGCATGTAAGGGAATTCCTTTAATACGTATCTAGAAGGGGGAGCGGGTTGAATTCACTCGCTGGATATCGTCCCCCCCTTTGTATTCTTCAATGAGCAGGAGTTGATTATCTAAGGAGCACGGTCTGCCCCACAAGATTTTTTCTCTATCTTTCTCGTTGAAGAATTCAAAGATGAGGCGGTTGATCCCCGCTACCCGGATAGCCACTCCTCCATCAATTTTCCAGATATTCTGAAGGGTGTTTTTGAGAGCCCCTGATTTACCGATATGTTTTCAACGAACTTTCCCACAATGAGCAGAGACATGCATTTTTCCAAAAGTGTGTCTTCATTTCTCCGAGCCTCGATCGCCGTCTTTTCTTTGTTTGTCAGGGACAACCTCTTCCATTGATTAACCAAGTCAGCATCCATAGGGCAAACCAGAAGTTGAATAAGCAAACCTTTTAAAGGACCGACGTCTTGGAAATCCCTTGATTCAAGGCTTGGTAAATCAATGAAGTCCACAGACCAGAAACCTCTTTGCGGCCCCCTTATGTGGTCCACACAGCTGAGACAGGAACCTCAGCCTTTGCGATCAACACCGCCTCTTAAGTGGTCATGTCCAACAAACCCGCATCGCGCACCCTCCAGTCTTCATGGATCAACACCCCACGGAAGAACCTTTGCAGCTTCACAATGCGGCTGATGATTTGCGACGACACAAACCGGGAACAGACGTGAAGCGACGTCCACTTCACAGACCCACAACGCCTTAAGACTTTGCGGGATAAACTTCGCAAATCACCTGCTTCGCGGCGGAACAACGCCAACGGTGAGAACGGCCAATCAGCCACCGACCACCGCCGACCTTCACTATTCCCGCCTAGTCAACGCAGAGTAAAACCCCTCAACAGGGAGACACGCAAACACAACGCGACGGAGGCTTCTCGCCGGTACAACTAGTAACACAAATCTGAGACCTCATACCACTTCGCGAACCCACAAACCTCAGACCTTCATGGATGGATCTTCGCGAATCACACCCTTCACGGTGAATCACCCCCTTCACGGCGAATCACCCCCTTCGCGGCGGAACAATTCAAGCTAAAAAAAAGGAAAACCGGCCACAGGTCACCGTCGACCTTCACAGTTCCCACCGATTCATCGCAGATCAACACCCACGACAGGAAAACACGAAACCTCAACGCGGCAGGCCTTCACGGCGGAACAATGCGGATCGAAGACATCACGGAGGCCACTACGCGACTTCATAGCGTGGTGACTCCTCGTAGCAGGTGCTGCGCAAACTAGGATTCCCTGCGGCGGAAGCTTCGTAGAGCCCTGAGACCGGAAACCGCCCACAAGCCGCCGCTAACCTTCGCGGGGAAGGTGTGGTAGGTGATTAGGGCTAGGATTTCCTCGATCACCTGGGAAAGACTCCGGACAGTGAACGCTTGGGTCAAGAATCTGAAGAATATTTTGCGATTAGGTTATGCTTTCCACGGAATCTGGTGAGGGTCTCGAACTTAGAAACCACAGATCTGTAGAACAAATGGGGCTTGACACATTAAGATTCGGAACTGCCCTCCCTATCCCAGATCTGGCACCAGCGAAGAGAGACAGCGACAGGCAGGCTTTCAAGACCCCGTGGAAAGCCGGAGCTGTGCCGTGAAGGGTTCATGGATCGGCACCGAGAAGAGGGGAACAAACCACTGACAACAAAAGGGAGAGAGAACGGAAATTCTCAGAACTGGCGCGGGGGCACGGAGGGAGAGGATCCGCCGTGAACCGAACTTCCAAGAAACTCAAAACCTAGGAAAACCCTGGGAGAGGACGCTCTCAAGCGGAGAGACTGGAGAATTATAAGCGTTATGTCAGTAGGTGAAGGATGGGCATTAAGCCCTCGTTTGGCAGCGGAGAGTTCGGAAGAAAAGAAGCGATTCAGAGCGATGGAAAAGGATTTCATGCGTTTGGTGAGACAGAAGCGGATGGAAGAAAATGTGAGCGGAGAGAAACCGGTAGAAATATTTCTCTCCCACCCTCAGTTTCGAATCATCCCAAAAGTGGGATGATTCCGACGGAAATGGTGCGTAGAATTACATATTTTTGAAATTTACAATATTATCCTTACACATATATATAAACAATCAATTGCCACCATTCCTCATTAATATTTATATAAGTAAATATAATTTTAATTATTAAGAATAACAACAAACAATATTTTCATGGACCAAACAAAATATTTTAAAGGAGCAAACAATATTATTAATTTTCGTGTGGGGGCAAACAAAATATTTTGATACCCATGAAAATATTGTTTGGGGGCGCTAATTGCGTGACCGAGTCTCCGAACCGTTTGTGGATTTTCCTTATAGCGTGCGTAAGTTGTCATTTGACGGTTGTACCTTTTTTAATAATAACAATCAAATATAAAAAAAATCATAATGTGTATAAATAACCTTGATTATAACTAATTATGTGTATATAAATAATCATAAATAATTTATAAATAATTTTGATTATAGATAATTTTGATTATAAATAATTATGATTATCTTGAATTAATTATTTATATAAATAATTTATAAATAATTTATATTTAATAAATATTTGGAATTAATAATTTGGAATTAATAGATGTTTTGAATTAGTAATTATTTTAAATTAATAATTATTTTGAATTAATAATTTTGAATTAATAAATTATATAAATAATTTTGATTATCTTTAATTAATTTTTTAAAATTTTAAAATTTGTATTAATATATGTTCGTAGTTTAATGTCTACTGAATTTTGGTGATGTGAAATATAATGACTGATTAAAATCAAAATTAATGTGTTTTGATTGGTTATAAAAAAGATAATAAAAATACAATTTTTTAAAAGGAGGTATATGTCATTTAACATAAATTGTTGATATTGAACAGACACGGTGACAGGTGTGGTGTCCATTAAGATCTAATCTATGGTTGTTTTTTATCTTGGGCAAGTATGTCCTTTAATCCTGTATGTATGTGTTATTTTTTAACAAAGGTTATTTGTGTCATTTGCACTAAAACAGTTTCTTTTCTTTTCTTTTAAAAATTGTCACCAAACACGATGGAGAGAAATCCAAATCATTTCTTTTCTTTTACTAAGTTATTGATCCAAACACAACGAGAGAAATTACAATCATTTCTTTTCCTTTCTTTTCTTTTATAAACTATCAAATCATTTCTTTTCTTTTACTAAAATCTCACCAAACACAGCGTAAGTTCTGATAGGTTTGTTGCATCCTCTTGATATCTTAGAGTGGAAATGAGATTTCATATCCATAGAATTTGTGATAAGGATTCTATGGAAAATGGGAAGCCATGATTTCATATGGGTGATAGTTGACCAACTTACCAAGTTGGTTCACTTCCTTTATATTTGGAAGAAAAGTTCAGGAGAGAGTTTGGGAAAGATGTACTTGTGGGAGATCATATGCCTTCATGAGGTTCCCTTAACGATTGTCTCTGACTGTGATGTATTGTTCACATCACGATTGTGGTGAGGCCTATAGAAGGCATTTGGGACCCAGTGGAGGATGAGTTAAACTTTTCACCTCTAGAAAGATCACCAGACTGAGCGAACTATCCAGGTGATGGAGGATATGCTAAGGGATTGTGTGTTAGACTTCGGTCAGAGTTGGGAGGTTCAGTTAACTTTGGTAGAGTTTTCTTATAATAATAGCTATCACTCTATTATCAACATGAAACCTTTCAAGGACCTATATGGAAGATCCTCTGGGTCAACCTTATGCTAGACGAATATTGGTGAGATGTATCTTATCAAACCAAAGATGGTACATGCGATAAAAGAGAAGGTCCAGGTGATCTGAAAGTAGATTATGACAACCCAGAGTAGGTAGAAATTTTATAAAGATATATAGTGTAGTACCTTAGAGTTCGAGCAGGGAGACCATGTTTTCCTGAGAGTGTCTCCATGAAGAAGATTATATAGATTCGGTCAGGGAGGCAAGCTATCCATGAGGTTCATTAGACCATTCAAGATCTTTTATAAGGTTAGTGAGGTTTCTTACTACCTCACCTTACCTCCACAGTTGGATCGGGTGCACGAATTCTTCCATATGGCATAGTTGAGGAGATACATATATGATCGTATGAACATTATTGACTGGGGTGAGATGGACATTGAGGATGTAGACACCTTTGTAGAGTACCTAGGGGAAATCGAGGATTGGTAGGAGATGATCCTATATGGATGAACCATTCACTTGGTTTGTGTGTTGTGGAAGCATAGAATCATATAAGAGAGATCCTAGGAGTGGGAGAGATAGATACAAACTCAATATCACTACCTTTTTGTTTAGTTTTTTCTTTTTTTGGGATGGAAATATTGAAGGAGATAATAACAAAGAGACTTTTTTTTCCTTTTTAGGACTTGAAATATATTAGGAATTATTTTTTGAGTTAGGTACTAAGATGGCGCCTGATTTTGAGTCATTTTGAACCCATAATTTATTTTATAAAAATATTAAATATATTTTATATCAAGGACACACATTTTTTAGAATTAATTGAATATATCTTGAAAAGAGCCCCATATAAAAAATCTGATACCACATTTGAATCCAATGTGTAGTGTTTACCCTAGATGAGACCAAAAGTTAGTCGGTGCCAGATGTTCAGATGAGGTAGCTGTTGGCGAGTATGTTAAGTGAATTTATTTATTTATTTAATTCATTTAATACTCATAGCCTATTTACCTATATAAATAGAATGTTATGGAAAATTTACAAGGTAAGCCACATAACCCTAAGATCATTTAGTGGAGGATTCCACCATCCTTCATTGACAAATTGAGATCATATGATGATGACCAACAACCAGATCAAGGTGAATCAAGGTACAATGAATGAAATAAGTCCTCTCAATCATTGGAAACTAAATTCTTCACCAATGATAAATCTAAATCAAGGTAGGGCTCATCAATTTTTCCTCCCATTTGATTAAATCTTTGAATCATGGACTGTAATATACTTTTGATTCCACATTTTCACACCCATCACATGAGTCCCATTGAATGAATAATTTTTTATTCAATTGTTATATTTCCAAGCCATTCTTTCACCCCAATTATTCCTTATTATGAAATTTTTATCAAAGAATGATTGGATAACGATTTATGCACCTTCGTTCTTGTGATTTACCCCAATGTTCTTTGTTTTCTTTACCATTATCCTATGATGCCTTGGTTCGACATTTTTGAGTGGTCCTGAGTGTGATCATACCCCCAGATTCATGGTAGATGTGTGCACAATGAACAAATATTTTTTTTTCAAATAAATCAAGATGAAATGTGGATGATAATTTGTGGACCAAAGATTTGGAGTGGCGATGAAAACAATAAGCCTATGGGAGTTGCTACGTTCCCATACGGGCATTTCAAATTCTATATTTCCAACCATCAGTGTAATGACATGAAATTTTTGAATGATAATTGTTTCTTAAAAATGTTTTTCATATTATATTATTTATAAAAAACCATCTCATTAACAATAAAGTACATATAAATTGAAATGTGACCTTAGAGTTTCAATATTTATATAAACATCGGTCAATTATGACTGTTGGTAAATATTACCATTGGAAACTATACTCTTGTTAATAATTTTAATGATATAATTTGTGTTTATACGTAGAAATGAAAAAGAATTATTAATGCATAAAGGAGAAATGGAAACCTCAACCAGTATAGTAATGTCGTACGAAGCCCATTTGTCAGAGCTTGGGAGGGAGGTAACATCACTAGGATTTACTATTGACCAATCCCAGGCCAAGTTTCAATAAGAAAGTCTTGAAAGAAATCACTTATAGGGGAAGTTCAAGTTAGTGGAAATTACCACTCAGGCGATGTTAGCTGAGCTTCCCCATGAGTCTATCACCATCACACACCTCAAACTTAGGTCGTATACCGGTATTATAAGGGGTTATGTGTCAAGGACCAGGTTACTTAAGGTGCAATACCTTTGTATAAATAAAATTTATATTCCATCATTTCCCTTTTAAGAATAGTTTTTCTTGATAAAATCGAGATGGAATTTGATAAATTGTTTTTTCAGAAAGATATTATACTTTTTAGAAAATATATAATTATTATAATAAACTAAGTTATTATGAATAATTTTTATTTTAATGAAATGGTATGATTAAAACACTCTTATTTAAAAATAAATGATACCATAATTTGAATTTTTTTCAAGTGTCTGAAATTTTACTATGTATTTACAATCCGCTATTATTTTTAATAAATAAGGATTTTTTTATTTAAAAGTTAAAATTAACTTATTTATAAAATTATTATGAAATAATAAATATCATTTTTGAAATCAAAATATTGAAATTAGGTTAGGGTGATTTTATGAGAATTTTCTAAAATACTTTATTTTTTTCACGAATAGTAAAAATATAGTTTGAGTTATTCAATATGTTTAATGAAATCATAATTATGTCATAATGATTTAATAAATAATTAGCCACAATCCATGAATTAAAATATGTTATTTTATTAATATCAAGTATTTTAATATATTTCAATCAATTTCCAAATATATAATTTACTTTCCAAATTTTAAAATGGAAACTTTAACTTTAAAAATGTTATTTTATGAAAACTTTATTTTTCCTTGACAAAATAAGTAATATAAAATTGTATTTAATTATTATGTGATAAAATAACATAAAATATGATCCAGGTGTCCAGTACCAAGGGAAATCCCATGGTTTTTCATTGACCACTGCTTAGGTGTCCAATGCCTTTATTTAGAAATTAATAAAAAAAATCATCCACTTTTTCTATAAATACCCACCCATTTCTTCATTTATATTCACTCCAATTTCATGATCCATGAATATTTGATATTTTTACCTCTTAAGGAGTCCTCCCAAGATTTCCTAAATCCCCCAAGGTCCCAATCTTCGAGTTTTTGGAGTTACTTTTCAAGGTAAGGGAAATCTCAACCTCTCATTTTCTTTCAAGTTCCCTTTTTATGTGTAATGTATTTCAAATTTCCAAAATATGTTCTTATATCCATTTTATTATGTACCTTTACTATATTAATATTCTTTTATAAAATGGAGACCCCTATCCTCTCTATTTTTACCCTATTATAAAACCATGATTTATACCTGTTATGCTGCCAATTTTACTTATCAAAATTTCTCTCTTATCCTCAAGAAATTATCTTTTATTTTATTTATGTGAATAACCAAACCTATTCCTTTTCTCAGGGTATTCACCAATATTTTTTAATGATTTATTTTATTCTGTTATTAACATACAGAAAACCTACATTCCCTTTCCATGGGTTATAAAGGATGTAATGATCATGTTTTTAAAGTACTTTTGAAGAGCCATGATTTTGATATGAAACCCGTCTTATTTTATTCTCCATAGGTTATTTAATAAATGATTTATTATGTTCAATGTGGATCAAATGAAAATTAATACATATTAATAGTTATCTCTGATAGCGCTTCAATGAATTGGATTAAGAACTTAATCTCTAGAGATGACAAGTTTTGCAATGCCTTGGTGAATAACCTTGGTAATTTTTATGACACCTCAGTGAAAAAACTTGGTGATATGTTTATGAACGTCTCATTTAAATGTTGTAGCCACATTTCCATGTTACTATTCTTGTTATTATTATTATGATATGCCTCTTGATCATTCCTTTATGATATTCCTCAAGTTCTTATCGATAATTCTCATGATCCCATGTAAATTGTTTCCCTTACTTTCCCTTACTGGGCCTCATGCTCACCCTTTCCTTTGATGTATGTCCCTAGGTTATGAGCTTTAGTAAAAGTACTTAAGATGAACCAATTAAAAATCCTTTCAAGTTTTTTAGAATAATTTTTTTAGGTTTTATTGTATTATTTACCTTATTTCTAAGAAACCAAACTGTAAAATATCCTCTATTTGTATTATGCAATGTAAAGTTATGTAATAAAAAGGAAGGATTCCATAGTTAGTATCAGAGGATGGTTTATTTATTTGTGGAAATTAGGATTTGAAAACTTTTGGAATAACCTTAGGAAAAAGTTAAAATATAGGAAAAAATCCTGGTATTTTGGTAAAGTATAAAGTAAGTAGTTTCCGAGCCAATAAATCCCTGTCTAGATATAAAAAGTGATATTCCAAAGACTTACTTCTAATCAAGATATGAACACTATGAGTTTTTTTATGTCCTTCTTCTTGACTAATGCTACTATTGTTTTTATAGATTTGATGAATAAAGTCTTTAAATACTACCTTGATAAATTTTTGGTATTTTTTATTGATGATATTATAATATATTCTAAAATTCACGAGGAGCATGAAGATATTGTAAGGGTTATATTACAAACTCTGAAGAAGGAGAGGCTATTTAGAAAGTTCAAAAAATGTGGATTTTGGTGAAAAAAAAGTTTATTTCTTGGGGAACATTATAACCAATAAAGGAATCTTAGTTAAACTTGTAAAGACAAAGTTTGTGGTGGAGTAGCATCATCCTAAAATACTAACTAAGATCTGTAGTTTCCTTGTTTTTATAGGATATTAAATGAGGTCTGTGAAATTTTTTTCATGAATTTCTAATCCACTAACCAAGTTAACTTGAAAAGGGTTCAAGTTAATATGGAAAAACGAGTTTAAATAAAGTTTCCAAGAGATGAAGAAGATATTGGTTACTGCACCAATTTTAACTATACCCTCTCACCAATCCATTTTTTCATTTATTAAAAGATACACCTTAAGGATAAGTGGGAAACTTACAAAAACATTCACCGCCTAATTTAAAATTTCAAATGAAAAGCATCAAACAATTTCAATATACAAACATAGACCATCATCACCATATCTAACCACGTACCACCTCGTGATACGTACCTTGACATAAGATAAACCCTATGTAAACACCATCACACTAGCGAGAACCATCCACTGGAATCCATTAATGCCACTAAAAGCACCAAAGTAGAGTACCATTAAAACTCAAACCACTATCATCATCATAAATCTACCTTACCTCATGCACCCTAACACCAGATATATCCATCATCCACAACCATTCTCCAGAGAGACCATCCACTAGAATCCATCTTCACCAATTTTTAAAACCAAAAACATACCATCACAAACCATTGAAGCCACAAAAATTTTGAAGTTTCACTATACACCATCATTAAGATCAAGCAATCCAGGGACCCATGGTCAAAGTAAAAGCCACCATTGGGAAAAAAACCTCTTGAAACACTGTCAAATTATTGAAACTCACATCCCAAAACACATTGAGAACCACCGTTCGAATCCAACTTGGAAAAGATTGGAGGAAAATAGGATCCAAAGCAGAGTTACAAGAAAAACAAATCCATAATAGCAAGATGTGGGAAATTCCATGACCACAAAACCTTGATGATGGAGCCAACAATAGGTGAAGAACACTAGGAAACTAACATTGTCATCATGGATGAACACTGAGGAAATCCAACTTTGTAGTCGATCTCAAAAAAGAACCAAATGAAAAAATAGGGAAAAGGAAAAACTAGATTTAGGAATGAAGAAAAAACAACAAAGAAAAAACTGATGAGATGAAACCAAAAACCATAGAATGGATACGAATCACAAAAAATATATGAAAAACCATGATAAACCTATAAGAAGAAAAATTTAGAAGAAAGAGGAAGAGAATTTCCGGATGCTACCACCAAGAATCCTAAGATATCGGAGTTGCATCGAGTTCAACAAGGATGAGGTTGATTCATGATGGTTCCAATAGTAAGAGTTTATTTTCATTGGACGAGGTCTAAGAGAAAAAATGGGGACAAGAAAGCAGTAAGAAGAAACAAGGCCAGACAAGAAGTGATATGAAATTATGGGGGGAAGATCCATCAAAGAATAAGAGATATAATAAAAAAGAAACAATGCTAGGTAGGAAGCAGGAATGAGGGACTGTCCAGATCCCTAAAATAATTTCAAGAAATGAGAAGGGAGAACTGATGATTATGGGTGTGAGGAGAAAAACCCTAGATGAGAGAGCACCGTGAGAGCACCCAGAGAAAATGGCGCCATCCTTTCTATTTACTCTGCCCTCTATCAGAGAAAGATTCATTATTTTTAGCGATACATCTATGAAATGTCTTGTGTGCATCCTCATGAAAAATGAAAAAGTGATCACTTATGTATCTCAATAGTTGAATACTCATTAGCAGAATTATCCTATGCATGACCTAAAACTAGCTACAGTTATTTTTTCTCTGAAGATATGGAGGCACTATCTTTATGGGGAGAAATGTGATATATACATAGACCACCAAAGGTCAAAGTATATTTTTAAACAAAAGTAATTGAATATGAGATAAAGGAGATGGTTGGAACTTCCTAAATACTATGATTGTTCAATTCATTATCATCCTGGAAGAGAAAACAAAGTTGCTGATGCATTAAGTAGGAAAGAACTTGTTGTTCTATAAATGATGAGGATTTAAGAAGATCCTTTGATCAAAGAACTAGTAAAACTAGACATGGGAATCATAATGGAATGGACATAATCAAACCTATCCCAAATTATTTTCCAACCATAATTACTAGAGAAGATCAAGAAATATCAAAGATAATATCCTTTATTATAGAATAAGATAAAGTATTTAAAGAATAAGAAGTTTCCTGAGTTTAATATTGAACAATAAAGTGTAATGAAATTTAATACAAGGATATGTATTCCATATATTCCATAAATAAAGAAGGAAATGATGGATGAAGGTCATAGCTCTATCTTCTATATACATCATATAAGCACTAAAATCTATAGAGAACTTCGTGATAATTATTGGTGGGATAACATGAAAAGAGAGATTTCTGACTACACTACAAGGTGTCTGGTGTGTCAACAAGTGATGGCAGAGTGAAAAATTTATAAAGCGGTATTACAACAACTACCCATACCAACATGGAAGTAGGAAAAAATATCACTATGTAAATTTTCACTGGTCTCCCAAGAAAATCCAAAGAAAATAATGTGATATGGTTTATAGTGGACCATCTAACCAAGACTTCCCATTTCATCTCTATTTGGGAAGACTTATATATTGACCAACTTGAAAAAATATATGTGTAGAAAGTGGTAAGATTGTATGGAGTGCCACTTTCTATCATTTATGATGGTTATCCAAGGTTCACATTAAAATTCTAGAGAATTCCTCAACATGCTCTGAATATTGAATTGAATTTCAATACAACCTATCACCCCCAATCTGATGGCCAATCTTAAAGGATTATTGAAATTCTTGAGGACATGCTAAGAACAATATCGATGGAATTTAAAGGTGGACGGGATCAATTCATCCCATTAGTTGAGTTCTCATACAAAAATAGCTTCCACTTGAGTATTCAGATGGTACCCTATAAGAATCTATATGGGAAGTGATGTAGAACTCCTACTAGTTGAGAAAAAGTTAGTGATAGAAAGATTCTTGGGCCTGATATTGGTCTAGAGATGACATAAAAGGTTTACTCCATCCAATAATACATAAAGGTTTCTTAGAGTTAGCAGGATATCTATGATGACAACCATCAAAGGGACTTGAAGTTTGTTGTTGGTGACAAATTCTTCATTCTAATTTCACCTTGGAAGAGAGTCATGTGGTTTAGGAAGGAAGAGAAGCATAGACCTAGGTACATTGTCTTCTATTAAATCAATGTTTACATTGGAGCAATGGCCTTTCAGTTATCAATTCCACCAAACCTAGCTCAAGTTCATGATATATTCCACGTATCTCTCTTGAGGAAGTACATACCTAACCCATGGCATGTACTGAATCTAGAAGTGATACAAGTGGAACATGACCTCTCTTATGAGGATCATCTAGTGGAGATATTTGTCTGTAGAGACAAGGTTCTACACATCTAGACTACCCACCTTGTTAAAGTGTTGTGGAGGAACCACAAATATGAAGAGGTGACATGGGAACCAGAGGAAACAATACTAAGATATGAGTTGAAATTTTAGGGACAAAATTTATTTAGAGGGGAAGAATGTAATGACCCGAACATTTTTAATGATAATTATTTCCTAAAAACATGTGTTATATTATATTATTCACAACAAAGCTATATCTCATTAATAATGAAGTGAGTATAAATTGAAATGTGACCTTTAAGTTTTGACTGTTATATGAACATTGTTCAATTATGAATGTTGGTCAATTATGGATATTGGTCAATATTACCATTGTAAACTATACTCTTGTTAATAATTTTAACATTATAATTAGTGTTTATAAGTTGAAATGGAAAAGGATAATTAATGCAGAAAAGGAGAAATGATTGCCTCAACCAGTAGAGTCATGTCATACGAATCCTATTTGTCAGAGCATGGAAGGGAGGTATAATAACTAGGATTTTCTCTTGACTAAGCCCAAGATGAGTTTCAATAAGTGAGGCTTGAACAAAATCACTTATGAGAGAAGTTTAAGTCAGTGGAAATTACCACTCGGGTGATGTTAGCTGAGCTGCCCCACGAGTCTATCACCATCACACACCTAACCCTTAGGTTGCATGCAGGTATTATAAGGGGTTATGTGTCGAGTCCCTAGTTACTTAAAGTGTAATACCTTTTTATAAATAAAATTTTTATTTCATCATTTTCGTTTTAAGAATAGTTTTTCTTAATAAAATAGAGATGGAATTTGATAAATTGATATTTCAGATAGAGATTTTACTTTTAAGAAAATGTATAATTATTATAATAAATTAAGGAATTATGAATAATGTTTATTTTAATGAAATTTTATGATTAAAAAAAATTATTTAAAAATAAATGATAAAATAATTTTAATTTTTTTCAAGTATCCAAAATTTTACTATGCATTTTAAATCCACTATTACTTTTAATAAATAAGGATTTTTATATTTAAAAGTTAAAATTATCATATTTAGATAATTATTATGATAAAATAAAAATATATTTTGAAATAATCACATCAAAATTAAGTTAGGGTTAATTTATGAGAATTTTCTAAAATACTATATTTTTTCATGAATAATAAAAATACTGTTTGTGTTTTCGGTATATTTAATGAAATCATAATTATGTCATAATGATGTAATAACTAATCAACCAAAATCCAAGACTTAAAATATTTTATTTTATTAATATCAATTATTTTAATATATTTTAATTAATTTACAAATATATAATTTATTTTCCAAATTTTAAAATGGAAACATTAAAATTAAAAATGTTATTTTATGAAAAATTTAATTTTCCTTGACAAAAAAGTAATATAAAATTGTGGTTGAATCTTGTGGGATAAAATAACATAAAATATGATCCAAGTGTCCAATAACATGGGAAAATACCCTGGGAAAGACCATGGTTTTCATTTACCACTACCTCGTGTCCAATGCCTTTATTTAGAAATTAATAAAAAAATCCCCCAATTTTGCTATAAATACCCACCAATTTCTTCATTTACCTTCACTAAAATTTCACAATCCACGAATATATGATAGTTTTAACTTCCAAGGAGTTCTACCAAGGTGTCCTCAAGCCCCCAAGGTTCCAATCTTTGAGTTTTTTGAGCTACTTCTCAAAGTAAGGGAAATCTCAACCTCTCTTTTTCTTTAAAGTCCCATTTTTATGTGTAATGTATTTAAAATTTATAAACTATGTTATTATATCCATTTTATTCCATCTATTTACTATATTAAGTGTCTTTTATAAATGTGACACCCCTTTCCACTTTTATAAAATTATGTTTTATACCTGTTATGCTGCTGATTTTACTTCTCAAAATTTCTATCTTATCCCCAAGAAATTCCCTTTTATTTTATTTATGTGAATAACAAAACCACTTTATTTTCTATTAGTATTCAAAAATATATTTAAATTATTTATTTTATTATGGTATTGAAATACATAAAACCTTCATTCCCTTTCTATGGGTTATAAATGACATAATGATCATGTTTTTAAAGCACTTTTGAAATGCCATGATTTTGATACGAAACCCATTTTATTTTATTATACATAGGTTATTTAAGAAATTATTTATTATGTTATATGTGTATCACATGAAAATTAATACATATAAATTATGTTTCTTGATAGATATCCAATTCATTGGGTAAATAATTTAATATCTAGAGATGATAAGTTTTATGATACCTTGGTGAATAACATTGGCGATTTTTACGACACCTCGATGAAAAACTTTTTGATATGTTTATGAATGTATCATTTATATGTTGTAGACACATTTAAATGTTATTATTCATGTACTTAATATTATTATATTCCTCTTTATCATTCATTTATGATATTCCTCAAGTTATTCTTGATAATTCTCATGATCAGATGTAAACTGTTTCCCTTGATTTCCCTTACCAGGTCTTATGATCACCCTTTACTTTGATGTATGTCCTCAGGTTATAAGTTGTAGTAAAATTACTTAGTATTTACCAATGAATAATACTTTCAATTTTTTTATAATATTTTTTTAAGTTTTCATGTATTATGTACCTTATTTCCAAGAAACTAAACTTCAAAATAACCTCTGTTTGTACAATGTAATGTCAAGTTATGTAATAAAAAGGTGGGATGCCATAATATAAGACCATAAATTGATGGTCGGTGATGGTTACTTCATTTTTGGTGGATTACATGTGGTAAATGGGAATATTTGGTAGCAGGAGAGATGGATCTATAAGCCTTGTGAAGAACCGGTTGTTCTAAAAAAATACCTACTTCACGACATGAATTGGGATGAATACACGCCGTGTAGTCCCCCGAACGTGATGTATAGGGTTTCAGGAAAAAGATAAGGATAACATGCTATGTGTCTAGGAAACAAACTATGTGACCTTACCCAGAAATCCATTCTATGTTCCAGTTTCACATTACAAGGAACCTATGTGGGAGCACACTCTGTGTACTATGGGAGTACATGGGCATAACCTAAGATACATGAGCATGGATCAGTGCCCAGTCACAACTAGATACATAGCTAGGAGAGCATAGGTAGACCCAAGGAGTCCAAGATACACTGTGTGATAGCACTAAATGTCATATAATGACACATGACCATCCATACTGTGTGCTATAAGGGACACGAACATGAGGTTAGGTGTATCCACGCATTGTGTGGACCCCTTACATGCCATTTAATTATTGAGAATATTTTACCTCTTGTATATTCTTTTTTATTACTCAGATTTTGGACCACGAGTATCCTATCCTGAGTGTTTTTCCATATATAACATGATATTGTACTTTTTGTGGATTTTGATATATGATGTGAGATGTTCTGAGCATGACACTTATTTAGACAACACTCGATGATAGAAATGATCAGGCATGATCATCAGATAAGGGGAAAGGTTATAAATCCCTCATACTCCTCATATTGGTTTGAGTGAAAACCTATTATTTTATCAGGTAATGAGTCATATACCTACTGAGTGGTACCCTCCTATTATACCAGGGCATGGGTCCTTTACTTACTGAGTGACATTCTTCTATTGCACTAGGGAATGGTTACTCTAACTAATATGTGATACCCTCCTATTGTACTTGGGAATAGGTCTTATACCTACTAAGTATAACCCTCTTGTTGTATCAAGGAATGGGTCCTCTACCTATTTAGTAGAACCCTCATATTGTATCAGGGCATGGGTCCTCTATCTATTAAATGAAACACTCTTGTTATATCAAGGCATGGATCCTCTACCTATTGAGTATAAACCTCCTATTTTATTAGGTAATGGGTACTTCACATATTGGGTGGAACCATCCTATTTTATTAGGGCATGGTTCCTTTACCTATTGAGTGTAAAACTCCTATTGTATCAGGGAATGGGTCCTATAATTAAATATTTTTCCTCATCTAGTTGTGGAGTAGTAGTGAGGTATAGATCCTCCTCATGAGTTTCTTCATATAGACATGCGAGATGCTGGGAATCATTCATGGACTATTTTGGAACTTTTGGCATACTCTTTCCTAATAGGGGATATGATAAGGATATCCCCTTTTTCTTTTGTCTGGGTTTCTTATATGATCATATATATCCCTGTTGTTGGATTTCATTTTCCCTCTTACTTTGGGATGAGATAACTACTTATATCATGTATCTCATTGCTCCCTTATATTTTTCATGGTTTCCTACTAGGTATGTATATACTCATCCATGTATGGGATTTTATCGCATGTTTCATGTCTTAATGGGCTAGTTTGTGGTGATTTCAGAGGAGTATAGTGTAGGACCCCAGGACACCCTGAGAGGGGAGGGGTGAATCAAGGTGTCTACTTTTTCTTTTAAAAACAAGAATCTTATTCCCACGGTGGTAGGAACTCGTTAAACCTATAAGACTAACATGAACATAAAGAAAACATCCACAAGAAAAGAGACCACACAACACTTTTACTTGGTTCACCACTAAGGGCTATGTCCATGGAGCATACGCCGACAGGTTTCCGATCGTACCTAATTCTAATAAACTTCACTAGCTATGGATTACAATGTTCAAGTATAGTCACTCTATCCCAGGAACACTGCCTTTACAAAAGTTCATGGATAGCTCACTGCATCCCTTATGTCACTCCTGTTGACTCCAACTAGATCACTAACTTTTGTGAAGTCCCACTCAGTTTATAGATGTGAAGGTCTCTTCAATAGATTTGCGTTGAAGTCTTTGCCTCTACTCAGCATGAGAATCTGCTTGCATCAAAGTCCTGAATTGATGCACTTGAAAGCACTGAACCACTGAACCAGATATTCAGAATGTGCAAAAATGTTACACTGATGATTGCACGCAACACCTACCTTTTGCACTCAAGATCTCACTTTTACACATAATGTTTTCTTTTCACGTGGGAAAATATTTCATGCAACAACACCCTTTTTGCACAACTAAATATTTTACGTGAAACCTACACTTTTACGCACAACTTCAACATTTTCGGGCACCTCAGATTTTTACGCACAACTTCAACTTTTACACGCAACTTCCACTTTTACGCATATCTTTGACTTTTTCGCACACCTCTAACTTTTATGCACAACTTCCACTATTATGTGCCGCTTCCTATTTTTCACACAAATCAGACTTTTACACATAGATTCCACTTTTTCACACACCTCATACTTTTACGCACAACTTCCACTTTTTTTCACAACTCACACCTTTACACACAACTTCCCCTTTTTCGCGAAACTCCCTTTGAGCGCACCTTTTATGTGCATCAGAACTAAAATCTTCTTTAAGTCTTTAGCCATACCTGAATTAGGTGGGTCACCTCTTATTTATAGGCATTACCGACCTCCACGCGCAAAACCCGTCATGTTGTGCAAAACTTGCATTCTGCGTGCAATACTTTTTCATGCAGGAACCATTTTTCATGCACATCTACAGATTTTTCACGCACCTCATGCCTTTTCCATTTTTCAGCGTTCTGATCCTGAAATACCTTTTGTGTGATAAAACCAACCTGATTTCACTATTGCATGCAAAACCAAATTAGTGCACAATCCATGTTTTTCACACACCACTCCAATATTTCGTGAAGCTCGTGCCTTTTCCATTTTTCAATGATTTGATCTCGAAACATGACTTGTGTGTAAGTTTCCAACACACCTACCCTTTTGTGTGAAAGTTCCTTTTCCAAACACACATTTTCCCATTTCCCAATTTTCAAGCCCAGAAATTTGGCAAACATTGGGAAATGACGTCACCTTTAAAACTATTGTTTGCTAGAACTGTATGATCACTTTACTATAAAACATTCTGAACTTTCAATGAGGATTGAAAACAAACAAAAACCATACTCCAATTCTTTCATAGAACGACCATGGTTCCAAAAATCCCCCCCTTTGGGTTTGTTGGAAATCACCAAATAAATTCAATAGATCACTAGCCACACACACACCTAAAATGAAAGAATCAACTTAGCCAACACTCTAAGTCTACGTGATCAATGATCAGTGTAGAAAATAAGAGGGAAAGCGTGAATTGGGATCTCATGTTTTGGAATTATTAAAGACGCCCAAGATATTCTCTTACCATGTCACAAAATCATTACATTCCTTGAATGAATTCCTTCTCCTATGAATTCCTTCTCCTATGAATTCCTTCTCATATGAATTCCTTCTCCTCCTATCATAAAATTCTCATCATGTCACATAATCATTACTCCATCACATGTCCTGAATTTATTCTTTCTCCCCCATTGACCAAAAATCAAAAGACCGATGTTTGTTCATTGAACAGCTGAAAACACCCCTGGATAGTTTCTCCCCAATAAACCTACATCACATCTATAAACAGATTAAAAAAATATAACATAACTGGGGAGAGGGGTACTTCGGAACCTCCTTATGCATTAGGAGGTGGCTGAACACCGAGGTTCAACCGATGTTTCTCAAACACAGACACTGATAGTGGCTTGGTCATGATATCAACCACTTGCTCATCAGTTTCCATATGATTCATTTTAATCACGCCTTGTTCAAATTTTTTCTTAATAAAGTGATATCTGATTTCAATATGTTTTATACGAGAGTGCTGAAAAGGATTCTTTGTAAGATCAATTTCACTCTTTTTATCACAGTAAATCACCATTGGTTGTTTCACTACATCACCAATATCTATCAGTTGTTGCTTCATCCATAGCAGTTGAGTGCTTGCCTTTGTAGCGGAGATATACTCAGCTTCATCAGTACTAAGAGAAGTACTTTCTTGTTTCTTTCTCAACCGGCCAACACATTTATGCCTAATATAGAATGATCCACCACTAGTGGACTTTATATCCACTAGATCACTAGCCTAGTCAGCATCATAAAATGATGATAATTTATTTTCCCTTCCTATAGGAAAGTATAACCCAAAGTTATGAGTACCTTGAATGTACCTCATGATTCTTTTTACTGCCACCATATGTTCCTACTTTGGATTACTCTGAAAGCGGGCCACTAGACATGTTGCAAAGACAATATCTTTCCATGTCTCTATTAGGTACAATAGGCTACCAATGATCCTCCTGTACATGGTGGGATATATAGAGGTCCCATCCTCATGCTTTCCAAGTTTGGTTCCAACTGCAATCGGAGTTGACATTGGTTTGGAGTCATGCATATTAAATTTCTTTAGCAACTCTCTTGCATACTTTTACTAAGAGATGAATGTGTAATCTTTCTTTTGAGTCACCTAAAACCCCAAGAAATATGTGATCTCCTTAATCATTGAAATTTCAAATTCTGATTTCATGTGACAGGAAAATTCATGCATTGATTTATACCTACTACCACAAAATATAATGTCATCAAAATAAACTAGAACCATGAACTGATCTTTCAAAGAATTCTTCACATAAAGATTGTGATTTAATCCTCCTATTTTGAATGATAGCTTCTTGAGATAAGAATCCAGCTAGGAATACCATGCTCTTGGTGCCTATTTCAATCCATAGAGGGCCTTCTTTAGTTTGTAAACCTTCATTTCATCTTTACCAAGAAGAAAACCCACTGGTTGTTTGATGTAGACTTCTTCTTCGAGAACACCATTCAATAATTCTGTCTTGAAATCCATTTGATATAATTTATATCCTCTTTGGATTTCCATTGCAAGAAAAATACCGATTGACTCCAGTCTAGCCACTGGTGCAAAGGTCTCTTCAACATCAACACCTTCAATCTGTGAATATCCTTTATGTACTAGTCGTGCCTTGTTTCTGATAACTCTTCTATGTTCATCAAACTTGTTCTTGAAAATCCACTTTGTACCAATCACATTATGACCTTCAGGTCTTTTGACAAGATACCAGGTCTGATTCTTGTCAATCTGATCTAACTCTTCATTCATGGATATCACCCATGATTCATCCTTTATAGATTCTTCAAATGAGGATGCTTCCACCATTGATAAGAATGTAGATTGTTTGTTACTCCTCATTCTCCTCGTTTGTGTGGGTTTAGTACAATCCCCAATGATGTTGGATTAATCAATTTATGCTCTTCAATTCCTCCTATGAGGTTCAACTAAATTCTCTCAAGCTACGGTTTCAACTTCAGATTCTTCTTCTGAGTTAACATCACGAGGTGAGTCCTAGGGTTTTTTTAAACCATTCTCTATTTCTATATTTTCATTTACTCTATGTTCACATTCTTCCCCATCTTCTATCTCATAAACATAGGAATTATTTGAAGCATTTGGGGTTTTTCCTTCAATGATCTTAATATCACTGCTTTCCACACTCCTCCCCAAGTGCTTATTGAAACACTTGTAAGCTTTATATTCATTGGATATCCAAGAAATATTCCTTCATCTGCATTGTCACTAAACTTCCCTTGATTTCCTTCTTTATTCTGGATAAAGAATTTGCTTCCGAAAACATGAAAGTATTTTAAAGAAGGCTTCCTTCCATGTCACAATTCATATGGTGTCTTTGTTTCTCCCATATAAACCCTTGTTCGATTTTTAATGTGCACTGTAGATTCAACAACTTATTTCCATTAATGACGAGATATATGACTCTCAATCAACATAATCCTGAACATGTTGTTGACCTGTCGATTCTGGCGCTCAGCAACTCCATTTTATTGCGGAGTTCTCACAACAGATACCTCATGTTGTATTCCATGTTTTTTCAGATAATTCTCAAACTCAATGGACATATATTACCCTCCATTGTCAGATCGCAGAACTTTGATTGTCCGTCTAGTATCATTCTCGGTAATCCAATGATAAGATTTCATGCAATCAAGTACTTTCCACTGCTTGTGAATAACCATTACACATGCTATTCTAATATAATCATCAATAAATAGGATGGAGTACCTCTCTCCATGAGTTACAACAACATTTATCAGGCTACATACATATGTGTGGATGAGATCAAGAAGATGCGATGCATTTTTTTCTTTGGTCGATATGAATTACAGACTAACTTCCCCCGTATGTAAGAATCACATGTCTTTTCCCTTTCATGTTTTAGAATAGGGATATCCATGAATATCTTCAACTTAGATATCTTCTCCATGTCTTGTTGGTTAATGTGCCACAGCCTTCGATACCATAGGTAGTTTTCTTCTTCAATAGAAAAATAACAAGAGTTCACTTTACTGTCAACCTGATATAAGTTTCCATCTATTCTGTAGCCTTTCATAAGAGAATTCCCTATTTTTTCTTTTATAGTTCAGCCTTTTTGATTGAATGTTACTATGATCCCTGAGTCACAGAGTTGACTCAAACTAAAGTGATTGTGACGTAGACCATCCACATAAAGAACTTCATTCTTCTTTAGCTCTCTATTGGCCAAAGCAGTATTTCCACTACCTTTAATCTTCAAAGCACCATCATTACCAAACCTCATTGTTCCATTAACCTTATTTTTAATATTGTTCAAAAGGTCAACATTTCCTATCATATGGGATGGGCATCCACTATCAAGAATCCATGTGCTGCTGCTTTTTGTAGCTTTGAGGGATACTTCTGCAAGATTGGATTTCTCAATTGTCTTTTTTTCTTTCCATGAGATATTGGATTGAGTGTAGGACACTGATGGTCTTCTAATTATTTCTTCCACATAATCAGATTCTTCATACCCATACTCTTCTTCTATAGGAGTAAACATGTTTGTGATAAAAATACCATCAAGAGGGTGAGTATTGACCTATCTCTGAGAGTTGTATTAATATCTCCTATCATACCTCGACCTGCAATACATAGCTTTATGGATAAAGTTAGAAAAATGAAAACAGTATTCATAGAAACTATTTCTTCTATAAGATGTAGGATATGAAATTGATCTTCTTTTTTGACCTCCCAGATCTTCCCCATTCAAGTATCCCCATACCTCTTCACAATATGACATGGTATGGACCAGATATCCACAGAACTGACACTTCATGAGGGGAAATGTCTTCTCACTTATATTTCTCCTCATGCCTTCTTCCTTGGGAAAATGGTTGGACTGCCTATCATTTATGATAGTTGGAGGATAATCTTCATTTCTTATTATAGTTTGTATTGAGGGATTCTTTTTCATAACTTCATGCAACTTTTCACAATGTATAACTTTTATCTTATCTTTATTTTGGCTCTATTAACTTCTAGTGGTTGATGTCTCAGCTTCACAACCGATTCCACTCTTTCCCATACAATAGGGCCTTTGATCACTCAAGATTTTTCCAACCCCATCTGAATCACACTTGGATCGTACCAGTAATTCGGCATATGAGAATATTCCAAAATGAATTTTCTTCTTACTCTAATTTATGGTTGATTAACATTCAAGTTTACTTCTAATAGTGCCAACTTCTTTCTCAAGACCCTAAATAGTATTGGACTTATCTGCTAGTATTGATGTAAGTTCATTTATGACCTTTTCTTGTTCTTTAATTCTAAGCTTTAGTTCCACAACATCATCCATGCTTTCAAATATTGAAGACTATACTCTCACTAGTTCTTCTATTCATTCAATTTCAGCTTCAAGCTCATCAACGTATTATGATGATTCTTCCACCATTTCTTTACACTAATTTCATCTGTTACATTTATTATCAAGCTTGGAAAAGGAATCCTTAATTTAAAACTTGGGATCACCATTTGGAGTCATCTTATTATCTCTTCCTTTATCGATCGAGGGTTCTGACTTTTCAATGGTATCCATCATGGAAGCATGATGTCCAGTTTTAAATTTTAGTTCTTCTTCTTCACAAAATTCAATATCATCATCTTCCTCTTCACAGACAAAACTATTTTTATGTACTTTCTTTCTAGATTTGAAGTCTCCCTTTTTAAAAATCCTTTTCTGAGGCTTCTCAATGTCTTCTGATTCACTCTCTTCATCATCAAAATTTCTTTGGTACTGAGAGGCAATGTGTCCAACTCTTCCACAACGAAAACATGCTAGAGGTAACTTACCTTTAAATTTACCTTTTTCCTACTTCATCATCTTGGCAATGAGAGAAAGAATTTATTTTTCCTCATCATATTCACCACCACTATCTTCTCAAATTTTTATTTTGTCCATGGTTTTGAATTCCATTTCCTTGCTAACATGAGTCATAGCATCTTCGGGTTTGACTCTCATCTCATATGACACTATACTACTTAGCAGATCATCTAGACACAGTTTAGATAGATCTACTTCTTCAAGGGATGACAAATTTTAATTGTACATATGAGGAAGCCTTCTCAATATTTTCTTTACAATATAAATGTCTTTTATTTCCTCTCCAAGACCTCGAATTGCTTCCATTCAGTAATTCGATTGAAGAATGAATCTACATTCTCATCAGGATGCATCTTTAGATCGTCAAACCTATTGTGTAAAACTTGAAGTTTTTCCTCCTTTACTTTTCTATATCCTTCATAAATATTTTCAAGTTTTTCCCACATAGACTTTGCTGAGTTTCAAATCATCACCTTTAGATAGATCTGATCTGAATGAGCCACAGTGATAGCATTCTGAGCTTTAGCATCTAAATTAAGAACTTTCATTTCTGTATCAGTCATAACAAGCCTTGTTGGATCAGTAACTTGTATTCCTTGCATAGTAGTAAAGATTACTTCCATTCCAAGGGATCTTAAATGAGATCTCATTATGTTCTTCCAAATCTAAAAATTACTTCCATCGAAGAGAGGGATTCACCTAGCATTGAATATATTCTCCTTGAAGGAAAAGGACATATCTAACACCAGTAACCTTTACCCTTTGATACCACTTATAGGACCTTGAGACATCCTGAGAGGGGAGGGGTGAATTAGGGTGTCAAATTTTTCTTTTAAAAACAAGTATCTTGTTCCCACGGTGGTAGGAACTCGTTAAACCTGCAAGACTGATGGGAACATAAATAAAACGTCCACAGGAAAAGAGACCACACATCACTTTTACTTGGTTCACCACTAAGGGCTACGTTCAAGGAGCATACGCCGACAGATTTTTGGTCATACCTAATTCCACTAAACTTTACTAGCTATGGATTACAATGTTTAGGTATAGTCACTCTATCCCAGGCACACTGCCTTTACAAAAGTTCAGGGATAACGCACTGCGTCCCTCAGGTCACTCCCGTTGACTCCCCCTAGATCACTACCTTTGGTGAAGTCCCACTCAGTTTATTGAAATGAAGGTCTCTTCAATAGATTTTCATTTAAGTCTTTGCCTCTGCTCAGCATGAGACTCTTCTTACATCGAAGTCCTGAATTGATGCACTTGAAAGCATTGGACCATTTAACTGGATATTCAGAACATGCAAACTGGTTACACTGACGATTGTGCACAACAATTACCATTTGTGTGAAAGATCTCAATTTTGTGCACAATGTTTGATTTTCATGCGGAAAAATATTTTATGCAACAACACCCTTTTCACACAACTAAATATTTTACGCACATCTTCTACTTTTTCACGCACCATGCACTTTTTCGTGCAACTTCAACTTTTACACGTAGCTTCCACTTTTACCTGCAGCTTTGAATTTTCCGTGCACCTTTGAATTTTATGCGCAACTTCCACTTTTATGTGTAGATTCCACTTTTTCGTGAAACTCATACTTTTACACACAACTTCCACTTTTTTGCACAACTCAGAATTTTACACACAACCTCCACTTTTTCACGCAACTCAGACTTTTATGTGCAACTTCCCCTTTTTCGTGCAACTCCCTTTGCACACAACTTTTATGCGCATAAGAACTCAGATCCTCTCTATGTCTTCAGCCATACCGAATGAGGGGGGTCACCTCTTATTTATAGGCGTTGACGACCCCCACACGCAAAACCCACCGTGTCACAAAAAACATGCATTCTGCACCAATCCTTTTTCGCGCATGAACCATTTTTTGCTCACATCTCTGGATTTTTAGTGCACCTCATGACTTTGCCATTTTTCAGCGTTCTCATACCGAAACACCTTTTGCGTGAGAAAACCAACCTGATTTAACTATTGTGTGAAAAACCAAATTAGCGCACAATCCATGTTTTTTGCGCACCACTCCAATATTTTGTGCAGCTCGCGCCTTTTCCATTTTTTGGTGGTATAATCCCAAAACATGACTTGCACATAAGTTTCCATCACACCTACCCTTTTGCGCGCAAGTTCCTTTTCCAAACACACATTATCCCATTTCCTGATTTTCAAGCCCAAAAATTTGGAAAACACTGGGAAATGACTTCACCTTAAAACTGTTGTCTGCCAGAACTGTATGATCACTTTACTGAAAAACATTCTGAACTTCCAATGAGGATTGAAAACAAAAACAAACCACACTCCAATTCTTGTATAGAACATCCATGGTTTCTACACATAGGGATACCTGGGTGTATTTGAACATGTATGATGGCCGGGGATTAGAGATCAGGATCAAAGATATCTCACTTTTTCTTTTCCAGTTGTTGTTAGGCTGAGACATATTTTCCAGCTGGGTGTATGTTTTTCCCTTTACTTATCATATTACAATTTCTCACTCTTTTGTATTCCCTATAAGGTATTACATGCATGATTTTTACTCAATATATTATAATATTTTATTATTATTCTGCCTTTATTCATAGATATGTTTGGGTGTGTGCATATAGGTGTATTTGGAAAAGTCCTCCTATATTAGTTATGCCTTCATGTTGTTTTTCATCAGCCCCTAGCCTATGGGGGAGGGATTAGGGTAGTTTCATCTTTGCTTTTCGCTGGCCAGGTGGGCCTCAGTGGGTTAATTCATGGCATTTCAACTCTATTTTATAAGATTTGGGATTCCTAACCCATCCCATTAATATTATACCATTACATTAGGTCTAATATATAGGTCAAAAACATTTACAATTATCGATGGTTGTGAAATTATACTTCATAGTCATTGTTTCAAACCAAGTTATGTTTTATACAATTTAAAAAATAATTTAGTCATTTAATGACTTTTAACCACTTCATGTTTATTTTCCACACTAAGAAATCCAATTAGAATTACCTTTATCTAAATTTCAAGACATGAAAAGGGGTATTTATACTAAGGAAAACTCAAAATCAAACATTTAATTTAAATTTAATCAAGCACAATGAACCCAACATGATTTCACCATGAATACTGATGAAGAAAATACATGATTATGGGTTAAATTAGAGGGACCACATAAATTAGCCTCATAATGGTATACTCATCTAGAACTGTCCCTAATTTTGATCTAAAATATAAAAAAATGAAGAACTATACAAATTCCTTGAAAATAGGGAATAGACCACATAAGTGGAAAAAACCGCATGAAAGTGAAGAAAGCAATGAAATGATGGAATATGATTCTTTGAATCAACTATAAATTTATAATTCATTTGATAAAAATATAAATAGACAATAACCAAGGGAGATCAATTTAGGATAAGGGGGTAGAAGAGGGGATCTTCCACTATTGTAAATGAGAAAGAACTACCCAAAAATTAGGTTAAGAAGAAAGAGGGAAAGGGGGTTAAATTAACCCTTTTCTACCTTTTAAAAAAAGGAAGTAAACCCATAAAATGGCCAGTGTTGAGACAACCAAACAACCAATGTGCCTAGGTAGAGCCTCTAGCCCCCTAGAAAGCCATCGGCTAGCCGATGGTAATGCAAACCCTTGGTTGCATGCCCTGGTCACCTCCTAAGCTTCCTGATCACTCTTAAGACCACTCAAACCCCTAGAGTATCTCAAGAAAAGTCCAAAAATAATATTTTTAGGGGTTACAACCCTTAATATTTTGTTTAAAAGCTTAATTTAAAATCCAAACAGTCCACTATTTTAAAATTTTGAAATTCCTATCGAATTCCAAACGCCTATACGAACATGAGGCCTTATAGTTTACTTGATCACATGGCATCATTACTTGGTTGTGGAACTTTTATTTTGATTTATTAATGTCTTGGTTAAAAATGTGGTTGTATTTATTTTCAATTATTCTTTTGGTTTACTTTCAAACTATTTTCTAAAAATGGTGTTGAATGTGGGGTTTTTGGTAAAACCATGGCTGTTGATGAAAAATGATTTTTTGGAAATGTTTTGGAAAAAGGGATAAATATGGATTTTAGATTTTTTTTTCTATAATTTTAAAGTACTTTTTCCGTGGTTTTAAAATGATTAACTAAAGGGATTATCCTACCCTTATTTTATTTTAAAAGGGGCGGGTGATTTATAAATGTGATGTAAATGTATTATTTGGATTCTTTTATACTCGTATGTGAAAAAATATTTTATACTTTATGATAAAAAAATAATTTATGAATTTTATTATGAAAGCAATTTCATGGAATCCTTGGTGAGATATTACTAGGAATATTTATCCCATACCCTATATATTAACTAGTTCCCAAGTGCATATGAAACTCTTATGTTTTTCTATTAGGTTTCTAGTTTTGTTTCTATCCTATTAGGTATGGTTAAGTCTTTTGATGTATGGGTATATGTGATAAGTGACCAGGGTTCACTAGTGTTTATTTTGGTGTTTCTTGGGTTACATTTAATTTTTATTTTGGGATGTTGTATATACTATCCAAACCCACTATATTTTATATTTCTAAATTGATTTTACCTATTTCTATTATATCTATTTCGTTTGGATGTTTATTTTTATTTTCAATCCTTGGTTGGTCTCTTTATTTGTTTTTGTTTACATGATATGCATGAATGTCCAATTCTTTGATAGGTCATTCTGGTTTTAGTTGTTTTTTATGTTTATTTATATTGACATCTGAGGGTGAAATCATTCCCAAGTGTGCATTCTTGAGACCCAGACATTAGTTACCAAATTTTGTGGATCAGGAGCAGCCTTCGAGCCTAGTGGTAAGCCAGTTTGGGTGATATTCCAGATCAAACTAGGATAGTTTGTTACAAATGGTATCAAATCCTAGATTATATTGTTATTTGGGATGTCATGGTAAATTTGATTTAATATTTTCATTGAGGATTAAGAGGTTGTTCATGAATGGGTTCCTAATCCCCACCTTTCATGATAATGATCAATTTTCCATGGGTAGTGGAATTTTAATTTTAAATTTATAATTTCATTTTGATTATCATTGATGGTGTTTTTGGTTCTCATTAATGTTGTATGAGTTACATTTTTTTTGGATTTTGGGATGAAAATGAAAGTAGATCAGTGGAAGGAGGTTGGATTACATAACCTGATAAACCATGCAGTGACAAAAAAATCAATCTTAAAACGTCTTATGAATTGTTGTATGACTGTACCTTGACCCATCAAACAATGTGGCTAATTCAATCATGGTTTCACATACTATTTGGATATGTTATTGATATAAATTCATTCTTAAGTCATTATGTGTTCTTCTAAGGATAAAACTATTAAATTTTATGTGGATGTTTTAAATTAAGGAATTTAAGATTTTAACTCATTTTAAAAGATTCAACTTTTCTTTTAAAATGAGTTTTGAGATTTCTCATTAAGTGGTCATCAAAAATGAAAGATTTTGAAAAAGTTTACTTTTTTGGGAAAATTGGGTGTTTTAATTTGTCCCTTGATTGAATTTAGGATTGTTTGATTTGTTATAGAGAACATTATCAGGATGTGTTCATGTTTCATGTGATTTAAATTATACATCCCTAGAAAGGTATTGAGTAAAATTAGGGGTTTTTTTTATTCTTCTTAGTGGTGTTACTTGGAATCATCCAAGTCAATGCTGTCTAGTAGATTTATTTAAGAAATGCATAGGTTGAGTGGGGTAGACTAGGCCGATGAGCCTTGGTTGGCTGGGTGAATTGATAAGGATTGATATTCTTAGAATTTTGGGTGTAATATTGTTTTAGATAATGATATGTTTTTGAAATATTGTTTTATGAGTTTAGAGACTTTTTTCCTTAATGTAGATTTTTTGAGTGTGTTCTTTGGACACTTCTTTGTTTTCTCATAGTGTTTTGGGTGACTGGTATGTACATGTCACCAGTTGAGATTATACATTAGCTGGTGTTGATTAGATCTCATTAGGTTCACCTTGAGAGGGTAACCCAGGTATAAAGTGCTATATATCCATTTAAACCCCATTTTTAACTCAAGGTTAGATCCCATTCCATTTCATTTTGAGGGGTATTTGTAATTGGATCAATTATAGTCTTTTGGGATGTGATGGTTTTGGTATCTTTTGGTGACATGATCTTAGAATATTGGATGTTTCTTTGACGATGCTTCATTTTTGGGTGGTTTTATATTTTTATATGTCTTTGGATGGTGGAATATAGTTGTTTTATTTATTGATATATAGAATTATAGTTTTGGGTTGAATTCTTATTATAATTCCATCATCTATTGCTTCACTACTTTAGTTTTATACTAAATAGTGGGGAGACCCCTGATGGGTCTCCATCTTCTTAAATATTCTTACAGATTGGTTGTGGATTGGGTTTTTCTAAGAGTTTTAATGTTTATTAAATATTTTAATGGATCTCATGGATTTGGATCTCATTGATGTTTTCTTAGTCATAGGGTTATCATGAGTTTTCCCCGACCCTTCCACCTTTGATATATGGGATAATATTTTTAGTTTTCCTTGCTTCTACTTTTTCAAGGACTTTATAGTTGTATAAAGTGTCATGGTGGATATAATTATGACAACCTACATGTCACTATTACTATATATTTAATATTATTTTATCTTATCTTGGGGTACTCTAAGTTTCTAAGAAGTTTTGGATTGAAACTTCCAAATATATAATTATTTCATATGTGCATGGTTTGCATGCACAATTTAGAAAAAATAATGCAGTTACCCTCACACATGGATGTTTTTAGTTAAATTTTTTCAGTGATTGGTCGGTCTTTATAGGAATAACACTGTTCAATACAAAAAATTTTATGTATAGGGGAAACTGTGCGAGTCCTTTATACATATGAGTGATAGCACATAACTTACACACAATTAATAAAAACCGTGTAAGGGAACCATGTGTAGTTTTTGAGTTTTTAATAGTGATATTTTCATGGGTGGTTCATGGTTTAATGAACCACATGGCCAAAACATGCAAGTTTAATGTGATTAGGTAGTTCTATTCACACAACTAATTCATGGTTTGACAAACCATACAACCAAACCTTTTTGTCTGCTTAATTTATGAAAATTGTGAAATTTAAATTATGTACCTAAAAAATTTTAAGGTCCTATTTTGTTTCCCTATTTTTTTGGATGACATCTATGGAGGGATATCCTCCTATCATTATTTATTTATTTTATGGATTCCTTTTGACAATTTCAAGCGGGATTTGTTAGGTAAGATCCTCCATTACTCTTGCCCACTATTCTCATTTCCATGTCCCTTTATTTTCATCCATTTTAAAAACCCTAAATAACATTTGGGTTGATATTAGGGTTCATGATAGTTTTAATAAAGGGTATTTGGGTGGTTAGGGGCTTGTTAGGGATTCTCATTTCTCAATTATTCACTCTCATATGAAGGTAACATGTTTCTGATGTGATTTTGGTTGGATGAGGCTGGAGTTTCTTTGCAATTCCCTTATAATTCATGTTATAAATTACTTTTATATTTTAAATTAATTTATTATAAAATTATATAATTATGGTTTACCCTATATGTTTTGTAAATTATTCTCAAATGGTTTAAACACTTGTCATAGACTTACCACATGCCGAGTGTTTATCAAAATGATTGAGTGGATCTTTAAAAAGGATTTAAATGGTTTGAAAGGGTATTTAACAACAATTTCATTTAAAAAGAAAATGTGTGGTGTTTTAAAAGTTTATTTTATAAAAATGAGGGGGTTGGACCCCATTTTAATTATTTTGAGGATGTTGGTTCTTGATGATGTTTTAAAATATTTGAAGAGAGAATTATTGGAAATGGTTAATTTCCAAAATGAAATTTAAAATGTGATTTGATAAATGAAATTCAATAATTGTTTTGAAATGTGATTTAATTGGTATGAAATGTATTGTAATCCTGAGATTATTTTTAAAATCCCACTTGACACACTAAATAGTTTTTTTTCTAAATCATGTGAGACCCACAATTGTGCCCCATATGAATGTTATGCCCATCGTGGATCGTTACCCCTTGGGAGATGTTTGATATTGGTATTTACTAATTTAATGTTTACACATGGATGTGAAAGTGGTTATTTAAAGTGTGTATTTAAGAGTTATGATTAGGTTTATTTTAAATTTTTTATAATTAATTCATGTGATTTGTTATTGTTTTCCCACCTTCACATGACATGTCATTGGAGTCCTAATCATTTAAGTATGGGCCTAGATAAGTGAAAGACCTATTGTAGATTTTTATTTGAATATATAATGAATCCTGATTAAAATGGATGGGTTATAAAGTTATGGATTACATACCCCATGGTAGATCAGCACTCCCAGGATGGGTTATAGGCCCTAACTAGTTTGATAGAACTAATATGACAAATAAGTTTTTTAGTAATGACCTAGGGATTATATCACCTGTTCAAATCATGTTACTTGAGTCCTGGAAAATTTTCCATTATTATTAGGTATTTTTAATATGTTTTAGGGGATATATTCCTAAAACAACCCACAATTCCCATCCATAATATTCCCAAATAGGCCTATTATATACCTAAGAGGCATCCTTAATCCCCTTGAGTTGATGAAAATAATCATAGGCATAAAATAAAATCATTGTGGATGATTTAACCCATAAAATAATTTTAAAAATAAATAGAAAATTTTAATTAACACTATGTACTTCGGAGGTCTATGTTCTTATAGAAAATAAACAATATATAAACAAAAGTGTTAGGTCAGGATGGTTACAACAAAGACAAAGACACAATGGGGTGGGGGTGAATTGAGTTTTTCAAAAACTTTTATAGATTTATAACTCATATTTTATTAAGTAGCGAACCTTTACTTCTCTCTAAAATATGAGCAAAAATAAAAAATAAATAAAGGAAAATGAACACAGTGATGTGTAGTGGTTTAGGGTAGAAAGGTCCCTTAGTCCACTCCAAAAAACTCTCTCTTTGTGAGATTAGTGATTTTCACTAAGAGGTCCTCTTATCCTAAGACCTTAACAAATGAGTGTAGGTAGTTGACACCTTACAAATATTTTACAGGGCCTTCTGGTTCTTTCATAGGGAACCTAAAACCACATCTTAGTATAAGAAGATGAAACTTTACCACGTCTGATTCTGAGTATTAAAAACTCCCCCAAATCAATAAATATTGATTATATTGATAAAATAGGGTAAAATTCATAGTTTTAGCATAAAATGATAAATTTAATTGATCTTCAATAAAAAATAGTAGAAAATAGATCTTCAATGTCTCTTCGTATTTCTTCAAACAATGATAGAGAAAAAAATAGATAGATGTTTAAACATGAATTCCTCCAAAGTGTATCTATAAAAAATGAATCATAATTTTCATAGAAGAATATGAAATAATAAAATATAGTCGAAACAATAACAATTCGATCAGATAGATCAAAACATTTATGTCTCTAAATAGTATCTTTGAAGGTAACAACACACAACATTTTCTTATATACATATCCTCTCCATGTATTTTGTATAATTTTTTTTCTAATTAAGGTCATCTCGATATTTACAAAGAAGTTCAAATAACTCTAGGTAAAAAAACTCCAAAAATATCGCATGATAAATCACAAATATTTGAATTAAAAAATAATCAAAAGATTCATAAATTTCTGTAAGAATATAAAAGATTTACCCTGTCGAATATGATCCTTTAAAATAATCATAATGATCCTTTGAATTAGTTATAAAATAGCTTTGAATAGATCTTTAATTTTGTTAATAACATTACATAAATCTTGGATAATATCATAGATTTAAAAATCCATCATTTAATAGTCAAACATTGGGTTCCTTCACTTGATGAAAAAAATTCCAAATGTAGGGTTGAAAATGTATGGTCAATCATAAAAGTAAGGTTGATTTACCATATGTTTGTTTCCTCAAATATAGGGTTCCATACAAACATAGGGTTATTTATCCATTCTTTCCCTTTTCTCAAATGTAAGGTTCAATCAGAACATAGGGTTGATAAAAAATACTTTCCAAAAAAATGGATATATGATCCATACATGTTATATCAAACATAGGGTTTCTAAACATTATGTTATGCTTACTAACATAGGGTATAGACATTTTTTGAGAATACATTTAAACACATCCTGAGTACTTTAACAAATATTACTAGCAGATCAGTAGATAGAATATATTTCTAGAATAAATATTTTAATAAATATTAATTTCTTGAAATTAACTTAAAAGAAAATTCATTATTAACATAAATTTGGGCATTTTTGAGCATCAAAACCAAAAAATAAATTAAAAAAATTGTTGAATCAGCATATGATCAACAATATCCCCCTTTTTAATGACCGCAAAACCCATGATAAAATATGTAAAAATAGTATTTTGAAAAAGCTAAAATAAATTTATCCCCCTTTTTATTTTTATACTATTTATTTTATAAAGGAAACTTCTACAACATTATCCCTTTTATAAAATTTTATTTTAAAGAAATCTTCTCTCCTTTTATAATATTCAAAACTTCTCCCCTATATCAAGGATATTAAGGATAAAATTTTCAAACTTCATCAAGATTATGAAAAATATGTAAACTATTACTATAAACTTCTCCCACCATGTTAAGTTCTCCAATATTCAAACATGATGATAAATTTAAAACTATAAACTTCTCCCCCTTTTGTGGAATAAAAATGATAATATTAGTAAAATTAACTCCCCCTAAATTCATTCTTTATTAAAAAGATATATTTTTTAAAAATAAAGAGTATAATAAAACAATTATTTGATTAAAAAATCTCCCTATTTTAGTATAAAATATATTAAAACAATTTTTTTGCAAAAGTAATAAAAATAAAACTATTATTATTATTAATATTTATTGAAATAAACTTATTTAAAAGATAATTAAATATTAAGTTCATGCTCAGGTAAGATAACTTAATAAAGAAATTATTAAACAACTTATAACATAGAATTTCACTAAAAAACATGACATTTATTTTAAATAAATAGAATATAAAAATGAAGGGTTAAGAAGGTGTAGATGGTTATTTTGAACTTTCTAAACTTCATATTTTTTCACTTAAAGTAGCTAAGAACTTTTGACAATTCTTATAATTTTCTTTGAACATATTCTTATCTTTTATTTGAATAAGATGAACATTGTTCAAGTAGAAAAAACTTCATTTTATCAAGATCTATAATATTTACAGATTTTATTTTGAGAAACTCTATCTAAATTAGCATTGTAACCTTGAAAGGTTCAAAGTATTCATGTGAGATTGATTTATCTTTCATAATATGATATTTATTTTGTAAAGAATCAAAAACAATTTTTGAGAAGAATTCTTTCTGTAGTTCCACATATGAATTTCTAGATGCATCCAAAGAAGCATGTAGCATCAATTTTTCTTTATGTAAGACATTAAGTTTGAAGATAATACTTTCATAATACTTTTGATAAGAAGATACTTCTAGTTATTCATGACTTTGAACTTCTTTATTTCTTTCATAATATTTTTCAAATGAATATTCAACATATGAAACTGATTATTATTTTATCAGATAAGAAGGATTACCTTTTGTCCTTTTATAAGATTAATTTTATTCTAAATTGAAGAACTTAATCACTTCATCTTTCTATGAATGGTTTTCTAGAAGATTTCGAAAAAGTTATTCTGAAGAAGAAGAAAAATAAATAAAAAGTTTTAAGAAGAAGACAATATGTTAGATTCTGAAACAATGTGGGTGATGTTTCATATTCTTTGGAGAAAAAAATAAGAATCATAAATACATATTTTAATTTTTGAAAAGTCATAATACATAAGAATTATGTTTCAGTTTCATAAACAAATAAAATACAATGATTTCAAATAGGTTCAAAGATGGGAAATATAAATTTTTTCATAAATTAAACAAATAATTTATTTTTAAAATGTTTTAAAATAAAGTTTCAGAGATATTTAAAAATTTTAACAAATAAATTATATAATAGATTAAGACATGATTTAAATAATAAATTTTTTTTATCAAATTTTGAGAGATATCTTTCTCCCCCTATATAAAATAGTTAATTTACTAAAAACATATATAAAATTAAATACTTCCTAGATTTGTGATTATAGAACTAAGGATTTTTGATAACGAACTACTTTAGAGTTGTTCACTCTTTTTGTAAAGACTTTCATATATCAATCGATCGAACACTTTAAGATATAACAATATAGATTTGTGGTGTAATCATACAAAACATAAAACACAAGTAATTTTTGGTACCCATATACTTTTGTTCTCATCCATGTTAGAAATTAAATTCTTAGGTAACAAAAAAAGTTTATTTTTATTATGAATTATACTATTTATGTTCAATAATTATTTTTAGAAATAAAAATTTTTAACACTAGAAATTTGAGGTTTTCTAAATCAACAATCATTTTCATAATGACCATTAATACCAAAATAAAAAAAATTTAACAGTAGATATATTTTTTCTATTCAAAACAGAAATAAAATTATTTTTATATAGTTTTGGTATTTCACAATTACTTCATATTACAAGTTTTCCTTTATGGATTTTATTTTTACCTAGGATTTTATTTAAATACTTATATCCTTTTATTAACATGCTATAATCTTTTTTTTAATTATAAACTTCTTCTAGTAATTATTTAATCTTAGTGCCATGCAAATCAAAATAATTTTTCAAAGAATTAGACTTTAAATCTATAATCTTTTTTGAAAAATTTTCTTTCTCTAATAGACTAGTTTCATGATATTTTATAATTTTTATATATTCTTTATTCAAGTACTCATATTTATCTTATAACATAAAAAACTATTTATTTAATTCATTATAATATAGTTTTCACAACTAGAGTTTTGATTTTAAGAATATTGTACCTCATTAGTATGATCCATAATATATACCATCCATCTTTTATACTCACCCTCAAAATCTATAGAAGATTACTCATGTGAACCAGAAGAATTACTCTAGTAGATTTCATAATTTTCGTTTCTTTTATTTTGTAGTCATCTTTTCTTTGAGGGTTGAGTAAAGTACATTTATCATTTGTATGACCATTTTCCTTTTATTCACAAAAACTATTTTCTCCAGTACCTTTATTTTTCCTTTTGTATAGTTTCTCAAAAAATTTAGCAAGATATGATAAATATTTATCCAAATATGAATAACTTGAATCAGATGATTCACCCATAGTAGGTTTAAGATCAGATTCTTCATTTTTCATATGATTTTCATCTTCAACCTACATCTCAACTTAATACATCATTAAAGTTTTGATCAATTATCTCATAACAAAGTTTTTTACTAGTGCAGATTAATGTATAACTACTGATACTCTATTCTGTTTATAAGATATTACTCTGAGTGCTTTTAATACTGGATCTGATTCTGGAATTAGATCTCCCAATGAAACAACATTGTTGAAAATCTATATCAACTTACCATTCATTTGGTTGATAGTTTCATCCTCATAAATTCTGAACATATCAAAATTTAGATTTATAATAGTTTACCTTAATTGTCTAATATTGTTAGTTCCTTCATAGTCGACAACAATTGTTTTCCATGTCTCATATGCAGTGAGACATTGAGATGCTTTATTGAATTCATCAGTTCCTAATCCACACACAATATCATTTATATATTTTTAATTGAGATCATATTATATTTCTTGATCATTATTACAAGATTCAAAATCTTCATTAGAAATCTCATAAGGCTTAATAAACTTCAAATAAACCCTTATTATAATTTTTTTTAAATAAATAACCATACGGGCTTTCCAGTATCTATAACTATCACCATTAAAATAAGGATCAAAAATCATTGACACACCTTCTCTAGAATCATCCATTTCAAGATGTATTTATATGAATATTTTAACTCAGGCTTGTTAGAGCCAAAAAAAATTTAGTAGAATATTTTGATATCACTTATTAATATAAAAAAATTTCAAGAAGAAAAATATACTAGTAAATCACGACTTCTTTGATACCAATTTTAGGTATCAGATAGATACCAAAAGAATTTTCAAGGATTTAAAAAAAAGGTAAATATATCCAATAGAGTCCAAACTTTAATACCAATTATTAGGCCATGATAGTTATAGCAAAGACAAAGACACAAGAGGGGGGTGGGGGGGGGGGGTGAATATTGTTCTTCAAAATATTTGACAGATTCATAACTCCTCTATTATTAAGTAATGGAACTTCGCTTCTATCGAAAATACAAGTGAGTAGTAAAATAAATAAAATAAAATAAACACAACAATGTATAGTGGTTCAAAGCACAAATACACCTTAGTCCAGTCCACCAATTACCCCTCCATGAGCTTGGTGATTTTCAATAACAATTACTCTTATCATAAGAACTTAACAAATGATTACATGCAGTTGAAACCTATCAAGGTTTTTATAGGTCCTTCTGGTTCTTTTACAAGGAACCAAAAAACCACATCTTAGTACAAGAATATGAAAATTCACCACAACTGAGTCCAAGTAGTTTAAACTCCACAAAATCAATAGAGATTGATTCTATTGAGAAAATAGGTTAAACTTCATAGTTTTAGAAGCAACTAAAAAATGTAATTGATCTTAATTAATACAAAACAACAGATAGATATTCAAAGTCACACAATATTTCTTCAAACAATGATATATAAAACACCATAAAAATGTTTAAAAAAGAATGTATCCAAAGTTTATATTTGAAAAATTATTCGTCATTATTGCAGAAGAAGATGTAACATTAAAATTTAGTAGCAACAACAACAAGTCAATCAGACAGATCAAAACATGTATGTCTCCAAAGTATATATCTGGAGGCAATGACACACAACCTTTTCTTATGTTTATCTACTCTCCTTATATTATGTATATTTTTCCCAATGAAGAGAATCTCAATTTTTAAATAAAATATCAAACATATCTAGGTCAAACCAACTCCAAAAATATCACACAATAAATCATGAATATTTGAATTAAAAAATAATCAATAGATACATAACTTTCTGTAAGAATAGAAATGATTAACTCTATTGAATATGTTCCTTTAAAAAATCATAACGATAATTTGAATCATTCATAAAATATATTTGAATAGATATTTAATTCCATCAAGACCATTTCATAAATCTTGGATAATATTATAGATTTAAAACTTGATTGTTTAATAGTAAAATATAGGATTCCTTCACTTGTTGAAAAAACTCCAAACTTGGGGTTGACAATGTACATTTGATAAAAAATTAGGTTTGATATAGCATAATTTTTTCCTCAAACACAGGGTTCCATAAAATTATAGGGTTGTTTATCCATACTTTCCCTTTTCTCAAACATAAGGTTCTATCCAAACTTAGTGTTGATAAACAATAATTTCCAACAATATTGGGTATATGATCCATACGTGTTATCTCAAATTTAGGGTTTCTGAACTATACATTATGATTACTAACATAGGGTATGAACAATGTTTCCAGAATAGGTTTAAACACATCTCTAATACTTCAAAAAATATTCCTAGTAGATCAATGACCTGGATATATTTATAAAATAAATATTTAAAAGAATTTTAATTTCCTTAAATTAACTTAAAATAAAATTCATTAGTAACATAAATGTGAGAATTTTTGAGCATCAAAACAAAAAATAAATTAATTAAATTGTTGAATTAATATATTCTCAACAAAAATTAGTTTAAATATTTTAAAAAAAGTAAAGAAAATCTCTGAACTCACCTCTAACTCCCTCGCACACAACAACCCTTGTCCCATCCTCTATAACTCCACATATATAATGAACCACACTTAAAATTAAAGGAAATAAGTAAAGGATAATTTTGAAAGTTTAATAAAAAAATTAAAATAAAATAAAATAAGCAAATACCACTATGTGACCATACTTTTCACCATCCAACCTCAAACAAAATAGACTCCATGAGAAATCAAGAATTGAACTGGAAACTGAAACTAAAATGATGTATATAAGCATGATCTAGAGATCCCCATAGAAATTAAAAGTAAAAAACACACCCCATTCACCATATTTTAATTTACCCATTCCATGCTAGTTTGAAATATAAATAGAAATTAGTTTTATTCATTTTCATTTAAAATCCAATCACAGGTCATCATTACTTTAAAAACCGTTTCTTTTAAAACATGGAGGGTTTTTCATTAAAATAAAATAATCCTTTCAAGGATTTAGATATAAGGAAATATTTTTATGGAATAATAACTCAAATTTAAATAAGTTTAACAATTCATTTAATTAAAAATAAATAAATAAAATAATATATGATAAACAAGTCAAGAACCATGGGAATCCCTAGGATTCTAGAGTTAGGGATCATCCTAGAATCCTTGTACTATTGATAATCGAACCACACATAAAAATTCTCATGCATAATCCTCTAGGTAGGATGATTCCAAATTCCTAATAATAACTAATCCATGCCATCATATATATTATATAGTGTTATAGAATATTCCAAAGGATAGAAAGGGTGGACCTTTTCCTAACAAACTTATCTAGTCATCCCACTTAGATACTCGAGGTTCCCATGTGCTATTCTATTTTCAAACAATTAAAATTATACATCCAATACATTTCACAATTATAAAATTCCATTTTCCAACCATTAAATATCCAATATAAAAAGGAAAACCACTCAAAGAAATTCTAACTTGGCCTTTGAGATATGTTTTAGAAATTCATTTTAAAATATGTTTGAAACCGAGTTTGAATATCAAATTTAAATCCCCAATTTGTTTTCTCTAATGTTATTCCCATATGAATTCACACACACACAAACACACACTTGTATCATATTAAAAAAATTCACATATTCACATGTGAATTTGGAAACACACACACACAAACTTATATACCCATGTATATGTATATAACCACCAAATTTGTCAAATGACTTTTTAAAATCATATAATTATTTTATAAGGGATATTCAGATAATTTTATAGAAAATTGGTGTGTGAGGATAATTGAAATATGTTTTTTATATGTTTCTGATTCGAGAAAAATCCTTTGTATTGAAGTGAAAATCAAGTGAAACATGACTTAATTACCTTCAAATACTAATCGAACACATTTAATACTATTATTAAGTATCCAAAACACTCATATAAAACACAAAAAATATGGTTCTTGAATTTAAAGAGAAATTCAAGGGAAAACCTACCTCAAATTAGCAGAGGAAGGTCCAAATCTTTGAACATGTGTTGAAAGAGACCCAGAATAGAGATCACACAACCTAAAAACCCAATATGCATGAAATAAAAACCAAAAACCCACCTAGGGTTTGACTTAGGGAGATCTGTAGTGAGGGGGAGGGAGGAAAACAAGAAAGAAGAGTGGAAAGAAGTAGAGGAGGGAAAAAAACTCCCATCCAACCGAATCAAAGTTAAAATCATATGAATAAAACCAAAAAATTAGTGGGATAAAGGAGGCTTATATAATTTCTAAAGGGGTATGGTTGTGAATCATGTGTGAGAGAGATTTATGAGGGAGGGGATGTGATTTGGGGTAAAATTAAAAGAGGGAAGGATGCTAATTTTCAACATTTTTAATATTCTAGGAACTGTGTGTATTTTGGATGCACAGTTGGTAAAAACATGTGATAACTACATTCATCCTACTACAAGTCCTGGAACACCCCACATGGGTAGGATAAATGGTAATCCAAACCATTCTCTAACAATGTGATTTTTCTATGTTAATCTGTATAACTGAAATTTACAGTTGTCTCATAATATCTACTAAATGTGTTCTAACCGTGCGCCTGTGCTAAAATTCAAAAAATTAAAAAATTAAACCTGTTTCACCCTGAAATATGTAGAAAAGATAAAATATAATTAAATAAATAAAATTAAAAGTAAATTCAAGAATGATGCATGATAAATCTTCCCACCATAACACTTCCCCTCAAGAAGTCCCAACTGGACTGGTTAAGTAAGAAACAAAGATGGGGCACAATCTCTCTTAAGGAAAACTTGATTTCAAGAAAACCCATGGAACACCATGAATTACACCAAAACAATTCCTAGGATGCTGACCAATATGAGTTAAAACCATATCTCAAGAACCTAAAATGTTGATCTTTCTCCAAGATCCCAACTTAATTATATAAGAGAATATTAAGATAAACTTCAAGGTAAATTTATAAAAAGACCAAGGGATAATGGATTAAAAACCCAAATTAAGAAAGGGTTAGATTAGAAAAAACTAAAAACCTCACACTATAATTAAACAAAGTAAATCCAATGAAAAAGATCAACTATGGTGGTATCCTTACCATTTTAGGATCCTAATAAGGTGGTAATCCAACCAACAGACAAAACCACAAGCAAGGAATGACTACAAAAAATAAGTCTATATAAACACCCATTGGAATAATAAATATCTAAGACATAGGATCAAAATATATAAGGAAACAATAACTAAAAAATATGGTCACATGAACCTTTGAGAAGAATCACAAGGGATAAGGTATTTCAAGAAAATTTTTCTCAACAAAGTATATGGATCTATCCTTAGGTTAAAAGTGAAAGAATGAGTAACCTAAGACCTCATTTTCGAAACAACGACTCATGGAGAATCCAACCAGGTAGATAGAATAACACCCATCCTGGTCACCCAAACCCTCACCCAAACCCACACCCAATACTTCCCATACACAATCCCCCTCAAGAACAGTGCCTCATCAGAAGGCCAACATCATATCAAACCCAAAAGGTAAAAATAATCAATAGTACTAAAAAATCATCATTTATAGAAGGACTAACACAGAAGAACCTAAGAAGAAACATAAAATAATAATTACGTCATGGATTCAACTAATTTATACTAATAAGTACATGAATTAAAATGAAACCAAAACCAATAGATAAAGACATCCTAAAAGAGTCTCTCTCTATGGAATAATCTAAATCCCAAGAGGAACAACCTCAAATATAATTTCTAACCTATGAAATATCCATCATCTCACAGAGTTAAGATTTTATTCTCTAAATATACACATAGAATAGAACATACCAAAATACATTTCAAGTGATTATAAAATGAATTTAGATTTAAATAGAAAATTCAAATAAGAGGGATGATCCACCAATCCACTCAAATTATTGATATAATCAACAATTAGAAAAACTAAACTTGATTATTAGGATATACAAATAAAAATGAATCCCTAGGGTATGGATTAATCTACAATCCATTACGAATATTTTATGAGGTATATAACAAATAATAAATAAATCACATGACCCATCAAAATATCGATTGCTCAAGTTGCATATAACCACATGTAAATCCAAAATAAAATCAATAACTTAAGAGAATAAATAAAAAATACCAATAAATATCCAAATAATTTTATAAATCACACACTCTAGATTCAAATATCAACATCTCCCTTTTTAATAAACATTTTAAACTTGATAATTTTTTTACTTAAAATACATAAAAATGACATATTTTTCAACTTCATATTCTGAAATCCTTTATTAACTTTATATACCCTATTTCAAAATAACTTAATAATATCAAAAATCCTTTATTAAAATTTTAATTAAGACTAAAAACATCATCTTCATTTTAAATTGTCTTAGAAATACCCTTTATCAATTTTAAAACCAATCATTTACCCTTAAAACCATGTTTTTATTTTTAAAATACTAACCAATATCATCCTAATAATTCATTAAGACTATTTTAATTAGTTTTAAAGATGGATTTTACTATTTAAAATTAATTTAACCTATATTTAGATATATATTTTAATAAAAAATTTACTCATTAAAAACACTTGTTAGAAATTCAAACACCATTTGTTTTTGAACTAACTTAGGAAACCCATTGACTATTTTCAAAACTAAAACATTTACATTTTAAAACAAGCATTAAAACTTTTAAAATAATTATTAACTTAAATAACATGAACATTAAATAATCAATAATGTTTGAAAATAAAGAATACCCAACAAAAAAACTCAAGGGGGTTAGTGATCCCGAATGACTTAGTTGTATGGTTGGAGGGCCATGTACTAATCACATCACTATAACAGAGAGATATTTGGAACTATACACATGGGATACACTTGGTTTTCTAGAACCAATGAGAACACCATGTGTCACTAGTTCAAATCTCACTTTACTCCCAAACATGAAATTAGTTGAAAAAAATCCGCATGACAAAAATATAATCCCAAATACCATTGATTTAAATAAAAACACACTCAAAATCAAAGTGGAAGTCTAAAAATTAAAAACCAATGACCAATAACTCACAAGATCTTAATTAAAATATAAATAAATATAAAAAATCTTAATACATCAAGAATAAATGAAAAATAACTCAAAATACAAAACTCAAAGTCTAATATCCCCTGGTAACTCAAGGTCCGGGATGAGTACGAGCTCATGAAACTCTTCTTGCTCTTACCTCTCGAGTCCCAACAGTCATAACACTCTCTACCAGATACACCCAAATAACAATGGGTTGATCTAATAAATTTTTTTCATGAACCAAAATAAGTATCCCATTCATCACAAGTCTAAACCATCCTATGACATTATTGAGAGGTGTCCCCAATATGCCCCATGACTGACGACAAGCGCCATTAAAATAAAATGCAATCATTGGGAATGATTTTCCCGTCAAATAATTTAATAAAGAAGTGAAAAAAATGAAAATTACCACTTTTTATGATAGTGGTATCTATGATAATAATAAAGAAACAATATATAAGTAGAATTATTTTAAATTATTTAAATAAAAACAAAGAAATTACCTCAAACCAAACATTCTCTATGAGAAACCAGGAACTATAATAGAACCTGAAACTAAAATAATGTATATAGGAATGATCTCGATAGGCAATTAGTAATTAAAATTATAACCACACCCCATGCACTATATTTAAATTAAATATCCATTCTATGATTGTTTAAAATAAAACTAGAAATTAGTTTTCTTCATTTTTTAAAAAAATCCAATCTTAATTCATTTTTACTTTAAAAATAATTTCTTTTAAAACATGGAGGGTTATGTATTCCAAATAAAATAAACCTTTTAATGATTTAGATATAAAGAATTATTTTACTTAAAGTAAAATTCCAATTTAAAGAAATTTAATAATTTATATACTTAAAAAAAGAAATGAAACAATAGTAGATAAACAAATCAAACACCATGGAAAACCCTAGGATGCTATAGATAGGCCTCATCCTAGGATCCTTGTACTCTCAAGGATTTGACCACACATTACCATTTCTATGCATGAGATGCTGAGGAGGAAAAATCTAAATTCTTAATGGTAACCAATCCATGTCATCATATAGTTTATTTAGTGTTGTAGGATATTCTAAAGGCAAGAAAGGGTGGTCTATTACCAATAATTATTATCCTAGTCACCCCACCTTGGTACCTAGGGTTTCCATGTGTTATACCCTTTTAAAAAAATTATATTTCCACTTCCAACATATTTCAAAAGCACAACATGACACTTTCCATCCATTCCAAATCCAATATTAAAAGTAAAACCATTTAGAGAAATGACAATTGGTCATTTGAGATCAATTTTAAGAATTAATTTAAAAACCTGTATGAAACTAAGTTTGAATATCAAATTTAAATTCCCAAAATTTTTCTCCAGTGTTATTCCCATTTATATTTACACACACAAACATATGTGTCTCATATTGGAAAACTTCATATATCTACATATGAATTTGGACACACACACACACATATGTATACACATGTATATGTGTATAACCACCAAATACATAAAAGGAAATTTTACAATCAAATAATTATTTTATATAGTCCATTAATATAATTTTACAAATAATTATTGTATGAAGTTAATTTAAATAGGGCTTTTACATGTTTTTAATTCAAGAAAAAATATTTTCATTGAAGTGAAAATAAATATAAACTTGATTTTACCTTCAAATAATCATTAAACATATTTAATACTATTATTATATATACAAAAAACACATTTAAAACATAAGAAATTATGTTTATTAAATTTAAAGACAATTTCAAGAGGTAACCTACCTTAAATCAGAAAGAGAAGGTCTGAAGCTTCAGATCAGGTTGAAGGGGACCTAAAATAGAGATCACATACCCTTAAAAACCAAGGCACATGAAATAAAAACGATAAAACCACCCAAGGTTCAGCCTAAGGTGAGTTTTAGTGAGAGAGAGTGAGGAAAATAAGAAGTATAAGAGGAAAGAATAATAGGGGGCAAATAAAATCTCACTTAGATGAATCACACTTGAAATCACATGAAGAAAACCCAAAAAAATCAGAGGGTGAAATGAATACCACATACCTTGGGAGGTTTCTTGGTCATTAATCTTGTGAGAGAGAGGGTTAGGATAGAGGGGGTGAAATTTATATTAAAATTATGGGAGTGAAGGATTGTAATTTTCAATATTTTTAATATTCTTGTAACTACACACAATTTTTCCAGATTATTAGAAAAATTATGAAACTTCTATTGGATGTATTGGAGTACCCCACATGGTTATAAAAATCATACTCTAACTTTGTGGTTTAGCTATGTTAAACCACAGACCCAAATACATGGTTTCCACACTGTCTCTACTAATTGTGCACCAACTATGCCCTTTTGTTGAAATTCTAAAAATTCAAAAATTTAAACTGGTTCAACCAAAAATTTGAGTAAAAGATAAAAAATCATTATATAAATAAAATAAAAAGGAAATAAGAGGTCGATTTGTGACCGATCCCATATTATACGTTGAATTTCCCTATTTTTCTTGATCATATGGAACCATTAATTAGTTGGGTAACTTTTATTTTTGATTTATTGATGTCTTGGAGCCTTCTGTAGCTGTATTTTTTTTTATTTTGGTTCACTTTAAAACTATTTTATAAAAATGGTTTTAAAAGTGGGGTTTCTAGGGAAAACATAATTGTTTATGAAAAATGGGGTTTTTTGAAATGTTTTAGAAATAGGGATAAAAAATTATTTTGGATATATTTTCTATAACTTCAAAGGACCACTTTATATGGTTTAACATACTTATTTAATGGTATTATCCTACACTTGTTTTATTTAAAAAGCGGTGAGTGATTTATAAATATGATGGAAACATGTTACTTGGTTTCTTTAATACTCACATGTGAAAAATATATTTTATACCTTATGTTCAAACTATAATTTATGAAGTGTATTATAAAGGAAATTTCATAGACTCCTTAGTTAAATACTATTGGACATATTTAGTTCAAACCCTACACATAAAATGGTTCCCAGGTGAGTATGTAGCTCTTTTGTTTCTCTTCTAGGTTCCTAGTTATGTTTCCATCCTTTATGGTTCAATTTGATCCATTTATAGAGGATAGGATGGGTTGAGTGACTAGGGGTCACTAGTGTTGATGCTGGAGATGTTTGAGTTCTGTTTCATTATTATTTTGAGATATTTTATCAACCATTACAAACTAATGTATTTTTTTTGTATTTTTTGTACCTATTTAGATTGTTTCTATTTCATTTTTTTATTCTGGTTGTATGGTTATTTTGATATTACAACCTATGTTGGTTTATTTATTTGGTTATGTTTATATGCTATGCATGGATGTCTAATGCCTAGATAGGCCATGCCATATTTTTATCACTTTCTTCTGTTTATTTATATTGATATTTGAGGGTGAAATCATTCCTAAGTGTTCATTATTAAGACCCAGGTATTATTTTTTAGCTTGTGGGGGATTTGGAATGCCCTTGGAGACCAATAGAGAGATAGTTTGGGTGATGTGTCAGGTTAACCCAGGTTGGTTCATTATATCTTATCTGAATAATTTGTAGTTTAATATTTTATTTTAGGAATTTAGGTGATTTTTTTATTAATATGATAAATTAATATTTAATGGATAAATTTGAAACAACATGAAACCTAAACCCAAGATCCAACTTGTATTAAAACTAAATCCTTTCTAAACATAAAATGAAGAAACTATGTACCATTCACCATAGTGATACTATTCATACCATATTTATCCCACATTCTTGATGAAGATCCCTTAGAGGCAGTCAAAAGAATACCTCCTCCATGGTGTATCTATAGACTGATGTGAATTTCTTGATGCTTGGGTGGGGATCTTCTTCTCTCCATGATTTTCTAGTATCCTGTGCAAAGGATAAATAAGATGATAGTTTTGAGTATAAAAGAATAAAAAAAGGCATGGAACTCATTCAAACCACCCATCACAATGGGTTTGGCCTCATTAAATAGCCCTCAGGACATTCCTAATACAATCATGCCTTTGATCATACATTGGATAATTCATGAGTAAATATAATATAGTTATAATGGTTTGTAACCCTTCAACCATATTTATTCATGCAAAAATTTATTTTATAAATGATACTTTGGAACTCCCATATATTGTATATAATAATGATATATAAGGTTAAAGAGGATTATAATATTAATCACTAAAATTTAAATTCCCATATATGTATTATGATGTTAGTCTGAATCATATGACATCATTACTTTCACACTATTTCCATACCATATCATAAAAATGATATAACCAAGTGCACATCATATATTACAATGCTTTAGGGTATACATCTATCAATCTACCACTTGAATTAAATCATTGTAGAATTAGTTCCATTTTCAATTATATTGTATAACATACAATAACTCCATGAAACCATATCTAAAACAATTTTTGGATATCTTCCAAAATAATTTTTTAAATATATCATTAGCTTCACCTTGTATCACATCATATGTAATACCTTATGAAAACTCATCCAAAATGCCCATAATATAAAATCTAAAAAACTTTTCAAGTATCTCTCCAAGTCAAATAGAATCACCATCTAGACAACCAAAAATTGTGACCCCATGAGACTTTAAAACATTGAAAATAAATATAAATTCCTAAATCCATTAATATAATAAAAGGTATAACTCTATAAAATTATCAGTGTTACTGAAGATATAAAGGGATATGAAGCGATCTCTATTAAACACATGTATCTCAATACCTATGTACACTATTTATATCATATATATGAATTAATTTTCATATAATACCTTTTTTAATACATTGAGTGACCATGGGAAATAGAGTATGTAAATCCAATATATCTAACCCATATGTTCTCAATTCACCAAGAATGGACTAAATAGGTTGATGAACACATCACATGTCATTCACCTTTATAGATGGGTACATCACATGAACCTCATCTAAATAGATATGCACATCATATATACCATCTAGGTAAGAATATATGTTTCCCAATATATTTAAATCAAATTCCTAAATTTCATACTCTTCATATGAAAGGATAAATCCCATCTTAGTTAATATCCAACTAATGATATAATCAACAACATACCCAACCACCCCTAACTAGCCAAGACACAAGGATTTCATGAGAAAGGTATAAAAGTATGAAAGTTATCATGTTAGGTGTCTTACTAACCTAAGGTAACGAGGAATCCAAATATGAACAATGTACCCCTAGTATAACAATGAATTAGTGTATTACACTCCATGTAGTATATACTTAGTATTCAGCACAAAAAACCAATTTTGTATTGGAGTTGGTACCCTTGAACTAACTAATTATATAATTTTGATTACCAAAATATTTAAAGTCTTGAATATTAATAAATATCTTATCACATTATGAGTATTATTATACATAACATCAACAAGATAATGTCCTTAAAGTATTTATGACATTGAAATATTATAATAGTTCTCCACTATAATGTGAACATTGAAGTATTATTCCAATATTCTTAAATAAATGTTCTTGGACCATATGGAATCTATCTAACGATACATAGATGATGGTTGGACATCAAGTGTAGGGGAATCATAAGACATTGATAATTCTTCTCATGAAGTTCACACTTGGTAACATTCAAGAGAGGAGGTTATGAGAATAGTCCTAACAATTGTAATTACACATGTTATATGTTTCATTGAGTATTCCTATCCACATATGTGTGTATTGGTCCTTATACTTGAGATTATTATTAATGTGTATCATGAATCATATAATTTTATGTATTGATTAAAATTGGGATGACATATGCTTGTGGCATGGTAGGATACGTTGGGTGCAACATAAGTGATATGCATTAATTAATAAGTAAAGAAATGATTTTTTACTTTCCATATTTATGGAAGTAGATATCTCAATACCTTTGATTGAAATTGATCCACTTGATTAAATATATTTTCATAATGAGTTAATTTCAGGTAGTCAAAGAAAGATAAATTAATCAAATAGGTTTATGACACAAATATGACAACTACTTGATGAGATATCGAGACAAAAGGATTATATTTCATAGTAAGAGTTCACATGAGATTTTTTTCATTTTGAGATTAACTTATTTCTCTATTGGTCTCTTGGTGCATTTCAATATTCTAATCTTGGACTTTAGGTTATCTTGTGTAATTCCACTTAGAAAGAGGATTAGATGGTCACATACTAAATGTTTCTAGAATATAAATTAAATTCTATTTGAATTTAACAATTAGAATAAATATTATTCTCCAGATCGAGGAATAATAATTATTCAGGTTTTTTCGATCAAATAAATTCAATTACCAGTCATTTACCGAGGAATAATAATTACTCAGGAATGAATATTATTCTCCAGACTGAGGAATAATAATTATTCAGGTTTTTTCGATCAAATAAATATTATTCTCCAGACCGAGGAATAATATTATTCTTCAGGTTTTTTCCAGTTACCAAATATAATACTTATTTATCTATTGTTTATTATTCACAAGGTAATAAATAAATAGTTAATTATTAAATAAATATTTATTTAATTATGATATTATTAAAATAAGTATTTATGAATTAGTTAGTGAATATAATATTTATTTATTTATTGAAGGAATAATGTTATGATATTTATTTCAAGGTTTTATAAATGCCAATGTGGATTGATTATATGAGTTTATGACCCAATGGAAATGATATATTTTATTTAATAATATTTAAATAAATATTTATTGAGTTATTTAAGAAATAATATTTAAATATTCATGAGTTAGTGTATGTAATAGAATATAATAATAATAATAATATTATTATAGATATGAGGATTAATTAGAATAAAGAAATTAGTAAAGTGATTTGTGAAATTACTAATTGTTTAACCTTATGTAAATAACCCAACTAATATCATTTCTAGGGTTATAGGAATCATTGTACATAGCACATTATCTCAAGATAATTCTCTATAGACTAATGAAAACACTCTGAAAAATGATTTGAAAAATAAGGGAAGATTATCCTCTTCCCCCTTCTCTAGATTGGGAGAATAAGAGAGAATATTTCCATATTGGAAGCATTATTATTGTGATAAACAATGAATGACACAAGGAACTTGGTTCCTCCACTCTAGACTCAGAGTTCTAATGATGGCGTAGTGAGATTCATGGAGCATGTGTGGATAACACTATAGGAATTATACTTTGGATTATTCATCGTAATTATATTATGAAAAGAAGGTCAACCAAATTCATCAATGGAGAAAGAATTATCAAATTGAGGTAATTCTTATTTATAAATTAATTATAAGTAAAATGTGAAAATATCACCTCTTCAAATATTCTGAAGCTATGTTCATCCAGTTATGAGGATTTGAAATGAAGAAACTAATGATTTTTTTTGGGCATGAGCCCGACCACATCTATTGCACCCAGAAACCTTCAAGTGGTATCAAAGTGGTCACATAAAAATTTAAAAAAATTTATTATTTTTTTTATTGAATTATCATATTTTTAGCATGATTTCACTTCAAATTTTTCTTTCTTTAATTAAAAAGTTGAAATAACAAGATTGTTTAGTTTTATATGATGACTAATAGGGCATAAACATATGAAAAATATTTGAAGATCCCATTAAAAGGTGTCAAAGATTCTGTCTGAGTGATACAACAACATGATGAGTAATTGAAAAGTACACTCCATGTATCCATGGTCAACCACACTTGGATGATACATGAAAATCATAATATGTCATATGGGGGTTTTGTATGTAATGTAATTATAACCCATGTATATACTTATAATTGGTACACAAAATGATAGGGGTACATTAAGTATAACTAGAATACACACCATGAAACCCCACATAGTTTTAACCCCATAGGAGTTACAAAAACCATGTGGTTGAAGCATGCAACATGTAATTAATACATGACTTATTGACATGTAATTAATACATTCCTACATGACATGTAATTAATACATGCTATATATTGACTTCCTATATAGTGACAAGACATTATATGATGTACATGGTGTGTAGTGGGTTGTACACTTTGTGTAACACTTAAAACCCATATAAGATACATGTTGAGTCCCTATGAATGCAGTGTGGGTAAATAGTAACAAATCGAACATCATGTTAGTGGATATACATGTCATATAATCTAGGATGACTCATACAAGGCATATGTTGAGACATGCCTGTTGTTTGAGTAAACCCATGAAAGAATTAATTAATTAAAGAGAAACTAAATTACACACCATGTAGTTGGATACACACACCATGTGATATGGATTTATACACAAAATAAATGCTAAATGATTTCAGTTGTTTAATTGGATATTAAATGATCTATTTATTATTTATATGTAATTTTGCAGATACACAATGTGTATGGTTATTATATATGAAATGTACTTCATGGGAATTACCAGTAGTACATGTTGTGTATATTCAAGGTGTACCGCGTAGTCATACACGCGATATATACTACATTGCTAGACTCAGAAAACAACACACTGTGTATATCATGACATGATATGTAGGAATACATGTTGTGTAAGTACATTGTACATGACAATGACCATACACATCCTTAGCAACATGCTGTGTTGTGCTACATTACACACTGTAAAATAGTTAAAATTTGAAAATGAATTTAAGTAAACGTAGAATTTTACACATCCTGATGTCCTCCAATACATACTGTGTAATTAATTAATTTTAAATTAAAATTATTTTTTTTTAAATTATAGTGGACGAGAATCTCAAGGAATTTTTGGTTTTTTAAATAATAAAATTGAATTAATTTATTTATTTAAGAAATTTATCTTAATAAAATAATGAATTGAACTGAATGTTAGAAGTATTCATTACATGCATGGATGATCATGAGCTTGACCAACCTATGGATGTGTTGAGTTTATATTTAATTTAATTATTTTTTTCATGAGGTTTTTTTATAAATTTATTATTAAATTAAATATAATGATTTGTTTATAATCCACTCCTCCTTATTATGTATGGACCTGTATATCTATTGTTTATTTTATATAACCCTAAACCTCTGGTTCCCTTCACTTGCACGTGAGTATGCATATGTAAAAAAAGGATCTCCCATGTAAGAGGATATGGCTCGAGACTAAGTTGAGGTAAAACCAACCAAGTAGATACACATGTTAAATGTGGAATGCTACAACTCAATCCAAGCCTGAATCAAGGAGTTATTCCTCAAGGGTCAAGTATTAGTTTATAATTCACTTGATAAACCAACTAGTAGTTAAAAGATAATAATTATATTGAATTTTTATTTTATTTTTCTAATTAAAAGTTATTTCTTTATGATATGTGTGTTTATTTAAATATTAAACACAATCATATAAAGAAAATAAATAATAATCATGATAAGGTAAAATAAAATAAATTGATTTTTCATATATTATTTTACCAGACATGGTTAATTAATTATATAAAATCCACATAATATTAAAAACCACATAAAAGGATAAAATAAAGAATATTTATACATAATAAAAAAAATCCTTTATGAAAATATTAATATAAACAATGCCTTATAGTACTTGAGTTAGAATTCAACCAAATATCAAAGTGTTGGTTTGGACCTCATCATGACACTTTCATTTACAAGGGAGTCTTAATGAAAGTTTTAGTTTTATTTAACAAAGTAGAAATTAAGTGTAGTTTACCCAATAAGACTATGCATACTTTTTGGCTAGTGTTGAGGAAATACAACTCTAGGATTTCAGGATTAGTGAGTCCACCCAACAGATCAAGGAACTACCATATGTAGCTGGAAAGACCACCGACCCAAATACCTTTGAGAAATTTGATTAGTAAATCATCTATGTTATGAGAATAAAAATATGGATCCTTTCCACTAGAATATCCATGAGATAGGATATTATGAATCCAATGGAAATGGATATTTATATTTTATAAAATAATATATGACTAATAAAATTAATTTATTAATTCACACTTTCTAATCAAGATAAAGTTAAAAAATATACTTTTACATATTATAGAAAATGGAAAGATAAAACATGAGAACACTTAGATAATTCTTTGATAAAGACCATGTCCTCACCAATATAAATTTTCAAGTGCGGTACAATCATTTATACAATACACTACTATAGGAAAATTCATACTATATACCGTAGTCCCCTATTCTTAATCAACACCTCACCAAGAGATTCATGGATGACACTTTTTATGTCTATTTCATCATGCTATCAATTTGGAGAGTTTATGATGTAATATAAGAACATGGATGTCTGTTATATCGTGCTATAAATATTTATATTTTATCATTAAATATAAGAACTTGGATGATTACACTATAAAAACTCATCTCCTTGAACTTGAAAAAAGAAAGTGAGGCTTATGATAAATGAGATTTTCACTACACTATACTAGTGTAAATCGGAAGATGAGTACCTAGCTAGTGATATTGAATTCAAAATGATGAGTACCTAGCTATATACTCTATATTTATCAAATATTATAGGATGAAATATATATAGAAGCCAATCAGGGATATTTTGACTATGCTTATCCTGGTAAATAAGGATTGGTGGGAACATGGTTCCTCACACCTTATGGTGAAAAAAGTTAAATCCTAGGTTGAAAATAACATAACCTATTAAAATTAAATAGTGTCTTTACAATACCCTTCAAGGAGAAAAAAGATATAAAGGTTCTCATGTGGAAAGAAAGGTCATTGGAAGAGGAATTGCAATGAATTAAAGATAAAGTAAAACTTTATACATTAGGTATATTCATAATTATGTGTAATATTTCTATTTTAATTCTTAGAAATTAAATATAATATGAAAATCACATACTTGTATTCAAATACAGGAACAAAGGAAGTTTAGAAACATTACAAGAAGTAAGGAAAAATATCTAAGAAACTGAGAAGGGGTGATTCCTCTGTCAGCAAATAGAAACTCATGAATTCATATTTCCTAGTGTTTTTATTCTAGTTAAACTATTTTTTATTGAGTATAACAAAAAAAGTCATCTCAGTGTCCATTTAGACACAATGAGAAATTATTTTATTTTTTGAAATTAATGTTGTTATAATATTTCATACTTAACTAATAGTCTAGTATTATTTGAATCACATATATATAAAAAAATGAATGATGAATATAAAAAAATAAGACTCATATCCATTTATGGAAATATAATTCTTAGTCAAGTAAAACTGATAGTATTTTTCAAGTATACCCATGAGAGTGTTTATAATTTTATTATCTAAAAATATTAGCTATATTAATATACATAATTATAAATTTTTAGATAAAGAAACCCTTGGTTTTAAATTCAATCCACAAAATATTATAGAGTTAGTTTAACAAGACCATTTAAACTATTTTAAGGGAAATCTAGAGGCAAATTCATTTACTCTATGATATTCCTTTAAGAAATTTTATAAATTCTTAGTAGAGAAATGAATAAACTTGATAAAACATATAGGATACTATGGGTGGAATTTTCAAATATTATATTAACCAAGTATTCATCGATCATTTAAATATAGAGTGGAGTTACACCAGAACTTATATTTCCTTATACACATAAAATGTTTGATAGTGGTGTAAGGGGGATCAGTGATGAGTCCTATGTATTGAAAGTATTACATGATTACTTTACAATCATTTTTAAAAAATATCAGCATGAAAACTAACCATATACTAAACATATTGATTGATGGTTTCATATAATTTAAAATATGAAATAAATTCATTATTCCATGAATTCAAGTGTTTTGATGAAAAATATTTTTTAAAGTTGGATTTAACTACAAACATACATCAAAGATAACAATAAGTGCATCTTGGTTGTCACGACCCATCCCCCGGGGCCCGTTCCATGACTACCCAAAGCCCGCATTCCATAGGCCAGGGGCTAGCGATTAGCACCGAAAAGGCATATCCCTAAAACCGGGAAGGCATTGCCTTTTTAACTAGAAACTCACACAATACAAGCACACAGAAAGATACAAGAACAAGTAAACTATATAGTAAAAAGGGTGAGTACAGTAAGTAAAGGGGCCGTAATACAATCCCAACTGGAAATTACAAGTAAAACTAAAAATAGCTATTATGAACACCCTCCAAGGATCCTACCTGAAGGGTAGGTACAACTCTCGAACGATCGTCTCCATGGTTCATCTTATATAATGGTTCACCTCTGAGCATCCTCTAGTCCTGGTACCCTCAGCCTTGATCAATGCTGTCTGTCGTCTGCACAATACACAACAAGGTGCGGGTATAGCCTGTGTAGGGGTGAGTATAACAATACTCAGTACGAACCCCGAGACCCCCTAAGGTCTCTTAGAATCCACAGAGGATAATCCAAAAAGAAAGACTATAATTACAAATCATGAAGCAACAATCAACCCTACTTAGGTATATGCCCATACATATACCTAATTTATCAAGTAAATCCATCTCGTTCATGAGGAAACACAAGGCCCAACTCTTTAGCCAAAATCACCACTGTTCCACGAAGGAAAGAATACCATGAAGGTAACACCACAAAGGTAAGTACCACAAAGGTAACACCCCACAAAAGAATACCATGAAGGTATCACCAAATAGAAGTGTACTACAAAGGTAAAGACTCAACTCACACCATGTATAACTAAAGTACAGAATTATAGATGATTAGCCGTATTGCTAGATCATCTTACTTCATCAAGAAGATATACTGTTGACCCAAAAAGGATTTAAAGATGACCCACACATGATCTAAAGATGACCCACACAGGATTTGAAGATGACCCACACAAGATCGGTATGCATTGAACCACATAGGATTGTAGAGCGCTGACCCACATAGAATTCGAAGATGACCCACACAAGATTTGAAGACTCATCAAGTACAACCAGCCACAGGGTTCCCAGACTAAGCATGATTGATTTCGGGAGGTTCCGTTCCTCAATCCATTGGTCGATAATTCAATTTTCACAAAGACCCACAAAGAAGTATCCCAAATAATCGCCATATCATAAGGGTCTCAATGCAACTAACGGCGCGTCAATTGGACGTCCAGTCTGTAAGTTATTAGCGTTTCTGTTTCGAGGGCCTGGTTGGATTCGAGTTCGATCCAACCCGTCCATACTACAAAATTATCCAAAACTCATGTGTTGTATACTAAAAGGACCATCTCTATCCAAGGATTCTGGTGCCATATACGGTTCATCAAATGGATTCCCAGTTCTCAAGATATGGCAAAAAAGGAAAAACTAGGTCCAGATGGGCCCGGGTCTGGTCCAACATGGTCGGACCGACCCGACCTGGGTAGACCTGACCCATTTCGGGTCGACTCAACTTGGTCTGGGTCTGTACCAGATGGGCTTGGCCATGGTGGGCTCACCCTGCTTGGCCGTGGTCCGGTCCGACCCACAAAGGGGGCGGCCCGGCCCACTGGGTGCGACCCGACCCTTTGGGCACGACCCGTGGTGTGGTCCGTGGTGCGGCCCGTGGTGCTGTCTGCTGGCATGGCCTGCTCGGCCGGGTGCGGTCCACTGTGGTGGGTCCCTCCCTAGCCGCTACCCGGGGGGGGGGGGGGGAGGTGCCCCCCGGTATCCCGAACAGTCCAGTTGGACGACTCAACTTCATCCAATCCGACAGTGCCATGTGGCACCGCCTGCTGGCACGCGGGACCCGTCAGAGGGGTCTGTCTCGGTGTGACGTGGTCGGTCAAAAGTCCAGCCTGATCCCCCTTCTAGAGGAACCGGAATGCGCCACTACTATCTCCACGGTTGGCTGGGTGCCGACCGCCCTCCGGGTGTGCTGCCTACTCAAACCGCGGTCGGCTGGGTGCTAACCGCCCTTCAGGTGCGCCTCTTGCTCAAACCACGACCGACCGTGTGCCGGCCACCCTCCGGGTGCGCCACCTTCTCGAACCGCGGCTGACCGGGTACCGACCACCCTCTAGGTGCACTGCCGTTGCTCGACAGTCTCGACCTCCTCCTCTACCGGCGGTGCGGACGCACGCTGCCCTTCTTCCGTGAGCCACCACAACCTCGTTATAAGCCCAAAAAAAGTGGCGACCGCATATTCGTGATCCTCAGGTAGATATCTCCAGGTTCATAAGTCATTCTCAACGAAGAATTGTGTTTTTAGCATGCTTAATTATTTGGCATCAAAGAACGCATGAAGAACGTGCAAAGAACGAATAGAAAAGATCATGGTGTATGCATGGATCGATGGCCATATTTGTTTTTCCATAATCATTGAGAATCAAGAATAAGAAGAATAAAAAAATAGCTATTTAACATACTTAAAAAAATCTCTCTACCTAAATCATCCGTTGGAGGTGGCATGAGGAGGAAGATGATGCGTCTATGCTTCATGAATGTTGGTTCCTCATTCCTTGTTTAGAGGTCATTCTTCATTGGAGGATCTTCTTCATTAGAGAGTGATCTTCCTTCGAGAGTTCTCCACCAAATTGATTTGCCAACAATTTCCCCCAACCCATAAGAGGCAAGGAGCCCCTCCCATTTAAGTTAAGTTAAGTTAAAGATCAATTAATGTTGTCTCATTAATTGGGGAAATTCCAAGAGTTACATCATATTAAAAAGAGGGTTCAAGATTGAGTGGTCCCCACCACCAAGATTCAAATTGGTGGTTTCAATAAAATAAAAGTTATTTATTTTATTTTTCAATTCTCCCACAAAAATCCAAAAATCCAACTTCCACCCTCAACCTACCGCGGTCAAGGTGAAAGTCTCCTTAAGTGAATATCGGTGCTACAAGTTCAACAGTGTCTTCAGATTTCAATTCCGAGCACCGGTTCAAATTTTATAGAATGCCGGTCATGCATTTTCTAAACCTACCTAAAAAAATGTTCCGAAATTCATTTCGGGCACACTGGGCCTCAAAATTACACGCCATCAATTTTTGCAGACTCGTATTTTTAAAAAAAATTACATAAAAAAATCCGGGTCTTTACATTCTCCCCACCTCAGGGATTTTCATCCCCAAAAGCCACAAAAAAAAACAAGGGAAACAAGTGGGGGTACTGAGCACGAATCCGAGCCTCCTGCTCCCATGTGCTCTCCCGGAGGTTCCCGTACTGCCAACGAACGTGCACTAGAGGTATCGACCGACCAAAAATGACTCTCTCCTGTCGATCCTCAATCTCCACTAGAACATCCGAAAATGTCACCCCATTGTCGATTTCCAATTCGTCCTAGTCAATGATGTGTAAAGGATCATGTACGTATCTCCTCAGTTGGGATATGTGGAAAACGTCGTGCACCTGATGTAACTGAGGGTGAAGAGCTAGGTGGTATGCCATGTCACCAGCTCTACTGAGGACCTGGAAGGGTCTGATAAACCTTAGAGATAACTTGCCGCCCTAGCCAAATCTCTTCAAACCTCATCGATGTGAGACCCATAGAATGACATGGTCACCATACTCGAATTTGAGAGGTCTCCGTCTCCCATTAGCGTAAGACTTATGCCTGCTCTGTACAGTCTTCATCTTCTCCTGGATGATCCGCACCTTCTCCATGGTAGCTCATACTATCTCTGGTCCCATGAGTACTGACTCCCTTAGGTCAGTCTAGCATAGAGGTGATCTACAAGGTTGATCGTACAATGCCTCAAATGGTGTCATACCGATGGTGGAGTGATAGATATTTTTTTACACGAACTCCACTAAGGGAAAGTGATCCTCCCAGCTATAGCCGAAATCAAGGGTGCAAGCACACAACTTTTCCTAGAGGGTCTGAATGGTCCACTCTGTCCGTCCATCCGTCTGAGGATGAAAGGTAGTTCTCAATTGAAGATGAGTCCCAAACGCCTCCTGTAACCCTTTCCATAGCTGGGAAGTAAACCATGCATCATGATTGGAAACAATCATCGAAGGCACTCCATGAAGCCGTATAATCCCCCGTATGTAGAGGCGTCCCAAGCCCTCTACTGATCCCTACTCTCTGATAGGTAGGAAGTGAGATGACTTGGTGAGTCGGTCGATGATCACCCAGATTGAATCATGACCCCTAGACGTGCGTGAAAGTCCTGTCACAAAGTCCATGGAAATTTTATCCCAATTCCACTCTGGAACCTCTAGTGGATGGACTAAGCATACTGGAACCTGATACTCTACCTTCACTTGCTGTCAAGTGAGGCACCATATGACAAACTCTAGCACTGATTTCTTCATTATCATTCACCAGTGCTGACACTGAAGGTCCTGGTACATCTTTCCACTTTTGGATGTACAGCTAGTGGGGGCATATGGAACTCCGTAAAAAATTCCTCCTGTAGCGCCATCGGTACCATAGTATGTCCTCTAAAGAGGATGACGTGCTCCCCACCTTAAGAAAATCTATCAGGTGCCTACCCTATAGATATCTAAGCACATCGAGCCTCGCAGTCAGTATCCCCAAGCTGTGCCTCCCTGACTCACTGAAGGATTGGGGGAGTGACTATTATAAACTAAAGATAAGCTGCTCTATCTCGATCTACATAGGATATCCGCAAAGCAACTAGCTACTTTGTCGCCTCACTCAGAAACAGTATACCAGATCTTATGCTGAGTGAATCTACTACTACGTCCCCTTTCCAGGAGTATAAACTATCTTGAATTCATAGTCCTAGAGGAACTCAAGAAAACATCACTATCTCAGGTTTATGTCTTTCTGAAAGAAGATATATTTGAGACTCTTGTGATTAGAGTAGACTGTAAAACGCTTACCCATCAAGTAATGTCGCCACATATTCATGTTGAAGACCACTACTTCTAACTCCAGGTCATGGGTAGTGTAGTTCTTCTCATGCTGTCTCAACTATTTAGAACCATAGGTGATCAATGATTGCTCCTACATCAGGACATATCCATGCCTGGTCCCTGACGCGTCGTAGTAGACTATGTACCCAACGCCCTCCTCCAGTAGCCTCAAGATGGGGGAACTCATCAGTCTCTACCTCATCTCCTAGAAACTCCGCTGGCATCCCTCTGACCACATGAAGGGTTTCCCCTTCTTCATCAATGCTGATAAGGGTGCTGCAACTCTGGAAAAGTCAGGAACAAACCTCCGGTAGTAACCGGCCAAACCCAGGAAACTCCGTACCTCCGTCACAATCCTGGGTGGATCCCAAGAAAGAACAACCTCAATCTTCACTGGATTCACTGCAACTCTAGCCTCCGAGATGACGTGTCCCAGGAAGTGAACCTCTCATACAGGTCCAACACTATATAAGGTAGACCCAGGGTACAAGTCGATATATAAGTCCACCTCTCTGAGAAGAGGTAGACCCAGTACATCATTAGGGAAAACATCAGCGTACAGGTCTACCAATATAGGATAGCTCAGACTCTCAACATCAACCGATATGAGGGTAAGGATATCAAACTAATGTGTGATCAGCTACACCCTCCTCCAAGTAAGTCCATCCCGTGCTGAAAAGGTCCCCTTCTCGCCAGTGAAGGAAAACCTGGTCCCATCCTCGCGGACACACCACACTTTGTTCCTAATACATTCGATCTTAGAATGGATTGTAGATAACCAATCCATACCCAAGATGATTCCATAAGGCCTCGACGCCGCTACTAGAAGATCCCAGCTGAAGCTCTCGCCTCCTAGAGTAAGCTAATACTGCCGCCACTAGTGTGTAATCATCGAATCTGCTCCCATAAAAGTCTCTATCCATAAGGATCGAGCCAACATCTCCACCGGAGTCTCCGAGCTCCGAAAAAAGGCCATGTAAATAAAAGAGTGACTATAACCTGTGTTTATTAGTTCTGCATCTAAGGTAAAGTAGACACAGATCATACCTCGTATCATCTCTGGAGTGCTGTGGTTGTAGGCCTTAGCTGCATGGAGCTGAGCTCATCCCTATCCACCATCTCCCTGTTGTTGGGGTGGACCACCTAGAGGTGGCGGCAATAGAACCTAAAATCACCACCCACCACCTACTGCATGACCAACTCCTCTGCCACATCCTCCTGCTTCCTACGGACCTCCTCGATCAAATATTTTTCTCTGCCCAAGCAGTCCTTCAACCATCTACTGGTCGTCCGTTTGATGGGTCGGGTAGTCGTGAGCCATGTGACCCTGCCCGCCGCATGAGTAACACTGTCTACTCCTCACGTGTCCTGCTCTGTCTCAAGAACCCCAAACAACCAACCCTGTATCCTTCAATTATCCACCTATAGGTCTGGTCCTCTTAGACCTCTGCGTCATCTGTCTACTGCCAGCTATGGATGACTCTGCTACGTGTCATCCAGTGGTGGGTCTTTCTTCCGGTGACTCCTCAGCAAGGAAGCTCTCCACTAAGAGTGCACACTCTAACACCAATTCCTATGTCAGGATGTTGAGAAAAATCATCGAAGCTCTAATCTTCTATTGGAGCCCCTGCTCGAAGGTCTGGTCCCTGAAGAGAGGGTCCCGCACCATGTCGGTGGATTAGCGCGAGAGGTCGGTGAACCTCGCTGAATACTGATCCATGGTCATACTTCCCTGCTATAAGTGGAGAATCTCTTTTATACACACTAAGCGTAAAAGTCGATGAGATGAACTCTACCCTAAAAAGGATCTCGAAGTCCTCCCAGAGGAGAGTGACCTCATCGTGAAACTAGAGCATCAAACTCCACCATATTCCTGTTGCTGCATGAAGGATAATCACTGCAAGGATCAACATGAGATCAGATAGTGTCCCTACTAGTCAAAAAACTCTAACCATAGCCTCCAGCTAGCCCTCAGCCACCTATGAATTAGTCTTTCCCCAGAACCTCAGAGGCCTCTGGCGCTGGAACTCAAGTAATGCGCTCAAGCGGCGTGCACCCTCTGCTGCTGGGGCTAGTGGAATCGGCTACCCATTGGGTAGTGGTGTTGCTGTTACACCACCTGAAGGTACACCACCTGACGGTACAACTGCCGTAAGGGGGATCTGCACCAAATCTTCATCGCTCGGTGGGCTGTCATCACGTACTCTACCTGGAACCCTGGATGGCTGTCTGTGTGGAGGAATCCCGAAAAAAAGGCGTGCCATAGTCTATAAGTTATACCTGGTGAGCTAACTCAAAGAGATCACCAAGAAAACTTTTCAAAAAACACACACACAATCAGTGTTTTTTGTTCACTAAGTTAGAAATTAGAAGTTAGGGTCTTAGTGTATGGATAAATCGGCCATCACACCAATACTGGATTCCCCAAATTAAAATCTATATTCATCACACTTAACACCATTGCCGAATGAAAAGATCAAAGTCCAAGTTCTCCAGTAGAACCGACTCCTTTGATACCAATTTATTACAACCCATCCCCCAGGTCCCATGCCGTGACTAACCCAAGACCGCCTTCCATAGGCCAGGGTCTGGCGAATAGCACCAGAAAGACATATCCTTAAAATTGGGAAGGTATTTCCTTTTTATCCTGCAACTCACACAATTAAAGAACATAAAAATATACAAGCACAAGTAAAATTTATAGTAAAAATGGTGATTACAGTAAGTAAAGGGACCGGAATACAAGCCCAACTGGAAAGTACAAGTAAAACTCAAAATAACTCCTATGAACACCCATAAAGGATCCTACCTAAAGGGTAGGTACAACTATCGAACAATCATCTTCACAGTTCGTCTTGTCTAATGGTCCACCTCCGAGAAGCCTCCAGTCCTGGAACCCTCAGCCTCAATCAATGTTGTTCATTGTCTACACAAGACACAATAAGGTGCGAGCATAGCCTATGCATGGGTGAGTATAACAATACTTATTAGGGAACCTAAGACCCCCGAAGGTCTCTCAGAATCCAAAAAGGATAATCCACAAAGCAAGACCACAATTACAGAGCACGAAGAAATAATAATCCCTACATAGGTATATGCCCATACATATACCTAAGTTATCAAGAAAACCCATATCATTCATGAGGAAACACAAGTCCCAACTCTTTATCCAAAAGCACCATTGTTCCATGAAGGAAAGAATACCAATAAGGCAACACCACGAAGGTAAGTACCATAAAGGTAACACCACACAGAAGAATACCACGAAGGTATCACCACAGAAAAGTGTACCAAAAGGGTAAAGACTCAACTCACACTAGGTATAACTTAAGTACATAAGTATAGATGATTATCTATATTTTTAGATCATCTTAATTCGTTGAGAAGCTCTGATGTTGACCCACAAAGGATCAAAGATGAACCACACAGGATCTGAAGATGACCCACACAAGATCTGGAGATGAACCAAACATGATCTAGAGATGACCCACAAAAGATCAATATGCATTGACCCACACAGGATCTCTAAGCGCTGACCCACATAGGATCTGAAGATGACCCACATAGGATCTGAAGAATCCTCAAGTACAGCCTGCCACAGGGTTCCCGCACTAAGCATGCTTGATTCCGAGAGGTTCCACTCCTCAATCCATTGGTCGATACTTCAAATACCACTAAGTCCCACAAATAAGTATTAAAAAGAACTAACATGTCATAAGGGTCCCAACGCAACTGATGACACGTCAATCGGATGCCCGGTCTGTAAGTTATTAGCATTTCCGTTATGATGGCCCGGCTGGATTTGGATTTGATCCAACCCGGCCATACTCTAACTTTATCCAAAACTCAAGTGGAGTATTTTTAAAGGACCATCTTGATCCAAGTATTCTAGCACCGTAGATGGTTCATCAAATGGACGCTCAGTTCTCAATATATGGCCAAAAAGGCGAAACTGGGTTCAGATGGGCCTGGGTTCGGTCTGACCTAGCCTGGGCTGACCAGACCCGGTTCGGGTCGACCTGAACTAGTCTGGGTCTGGCCCAAACGGGCTAGGCCATGTTGGGCCTGGACTGCTATGCCGTGGTCTGGTCCGTCCCACAAAGGGGTCGGCCCGACCCACGTTGGGTGCCACCCATGGTGTGGCCCGCGTTGCGGCCTACTGGTGTGGCCCACTCAGCCAGGTGCAGTTTTCCATGGTAGGGCTTTCCCTAGCCGCTACCTGGGGGGAGGCACCCCCAGTATCCCAAACGGTCCAGTTGGACCGTTCGACTTTGACCAATCCAGCAGCCCCATGTGGCGCCTCCTGCTAGCACACAGGACCCACTAGAGGGGTCTTGCTCAGTGTGACGCAGCCGACCGAATGTCTAGCCGGCTCCCCCTTCTAGTGGCACCGGCATGCGCCGCTGCTACCTCTATGGCCGGCCGGGTGCCGGCAGCCCTCCAGGTGCTCCATTGCGGCTTGAAATCCGCGACCTCTTCCTTTACCGGCGGTGTGTACACTCACCAATTTTCTTCCACGGGCCACCACAGCTTCGTTATAAGCCCAAAAAAGGTTATGGCCACATATTCGTGATCCTCGGGTTAAGATCTCCACGTTCATAAGTTGTTCTCAATGAAGCATTGTGTTTTTAGCACACTTAATTATTTGGCGTTGAAGAATGCATGAATAATGCACAAAGAATGCACGAAGAACGAATAGAAAAGATCATGGTATATGCATGTATCGATGGCCGTGTTTGTTTGACCATCGCCATTGAGAATCAAGAATATGAAGAATCAAAAAATATCTATTTAATATACTTTAAAAAAAAACTCCCTACCTCGATCGTCCGTTGGAGGTGGCGTGAGGAGGAAGATGATGCGTCGACGCTTCACGAACGTTGGTTCCTTGTTCCTTGTTTGGAGGTTGTTCTTTGTTGGAGGATCTTCTTTATTGGAGAGTGCTCTTCCTTCAAGAGTTCTCTACCAAATTGATTTGCCAAAAATTTCCCCCAACCCACGAAAGGTGAGGAGCCCCTCTCATTTAAGTTAAGTTAAGTTAAAGATCAATTAATGTTGGATCATTAATTAGGGAGATTCCAAGAGTTACATCATATTAAAAAGAGGGTTCAAGGTCAGGTGGTCCCCACCACCAAGATTCAAATGGTAGGTTTCAATAAAATAAAATTTATTTATTTTATTTTTCTATTCTCCCACAAAAATCCAAAAATTCAACTTCCATCATCGACCTACTGCGGTCGAGGTGAAGGTCTCTTTAAGAGAAAATAGGTGCTACGAGTTCAATGGTATCTTCAGATTTCAATTCTGAGTACTAGTTAAAAAGTTACAAAATGCCTCTCATGCATTTACTGAACATACCTAAAAAAAGTTCAGAAATTCATTCCACGCACACCGGGCCTTGTAATCACGTGCTGTCAATTTTTCCAGACTCATAATAATTCCATATATTTAAAAAAAATTACATGGAAAATTCGGGTCTTTACATTGGTTAATTATCGTATTACTATTATGGATATCAAAATCCCTAAGATAGTAAGGTATTAGTTTAGACTAACAATATTTATATAAGTGGGAAGCATTTATTTTTGAGATAGTGGGAGAATAGTTGTCTTCTATGAGGTAAAGGCTCCAGATATACATGATTTGGAATAGGAACACTAGACACTACTAATTTCAGTTGGAGGAGTTGTTCTAGAGACACATACAACATAGGAAAGTTAAAATCAACATTGTGGTTATATATTTACTAATATCAATGATATATTATTCAATAAGTATATTTAATCCTATAGGGAAGTAGTAAGTGAAAAAATGTTATGATCAACATGTTCATATGAATTCAGAGATGGATTCCATGTTTTAAAATCTAGTTTTATATTTTGGTAGTTTCTTTACTTGATGTAAATACATTGGTGGGTATTAAAGAGAAACTATACATGGATGGTAAAAGTTGGTACAAAAAAATCTTGACTAATTACTAAAGGTTCAAGTGACACTTGAACATAGTCTATAATAAAACCTTACACCAATCATCATGCTAAAGCCCATTAAAATTATTCTCTTCATAAAAAATTTCTATGATTATTATATAGGGAATTGGATGTCATTGTAACCTTCCTTAGAGGAAGCCTTATAAAATATGTATATATTATGTAACTAGAGGGTTTGGTGGCACCAAATAATTCTAATAAGATATAAAATTCACATACATCTATTTATAAATTAAAGAAAACATCATGATAATAAAATAATCAAGAGATGAATCCACTAGATAGAGTGTTTTATTCAAAATGAAAGTGATCCATGTGTCTAAAAGAGGTTAATGGTATTAATGTTGTTTTCCATGATTAATATATTGATAACATATAGAAATAGATGATTAGTCTTATAGTTAATTAAGAATAAGGATTATTTATTGATGAATGATTTAAAGTAGTGACCCTAGTTCCAATAAACAAGATCTATGGACATAAATCTATAGAGTTTCTTAGATCAAGTCTCAATTCATATATTAACAAGGTATTGAAAAATACCAGGTGGAAAGATATAATATTTAATCATTTTCTATCTCACGTGAAATTAAATATCTCTAGGATGATATGTGAAAACATAGGATTAGATTATTGTGATGAATATACTGTATATTACTAAGAGTAATTTGGAATATATCTCATATACTGTGATATGTACTAAGGTTTGAAATTGGTTATGTGTAAATAATAGAGGGTTAATACCAAATAAAACTAGTATAAATTAATATAATTTCAATTAGAACTATTCTATATACCTGGGAAAGTCAAAATGGATAAGTTTCTGGTTATTAGAGAAGTGAGAATACTAGTTGTCAAAAGGATATAAAAATAATTTTATTTTAGATAAATTTGATTAGGTATCATAGTGAAGATATGGTAAAATGAAAAAACTTATTACATCTAGTGGTTATCATGTATTCATAAATCAAGTGTGTTGCAACTATTTATGTAGTTTAATAAGTGGTTTAGTAATGATTTTAGTTCCTAGATATGGTTTTAGCAAAGATGTTAAGTTTTTTCAAAGTATAAAATGCATATATTTAGTGAGATCACCTCTTGAAGAGTTTTATTATAGGGGTTAAGTCATATTAAGTAAAAAAATTACCAGGATGTGGTAGTACCATCAATTACAACCATATTTTTTAGAATCATGTTTAACATGTGAGAGATAACCAGTTAGTTAGTAGTTGGCTTAAGTGAAAGATGGATTATGTTCAAGTTAGTGTCCTAGAACCAATTAACTATGTACTTTTTATTACTAGAATATTAAAATACTTAAATATTAATAAATATCTTATCACATGATTAGTATTATTCTAAATAAATTAATGTGATAATTTCCTTTGAGTATTTATTATATAAAAAGGTTATATCAGTTGCCTTTATAATGAGAACCTTAAAGTTCTATGAAAATATTATTAAATATATTTTATATGGTTATATAGTATCTATCTGATGAGGCACATATGATTCTTCATCAATAGGTGCAGGGGGCTTATAGGATATTGAGACTTCTTCTCATGAAGTTCATACTTAGTAATATCCAAGAGACGAGTTTATGAGAATAGACCCACAAGTAATAATTCTATATTTTATATGTATCTTTATATAATCCTATATGTGTACATGTGTATTGTTCCTTAGACCCTAGATTATTATTAACATGTATCATGAATCATGTTCTTTGATGTATTGATTAAAAATATGATGGAATATTCTTGCAGAGAGGTATGTTGTGTGCGACATAAGTGATATGCATTAATGAATAAGTCAATAAGGGATTTTCCTTTACATATTTATATAAGTATATTTATAATCCCATTTGATTGAAATGGAAATATCTAATTAAATCCATGGTCATGGTGTCTCATCAACGAGTTCATTTCATGTAGTCAAATAAAGTTAAATCAAGCATATAGGTTGATGAAACAAGTACACAACCTACTTGATGAGATATTGAGACAAATGTATTTATTATACAATAAGAATTCATGTGATGTTTTTTTGCGACATTAAATTATTTCTCTATGGGTGACTTGATGTGTTGTTAAATTCTAATATTGGACTTTAGACTATATCATGTAATGACACTAGGAAAGTGGTCTAGAGTGTGACACACAAAGTGTATCCATAATCTTAGTTAAATTCTATTTGAATTTAAAATTTAGAATAAATATTATTCTCTAGAACAAGGAATAATAATAATTTAGGTCTTTTTGATCACATAAATTCAATCACCAGTTATTCGGTTTATAATATATATGAGTTGAATACTAAATAATTATTATTTTTCAAGTTAGAAAATAAAATATTTATTTATATATTTTTTATTATTCACAATGTAATGTCCCTAGATCTGGCACTCTCTCATGTGGAAAAAATTGTTTTGTTATGAGACATCAAACATGCCTCCCTGTATGCCAAAGGCTGCCAACTAGCAGTAGGGGTGTGATAAGTATAGCGGGGAGACTATACCCCCTGGTTCATAGTTACAATATAGTATAAATGAACAATAATAAATAAATATCAGCGTTCAGAAATAATGGAAACAATACAATACAGAAAAAACCAATTAATATAAACTAACTAAAAAATCCAATAAATAATAAAGGAATAATGTAATGTTGTGATGTAATGTAACTAAATGTCAAATTGAAAACAATACGATAAAGGAATTAACATACACAAAGTAATCCCAAAAGACTCCAGTACTTAACCCCATGTTGGCCCCATCTCAAAACTCCAGCCCAAATAGTAGGAAATAAAATCGACAACAAGGTCCCTTACCCTTGTCCAATCTTTCATAGTTTAATCTTCTCAGGTACCAAATGGTGTCTTGTGTAGGGTTTGAATATAAATTAGTAGGTTGACACCACCGTGTTTAAAAATAACTAGTCTAATAATAAGTGCATGAAATAATGTAATAAACATGTCTATTAATTAATTAAAAAAATAAATTAATACCACATCAACTTACTTTGACACCATACTGGAATATCTCAAAGCATGTATCATGAACATTACAACCCTAACCATATAACCATGGTAAAAAATAACATTCTTCTGTATCATTATAGAATGTTTCAGATTATATCCCACAACCTTGCCAACCATAACCACATATCCATGGTATAAACCACACAAATCTAGGTTAAGCCCACTATATAAGCATTTCAATAATAAATCAGGGTTGAGATAGGTATATAATCATTACAACATGTATCAGGTCCAAGCCTAGTATATAAGAATTTCAGCACGTGTGAGGTCCAATCCCAGTATATAAGCATTTAAACACGTGTCATTGGGTATATCCCACTATATAATCATTACAACATGAATCAATAGGCATATACCACTATATAAACATCACAAGGCATATCCTTCTATATAATCATTACAACATGAATCACTAGGTATAACATCAAGGATATCACAATATCACATCATAAGTCTCAATGGTTAATTATGAAAATTACCATTTATCTTTCAACTACACATTTCATTTATCATTTGGTCATAAACCTATAATATTCCAGTCATTTCAATAATCAATCCAAGTGAAGGTGAATCTATATTTAGTAATTACCCAAAACTCATGTCATGCTAAACATACTTTAATCCATTAGTCAATTCATTTATAATAAAGGATTTTCTCACTTGAATGGTAGCCATAATCTATATCATAACCAACTGGATACAAAAGAATTCTATAGAATAATTTGACTCATAATTCATATTAGAAAAATCACAATATTTCACATACTTTGTAATTAAAAAGAACATAGGGTTAAGTTTTATACCCCTACCTTCAATTGATGATTAACCCAACGCTTCTAAAGGGTAATGACAATGAGGAAGAAGGTATAGAAGATTGTAAGAAGAACATAAAAACTGAGGTCAAGATCACTACCAAAATCGGTCCAAATATTCCACTGCCCTAATAGAGAATAATAGTAGAGGAGGGGAAACCAATGTCAAAGAATTACCAAGGATTAATTGCACAAATGAGACATCCATAATAGAGTAAAGGATTCCAAAATTACCTGTATAACCCTCCTAGGTCGAGCAAAGGAATCCACATTGAAGGAATAAGAAAAATCTCTCATACGATGTCGTTTAAAACTACTAGTCCTGATATTAGATAGAGTGTAGCTCTTTTAAAAATCTTGTATTTATTTTTAGAGGGATACACTGAAAAACCCATCACCTCAGGTTAATATTTATCCCTAAAGAATTTTATACAACATGAATGGTTTACACGATGTGTAACCATTTCATGCCCTATACTAGTTCACAACATGTGTCTGAAAAAAGTTACATGTTGTGTAACATGTACATGACATATAAATGTTCTGCAGGCAGTTTTCATCCCATTTTCCATAAAAGGACCCAAACCACCTCAAAAGACTTCAAAAGCATGAAAAAACCCCATAAACCCATTTAACAACTTGATATCTTGAATCCATTAATTCAAACAAACATATATCTATAAACTTTAGGTCATTTTCTCTAATAATGGATCTTCATCTCTGAACAAGACTCAGCCAAAAAAACTAAAATGAAAAACTCAAAGAGTGTACCTGAAAAAATATGAGATCATATAACCTCTCAACCATCCCCAAGCTGCTCCAAGAATCATTGTGGGGTCTCAGTGAAAAATTATGGACACTGTGCTCACATATCTAACTCCCACTACTAGGTCTCTTACTGAACATGCCCATACAAACACTACACTCAAACCAAAGGAATGAACCTACTCTATAGATACTCGTCACTATAGTTAAAAATCCATACCAGATGATTCTTAAAGGACACATCAACACAAAGATTGATATCCTCAACTTCCACCACATGATAAGGGTCAAGTTAATATCTCAGAAGCTGTGGCATTCGAAACACATCATGTATAGCACTACAGTATTGTGGAAGGGATAATATGTACACCATTGGACCGACCCTACCCACTATCTCAAATGGCCTAATAAACCTGGCTGCTAGCTTTCCTTGCATCCTGATACAACATTTCTCAATCCTAGGAGACACTTGAAGGAAAACATGATGACCAACCTAGAACTCTAAAGGTCATCTCTGATGGTCAACATAGGATTTGTGCCTACTCTACAAAGTTAAAAACCACCTCTCGATCAACTAAACCTTATCAAATGTATCCTCCACAAGACTAGGCCCAAAAATCATTAAATTGTTGAGCAAAGTATTGTTTTCAACAATACATGTTAATGTTATTTAAAGGGGGAGATTATTGAAAATAATACTCTGTCTCTTTATGATAATTTTGATTCTCACAAATACCCTTAGTTATTTTCTAATGATTTTATTTAGTATTTTACAGGAATTTATTAATTTATTTTACTCTTGATATAATGACAATCTATTACTTATTCAGAATCTACTTTAAGCGCATTCTGGAATCACTGTTCATACCTTTTGTAGATAAATATAGCACGGAATATGCTTTAGCACGTTCTGGAATCACTGTTCATACCCTACATGGATAAACGTAGCGTAAGGATGAAAAGCATGTATACTTTTTGAGATAAGAGAAAAGCATGGTTAAACAACCATACGTTTTCAGCAAAGTATAGAGGGAGAACCTTACGTTAGGAAGGAACCTTACGTTTTGGTTATCAGCAAAGTATGAAAGGAGAACCGTACGTAAATTCTAAGCGATACGTTTGTTTCTCAAAAGTATGGTTCATCAACCTTACTTTTGTAAACAACCATATGTTCTTGGAAAAGTATGGATCAAGTAAATGTATGGATCTTTTACTATACGTTTGAGTGTTGAAGAAAAAGTATGGATGATCAACCCTACGTTTGTATTCAACCTTACGTTGTTAACCCTACGTTTGTGTTCAACCTTACGTTTTTAACCTTACGTTTGAAGACTATGTTATTAACCCTATGTTTGGAGGCCACGTCATCAACCTTACGTTTGGCGTCAGAAATTTTGACAGACGATACTTATGTGCAACGATCAGTAAGCTGATTTCTGGGCGGATTTCAAGCCAGATTTAAAGTCATTTTTAAAGTAAGACTTTGACTGATTCAAAGCCGTTTTATTAATGGATTTAAAATCGAATTAAAAGGTTCTTTTTATGCCGAGTCTTAAGGGAAGTTACGACTTCTCTGTAAATTCAAATTTTTGAATATCGCGAATCAGAAGGTGACTTTTATGGATCTAAATGTGCAGGAGATATTCTTTATTATATATGTTCTCTCTAAAACACCAGGTACATGAGTATGTGATTGATCTATTATTAAAAAAGGTGGAAAACAGAGAGTGAAACTATTCACGATTGATCTGCTGATTCAAAAGGAGCATCAAAGCTCTGTTTGTTCAAGAAGAAGGAACTCGATAGCAGATTCACCTGTTATACATCGAATATCTACTGTGGATCTACTACTGCTGAGGTTGTGAACTATATCTCTATATCTACTACAACTGAATCAACTTAGAACTTCTTCGTCTTGAAGATCAATATTTATAGAGACTTCGATCCATCTGCTGTCAATTGCATTCTGTTGCAATTGTGAAGATCAACTGGAAATTTCTTTCTGAAAGTATTTTTTATTCTTGAGTAACCAACTTCTCGTTCTAAGTTGTATTGGTTCGTGTTTGAATCAGAAGGCTTTGTTTTGACTTGGATTGTAAAGGTATCAACTGCCTGTACTCAGTTGTGAATCGGTTTGTGGAAAAGAGGACCAGATAGTGAAAATCACCAAGGTCGTGGAGTTGAGCGTTGGTGGAGTGGACTAGGGGCCTTCTGTTCCCCAAACCACTATACATATTTGTGTTCTTGATTTTACTTATTCCACTACACGATCAAATCTGATAAAGTATAAAGGACAAAACTCATTCAAGAAAAGAGTTATCGAAAAATTTCAAATGACACAATTCACCCCCTCTTGTGTATAATCTGTAGATTCAGATCCAACAATTGGTATCAGAGGAGGAGCTTCTGATAGAGCCTTATAAAGCTAGAAGAATTTAAGGATTATAAAACAGAGCATAATGATTGATACAAGAGAAGGGATGTCGATGGTCAGAGAACCATATTTTAATGGAGACAACTATGGTTGCTGGAAATCGCACATGATAATATATCTGAAAAATCTAGGATATAGAGTCTATTCAAAGATTATGACTCCTTATGAAATTCCTAAAAATCCTGAGACATGGAGTGCTGCTATAGAGGCAGATTACGATATGAACTCGAAGGCTATGAATGCAATTATCTGCGGTGTAGGACCAGATGAATTTAACAGAGTATCTCAGTGCCCGACATCATATGAGATGTGGCAAACAATAGATGTGACATATGAAGGAATGAAAAATGTGAGGGAAATGAGATATGCAACTGCAAAACTGAAATTTGATACTTTCAGAATGGTTGAAGGTGAGAGCATTACCCAAAGGAATGGAAGATTAACAGAAATTGTCAATAACATAACTTCTCTAGGAGAACCTATCAAGCAGGCTGATCAATCATAAAAAGTACTGAGAGTACTTCCTACTCGATGGAATGGTATCTCTGCTGCAATCAGACAATCAACACTTATCAAGTATCTAACTATGAGAGAGCTGATTGGTACACTGATGATGTATGAAGCTGAAATGCAAGATGAGGCAAATGAACATAAAGTTCTTATCAAAAGAGAAGATACTTCCTTTAAGGTAACTTTACAACAAAATAATAGAAAGATGAAGAACAGAGAAGCTAAAGCTAAATCAGAAAGATATGACTCATCTAACTCAGATGAAGAGCTGGCTCAACTAGCCAGGAAATTTAGAAAGTTCTACAGCAAGAAAAGAGGCTTCAAAAAATCCTTTAAGAGAGATGATAAGGAAGTAAGATGTTATAAATGCAAAAATATGAGGCATATCAGACCAGATTGCCCACAATTGAAAGATATAAAGAAGAAGAAATTCTTCCAAAGAAATGACTTTGAGCAGAAAGAAAAGAAAGCTATGAAAGCCACTTGGAGTGTATCTAGAGACTCTAGTAGCTCTTCTGAATCAATCTCAGAGAAAGAAGAAGTCAATCTAAAGGAAAACATGTGTTTCATGGCAGAAACTGATGAGGTACACTCATATTACTCCTTTGAATCAAATTATGAATCAAGTTACTCAAATGAAAAACTTGCATCCTACTGCAATATGCTTGAAGAAAGATATGACTCACTATTTAAGAAACATAAGTCACTAACAAATAAACATAAATCCGTTTCAGATGAAAGAGATACAATACTGAAACAACATAAATAATTAACTGATAAATACAAATTGATTAACACTAACTATATTAATTTTGAATCAAGAATAAAAACACTGCAGTATGAAGTAGAATCTTACAAACAGGATGCATTGGTTTTTACAAAAGGAGAGAATTCATTAAATGAAATTCTTGGAAAATCTGTCATTAAAAAGGAGAGATTTCGAATTGGAAGTAAAGGAGAAAAACCAAAGCTATATAAAAAATATTTTGTTCCTATCTCTAAAAAGGTTAATTGTAATTTTTGTGGGACAAAGGTATATATATCTAAAAAATGTTTCTTAAGAAAACCTCAAATTTGTGGTATTAAGAAAGCTTATGTTTCAAAAGACTTATATGATTCAGCTAATTTTAAAAGAATAAAGAAAATATGGATACCCAGATCATTGCTAGCTAACACCCCTGGACCCAACAAAATATGGGTACCAAAGTAATTTGTTTAAATGTCTTTGCAGGTAACAAGACACCAGAGAAGAAAATATATATGGTACATAGACAGTGGTTGCTCAAGACATATGAGTGGAAAATCATTGAATTTTTATTCACTCACTCAAAAGGAAGGAGGACTTGTCACTTTTGGTGACAACACCAAAGGAAAAATCATTGGCATTGGAACTGTTGGAGATCCAAAAACAGTCTCAATCAACAAAGTACTTTATGTACATGGACTAAAACACAATCTGATAAGTATCTATCAACTTTGTGATGATGTATATACTGTTGATTTTACTAAAAATTTCTGTATTGTTTCTAAAGATAAACTGTTTAAATTTAAAGCACCAAGAACTGAAAATGTCTATACTTTGGATTTAAATTCCTTGTGTAAACAACAAGTAAACTGCTTGACTGCTAAAGTAAGCGAATCCTGGATTTGGAATAGGAGACTTGGTCATTTCAATGTATATATTTTAGTTGATTACTATTCAAGATTTACATGGATTTTCTTTTTGAAATTTAAAAATGAAGCTTTTACTTTATTTGAAAGTTTCTGCAAATCTATTCAAAATTAAAAAGGTTTCAATATTATCTCATTGAGAAGTGATCATGGTGGAGAATTTGAGAATCTAGAATTTAATTTCTTTTTCTCAAATATGGGTATTAAACATACCTTTTCTACACCCAGAACACCTCAACATAATGAGATTGTAGAAAGAAGAAATAGATCAATTCAAGAAATGGCTAGAACTATGTTAAATGAATATAGCCTACCTATATATTTCTGGGAAGAAGCTGTGAATACAGCTTGTTATATAATAATTAGAGTTTTAATTAGACCTATTTTTGAAAAAGACACCCTATAAACTATGGAATAATAGAAAACCTAAAGTAAATTACTTTAAAGTTTTTGGATGCAAGGTTTATATCTTAAACACCAAGGATAATCTTGGTAAGTTCGATCCAAAATCTGATGAAGGTATTTTCTTAGGATATTCTGCTACCTCCAAAGCTTATAGAGTTTATAATAAGAAGTCAAGGATTATTGAAGAATCAGTTCATGTGAAATTTGATGAATCTTATCCTTTTGATAAAAGGACAGAAAAAATGGATGAACTTGACTCTAATGATAACATGAGACTTGAGAATTTAAAGAATGATTTTGAAAATGATATAAAATAAATTCAGTCCAGTTCAGAGGAACATGATACTAAAGAACCTTTAAATATATTACCTATATAGTCTAGAACCCTAAAGAATCACGCTTTAGAAACTGTAATAGGTGACCTAGAAACAGGTGTTCAAACTAGAAGAAACTTAGGAAACCTAGTGTAATTCTCTACCTTCCTATCTCAACAAGAACCCAAGACTATAGAAGAAGCTTTAGATGATGAAATTTGGGTAATAACAATGCAAGATGAATTAAACCAGTTTAAAAGAAATGAAGTTTGGGAATTAGTGGAAAGGCCTAAGAATTATCCTATAACAGGAACCAAATAGGTCTTTAGAAATTAACAGGATGACCAAGGCACAATAACTAGAAATAAAGAAATATTAGTAGCTAAAGGATATAATCAAGAAGAAGGAATATATTATGATGAGACTTTTGCACCTATAGCTAGGTTAGAAGCCATTAGAATCCTTTTAGCCTATGCATCTTATATGAATTTTAAATTATTTTAGATGGATGTTAAATCTGCCTTTTTAAATGGTTATTTAATGGAGGAAGTTTATGTTGAGAAACCTCCTGGTTTTGAAAACTCTCAAAAACATGATTCTGTTTTTAAACTTACTAAAGCTCTTTATGGCCTTAAACAAGCACCTAGAGCTTGGTATGAAAGATTAAGTTATTTTCTTTTGAAAAATGATTTTACTGTTAGTATGGCAGACCCAACACTATTTAAGAAAACTGTGAAAAATAATGTTTTATTGGTTCAAATTTATGTTGATGATGTAATCTTTGGATCAACTAATAAAAATTTTTGTCATGAATTTTCAAAATTAATCCAAGGATAATTTGAAATGAGTATGATGGGAGAATTAAATTTCTTTTTGGGTCTTCAAATATTTCAAAAAGATTTTGGAAATGTTTTAAATCAAAGCAAATACATTACTGATTTACTTAAGAAATTTGGACTTGAGAATAGCAAGCCATTTACAACTCCTATGTGTACTAATATAAAACTTGATTTGGATGAAACTGGAAAATCAATTGACAACAAGTTATATAGAGGTATGATTGGTAGTTTGTTATATCTTACTGCTAGCAGGCCAGATATAATGTATTCCGTATGTCTTTGTGATAGATTTCAATCAAATCCTAAAGAATCTCATCTAACTGTTGTTAATAGATTTTTTAGATATTTAAAAGGAACTGTTTTTCAATATCTTCTTTATCCTAAAACTTCTGATTTTAATTTGATTTCATATTCAGATGCTGAATTTGGAAGTTATAGATTAGATAGAAAAAGCACATCAAGTACATACCAATTTTTAGGAAAGTCCTTAGTATCATGGTCTAGTAAGAAACAACATTCAGTTTCCCTGTCAACAGCTAAGGTAGAATATGTTTCTGCTGGCAGTTGCTGTACACAAGTGTTGTGGATGAAAAACACTCTTATGGACTTTGGATTGAATTTTAATAATACACCTATTTTATGTGATAATACGAGTGCAATTAATATTTCAAAAAATCCTATTAGTCATTCTAGAACTAAGCACATTGATATAAGGCATCACTTTTTAAGAGATCATATTATTAAAAAAGATATATTTTTAGAATTTATAAATACTGAAATTTAATTAGCATATATTTTTACTAAACCACTTCCCACTTCAAGGTTTGATTTTATTAAGAGGAAGCTAGGTTTATTTAATTTTAAATAATTTTTTAAATTTTTATGTAATTTTATTTATTTATGTAAATTTTGTTGAATAATTTTTAAGTTTTTCTTTCTTTTGTCATATGAAAAATTTATTTGTTTTTAAATATATGTAATGATTAGTGATTACACGGGAATCAAGGCTGTTAGAGCCTTTTCGACTTATAAACTCTTTCACTTCTATTGAAAACCTTTCGAAATCCAGAAATCTCACTTTCGCTTCTGAAACCCTAACCTTCGAACTTCTGAAACCCAAACCTTCAAACCTTCAGAGACTCTTGCGGAAATGGTAAGAACTAAAAGATCCAGTGAGGCCGAGCCAAGAAATTCCAAGAGACAACACACTGAGGGAAGAAAAATCTTACAAGGTAAGGTATTCAATCTCGACTGGTTATTTTAGATAAATCTATTATTGAAGCAAACACCATCATTTTAGAATCTTGAACAGATGTTCAACAGTGAAAATACGGAATTTCTGTATGAAGTAGAACTTAGATACTTCTTCAAATCTGTACAATTTAGTCTGGGAGATACATAGGATAGTATGATGGCTAAGATAGAGGATAGGGATTTCTCAATCTCTTCAGTAGAGATTAGTTATATTCTCAACTTCCCTCATGAGGGAGTTTTTCATTTCAACTTGAAGAATATAGGAGATTCTGTGCATAAATACGAAGACATAATGTCTTTTCTTTTTGGTACCAAGACAGTAAAGAAAATGTTTGTCAAGGATTTGGAGCCTGATCAGAAGATTTTGGTTAAATTTATTCAGACTGGAATAGCTCCACAGATGGCAGAAATGGAGAAGATTTTGTACCCAGATATGTATATAATTTTTCTTATGTTAAGTGATATTAAGTTAAACTTTCCAAGATACATGATAAGGTATCTCAGTTACTACTGTCAAAGCGAGGCCAGGATGAATTTCTACCCTTTTGGTAGATTTATTTCGAATCTGTTGTTTAAGAAAGACATGGTGAGATTAGTGGATGCTAGATTTAACTGTCATCACATTAATACGTTTAATGCTGGAACTTTGAGGAAAGTTGGATATTTATGGACCACAATTAAAGGAAAAAATTTTCCAGTAGGAGCTGAGGAAGTCTCAGAGAGTGCTCAGGCTCAACCTGCTAAGTCCAAGGAGGGACAAGCTGAATCCAGAGTCAGTAATGTAGCAAGAAGGATTCGCTTTGAAGTGGCAGATGTTTAGGAAGACAGAATTCAGGAGGGACTTCAATCAAAAAGAAAAAGACCAGTAAATGAGGAAGTCACTTTCACTGTTTTGGAAACTACAACAGAAGCTTTATTTTCTTATTCTTTTGAGAGAGAAGCTGTTGTTGATAAGACCATGGAAGATGTTACTGAGAGAATAGCTCCAGTAGAGGAATCAGGAGCTCAAGAAGAAACTCAAAGGGAAAATCAGGAACAGATTGTGGCTAATGTTGAAGTTTCACTTCAATAGGAACAAAAGATGGAGGCAGTGCCTGGTAAAGAAGTGGCCAGACCTCAGGAAACTACTAAAGATATTGTTCTTGAAAACCCAATGGAAGGCATAGATGCTGATGTTTGTGGTGAGCATGCTTTTGAAACTCACACATAGGTACTTCAAGAGTATTTTTCTATGGAGGAGTTTCAAAAATCTAAGGAAAAATCTGTGGACAAACCTTCTCAGGACATAGAAAAAGATAAATTTGATGCTGAATCATTGCCTTTGGTACTGCTACATCAACCTGGAACAGTGAATCAAGCACAGGGTGCATCTGATTCAAGAAAAGAAGAATTTGAAGAACTGTACAGAAAAGTATCTCAGTTGGAATCTGAGAATGTTTCTCTGAGAAATTCCTTAGATTTAGAACATTTAAAGTTTCAAAAGCTGAAGGAGTGTACAGTTTCAAGGCAAGAAGTTAAAATGTTTAAAGAGGATATGCTGACTGCTATTACACAATTAAAATATGAAATGGTTTTGAAGTCAGATTTATCAGATCTGAAGTTGTTTATGGAGAATCAATTTGCATCAGTTGCAAATAATGCTGTTAGTGGATCAGGTACTTCACTGGATTTAATCAGAAGGTTTCAGGCTATCATAGCTGCAATGAGCAACATGAATGACAGGATACAAGATCTTCAATGTAACAATGCTCCTTTGTCAGTATTGCTGGACAATCAGAAGTTCTTAGTGGATCAACTGACATCTAGTATGCCATCGATCTGAATTCTGTTAAATCAGTTATCAGAGAAGCTGTCAGTATTTTTTGAAAAAGTGGAAAGGATTCATGAGTTTTTCAGATTCAATTTAATTGAAGATATTCATATGACTCAATAGAACAGAGAGCTCATTATCAAACTTGGAGATGGGATGATGAAGAGACTTCGGGACCAGTTTACAGAAATCAAGTCTGCAATCCAGAGGAGATAGACCCTGTTGCCTATCTTACCTAACCCTTGATTCCTGTGTATATCATTTTCATGTATATACTAATGTTTTTGAATGAAAAATTTCTTCATTTTTTATTTGTTTCTTTCATTATTTTTTTTACTGACTTTATTTTTGATATGTCAGTACTCCAGATTTAATTATTGATAAATAGTTCATAATAGCATTTACTAATAGTTCATTGCAATATTAAACGTGTTAAAATCCATGATTTTTCATTCTTTTTGATATCACAAAAGGGGGATAATTTGGATAAACACAACATCAAAAACTAAATTTTATTTAGGGGAGAATTCATTTTATTGAGGGAGAAAATTAAATGAGAAATTTGGATTTATAATTATCTTTTTGGTGGAGAAGTTATTATTTAAAACTTTATAACTAATTTTGAAAGTTAATTTTTGTTTAAATAATTTTAATTATTTTATGGGTTTTGTGATCATCAAAAAGGGGGAGATTGTTGAGAAAAGTATTGTTTTCAACAATACCTGTTAATGTTATTTAAAGGGGAAGATTATTGAAAATAATACTCTGTCTCTTTATGATAATTTTGATACTCACAAATACCCTTAGTTATTTTCTAATGATTTTATTTAGTATTTTGCAGGAATTTATTAATTTATTTTACTCTTGAAATAATGAGAATCTATTACTTATTCGGAATCTGCTTTAAGCACGTTTTGGAATCACTGTTCATACCTTTCATAGACAAATATAGCGCGTAATCTGCTTTAGCGCATTTTAGAATCACTATTCATACCCTACATGGATAAACGTAGTGTAAGGATGAAAAGCGTGTATACGTTTTGAGATAAGAGAAAAGTATGGTTAAACAACCATACGTTTTCAACAAAGTATGGAAGGAGAACCTTACGTTAGGAAGGAACCTTACGTTTTGGTTATCAGCAAAGTATGAAAGGAGAACCATACGTAAATTATAAGCGATACATTTGTTTCTCAAAAGTATGGTTCATCAACCTTACTTTTGTAAACAAACATAAGTTCTTGGAAAATTATGGATCAAGTAAAAGTATAGATCTTTTACCGTATGTTTGAGTGTTGAAGAAAAAGTATGGATGATCAACCCTACGTTTTTATTCAACCTTATGTTGTAAACCATACGTTTGTGTTCAACCTTATGTTGTTAACCTTACATTTGAAGACTATGTTATTAACCCTACGTTTGGAGGCCACGTTATCAACCTTACATTTGGCGTCGAAAATTTTGACAGACGATATTTATGTGCAATGATCAGTAAGCTGATTTTTGGGCGGATTTCAAGCTGGATTTAAAGTCGTTTTTAAAGTATGAATTTCACTGATTCAAAGCCATTTTATTAATGGATTTAAGATCTAATTAAAAGGATCTTTTTATGCCGAGTCTTAAGGGAAGTTACAACTTCTATGTAAATTCAAATTTTTGAATATCGTGAATCAAAAGGCGACTTTTATGGATCTAAATGTGCAAGAGATATGATTTATTATATATGTTCTCTCTAAAACACCAGGTACATGAGTATGTGATTGATCTATTGTTGAAAAAGGTGGATTACAGAGATTGCAACTATTCATGAGTGATCTGCTGATTCAAAAGGAGTGTAAAAGCTCTGTTTGTTCAAGAAGAAGGAACTCGATAGCAGATTCACCTATTCTAAATCGAATTACTACTGTGGATCTACTACTGCTGAGGTTGTAAACTATATATCTATATCTACTGCAATTGGATCAACTCAGAACTGCTTCGTCTTGAAGATCAATATTTCTAGAGACTTCGATCCATCTGCTGTCAATTGCATTCTGTTGCAATTGTGAAGATCAACTGAAAATTTCTTTCTGAAATTATTTTTTAATTCTTGAGTAACCAGCTTCTCATTCTAAGCTATGTAGGTTCGTTTTTGAACCATAAGGCTTTGTTTTTTCCTTGGATTGTAAAGGTATCAACTTCCTGTACTTAGTTGTGAATCGGTCTGTGGAAAAGAGGACCAGATAGTAAAAATCACCAAGCTCGCGGAGTTGAGCATTGGTGGAGTGGACTAGGGGCCTTCTGTTCCCCGAACCACTATACATCTTTGTGTTCTTGATTTTACTTATTCCACTACACGATCAAATCTGATAAAGTATAAAGGACAGAACTCGTTCAAGAAAAGAGTTATCGAAAAATTGCAAAAGACACAATTCACCCCCCTCTTGTGTATAATATGTAGATTCAGATCCAACGTAAATCACCTACCTCCAAACAATAATTATGTGAATGAAACAACATTCCATAAAAATCCTCAAAAGGTTCCATCTATATCGATAAATGAAATATGTTATCATATGAAAACTCCATGAGTGCTATATGTTTCTCCCATGAACAACCAAAATCCAAAACATAGGTTTATAACATATCCTACAAAACTTAAATAGTCTAATCAGATTGACCTTCAGTCTAATGATGATAGGATGTACTCAAAAGAACCTGCGATCATAGAGATTTTTGAAGACCCTTCCAGAATTGTGATATGAAATGAGAATCCTAATTTGAAATGATACTCCTTGATACACCATGTATCCTAATTACATATCGCATGTAAAGAATACCCAGATAATCACTTGTGAAGTTCGCCCTTATTGTTAAGAAGTTGGATACATTCGTTAGTCGATCCATGATCATCTATACTGCATCATTGTTACAAGTTTTCCTGGGTAATCCTAATAAAAAATCCATAGTGACATAATCCTATTTCTACTCAGGAATGGGAAAAGGGTGCTAAATCCTAGCTAGCCTATGATTCTCATATTTCACCTTCAGATAGGTGTAACATCTTTCCAAAAATCCTACCACATCCATCTTCATTCCTAAAAACTGGTACTATCTATAGAGATCATGATATATCTTTTTTAACCTAGGATATACCGCCTATCTAGAATCATGAAACTCTCCCATTAGCTCCTCACACAACCACATTAGAACCCATACCCATCCATGGAAAAGAATAAAATTGACACTACCAAGTGACAATCCCAATGGTGCATCCCCACCATATAAGTTGTTTCTTAGAATTAATTCCTCCACATAAGATAAATACTCGGACCTAATCTGGTCCAAAATCATGGGCATAATAGATGTAAAAGTCATATCTTCTCATCCCTGATAATAATAAACATATAGAAACATTCCTGAAAAGAGTTCCATCATCCAATGCTCATAAAAATATTCCCTTACTACATATGTCTACATAGTTTGGCTCAATGCATTGGCAAAATCATTTCCATTGCTTGGTGTATAAGCCAAATCAAATTTGAAAGACTATAGATACTCGAACCACCTCCTCTACTAATGTTTTAGGTCCCACTGAGAAAAGATGCACCTGAGGATCTTGTGGTCCATGTATACCAAAAATATCTCACCCATAAGATAATACCTCTCGTATCCTAGGGCATGTACCACTATTACTAACTCCAAATCATGAGTAGGGTAATTACACCCATGCGGTCTTAGCTATTTAGAGCCATAAGAAACCAATCGATACTCCTTTATCAGAACTGCTCTGAGTCCTACTCTAGATGTCTCATGGTACATGATATATGATTTACCAAGAATACATAAAGTGAGGATAGGTACTGATGTTATCCTTACTTTCATCTCCTAAAAATATATCTTACAAGCATCTGATAAAACAAACTTCACCCCTTTCTTGGTCATCCCTAACATCAGTTCTACCAAATAGGAGAAGTCTTGGATAATTCACTAATAATAACCTGATAAATCCAGAAAACTATAAATCTCAAAGATGTTATTGGGATACTCCCAGGATACCATGACTGCAAAATTCACTAGGTCCATTGACACTCCTACCTATAATATGACATGACCCAATAAGTGTACCATTTCAATCCAGAAACTGTATTTGGTTATCTTGGTGCAAAGCTAATGCTTTCTCAATTTACTCAAAATGATTTCAAGATAATGGGAATGACTGTATATTAATTTGGGGTATAATAATATATCATTGATAAAAACCACCACAAATTGATCTAGAAAAGTATGAAAATATGATTAAGAAAATTCTTGAATTCCACCACTACATTGGTCAAACCAAACAACATCACTACAAACTCATACAAGATATAACTTCTATAAAAAGATGTCTAAGGTATGTCTATAGGTCTCACCCTCAAATGGTTATATATATATATTAAATTGATCTTAGAGATGATCTTATCAACTATCATCTAATTGAAGACATCATTTTTGTGTGGAAGAGGATACCGGTTCTTGAACATCATCTGGTTCAATCTCTGATAATCTATACATAAGTGAAAATACCCACCAGCCTTCTTGGTGAAAAGAAATAGAGAAACCCATGGAGAATTACTCCTCTATATGAAACCCTTAGTTTCTAGATCTTCTAACAGAACTTTCAACTCCCAAAGATCTATTGGTTCTATTCTATATGGTAGGATAGAAACTGGCTCTATTCCCATCACCAACTTGATCGTAAACTCGATCTATCACTTGGGCGGTAAACCATATAACTCATCATAAAAACATACAGAAAATGGTATACCACTAGATGAAAATATTCCTGCTGCATTCTTCAACCACCAAGATTAGGAAAAACTATTTGATCCATGAGGCAATCTAATATGTAATGAATTGGTCCTCCACAACTAGCCTAAAGATATCACTCAACCTAGTGAGAATAACTGTGTCGTTCTGGAGATAGAAGGATAAACCTCCTCTTGTAACAATTTATATGATCCTATTATAGGAATAACCAATCCATATAAACAATCAAATAAAAACCTATCATTTATAACAAAAATGGTTACCAAAATAAATGATAACCACTAATCTCTAGAGAACATTCCTTACAATGTTTGATATTCTCTAAATGTACTCTCAATGGTGTATGGATGGTCAAAACACCATCTAATATTTCTATATATTTTCCCAAACCATTTATAAAAAGTGTGGTTAAAAAGTAATGTGATTCTACCATATTAAAAAAAATAAGTAATGTTATATGATATAAGAATCGTACCTATGATGGTAGAAGGTCCTACATCCACAATAGCTAGAGTAGTGTCACGACCCGCCCTCGGGGTCCGTGCCGTGACTACCCCAAGCCCGCCTTCCATAGGCCAGGGGCTGGCGACTAGCACCAAGGCGTAAATCCCGGTAAAAAGGGAAGGCATTGCCTTTGAAAAGTAAACACACACCACAGAGTAAACAAGCGGAAAGTAAACACTAAGCAAACAGAGTACAACTGAAAGTGCGGAAAAGTAAATGGGCCAGTATACAAACCCAAACTGAAAGTAAAGTACAACTCGAAAAGGGAAAAACAGCAACTGAAAAGTAAAAGCCGCTACTCCGAGCTGTCCACTAGAAATCCCACCTGAAGGGTGGGTACAGATAGCTCCTCTGCTCCACGGGTCCCGCCGTCTGCTCCAAGTATGTCCCGCCCAGTGGTCTGCCTCTGGGTACCGCCACGTCGTATAGTCCACCTCCAGGTACCGTCCAGTCCTCGAACACTCGGCCTCTGCCAGTACTGGCCGTCGTCTGCAACCAACACAACGAGGTGCGGGCATAGCCCGTGCAGGGGTGAGTATAACGATACTCAGTAGGGACCCCGAGACCCTCAAGGTCTCACTAAAACCAACAAGGATAACCACAAGAAGATCACAACAGATAAACTCTACTTAGGTATATGCCCATACATATACCTAAGTTATTAAGTAACCCATCTCAGTCATGAGGAAACACAAGGATCATGAGATCAACGGATAACCACTACCCAGGTATATGCCCATACATATACCTAAGTTATCAAGTAATCCATCTCAATCATGAGGAAACACAAAGGTCAAAAGTCTCAGCTCAAACCAGGATTTTCATTATCGAAACCGTAACTGCTGAAGAGCTCCGTCTCTAGAGTGTACAGTGGTCCTGTCACGACTCCGAGGTACTGCTCAATAACCTAAGACTGCTGAAGTACTCCTCCTGTCGAGTACTGCGGGTCTGCTGCCAACTACCGGGCGCTCCGTCCGCTGAGGGTCTGCTGCCAAATATCGGGCGCTACCCAGATAGCCTACTGAGGTACTCCTCCTGTCGAGTACCGCGGGTTTGCTGCCAACTACCAGGCGCTCCGTCCGCCGTGGGTCTGCCGCCAAATACCGGGCGCTCCGTCCACTGGGTTAGTCGACTCACTCCAAGTCGAGTCGGTCAAGCAGTCGTCAGGTCTCAGCCGGCTACACGGTCTCCGTACCCTGCACGCTCGTCTCCGGGAGGGTCCGCTCCACGAGCTACTGGTCGATACTCCAAGTATCACAAGGTCCCGCAAAGAAGTGCCACATACGTCCGCTTCGTCAAAGGAGTCTCAACGCAACAGACGGCGCGTCAAACGGACGCCCGGTCTGTGAGTTATTAGCCTTTTCGTCCCAGGGACCCGGTTGGTTTCGTGAGCAAACCAATCCCGGCCGTAACTCAACTGTACCCCGAACTCCCATAGGGTATACTCATAGAGACCGTTACTAAACGTAAACACCAACGCCGCTGACGGTTCGTCAAACGGACGTCCTGTCTGAAAGATATCAGCTTTCCCGTTCCAGGGGCCCGGTTGGATTTCGGGTGCGATCCAACCCGGCCACTACTAACTGTATCCAAAACTCGGGCGAAGGATACCAAAAGTTCCGTATCGTAAACAGGAACTCAACGCAACAGACGGTGCGTCGATCGGACGCCCGGTCTGAGAGTTATTGGCATTTTCGTCTCCGGGGCCCGGTTGGTTTTTAAGGAAAAACCAACCCGACCGTACTCCACCTGCGTCCAAACCTCGGGTGGAGTATGCCAAAAGATCCGTCTCACTAAGAGGAACACAACACAGCTGACTGCACGTCAATCGTACGTCCGTAGCTCAAGATATGAGCGTTTCCGCTTCAAAAGCCCGGTTGGTTTCGTGAACGAACCAACCCGGCCGAACTCAAAGTAATCCGAAACCTTGAGTGCAATATACCGAAACGACCGTCTCGATCCAAGGATCGCGTTGCCGCTGACGGTTCGTCGATCAGAGGTCCGAGGCTCAAGTTATGGGCCAAAAACCGAATCTGGTTCGAAACGGGGGGGTCCGGGTCCGGGCCGACCCGGCCCGACCCCCCCCCCCCCCCCCGGGGCGGCGCGGCGGCGCGGGAGGCCGCGGCGGCTGGCGCCTGGCGCCGCACGAGGGTGGCACGCGGGGGGCTAAGCCCCCGCTTCTTGGGAAGGACGGCGCGGCTACATGCCGCGCCCATATTTTAAAAACGCCCCCCCCCCCCACGTGGGGGGCCTGTTTGAGCGGAACCGGGGGGCTACTGCCCCCCCTTTATGGAACCGCCTCCCCCTCTTAAAGAGGGGGGTTTTAATATGACGGCTGGGGGATTAATTCCCCCGGTTTTAATGACTTCCGGCCGGCCAGCTGGCCGGCCGGTTTTCTCCAACGAGACCGGAAATTTCCGGTCCCCTCTTCGGCTTCCGACGCCGGCGGCCCGGCCGCCGGTCTTCTCTTCCGCCGCGGCCCGGAACCGGCCGAGGTCTCCTCGTCCCGCCGCGGCCCGGAACCGGCCGCGGTGTTCGTCGTCCGGCGCGGTGCGACGGCACCGCGCCCCTTCGCCGTGCCTTGATTCCTTTCAACGCGGCGCGACAGCGTCGCGTTCTTGAAGTTTCTTCCTCGGCGTGGCGCGACGGCGCCGCATGAAACAATTTCACGATCAACCGCGTGGTGCGACGGCACCACGCCACTTGCTTCCACCCGCAAGAATAAACAAGAACGATGGAGGGGGGGTTCGGCCGTGTTCATGCGGTCCGGCCCCCCTCGCGTTAACAAAAACACTTATATAAAATATTCAAAAGTCTCACGTAGACATGCGATCCACGAGCAAGAAATGGAATAAATTAACAATATTCAACAACCCCTACGTTAGTTATACGAACCACGAGCAAGAATGAAATAATTAAATATTAAATCAACAACCCCTACCTTGGTATAAGGTTCGAAGATTTATCTACGTTCCGCGGAAGACGACGTCGCGGAGGTCGGGCGTCACGGTCGTCGTTCGTCAAATTCGACGACGAAGAGGCGCGTCCGAAGAGGCACGTCGTTGGCGAATTCTTGTACGCCGACGAAGATTGTCCGAGGAAGGTGCGGTGTTCTCTCTCGTTGACACCGAAGACGAAGAAGAGCGGAGCGGCGTTCTTCGTCGGAACTTGAGCGTTCTACGTCAAGTCTTGAGGAAAGTCAAAATAAAAAGGAAACAACGAACTCAAGAACCCCTACCTCGATAGTCGCACGTTGACGGAGTCGTGGAATATCAGTGTTGATTCCTATGACGTCGGAGGAAGAGTCGTTGTCGATGGCGTTCGTCGCGGAAAAGATGATGCGGAAGAAGAACGTCACGTCGCGGATATGGCGTCGCGGAAAGACCGTGTTCTTCGGCGAAGAAGTTCTTCGTTGAAGAACAGCGTTCTTCGTGTTCTTCGTCAAGGTTGAAGAAGAAAGAAAAGTTCTCAACCACTCCAAGATGGCTAAGAGTTCTAACCCAACAAAATAAGACAAAGTCTTATTTTATTCACAAAAAGAATTTCAAAGGTTTGAAATTCAAATAAGAGATAACTCCACATTTATTAACAAGTTGTCATGTTTATTAAAGAGGGGTTAAGGGAGTTTGAGGGAAGATGAGAGGTTTAGGTTTCGTGTGGGCCCCACCACACTTAATCCTCTCAAGGGAGGTTAAGTGGGTGTGGGTCCCACCCCTAACTCCCTTTGAGAGGAGTTAACCTACAAAAAGTAAAATAAAAAGAATTCACACTTTTTATTCAACTTTTTTATAAATCTCCCAAAAACTAACTTTCAACCCGAAACAAACGCAACTCCCGAAAAGGTCTCTTTAAGAGAATATCGGCGCTGCGAGTTCATCGGTGCCCTCGGATTTCAATTCCGAGCACCATATCAAAAGTTAGAAATACCCGCTCGTTCGTTCACTGAACGTACCCGAGCCAAACTTCAGAAAATAATTCCGGGCACTCCGGGCCTCGGAATCAGGTGCCGTCTGAAACCGCGCTCTTGTAAAATTCTAAAGAAAATTAAGAAAAAATTTCCCTTGAATTTTACGGGTCTTTACATTACTCCCACCTCAGGGCTTTACGTCCCCGTAAAGATACATCAAAAACTAGGGAAACAAAAGAGGGTACTGAGCACGCATCTGAGCCTCCCGCTCCCATGTGCTCTCCTGGAGATTCCCGTGCCGCCATCTGTTGCGCACAAGAGGAATCGATCGCCCATGTAGGACCCGCTCCTGTCGATCCTCTATCTCCACCGGGACCTCTGTAAAAGTCGCCCCATCGTCAACGTCAAGCTCCACATGGTCAAGGATGTGTGTCGGGTTGTGCACGTATCTCCTCAGCTGAGACACGTGGAAGACGTCGTGCACCCGGTGTAACTGAGGTGGTAGAGCCAGGCGATAAGCCACCTCACCAACCCTGCTGAGGACCTGGAAGGGTCCGATGAAGCGCGGAGATAACTTGTCGCCTCGGCCAAATCTCCGAATACCACGTCGAGGTGAGACCCGCAAGAAGACGTGGTCACCATCCTCGAACTCTAGTGGCCTCCGCCTCCTGTCAGCGTATGACTTCTGCCGGCTCTGTGCTGTCCTCATCCGCTCCTGGATGACATGGACCTCCTCTGACGTGGCCCGGACCATCTCTGGTCCCACAAGAGCTGCAAGATTTCTTCTTTGCCGATAAGAGAAACCTGGTCTCATCCCTTGGATGAACCACATTCTTTGCCTAAAACAGTCAATCCTAACATGGATGATACTAATCCATACCAAGGATGACGTCATAAGGCCTCGACGCTACTACTAAGAGATCCAACCGTTACTCTCGCCTCCAAGGGTTGAGTCACACTGTCGGCATCAGTGTGTGGTAACTGGTCTCCTCCAGTAGATGTCTCACAAGTGAGGGTCAAGTCAACAGTCAACTGGAACCTCTTAGTAACATCACAAAAGAGGACAGGAAAGAAAACATCACAAAGGTATGCGTCTTTTATTATTGCAGCTCATATTACAAGACGCTACACAAAAGCAACATCAACATAGAACTAGAAGTACAAAAGACGTATCCACTAGTTCCTCCCCTGTCCACCTGCTTTACTGTTGCTCAAGCATTTGTCGCTGCCTCAACCTCGGTGGCTCCCCCCCAAGCCTGCGGATCGAGGAGTCGGACAGTCACGTGCCAGGTGACCCTTTCCGCGGCATGAGTAACACAACCTTCTCCTTGCACGACTAGCTCTGTTCCTACTCCGGGTGCCCTGCACCACTGGTCCTAAAACCCGAGATCGCCCAACTGCTGGTCTGGTCCTCCTGGACCTCTGCATCATCTGTCTACTACCCACAGATGACTCGGCTTCTGATCGAAAAACACGCGGTAAAGGCAGAATCTCCTGTACACGCTCGGGGTGTAGAGATACTGGCACAAACTCCACCCTGAAGAAGGTCTCGAAGTCTTCCTATGCGAAGTTCATCTCATCGCAAAACTGAAACAAGTGGCTCCACCACCTACCTGCTGCTGCGTGTAGTAGGCTCGCAGCGAGGATCACCATGAGGTCTGCTGGTGTCCTCACTAGCTTAAACACTCGTACCACTGCCTCCAGCCAGTCCTCTGCAGCCTGGGGATCCGTCTCCCCGTGAAACCTGGGCGGTCGCTGGCGCTGAAACTCATGCAGTGCGCTGAGGCGACGTGCATCGTCAGCGGCTGCTGCTGGAAGCATCGGGGGCTCGGCGGGTAGAGCTACCGCCGGTGCCACTGCTGACAAAGGGCCCTGCACCGAGGCCTCGTCGCTCGGTGGGCTGTCGTCACGTTCGATTCTCGGAACCCTAACTGGCTGCCGTCGTGGGGCCATCCTGAAAGAAACAACGTAACACGATCAAACGGTTATACCTGGTGAGCTGACCTGGTTTGAGCTGTTTTAAGGGAAAAACCTTTGAAAACACACACACAATCAGTGTTTTCGTGCACAAAGTCGGAAATCAGTTGTCAGGTTCCTGGTGTATGGATACGTCGGCCGCCCGCACCAACACTGGACTCCCTGAACTGAAAACCACACTCGGTACCCTTAACACTATTGCTTCACAGAAAGAAAGATCAGAGTCTGCGGTAGAACCGACCACCTCTGATACCAATTTGTCACGACCCGCCCTCGGGGTCCGTGCCGTGACTACCCCAAGCCCGCCTTCCATAGGCCAGGGGATGGCGACTAGCACCAAGGCGTAAATCCCGGTAAAAAGGGAAGGCATTGCCTTTGAAAAGTAAACACACACCACAGAGTAAACAAGCGGAAAGTAAACACTAAGCAAACAGAGTACAACTGAAAGTGCGGAAAAGTAAATGGGCCAGTATACAAACCCAAACTGAAAGTAAAGTACAACTCGAAAAGGGAAAAACAGCAACTGAAAAGTAAAAGCCGCTACTCCGAGCTGTCCACTAGAAATCCCACCTGAAGGGTGGGTACAGATAGCTCCTCTGCTCCACGGGTCCCGCCGTCTGCTCCAAGTATGTCCCGCCCAGTGGTCTGCCTCTGGGTACCGCCACGTCGTATAGTCCACCTCCAGGTACCGTCCAGTCCTCGAACACTCGGCCTCTGCCAGTACTGGCCGTCGTCTGCAACCAACACAACGAGGTGCGGGCATAGCCCGTGCAGGGGTGAGTATAACGATACTCAGTAGGGACCCCGAGACCCTCAAGGTCTCACTAAAACCAACAAGGATAACCACAAGAAGATCACAACAGATAAACTCTACTTAGGTATATGCCCATACATATACCTAAGTTATTAAGTAACCCATCTCAGTCATGAGGAAACACAAGGATCATGAGATCAACGGATAACCACTACCCAGGTATATGCCCATACATATACCTAAGTTATCAAGTAACCCATCTCAATCATGAGGAAACACAAAGGTCAAAAGTCTCAGCTCAAACCAGGATTTTCATTATCGAAACCGTAACTGCTGAAGAGCTCCGTCTCTAGAGTGTACAGTGGTCCTGTCACGACTCCGAGGTACTGCTCAATAACCTAAGACTGCTGAAGTACTCCTCCTGTCGAGTACTGCGGGTCTGCTGCCAACTACCGGGCGCTCCGTCCGCTGAGGGTCTGCTGCCAAATATCGGGCGCTACCCAGATAGCCTACTGAGGTACTCCTCCTGTCGAGTATCGCGGGTTTGCTGCCAACTAACAGGCGCTCCGTCCGCCGTGGGTCTGCCGCCAAATACCGGGCGCTCCGTCCACTGGGCTAGTCGACTCACTCCAAGTCGAGTCGGTCAAGCAGTCGTCAGGTCTCAGCCGGCTACACGGTCTCCGTACTCTGCACGCTCGTCTCCGGGAGGGTCCGCTCCACGAGCTACTGGTCGATACTCCAAGTATCACAAGGTCCCGCAAAGAAGTGCCACATACGTCCGCTTCGTCAAAGGAGTCTCAACGCAACAGACGGCGCGTCAAACGGATGCCCGGTCTGTGAGTTATTAGCCTTTTCGTCCCAGGGACCCGGTTGGTTTCGTGAGCAAACCAATCCCGGCCGTAACTCAACTGTACCCCGAACTCCCATAGGGTATACTCATAGGGACCGTTACTAAACGTAAACACCAACGCCGCTGACGGTTCGTCAAACGGACGTCCTGTCTGAAAGATATCAGCTTTCCCGTTCCAGGGGCCCGGTTGGATTTCGGGTGCGATCCAACCCGGCCACTACTAACTGTATCCAAAACTCGGGCGAAGGATACCAAAAGTTCCGTATCGTAAACAGGAACTCAACGCAACAGACGGTGCGTCGATCGGACGCCCGGTCTGAGAGTTATTGGCATTTTCGTCTCCGGGGCCCGGTTGGTTTTTAAGGCAAAACCAACCCGACCGTACTCCACCTGCGTCCAAACCTCGGGCGGAGTATGCCAAAAGATCCGTCTCACTAAGAGGAACACAACACAGCTGACGGCACGTCAATCGGACGTCCGTAGCTCAAGATATGAGCGTTTCCGCTTCAAAAGCCCGGTTGGTTTCGTGAACGAACCAACCCGGCCGAACTCAAAGTAATCCGAAACCTTGAGTGCGATATACCGAAACGACCGTCTCGATCCAAGGATCGCGTCGCCGCTGACGGTTCGTCGATCGGAGGTCCGAGGCTCAAGTTATGGGCCAAAAACCGAATTTGGTTCGAAACGGGGGGGGTCCGGGTCCGGGCCGACCCGGCCCGACCCCCCCCCCCCCGGGGCGGCGCGGCGGCGCGGCGGCGCGGCGGCGCGGGAGGCCGCGGCGGCTGGCGCCTGGCGCCGCACGAGGGTGGCACGCGGTGGGCTAAGCCCCCGCTTCTTGGGAAGGACGGCGCAGCTACATGCCGCGCCCATATTTTAAAAACGCCCCCCCCCCCCCACGTGGGGGGCCTGTTTGAGCGGAACCGGGGGGCTGCTGCCCCCCCTTTATGGAACCGCCTACCCCCTCTTAAAGAGGGGGGTTTTAATATGACGGCCGGGGGATTAATTCCCCCGGTTTTAATGACTTCCGGCCGGCCAGCTGGCCGGCCGGTTTTCTCCAACGGGACCGGAAATTTCCGGTCCCCTCTTCGGCTTCCGACGCCGGCGGCCCGGCCGCCGGTCTTCTCTTCCTCCGCGGCCCGGAACTGGCCGCGGTCTCCTCGTCCCGCCGCGGCCCGGAACCGGCCGCGGTGTTCGTCGTCCGGCGCGGTGCGACGGCACCGCGCCCCTTCGCCGTGCCTTGATTCCTTTCAACGCGGCGCGACGGCGTCGCGTTCTTGAAGTTTCTTCCTCGGCGTGGCGCGACGGCACCGCGTGAAACAATTTCACGATCAACCGCGTGGTGCGACGGCACCACGCCACTTGCTTCCACCCGCAAGAATAAACAAGAACGATGGAGGGGGGGTTCGGCCGTGTTCATGCGGTCCGGCCCCCCTCGCGTTAACAAAAACACTTATATAAAATATTCAAAAGTCTCACGTAGACATGCGATCCACGAGCAAGAAATGGAATAAATTAACAATATTCAACAACCCCTACGTTAGTTATACGAACCACGAGCAAGAATGAAATAATTAAATATTAAATCAACAACCCCTACCTTGGTATAAGGTTCGAAGATTTATCTACGTTCCGCGGAAGACGACGTCGCGGAGGTCGGGCGTCACGGTCGTCGTTCGTCAAATTCGACGACGAAGAGGCGCGTCCGAAGAGGCACGTCGTTGGCGAATTCTTGTACGCTGACGAAGATTGTCCGAGGAAGGTGCGGTGTTCTCTCTCGTTGACACCGAAGACGAAGAAGAGCGGAGCGGCGTTCTTCGTCGGAACTTGAGCGTTCTACGTCAAGTCTTGAGGAAAGTCAAAATAAAAAGGAAACAACGAACTCAAGAACCCCTACCTCGATAGTCGCACGTTGACGGAGTCGTGGAATATCAGTGTCGATTCCTATGACGTCGGAGGAAGAGTCGTTGTCGATGGCGTTCGTCGCGGAAAAGATGATGCGGAAGAAGAACGTCACGTCGCGGATATGGCGTCGCAGAAAGACCGTGTTCTTCGGCGAAGAAGTTCTTCGTTGAAGAACGACGTTCTTCGTGTTCTTCGTCAAGGTTGAAGAAGAAAGAAAAGTTCTCAACCACTCCAAGATGGCTAAGAGTTCTAACCCAACAAAATAAGACAAAGTCTTATTTTATTCACAAAAAGAATTTCAAAGGTTTGAAATTCAAATAAGAGATAACTCCACATTTATTAACAAGTTGTCATGTTAATTAAAGAGGGGTTAAGGGAGTTTGAGGGAAGATGAGAGGTTTAGGTTTCGTGTGGGCCCCACCACACTTAATCCTCTCAAGGGAGGTTAAGTGGGTGTGGGTCCCACCCCTAACTCCCTTTGAGAGGAGTTAACCTACAAAAAGTAAAATAAAAAGAATTCACACTTTTTATTCAACTTTTTTATAAATCTCCCAAAAACTAACTTTCAACCCGAAACAAACGCAACTCCCGAAAAGGTCTCTTTAAGAGAATATCGGCGCTGCGAGTTCATCGGTGCCCTCAGATTTCAATTCCGAGCACCGTATCAAAAGTTAGAAATACCCGCTCGTTCGTTCACTGAACGTACCCGAGCCAAACTTCAGAAAATAATTCCGGGCACTCCGGGCCTCGGAATCAGGTGCCGTCTGAAACCGCGCTCTTGTAAAATTCTAAAGAAAATTAAGAAAAAATTTCCCTTGAATTTTACGGGTCTTTACAAGTAGTCTACATAACGTGTAGTTGGCCAACCCATATGCCCTAATCTCTAGCTTATCCCCCTAAGATATTCTCTATTCCTGGGAATACCACTTCTGAACTAGGGTGTTGTGCCCTATTCCATGACTAGAACATCTTGTAGAACTCCAACTAGCTGCCTGCTAAGGAGTAGTTGGGTCCTTCCCAGACTATGGTGCCTATCTTGATCCTCTACCACTACTATTTTACTAAATTCCCCTAGAAAACCTATGTTGGTGTCCCATATTACCATAAGAATGACACTCCAAAGAGGGATACAAACACTATGGATTATTATTAACCAACTTTCAACATTGATAGAACCACAATAGAACATGGTCCTGAGATAGATATCCACTACCGTGAATTCTATTCCCTCTATTCCCTTAGTGAAAACTATCATAGCGACAATTCTTTCAACTGGAAGAAGAGTTATTTGTTTTCCCTGCTGAAACATTCTAGCTTCTTCTTGGGGCTTCTCTCAGATTCCTTTCCATGATGAGTTCTTTATTTTTCACATCTTCAAAACTAATTAGACAAAACACATTCACCTATGACCCAATCTCACAGGGAATTCCATCCTAAAAATGTATTACCTTGATGATATCATCATCTTCCAAATATGGATCAAAGTGTTATAAGTTGGTGAAACACTCCATGTAGTTCATCATTGAAATGACCTCCTTTTTCAGGTGCATGAAATCATGAGCCTTCTCATCCCTTAATTTATTGGGATATAAATGACTCAGGAATGTCATCTAAAAGTTATTTCAAGACAGATAATTCTACTACACAGATTATACCAAAATATCCCACCAATTATTGGATGGTCCACTAATCATATATGTACCAATATACACCCTCCTATCCACAAGTTTCCCAAGATGATTAAAGACCTTCTAGAATGACTCGATCCATAAATCAGCTATTTGGGGCCCTCCCTCCATAGTAAACACAATCAGATTCTATAACTGGAACTCTCTCATCATCTTAGACTTCAAAGGAATGGTGAGAACAATATCCCTTCCCATATATTGCATGACCCTTAGGAATTTATTGTGAAGATAAACATCCATATGATCCTCAAGAGATATAGGATGATCTGGTTTAGCTGGATTAGGAGTGTGTTGATTTACACTCTCCTAATTCTCAACTAAAATAATACAAGTTGTAATTTTATCTATAAGATAAACACACTCCTTAGAAAAATGTTTATAATAAGGTCAACCTCAAGAGGTGACAAAAAAATAACCACTGACTTCGGGTCTTTATAAACCTAGCTTACAAGCATTTTATTATGACATAGTAGTTCATTTCATTCCATTTCGCAGATATAACAAGTATCTTATATCATAGTTCAATAAGAAAGTATATGTCGCATATAATAAACATGTCCCTATCATGAACAATTCATGTCAATATATATCCCTCTGTGCCTATTATGATGCATGAATACTCATCTTGAACTATACTAGGCCATAATTAAAAATCTAAAGAACCAATAACATTAAGAAATAATTTACTCACACAACATGTGAACCTATCAAGGTGAAATAACATAAATGGTAATAAGTGAACAACATAAAAAACAATCCATCTTGGGGCACTCAGATTTTCCCCCATACATGTGTTAGCTACTCCCAAGAACAAGCACATTACCAAGTCATGACACATACTAGTCTCCTTTATACCTTTCCCAAAGAGTAAAGAAATAGAAAAGAAACCTAGTTTCATATGATACCACTTTGTAACCTCCCCCAATATGGAACTCTCTCACATGGTTGAAATGGGTTGGTTATAGGACCTAAAGTGTGCCTCTTCATATGATAGAGGCTTCCATCTAGAAGTAGGGGTGTGATAAGTATAACGGGGAGACTATACCTCTTGGTTTAAAGATACAATATAGCAGAAATGAACAACAATAAATAAATATAAAAGTGTGGAAATAATGGAAACAATACAATATAGTAGAAATAACAATAAATAAAAACTGACTGAATAATCCAATAAATAATAAAATAATAATGTAATATCATAATGTAATGTAACTAAATGTAAAATTGAAAAAAAATAAAACAAAAGAATTGGAAGAACAAAGTAATCCCAAAATTCTCAAATCTCGAACCCCATGTTGGTCCCATCTTTAAACTCTAGCCCAGCCAGTAAGTAATAAAATTTAAAAAAAGTTCCCTTTCCCTTGTCTAATCCCACATCCACGTAATCATCTCAGGTAAAAAATGGCAGCTTGAGTAGGGTGTGAGTATAACTCAGTATGTCGACACCCTACCGGTATGATAATAATTTCATGGAATAATGTAATAAAAAGGTGTATTAATTAATTAAACAATTCAATTAATACCACATAAACCTACTTCAAAACCATGATAAAATATCTCTAATCATGTCTCATGACCATGCCAACTCTGACCATATAACCATAGTAAAACATAACATATTTAGGTGACATACCAAAATGTCTCAGAACATATCTCACAACCATGCCAACCATAACCATATATCCATGGTATAAATCACACAAATTTGGGTCAAGACTCCTATATAATCATTCCAATAATAAATTAAGTCCAAGACCGATGTGTAAGAATTACAACATGTATCAGGGTCAATACCAATATATAATAATTTTAGTATGTTTTAGGGACAATTTTAGTATATAAGCATTTCAACATGTGTCACTGGGCATAACTCACTATATAATCATTACAACATGAATCACTAGGCATATACCACTATATAACCATTGAAAAATAAATCAATAGGCATATCCTTATATATAAGCATTATAAAAATAATCACTTGGTATAAAAGAAATGATATCACAATATCACATCATAAGGATCAATGATTAATTATGAAAAATACTATTTATATTTTAATTACACATTTAGTTTATCATTTGGTTATAAACCAATAATATGCCAGTGATTTAAATGATCAAGCCAAGACAAGGTGAATCTATATCAAGTAATCAACCAAAACTCATGTTATTTTAAACACAGTTTAATACATTATCGAATAAATTTATAATTAAGGGTTTTTTCACCCGAATGATAGCCATAATCCAGGTTATAACCAATTAGATCCAAATAGATTCCAAGGAACAATCCAATTCATCATTAAATTGATTTATGATCAAGTTATGTTGGAACAATCACAATATTTCACATAGTTTGAAATTAAAAAGGCCACAGGGTTAAGGTTTAGACCCCCTAAATTTAACTGGAGATTAACACAGTTCTTCCAAAGGGAAATTCCATTGAATAAGAAGGTGAAGAATATATCTTGAATAACCTAAAATAACCTATGTCAAGATCATAACTAAAAGTGGTACAATGATTAAACTTCCCTAATAGAGAACAATGTAATAGGAGAGGAAAACCAAATCCAAAGACTTACTAGGGGTTAATCTCACAAACGTGATGTCTAGAATAGAGGAAAGGCTTCCAAAATCTCTTGGAGAACCATCCAAGGTCGAGAGGAGAAATGTGAACCGAAGGAATACGAAAAATATATTTCAATTTTTTTAGAACTGATGGTCATGATATTACATGTTGTGTAACTCTTTTACACATAATGTATTTATTTGTATAGGAATATTACAAAAAACCCATCACCTCAGGTTAATATTTATCCCACACAAATTTTACATGTTGTGAATGGTTTATATGAACCATTTAACACCTTGTACTAGTTCACACCATGTGTCTGGTGGAAATTACACATTGTGTAACATGTACATGGTGTGTAAATGTTTTGCAAACAATTTTTATCCAATTTTCCATAAAAGGACCCAAACCACCTCCAAAAGGATTCTAAAGAATGGAAAACCCCATAAAACTATTTAAAATGTTTATATATAGACTCCATTAATTCAAAAAAACATATATCCCTAACCTTTAGGTCATTTTATTCAATAAAGGCTCTCTATCTCTGAATAAGACTCAACCACCAAGGCTCAAATGAAAAACTCAAATAGGGACATACCTAAAAAAATATAGGATCTTACATACAGGGTAAAATATATATATATATATTTATTAAATAATTATATATTTAGTTATATGAATATTAAAATAAATATTCATTCTCGAATTAGTGAATGTAATATTTATTTATTTATTGAATGAATACTATAATGATATTTATTTAGGTAAATAAATATTTACTATTAAAGGTTTGATAAATGTCTTGAAGGATTGATGGGACAAGTTAAGGACATGATGGAAATGATATATTTTATTTAATATCATTTAAATAAATATTTATTGATTTATTTAGTAAATTATATTTAAATAAGTGTGTGTTAGCACACATCATAAAATATAATAATAATAATATTATTGTAGAATTGGGGTTTACTTAGAATAAATAAATTAGTGAAGGGACTTTGTGTAATTACTTATTTTCTAACTCAGTATATTCCCTATACTATATCATTTGTATGGATTAGATTGGTGGAGTGGTGTGGATACCACTATAGGAACTCTATTTTGGATTCTTCATCATAATAACATTGCAACAATAAAGTCAACCAAATTCATCAATAAAGAAATAATTATCAAGTTGAGGTGATTCATTTTTTAAAATTAATTATAAATTATATGTGAAAATATCCTATCTTCTTTTATTATGGGGTTGCATTCATATAGTTATGAGTATTTAATCCAATGAAACCAATGAAAAACCCTACCGGGCATGATCTCAATAACTTCCACAACACCCTAAAACCTTTATTTTGTGCCTCATGAGTATATTATATATCTCAATTAAATAATACTACTCATGATAACCTTAAAATTTTATCACAACCTATAGTACTCCATGATGAACATTGGTTAGGGATAACTCAACGACATATATTGAGATGTCAATTACCATTTCTCAAAATGATATACATATCAATATATATACATATATATAACCAATATTAAAGTACAATAAAACAAAGATTTAATTTTTTATAAAATGACACATTTTATATCCTTAAAAATTTTTAAGAATACTTAACAAAACCATACATAAAAAATTTCACAATATATCACATATGATAGACTGCATCACATATTATAGACTACCAAATCAACCTTATGTTTGCTGCACTTTATGGATTTTGTTAAACTCATTAGATCTCAATGTAATTCTTGACACATCACTATATGGCCATTTAATAAAACCCTCCTACTAAACACTTTAATGAGTGATATCTATGAAGCAGGGAAGTTTGAATAATTGTGGGACTTATGAATCATATTCCTAATCTTTAAAGCTATAAAAATATTCAAACTCATTAACTTCACAACATCAAATGTTATGATGTTAATTACTTCTGTTTCCTACTTATAATTCTTTCTAAGTTCATTATAATAATACTTGGAACCCTATAAATCAAAATATTTCCTTGAAATATTTTTTAACATACGTAACTCTTTACATTAATCTTTTACAAATTAATCATTAAAAAATTTAGGATATAAAGTGAAATTTACCTTGAATTTCTACTAGAATAATACTTTATTTTCTAATTTTTTTAAATTATCTAAGTTTAAACATGTTCCCACTAGCCTATAAGACACCATAATCGTTTCATAATATCATACTAAGATACACAAAATCCTTTATTTTTAGAAAATAACTCTTATTTCCATCAGTGAGTATATTTAAAAAATAAAATTTTATTTCCATATAAAAATTATATTCAATGTGTTTGTATCATTTTCTTTAAAATAATACTATTATTTAAAATATTCCTATAATATCTTAATATTTTAAAGAATACTATGTTTGATAGTATACAAGTCATGCAACATTAAGATTAAATGAACCATAAAGTATTATTATTTAATATGTCCATTATATCCTAGCCATTGAACTAGAGGATATGAATTGGAGTAACTAGATTATGAAATATATATAAAATATTTATAATAAATACAAATTTATTTTTTAATTCAAAGGAAATTTACACTCAATTTTCAATAAATCCATTTTATGCTTCAAAAATACATTTTCTTCAAAAATGGTTTTATTTTTTTAGTGAGAGAATATTATAATTAATTTATAAAAATATTTTAAATTTTATTTGATAAAAAGGTTATAATTTTTTAAATAATTATATCAAAATTATATTAGGGTAAAGTTTTGGTATTTTTCTAAAAAGTTTGATTTTTTAGTGAATAGTGAAAAAATAATTTTTGTAATACTGCCATTTAATTTCATTGAAAAGTACCATTATGATTTGAATTTATCTTAAATTTTAATTGTTAAAATTTATTTATCAATAATTTAATTAATTACAAACAAATAATCTTTATACTTTTTTTTGTATAAGTTCATTTTTAAGATTAGAAAAAGAATTTTCTAAAAATTATTTTTCGTTGCATTTTATGAATTTATATTAAAATTAATTTTTAAAAATTATAGAAATTGAATATTAAAAAATGGATTTCATATTTATAATTATGAGGTACAATTTTTTTTAATATTTTAACTTTATTTATGGTCATAATGAATAATAACTGTGATAAATATTTGTTACTTCATTAAGGGTAAATCAGGCAATTAAGGTTAAAGATAATGAGATAAGGCCTACATATTACCCAAAAACTTGTATTTATTTTATTTTATAAATTTTTATACTAATATCATCAAATTTTCGAAAATATGTCGTTTTATTTCCACTTTCCTTTGATAACAACCTTAATATGATTTTAAATAAAGAATAAAACAAAATGTCACTCTCTTTGTTTTAATATATTTAATATATTTAATATGAAAAAATGAGGTTATGTTTAATTATAAATGGTTATTTAAAAGTAACATTTTTTTTATTATGGTGACTTATTTTTAGTTTTTAGTGATGGTATAATTAGCTTAAATACTTAAAAAACATTGACACAATGCTTGTGTAAGCAGTAAAAAAATTAAAGTAAATGATTTTAAAAACATAAAAAACAATATTTACATAATGAATTATGGAGTCAAATGAATTTTATTGTTAATAATAATTTATATTTTATTTTTAAAGAGTTTATATTAGAATCAAATACCTGCATTTATGTCTTTAAATGTAATGTTTGTGAATAGTTCTTAAAATGACTTCAATGGTATTTTATGTTAACAATATATCATTAAATGATTTAAAATTCATAATAATATTATATTTAGAAAATTTAATGGTATATGGTATATATTATCAATAATGTTCTAATTATGGGCCACTATTTATTTTATAGTAACTTTCTTGACCCCTAAAGACAAAAAATTGATATCATGGTAATCATCAAAACGGTTAACGGGGGGGGGGGGGGGGGGGGGGGTTAAAACTATGAGATAAGGGTGAAAAAATCACTTAAACATGTAAAAATTTTATTTCATGAGATGATTTAGAATAATACACATCATATATTATAAATATTTCAATTTTGTGCCACTTTTCCATTAAATTTAATTTAAATTAATTTATTACTTTATGTAATTCCAAGAGTTCCCCTTACCTCACTTATAAAAGGGAACTTCCACTCCTCCCTTAATCATACATTTTGAACACTTTATCTTGGGAAAAACATAAAAAAAATATCTTAATTGACCTCATATACATGACCTATGTGCTCTGATCTCATCTAAATACCAACCTATATGGATTAAGGTGTAAGCTAAAGGTGGTTTCCTGAAGAAGATGTTTAACTCTTAATTGTGTATTTTAATTTTACTTCTTCTTCAACATTATTCAAAATTTTATAAAACCATTATGACATAATAACATCTGTAAATTAATTATAATTAAATTTTATTATGACTATGTTACAACCCTTTTAATCTTCTTTTCAATCAAATGGGGAATGAAAAAATTGTTCATTCATTTATGTGGACTACCACCTCCAAAAAGTGATGTATTTTGTTTTCCATAATCGAATCTCACAAATGTTTATAATGATATATTTAATGTATTTATATTATATTAATTAAATAATTATCATTATATAAATATAATATATCATCTATTTCCTTTCCCTTCCATCTATTGGAAAATGATAACAACATTCATGCTTACGTGTGGATTACCACATCCACAAAGTGATGTGATTTTTTTCATGTAATAATTTCATGGATGGTTATAAAATTTTTATTAATGTATAAAAATGATAATTATGTCATGATTATTACACTATAAATTATGGGACAATTACCTCTTTGACCATATTCAATATACCAAAGTCATTTTTCATTTATGAATTGAACGTCCTCAAAACACATGACTTTGTCTTAGCCGATTAAGAAATTAAATATTTCATTGAAATAAATGAAAAAATGGGTTAATGGTAGGGTAATAAATTATGAAAATTTTATTAAACAATTAAACAATTAATATAATTTTATTATATAGGAGTTAAAAAATGTATGTAGTGAGTTAAGACTTGTGGTAAGGGTTTTCTCAACTCAATTTTAATTCATTGGGTTTTAATTTTTCTTAATTGACTATGTTATGCCATGATTATCTATGAAATGATAAATTATTATATTATATTATATTTACAATTATTTTTTTTGGTTTTAAAATTTTCACACATAATAACTACATTGATTAATTTTAACTTCAACGATACAATCATTGTAAGGATTATTTGTCTCAATATTGTTTTTCTGATACATGTCTTATAATATGTACATACTTCCTTTTATAAGGTGTATTTGCTAAAAATTAAAATATTATATCATGAATTAATCTTTTATCATGATATTTAAAATTTCTATAAAGTTTTATATCCCATGATATATTAATTGAAATGTTATAAAAGTTTTAAGGGTTTTCATGGTCTTAATTTAAATTCCTTGATAAATAATTCATGTTATGAACCATAATTTATTTTATATGGTGCACTCAATAGATATGAATTAATTTTGACATATTATTTCATGGAAATTATTATTTTTATAGAATCATATTATGTTCCATTATTCAATTTATTTTTTATTCAATCATTACCCAAGTTTAAAGGGTTTATAGTCTCAAACTTTTTTCTTTGAGACATGTTTTTATTGATGCACCTATATTCATTTATGTGTTTTATATATAGACTTTTGAAATATAATATCTTGACTATTTTTATACTTAGTAAATTTTATATTCTTTTTTTATATTATTTCTTTGAAAGGTTTTTTTAATAGACCGTAAATGGAATTTCTTTAAAAATGTTGATTTAAATTTTTAATGATTTTTAAACAAACTCTTCCTCCATGTTATTTAACTTATTTCAATAATTATATTTTATAAAAATAAATTATTTCTTAAAGTTATGTTAAATGATCCTTGACCTTATTTTTAAAGGTTTAAAATGGAAATTTCTTAACGTTTTCTTCATGGGTCACTATTGAATCTCTTTACAAAAGTTTGAAAAGAATGTTTATTTTTAATATTTACAACATGAATGGATTTTCCCACAATCATTAATATTATTTTATTTGAATATTCCTTTATAAGTTTACATTTTTAGTCTTTAAATAAAATATTTCTCCCAAAATTTTGTAAATTTTAAAAAAATATTATCATAAGAAAAGGATATTTCCCCCATTTTCAAAAAATTGTCTTAAATATCCTTTTAAATGTATTTTTTATCCATGGAAATACAATTTATTATTTTCTTATGATCTAATGAGGATATTTTCCAGTTATACTATCCTTATTATTTCTATGTATGTATTATGTTTTTTAAAGAGATTAGTATGGAACCCATTTCTTTTCCACAGGTTAACCAATCTATAAATGAATAATAGTTGTTTTCAAGGGTGTTATTTTGAAAAGTGAAAGATTTTAAATGTTTTAATCATGAATGGTACATGGAAATTATTGATAATTATGGGTTATACTGATACAAATTATACAATAGGTAAGCCTAATATAGCTTATATAATGGGTGAGATCGATACAACTTATATGATGGGTGAGCCCGATATAGCTCTACAATACATTGAGCTATGTAAATTGTCTTTAAATGAAAGGATGAGGGAGTTAATAGTGGATGTTTATCATATGTATTTGATTAGGATCTTGTTATTTTTTACATGATTGAACAAGGGTTATGAAGATAATGTTCCAATATAAAAACACATTTTATTTAGAATTCCTATGAATTTTTAAAGGCTCCTTTCATCAAAATTAACATCACATGGATCATGATTATTGATTCTTATGGATCTTACCTTTATCAAAGATTTATTTCATATAACATATTTAATGATTTAGGTTTTTCTAGGTATGAATTATATTAGGTTATGATCATTCACTTTGATTATGTCATCATACCCTTATGCTTATGTTATGCTCGCTGATGATATTTATTTGTAAATGATTATGTTTACATTTATTGAGTGTTTGAGATCATCCTTATTATGATTTCCATTTCCACATGCTATGAAGAATGATATTAAATGAATTATGTATAGAAAGGTTCCATGTATGCATTATTTTATGAGATATTTTTAAGTCTTTTTGTTAAATAATAAAATCTGGGTATAGTATGACAAGTGATCATTGAAAGACATGGGTATTATTACATAAGTGATTTTATTAATTCACTAAAATGATAAACCTAAATAGAACTTGGGTATTTAAGAGATCCAATATTTATATTTGATTTTGTATGTTTTAGATGGATAATTTTGGGTCATGTTTATCTGTATTGAAGATAGAAATTTAAATATTATATTTTTAATACTAGATCCATGAGTTCAGGTTTGGGGATATTATAGTTGGAATTAGAGACATGTTTTTGATAACTTTTGAGATTATGATGTTTTCATGTGTGGTTAACTTAAGATTTATGGATACCATCATGGATTTATAAGTTTAAAGTTAATCATAAGATCAAAGGTATAGAAACCCCTTTTGGGGTTTTAAGTGATGATATTTTGAGGTGATTAATGATATTTTGGGAGATGTTTTATTTGGTTGATGTATATGTAACCATTAGGTTTAATGTGAAGTATTGTTTCTGAAGAATTCTATTACATTTTTATGGATGTAAGATGAAAGATATGAGACAAACTATGAGGTTAAAACATTATTTAATGTTGATTTTATAAATATTAATTAGGATATAGTGTTATTTATTTATATAATGATCTATTTTGAACCATTTGTGTTATTATTAAATTTTAGAGATCAATGTATTATTTATTTATTTTGGGTATTATCCTACCTTGTAAAAATGATTTATTTAAATAAAGATAATATGGAAATATTTTCATCCTTTTATATACATTATGGGAAATAAAAAGTGGATTATAATGCTCTAGAAATTAAATATTCATTCTCAAAATTTGGAGTAAAATATGAGATAAAGGTGGAAAATGATTAAAACATGCAACCCAAAGTCAAAATTTCATTTATGGATTTTAGGAAAATCAAGTAAGTATATTTCCTCATGTTATTAGTCAAGATGATAATGTAATTCCTCAAATATAGGAAAGAGATATTGAAATAAAAATGATTTCTTATAACCATTATTTCTAACAAATTGATGGCCTTCTTAGTCCCTATTAATTTATGGTTTTTTGGCCATTAACTTTATATTCACCACATTTTCTATCACCTTACACCATTTTTTATTAAATTTATCTCTTATATGTATATATTTTCAAATCAAATTAATGTTATATTACTTCAAAACCTAGTTATGTGTTATTACATATGACCTTATTTCCCTTTCCCTCTTTTTAAAAGGAAGTTTTATTAATACTTTTTTTATGTGAGTTTTCAAAAAAGGTGTTTTCAAAATTTAAAACCATGATTATTGAGATTAAGTTAAAATTTTAAGGATAAAATTTATTAAAATGAGATAATTTAGTATCCCAATATTTTAAAATAATACTATTTTTGATAGCATATAATACACACAACACCAAGCTTAAACGAACTTCAAAATATTATTATTTAATATGATAATTATAACATAGCCATTGAATTGGAAGATATGAATAGGAGTAAATAAATTAAGAAATATATATAAAAGGGTTATACGTAATAAAAATTTATTGATTAATTCTTAGGAAATAATCACTTAATTTTTAGTAGTCATTTTTTGCTTCAAAAATACATTTTCTTCAAAAATGGTTTATATTTATTTTGATGAGGGAATATTATAATTAATTTATACCACTTTTATAAATTATATTTGATAAAAAATATTTTTTTTTGAAAAAATTGTATCATAATTATCTTAGGGTGAATATTTTTTATTTTTTCTTAAAAGATTGTTTTTTTCAATAATTAGTAAAAAATACCGATTTTTGTAAAACTACCATTATTTTTCATTGAAAAGTTCCATTATGATTTGAATTTGATCTTAAATTAACATAAGTTTACTTTATTTATAAATAATATAATTAATTACAAATTAATCAACCTTATACTTGATTTTTTTATAAGTTCATTTGTAGGCTTAACAGCACATTTATCTAAAATTTGATTTTCATTGCGTTTTACACATTTATAGTAAAATTGTTTTTTTCTAATTTTAAAATTTAAATATTGAAAAATGGATTCCATATTTTTAATTAGGTGGGTAAAATTTTATAAATAGATCAACTATATTTTTTTGTCATAATGAATAGTAACTGTGGTAAATATTTGTCACATTGGTAAGGGTAAATCAGGTAATTAGGGTTAAAAATAATGTGATAAGGCAAAAAAAATCTACCTAAAACTTTTTTTATAAGTTTTTTAGACCATTATAATCATTTTTTTAAAAAAATTTCAATTTCATACCACTTTACTTTGATAATGAACTTAATATGATTTAAAAAAAAAAAATTCCACTCTCTTTGTTTTAATATATTTAATATTTTGTCATTGGGATGAAAATAATTTATTTATAGTTATAAATGTTTATTTAAAATATGAATTATTTTTTTATCATGTTCATTTATTTTTAATTTTTATTGATGGTATAATTACCTTAAATGCCTACATAATGATGATACATTTCTTGTGAAAGCCGTAAAAATATTAAAGTAAATGATTTTTAAAACATAAAAAGTAATATTTTTTGGATGAATTAAAGTTTAAAGTGAATTTTATTTTAAATATTTATGTATAATTTATGGATATTTTTTATTTTAATTCGGTAGCTGTATTTATTTTTTAAATTCATAATATGTGACTAGTTTTTAAAATGACTTTAATAGTAGTTTAAGTTAAATAATATATTTTTAAATGATATAAAATTCATAAAAATATTATACTTAGAAAATTTAAGGAGATATGGTATAGAATATAAACAATGGTATGATTATGAGTTAATTTTCCTTTTATAATAACTTTCTTGAACCCTAAACAGTAAAAAAACTTTATATCACTATAATCGTCAAAAGGGTTAATGAGGTGGGGGGGGGGGGTAGAACTAAGAGATAAGAATGAAAAATCCTATAAACTTGTATAAATTTTATTTAATGATATTATTTTGACTCATAATAATTCAATATTCTAAATATATAAATTTGGTTCCAGTTTTCTATGAAAATTAATTTATATGAGTTTAATACATTAAGTAATTCTAAGAGTGCCCCTCCCCTCACTTATAAAAGGTAACATCATCTCCTATATTAATCCCTTTATGAGTAGTGTTTATTTGAAAAAATATAACCAAATAACTTACTAATATTACTATTAATTAGCTATAGTATTTTTTCTCATCAAAATACTAACCTAGAAGGATTAAAGTTTAAGCCAAAGGTGGTTTTCCAAAGAAGAGGTATAACTCTTAATTATGCATTTTCATTTTAATTATTCTTCCACATTATTAAAATATTCTTAAAATATGATAATATTATAACATTAATATCTAAAATATAATTAAATGTTATTATGACTATGTTATAACCCTTTTCTAATCCCTTTCCATTAGATGGGGAACAAACAATCATTTGTGAGTACGTGGGGACTACCACCTCCACAAAGCGATCTGTTCTATTTTCCATCACCACCTATAATTTATGTTTATAATGATGGATTTAATGTATATATGTATATATTATATTCATTACATAATTACCATTCTATAAATATAATATATCACTTATTTTCTTACCCTTCTATTTGTGGAAAATGATAATTTTGTTCGTGTGTATGTGTATATTATTACCTCCACAAAGTAATACAATTAGTTTATCATCCATACCATTCATGGATGGTTATAAAATTTTATTTAATGTATAAAAATGATAATTATTTCATGATAATTATTTTTTAGATGATGGAATAATTTAATCTTTGACCATGGTCAACATACCGAAGTTGTTGTTCAATTATGAACCAAAAGTCCTCAAAACACACAATGTGAACTTAACCGATTAAGTAATTAAATATTTCATTGAAATAAATAAAATAAATGGTTCAATAATAAATTAATAAACTATTAACATTTTCTTAAACATTAAATAATTAATATAAGTTTATTATATATGAGTTAAAGAAAGTACGTAGTGAGTTGAGACTCGACATAAGGGGCTTCTTAACTCAATTTCCATTAATTAGGTTATAATTCTATATAATTGATTATTTTATGATAATAATATATGTAAAATTAAATATAATTATATTATGTTTTATTTCCACTTTTTTTTTGTCATTTAATATCATAGATAATCACATCATTGATTAATTTTAAATTCAATGATACAATCTCTGTAAGGATTATTTGTCTCAATATTGTTTCTTTGAGACATATACTATAATATGAACATAATTCATTTAATAAGATGTATATGACACTAATTTATATATTATAGGTCATGATAATTAAAGTTATTTTGAAGTCATCTCTTTCATGAAATATTGATTCAATTGTTATAAAAGTTTCAAGGGTTTTCATGATCTCAATTTCAATTTTTATGAGACACAATTCATGTTATACACCATGATTTATTTTATATTATTTAAATATTACCCATGAATGTGTTTTAAAATATTATTTCATATAAATTATGGGGTTTTCAAAATTATTTTATGTTCCTTTATTCAATGATTTTTTATTCAACCATTACCCAAGTTTCAAGGGTTTCTCATCTCAAACTTCCTTCTTTGAGACATGTTTTGATTGATGCACCTATATTAATTTATATGGTGTATATACAGAATCGTTAAATATAATATCATTAATATTTTTTTACTCATGGTATTTATGAATCTTTTTATGTACCTTATTTCAAAGGTTTTTAATTTTTAAAATATCATAAATAAAATTTCTTTAAAAAAATCATTTTATAGATTTTAAAGGACTCTAAACATAATCTTCCTCCACGTTCTTTATCTTATTTCAAGAATGTTCTTTTATAAACATGAATGATTTAATAAAGTTATTTTATATTATATTTTAACTTCTATTAAAATGTTTTAAAAGGAAATTTCTTAATGGTTTCTTTATGGGTCACTTTTGAATATATTTATAAACGTCTACAATGAATGTTTATTTTTAACATTTACGACATAAGTATATTTTACAACTACCATGACCATTATTTTATTTGAATATTTTTTTATATTTTTACATGATTATTTTCAAATAATATATTTATCCCAATATTATGTAATTTTTTACAAATTATTATCAAAAGAAAAATATATTTCCCCTTATTTTCAAAAAATTGTCTTAAAATTACCTTTTAATGTATTTTTCATTTATGAAAACATCATTTATTATTTTCTTGTACTCAAATTGGGATATTATCTAGTGATTCAATCCTTATTTTATCTCTAGATTACTTATGATTTCTTTAAAGAGATTTTTTTGGAACCCTTTTCTTTTCCATGGGTTAACCAATCTATAAAGGAATGATGGTTGTTTTAAAGGGTGTTATATCAAAAAGTGAAAGATTATAAATTTTAGATTCATAAATGATACTTGGAAACTATTAAATATGATGGATGAGATTAATTTAGGTTATACTATGGGTGAGATTGACATATCTTTCCAATGTGTTAGGTAATGTTCCTTATCTTTAAAGGTAAGAATGAGGGAGTTAAGCAGGGATGTTTCTATGATGGATTTAACTACGATTTAGTAATTTTTGACATGAGTGAAAATTGGTTATGAAGATAATGTTCCAAGATGCCAAAATTTTTCATTTATGAGTCCTATTAGATTTTAATGGTTCCTTTGATCAATAATGACATCACATGGATCATGATAATTGATTCTTAAGAATCTTTCATTAGTTAAATATTTATTCCCTATCACATGTTTAATGATTTAGGTTTTTATGGGTATGAAGTATCTTATGTTATGATCATTCACTTTTATTATGTCATTATAACCTTATTCTAATCTTATTCTCACTTATTACATTCAATTGTTAATGCTTATTTTTACCCTTATTGAATATTTGAGATCACCCTCATTACCTATTCCATTTCACTAGATTATGAAGAATGATATTAAATTAATTATGTATAGATTTTTTTTCATGTGTGAAGAATTTTATGAGATATTTTGAATAGTTTTTTTTGAAATAATAAAACCTATGTATAGTAGGAAAAGTGATCACCAGAATATATGGATGTTTCTACGTAATAGATTCTCTTAATTCTATAAAACTATAAACCTAAAAGATACTTGGATATGTAAGTTATCCAATATTTATATTTGTTGTTTTATGTTTTGGATGGATAAATTTGGGCTACCTTTATCAGCATTGAATATAGAAATTTAAATATTATATTTTTAGCACTAGATCCGATTGTGTAGGTTTGGGGATTTTAGAATTCCACAGATGGTAGTGGGATCAAATCCCTCACATTTTAAAAAATAATTGGATAAATTCCCTTTTCCTGGATAAAATATTTTTATCATCTATCTTCTTCTCTATACATATTATATAATATGATAAATTTTAAACCATGTACAAAAAAACTAACATCTCATATTTTTTATAATAATTTTTTTAATAAACCACTTCTCTTATCATATAAGAGAAATGAGATAACTAAACTATAATGTCCCTAAGTTTACAACCACTAATCGGTGTTATACCAAAGATTGAAAAGTTACCTAGGGAATGCCTCCCCATATGATAGAGCCTAATTACTAGTAGCATGTTGGGAATGTGTGAAGTCTATTTCAGTTTATTAAAGTTATTCAACTAGAAGGATTGGTTTTATAATATCTTTAGTTCATTGAATTAGAGGTTGTGGATGTGTTTCCTTCAGTATTTAGGTAATTGGGTTTCTATAAGAAATTTGTTTGAAAGGAGGTTATTTTAATGTTCCCAACATTAGTGAACTTATTCTATAAGTTTTTATGGGACTTCTATAAGATGCTGTAAGTTTAGTTTGTTGTTGAGAGGTTAGTTATTTAATAGATGTGGTGGTCACCCTAAGAATTAATATAGGAGTATAATATTGTGAACAATGGAATGAATGAACTCCCACATTTCTTAGAGGTCAATGAAACTAGATAACCAAATGAAAATATCTGTAAATAGGATGATGAGACCACATTTTCAAAAATGTAATGTGATTAATTTTTACAGTAATCCATGTGACTTATTAGCCACAAGTTGTAAACTTTTACTTCTATAGAAATGGAATTCTATAATGTTTCCCCCATGGATGTGGGTCTTTTAGTTTGAACCACATAAAGCCTATGTGTTTTTTCTTGCTTATATTTAATTGCATTATATGATTTTTTTTATCTATCTAAGTGAATAAGGTTGAAATTGTTTTGAATTAATAAGGAGATTTATGTGAATTAATTTCTTCCAAGTTCCAGAACACTAAGGTTCAGAGAGTTACTTCTGATATCTATTTCAACTAGTGTGATTCTGGATTGATTATTTTTGATAGTTTACTAGAAGTAAAACATAGATGAATTCACTATAAGTTATATTAGATATGGGTTCTATATAGGCTCATTAGTTTTCTCGATAATTTAGGTAACATTAAATTGCTTAGAAAATTTTCAAATTTTAGTGGGATTCATTATTTTTGTAAGGATGGAATTAGAATATTGAATGGTATGGATCACAAAATTTAATGGAACAAACTTTAGTTTTTTTAAATAAAGATATAAAACTATCTCATTCAGAAATATCTTTAGATTTTTTTGAGGTAGTCATGCTATAATAAATGGATAAAGTTTAATGGGAGGAGCGGGATCATATGACACTTAGTGTGATATAAATGTCTCTAGTTTGGAATGTTTCTTTGAAAACATGGTAGAATAAGACCATAACAGAGTTGATAGAATCCCTCTAATATATATATGAGAAACTTAAAACATTGAATAAAATTTTCTTGATTAAGATGTTATTGAATTTGAGGATATCTAAAGGAAGAAATGCATAATATATTTTGAATTATTTAAAGTTAATCCAAAGTTATCTAGAGTATATGAAAGTTACAATCATCGATGATTTTTGGGACATTATATTGTTATTATCTTTACCAAAATCATGGGAATCCATGGTGATAACTTTGAGAAGTTCAAGTAAAAATAATGAATTGGTTTTTACTGATGTTCGAAACCTGATTCTCAGTGAGGAGCTCTAAATAAGAGTAGGTTTAGCTTTTTTCCAATGATGTATTAAATACATAAGAAAGAGGATGGTCACCTCATCAAAAAAATATAAAGTAATAAAAGAGGAAATCAAGGGAAATTAGTGAAATAAATTCTTATAGAATGAGGTTTATTTGTTATAATTTTGGAAAGATAGGTCACCTTAGGAAATATTTTCTTGAAAGGAAGACAACCTCCAGAAGGATGGTATCCAGAGAACCGAGTGTAGCACTAGAGAGTAGTAAAAAATTACTTTTTATTATTTATACTCAAATGGAATCTTGGATCATAGATTCTATATTTTTATTCCATTACATAGGAGAAAAAGTATGCTTGTTTAAATATGTATCCAAAAAATTTGGTAGTGTGTATCTTATTGATGATGAATCTCCTAAAATTATTGGAAAGGGATAAGTGAATGTTCAGAAAAAGAATTAAAATTTCCTTGTAATAAAGAAAGTAATGCGTGTTAGAGGTCTTAGAAAGAACCCAATTTCAGTTGGTGTAATAGATAAAGTAGGTTTCATACCTATTTTAGCAGGAGTATGGAATATTACTCAGGATTATCTTGTCATAGGTAGAGTTGTAAAATATTTAAAGTTTTATTTTACTGAAATAGAATTGGGAACTATACTTTTTGAAAAATCATATTATATTTGTTCATATGTTTAAAATAATTGGTTTGGGTAACTTAGTGATAAAATTAGAAATATTCTTTTAGATAGGGGAATACTAAAACCGAATTATTTAGACTTTAGAAGATGTAAGATTTGTATACCTGGGAAGTAGCGAAAGGTTTCTTTCAATCCATTTTAAAGAACATAAAGAATATAGAACAAAACTAAACTTAATCAATAGACATTTATGGATAGGAAAATAATCATGTTGTTAAACTATGGTATGCCTTAGGAGTTTTAGATAGAACCAATCATAAGAAAAATATTCTTAATCAATAGAAGTATATAAACAATAGTAGCACAATAATTATTGAAAGAATTATGGTCTAGTAAAATACCAAAAATTACTCATCTCAGAGTTTTCATAAGTTTAGCATATATTCATGTGTATGAAAATATAATAGATAAGTTTGAATAAAAATACCAGGAATAATTTTCATAATATATAGAAATGAAGAATTTGGTTTTTGGATTTTTGATGATTAAAATAAGAAAGTTTTCATAATATAGAATGTGCTCTTTAATGAATAGATCTTTTGGAAATATCAAAACTTTTAAGTAATAGTCATTGAGAATAATGATTCAACATTAAATCAAGTTTATTAAAATGGTGGTTCTAGAGGATCACCTGTTTCAAAAATTTCATATGTTTTTGAGTCAATTAGAATATCATATATTATGGAGGGAAGTTTAAAGGTTTATGCATAAATTTTTTAAGTTCAGATAATAGAAAACATTCCTATAATATTATAAACTAATGAAACTTGTTCAAGTGTTTTGGAAGGTGAAGGTTTAAAGGTTATAATTCTAGAAGAATCTGAATCACAAGGTAATTAAAAATATATTTAAGGTTTATAATGAAGATGATATAGGTTTCTTACTTTTAATGAATGTAGGAGAACCAAAAATTACCGAAGAAGTGGATACTATGGGTGCTTTTAGAAAGTGAGAGTTTAAAATATTGGAGGAGTTGGATTCATTGTGAGTTAATAACACCTGGGAGATGATGTAATTAACCATAGGAAAAAAATAACTTGAGAAAAATTATTGAAAGAATAAGCTAAAATAAGGAATAAGTATATGGATATGCTGGTTATGAAATGGTTCTAGTAGAAGGAGGGTATTTATTTCTATAAAATATTATCTCTAGTAGTTAATCATTCTACCGTCCAAACTATTTTAAGCATGGTTACTTATATAAATTTTTATCTTATAAAATTGGATATGAAATTGGTTTTTATTCATAGGGATTTAAAGGAATATATTTATATGAAGAAACCAGTTAGTTTTGTGGACTAAACAAATAAAATCTTAGTGGGAAAATAGAAAATGGGTCTTTATGGTTTTAAATAAGCACCAATGTGTTGGGACCAAATGTTTTATAATTTCAAAGTAGAGAAAAGTTTCTCATGAAGTAAATCTAATCATTTTTATTCTTATAAGGTATTTAGTGGAAATTAATTTATAATCTTACTCTTATACATGGATAATATGCTATTGGTTAATTTGGACATCCATACAATTTAAAATTTGAAATATCACTTATCTGTGAATTTTGAGTTGAAAAATCTTGGTGAATAAAATAATATATTGGGATTGAGGATTAAACATGATAGGAGATCAAGAGTTTTTTATCACATAAGGATTTAATTTGAAAAACCATTTATTGATTTAGAATGGTCAGATGTAATCCAGTTTCAAATCCTCTCATTGTTCACTTTAAACCTTCGAAGGAGCAGGAACCATGGATAGGAGGAAAAAATAAGTTCATGGTGAAATTTTTGTGTGCTTCAGAAGTCAAAATTTTGATGTATGCTATGATGTACACTCATCCAGATATTACTCATGCAGTGGGAGTGGTTATCTATTTCATGCAGAATCCTAGGAAAGATCATTGGGAAAATGAAAATTGTATTATTTAGTATCTTGAAGGAATAAAAGGAATAACTTTTATTTTAGATACTATGATATGTTACCTGGGTTTGTAGATTTAGAACTTGTGGGTGACTTATACTCTCTGAAGAGCATAATTAGATTTTTTTATGATTTTAGTAGAACTATGGTCAGTTGGAAGTCCATGATATTACCAATGATTGCACTTTATACAAAATAAGTTGAGTATGTGGGTTGATGGAATATATCAAGTGGATGAGTGAGTTAAGGAATTTATTTTAAGAAATTATATGTGGCTGGGGGATAAGGTTGCTTTACTGTGATTTTCATAGTGAAATTCACCTGGCTAAGAGTCTAATGTTTCATTCAAGAATTAAAAACATTGACCTAAAGTACCATTACATCAAGAAGATATTGGAATATGGTAAGTTAGAGTTACAAAAGATAGTTTGGAAATATAATCCAACATACATTTTAACCAAGAGTTTAGGTCCATAAATACCAAGGCAACATCAAGCCTCAGTTAGGATTGGGTGAATGGATGGAGTTAGAGAAGCTTTATAAGCAACATAAATTGATGGTGGTGTCATGGTGTTCTCTAAAGTTATATTAAATTGGTAAATGTTTATATATCTGTGAAGTCTAATTTATTTTATTGATGTCAGTTTACTGGAATGAGTGGTTTAAGAATAACTTTAATTTATTGAAGTAGTGGAAGTGGTGGTGTTTCTTTTAGATTTTTTGAAAGGAGGTTTTTGGTAGGAGGTTATATAGAATTAGGTTATTCTAATGTTCTAAACTCTAGGTGGTATTATTATAGATGTTATTCTAGGAATTATAGAATATGGTGGAAGTTAAATTTACTATTGAGAGGTAGCTAATTTACCAGAGGTGGAATTCACACTAAGGATTTTCATAGGACATCGGTATTGGGGACAGTGGAATGGATGAACTCTCTCCTTTCTCAACGGACGGTGTAACCAAATGACCATATGGAATTCTTTATAAATAGAAGTATGGGGACAATTTAAAAAAATTTAAAATGATTAATTATTATAGTAATCTGTGTGTCTTATTAGTCAAAATCTGTAAACTATTTATTCTGAAGAAAATTAATGTTGTAATGTTTCTCCCATAAAGATATGACTTTCTATTTGAACCAAATAAAACCAAAGTGTTTTTCTCACTTACATTTACTTGTATTTCATGAATTTTTTGTATCTATCAAAGTGAATATGGATGAAGTTGTTTCTACTTAGTGTTGTGATTTTGTTAAATTATTTTCTTCCAAGTTCCAAAAAAACTAAGTTTTAGAGACTTCCTTCCAAAATCTGTTTCTATCAATGTGATTATGGATTGATTTCTTCTAGTAATTTATCACAACGATAGTGTAGATGAATTAGTTACACATATATGGTGTAAGGTGGTTAAATGTGGAAATTATACCTTAATATCATAGTGAAATAACCAATGAAATAATAAAAATCATATTCATCCATATAAATTAGTAAAAAACATCATGGAAAGTTCTAATAAATAACCCAAACCCATGATATATCAAAATGTGCTATATACATATCAATCATTTTTAATCGCAAAATAGTTCATACATTCCAATATCCTAAAAAATGAAGAAACTTGAAAAATCCATTGAAAATGGTCTTGAGCCCTAGCCCAGTCCCAATATCTCATGCTCTATCCCAGTATTCAAAATCAAGCACCAGTTATAGGGTGCTTTCAATTGTCATATCCTACAATCATGAAGTTCTCTTGAGTACCAAATGGTGGCTATAACATGGTGTGAGTATGACCCAGTGGTACCCCAAAAATGTCATATAAATCATATCCACTATTAGTATAGAGTGATTGTTGTTTTTCATAATAAAATTACATTACAAATAGATAAATAAATAAACCATCATTACCTCTCAAGTTCTAAAGTGACACCCAAGGTGAACCATACCTGCTTCATCCTAATCTGATTGTCACTGATCACAATAATATAAATAGGAATAATTGCCAATTACTAAGGGTTTACCCTAGGAAATAAATTATCTAACATAATATTTGATTTCTAAAGGGTTAACCTAGAAAACCAAAGTTTCGGTAATCCACATTGAATCTAAGTGGTATTTTCCCAAGGCATTCTAAAGTCTTAGGCATCATATCTGATTCCTAGGGGGCTACTATAACACCGTAAGATTTTGTGAAATATTTTTTTCAAATAAATTTAATATCTTTGATATTTTTTGTTAAATTAAACCCTAATTTTATCTTGTGTTACACACAACAGTATGTGTAACTTGTGATACATGATACACCGAGTTCAAACGAAACATAACATACTATAAAAATATAATCATTTAATATGATAGTTATCATCTAGCCATTAGAATAGAGGGTATGGATAATATTAACTAAATTATGAAAATATAGTCTAAAAATTTATATAAAATTAATTTTTTGGTGACCAATTAATTAGAAATTAAAATAAAAAGTATTTAGAAATAAAGGAAATCTTTTTCTGAAAAACTATTTTTATGCACAAAAATACATTTTGCCTTAATAAAATAAAAAAATCCAGCTAAATGATTTTAGTTAAATTTATATATATTCTATATTTAATAAAATTTATAATGTTCATAATATGTATTTTTTAGATAAGATATCACAATAAATCCAATTTTACACTTAAAAACTATATTTAAAAAAAATGTTTTTTCTCTTTTCTGTGAACTAACTTTAAAACTTGTTTTTTAAAATTTGAGAAACTTTATTTTAAAAGATAAAATTTATTTTTTGAAATAATAATTTTAAAATTATATTATAGTTAATGTTTTATAATTTTATAAAAATATTAGTTTTTTATGAATAATAAAAAATACTGAATTTTAATTGAAAACTGTCTTTTTGTTTAAATTATTGATAAAGTTAAATTATATTTTTAATTTATTTTAAATTAAAATTATATCAATTATATATATATATATTAATATAATTTTAGTCATTTTAATCATTTTGATATTGATTTTTTATTTGAAAACCTTGTAAACTTTTGGACATTTTCTCTTTGGAAACCCGCTTTCTCGTCACATCTGTTGGATTAATTTTAAATTATAATTTGAAAATTTTGTGAATTTAATTCAGAAAAATGGATTCAATATTTATAATCATAATAATTTTTATTATATAATAAGGTTAACTTAATTTCTTACTAAAATTTAAAGTAAAAATAGAAAAAATTATTTACCACGGTTATGGTAAAAATGGGTTTACGTAGTTAAACTAAAAAGATAAGGGTTAAAATGACCTAAAACATATATAAAATATATTTTTAGCCATAGTTTGACCATATAATTTATAAGTATTTATAATAATTAATTTTTTACCCTTTCTTCATGTTAAAAATGTGGGTAAACCTTTTTTATTTTCAAAAATTACAAATGTGCCCCTCACCTCATTTATAAAAGGCAACCCCTCTCCTCTTCTCTTCAAACCATCAAAAACTTTTCGTTCAGCCAATAACTAACCAAATAAATTCCTAAATTACCTCCTATAATAATAGAATACTCATTTTGATTATAAATCTAACCTATAAAGCATTTTGGTGTAAACCTAAGGAGGTTACCCGAAGAAGAGGTAATGCTCTTTAACAAGTGTTTTTATTTTATTTCTTCCTCCACATCATTTAATTATTATTAAACCATGATGATATAATAACATTATTATATTTAATGTGATTATATTTTTTTTATTTTAGTGTAATTACTTAAAAATATCTTCAATTACATCAATTGGGTTAAGAAATAATTATTTGTGTGTATGGTGGATTACCGCATCACGAACATATGTCATTTGTTTTTCCATTACCACCTCTCATGATTGGGAATGATAATAGATATAAAGTATATATATGATATTTATAAGATAATTATACTTATTTATTCATTATATCATATATACATTTTTTTACTTTCCATTCTATAGGGTATATGATAATGTTGCTCATGTGTACGACAGACTACCGCCTCGAGAAGCGTTGTGATTCGTTTTTCACTAATTCTTTACATGGAAGATAATAAGGATAAATTTAATGAGTGTATATTATATAAATGAAATAATTATTATATAAATTATATATTTATATTTATTTAAATATAATATATCATTTTTTTCTTACACTTTCACTCATTGAAATATGATAACGTCGTTCGTGTACGTATGGACTGTCACCTTCACGAAGCGATGTGACTCTATTTTTTCATCACCACACCACATGTATTATATGTATAAGTATATTTAAGGAAATAATATGTAATTAATATACTCAATTTAATTATATTAATAGATTCATTTTATGTTTTTTATAATTGGGGATTATGAATCAAAATATTACTAAAGCGGTAAGAGATTTCCATCTCACAATTTTTACTCCTGTGAGACACATGTCATATTCAACACATATTTAATGCGTGTTCTGTATATAAATACCATTAAATAATTTTAAGATGATTCAAATAAAAAAAGTATTGGGATTTACATATCAATTTTAGTATATCTCTTTCATGGGATTCACAGTTCAAAAGTTACCAAAATAGTAAGGGATTTTTGTCTAAATTTTTATTCTTTGAGAAATATGTTATGTTATGAACCTATATTCTTTTATGTGGTGTATATAAAACCCAATTGACATGTAATATCATGAATATATTTATTCTCATTATATTTTAAGTTTTTTAACATTATTCTTTCATGGGGATTATGATTTAAAGTTACCAAAGTGGAAAGAGTTTTATGTTACAATCTCATCGTTTATCAGGATTGTTTAAGATTATTATTACAATGATAAAATAATATGATATATCTATAAATAAACATGTGAATTTAATTATACTCTATTTATTCCATGAGAATACATTTTCCCTTTATTTTACTCTCTTTATGAACTCAAGAGTCCAAAAGAATGTTTTGAAGAAAAATCATCTTTATTTCTATCTTCGGTTGAAAACCCCTTTTCTTCCAAAACCATGTTTTCTAAAAATGAATTAAAAAATGATTTTTACATTAATAAAATGATTTATTAAATAAAATTTTACCCATGTTTTATTTTTTACAATTTTTTTGAAAGTAATATTCATGTCATTTCCCAAACAATGACCATTTGGATTTTACCAAAAATGTGAAAGGAATATCTATTTTAATGTGTATGACATGAAAAAAATTTCACACCATCATGAACATTGTTTTATTTGAAGATTCATTTATAAAATTTTGAGATTATTTTCAAAGAAACGGGTTTTAAAAATATTTTATAAATTTTTAATTTTAAAAATTTATTTTCAAAAAAAAGTTATCTTCCTTAGGAAACATTCCAACTAATTTTTATTTCAAAAACATTATCCATTTAATATGTCATCCCTTGATGTAATTTATTATTTTATGGGGAAATTAACCAAGGATACCATTATTATTATTATTTTTGAATGGTTTATGATTAAAATATGTTTATAAAACCCACTTCTATTCCACGAGTTATACCATGATAAAATGTTTATGAAACCCACTTATTTTCATGGGTTATTCTGTGAACAAATTATGAAATGATTATGAAAATTGTCTATTTTATATATGTTATTATTTGATGAAATTCTTATTAAACCCATTTCATTTCATGGGTTATGATATGTTGAATTTTTTATGATTTTGCAACACACATACATCTTATTTTTATTATGTGAAGGGTGGGACCTATATGTCCCAAAACTTCATTAGGTAAATATGGACAACTAATGAGTAAATATGTTATGTGGAACTTGATTACATGTTCATAATGTTATATGTGAACTCAATTACTTCATCACAATTTTATGTGTGAACTAGTTTACATGTAAACAATGTTATTTGTGAACCTGATTATATGTTTATAGTGTTATACATTGACCTATATTTAATGTCCATAATGTTATGTGTGGACATAGTTGAAAGTCCATAAGTTTATATGGGTACTGATTTCATGTCATTCACTTAAAGAGTGAACCTGTCTCTATTTATACACATATAAAATGTTATAACACTACCCCAAAACTAAGTTTCCATACCTTCACCCTTTAACAATGCTAAAAAAATCCCTAATAAAGGGTGTGCCTTTATCAGCGCTAAAAAATGCTGATAAAGGGTAATTTTAATAGTGCTAAAAATAGAACTTTTAAAAGTAACCCTTTATCAGCGCTTTTTTAGCGCTGTTAAAGGGCCCCCTTTATCAACACTTTTTTAGTAGCCCTGATAATGGGGAACTTTATCGATTTTTTTCCTAGAACTGATAAAGTGTATATTTAAAAAAATTATATTCATAAAAAATAATATATTGATATATAATTATATTTATATTGATATAAATATAATATATATTTTTTAAATATGTTTTAGATCAATTTGATATGTGGTAGATGAAAAACGGACACCCGAAGCAGAAGTTATGTCCGTTTGAAAGGATTAAGGACCTTTTATAGCATTTACGAATACGATAAGGTGTTATAGTGGTCAATGGAGTGTAGGTTTATTCTTAATATTCGATTTGATATGTGGTAGAGGCAAAACAGACACCCAAAGTAGAAGTTATGGCAAAACGGACACCCGGAGCAGAACTTATGACCATTTGGTGGAATTATTAGAATTTTTTGGCATTGAAGAACATGATAAGGGGTTCAAGTGGTCACTATAGTGTAGATATTTTCAAAAGATTCGATTTTATAGGTCACGTCTCTCAAACAGACACTTGAAGTAGGAGTTATGATTGTTTGAAATTGAGAAACCCTCCTAGCGCCTAAAAACCTAAGAAACCCGTAACTCACTAAAACTGCCATAACTTCTGATCTAGGTGTCCGTTTCAGTGCTAATAATAATTAAATCGAATCTCGTGAGATGAGTGAGAACTATTTATAATCTAAACCATGAGAAGATCAAAGAAACGGAAGATATATTAGTTATACCACTCTAAAAAAACTTCAACTTCAAACGACCATAATTTTCACTCCAGGTGGACATTTGGGCTCTGCCACATATAAAATCAAAGTAAGATAAGATATTTACAAATAAATATGACTTTAAAAAAGTTCTAGTGACATCACAAACCCTAAAACCCTAAAAAATAAGCATAAGTCCTCCAAAAATCCGTTTCTGTGTTCGGTGCCCTGTCAAATTTTTCTTAAAATGGTAATAACTCCCGATCCGTGTGTCTGTTTGGCCTCCACCTCCTTTTATTTCGTATTTAGTTCCATGAGATTTGGTTTGACTGGTTATAGAGTTGAAATTGACATCTAGATCATAAGTTATGCATGTTTCAGTTACTCTGCAGTTTGTTAGGTTTTTCAAGCCCCCATTTCTAGCACTTTTGTCCTGTCTGCTGTTTTTTCAAATAAATGTAACTTATGATCTTCCTCTACATTTGGAATCAATAAACTATCATATAAAATTTCATTTTATGATATTCAATTTTAATGGTCACATAGTTGGAACGGACTCTCGAATCAGAAGTTTTCGTCATTACCCTGAGTTCAGGGTTTATTTGACTTTCTCACTGTATTTATAGGTTTTGAGTGTTTCACTATTTTTACCTATTTTTCAGGTTTTCATGGATTGTTATCATTTTTTATAATGAAATTTTATTTATAATCAAATATATAATAATATATAGATATTTTTTTATATATTCACACATAGAAATTTAATTTTATAAATAAATAATTAAACATATTTAGATATAAAATATATTTATCAATATATAAGCCTTATCTAAATAAAAAACTAATATCCATTTTATTTAAAATATAAATATATGAATATTTATATACCTATATAATGTGTACTTGTATATATATATGTGTGCGTCGGTATTGAAAAACTAATATATATTATCTATATATTATAAACATATGTATATACATATTAATATTCAATATTTGTAAATATATATAAATATTTATAATTAAACTTAAACATACACATAATATATATATATATATATGTGTGTGTGTGTGTGTTGTATATATGTATTTATTTATTTATAAACACACACAAAAAAGAATATTTTATAAATGTATTTAATACTGATCTTATAAATATATATTAATATACGAATAAATATATTAATATATAAATATAACTCTCTCTATATATATATTAATATAACTATATATATATATAAATATATCTATATATATATTAATATATATATATGTTAATATAAATATATATTAATATACAAGTAAATATAACCAGATATATATATATAAATAAATATATATATTAATAAATGAAGAGAAAAGAAATATGGTAGAGGGGAAAAGGATCATGTGTGCAGGCAATAGGTCCCGAGTTTGAATCCAAGGGAAGGTAGGTTGCGCATGTGGGTGGAATAAGGGATAACACTGTTAAAGGGTGGGGGGGATGTTAAAGGCTGGGGGGTGGCTGGGGTGGGATGGTGTGGGGTGGGGGGGGGGTGTTGAAGGGGGATTCAAGTGCTGTTGAAGCCCCTCCATGAATTGCAGAAATAATATTTTGTTTTTTTAATGTTTTTTAACTTTTATCAATGGTAAAAAAAGCACTGATAAAGGACCCATTTATCATTGCTTTTTTTTTACCGCTGAAAAAAGGACCCCCTTTATCTTCATTGAGATTAATAGTGGTTTTTTAGCGCTATAAATGGAATTTTCTAGATCTGATAAATGCTATATTTTTAGTTGTATAATACGATGTTCATTGCACAAACATATGTCTTATGCCAATATTATTCTCTTGTGGCTCATGTAATTTGATTCCCTTATCATTCATGTCTTATGAACTTCCAATATTTATACTATGACTCAATATTTTGATCTTTGATATGTAGGGTATGGTTTTCAAATGTTATGATAATGTTCTAAAACCATTATTTTAATGTTATACTTATGTATATACCTTTTTTACATTTACTAAGAATATAAGATCACCCATTTTTATGTTTCCTTTACCCAAGTTATGAAGAAAGGTTTTAAGTAAGGTATGTTTGTGAAGAGTACTAAAGGGAAATATATTTATGGGAAATGTTCAAGATCTTTTTCCAATTTATAATATTGTGTACCTAGTCTCTAAATACACTTGAATATTATAGTCCACAGGTGTGAGTTTGTGTAATCTATTAAATATTCAACTAAAAAGATGCAATATTTGTGTATAAGAATTCCTAGGTTGCTATAGTTAGTATGATAGGAAAATTTTAGTTAAAATATGGAAACTAGGATGAGAAAACTTTTGTGAGATCCCTAGTGATATTTATAAATATTTTATAGGGATTTTGATAAGGATAACTCTAAGGATGATTCGAAGTATAGGAAAATGTCCTAGAATTTTGGTAAAAGATAGATCAAGTGGTTTTTAAGAAATTACAACCCTATCAAGATACTAAAAATGGATGTGGATCAGGAAAAAAGGTACCTAGAGGAAATAAGTCTAAAAAAAGGTGCATTGATATTGACTTGACGGTCACCTGGTTCATGAAAATGGGCATTGCTGCACACCCGATTTGACATTCCTGTGATATGATTTGAAAATTGAAAAACTCGTTATAAAACATTATGAAGGATTTAAATAGATGATGACTTCTAATGACCTAAGATAAACCTTAGGTGTCATATATTAAAAATAATGTATATTGATTTAGATATGCTATAAGTGAGTTTTCATGATTATTTGGTTTTCCAGAATGATTAGTTTTTCTCCACTATGCTTTTTGGTTTTAGTAAATGGATGGAAACAAAAGGAATCATGTTAACATTGAATTTGATGGAAAATTTAGTGACCATGAGGAACAAAATTTGATGATGACTAGAAATATATTGTGAATATTCATAATCATCTATCACATTATATGATTAAAAATGTGAACATTTTTGAGATTACTAACGCATTGAATAAGATGAAGATGTAATTTTATTAAATTTCATGTGGTAATGAACATAGAATAAAGAATATTACGATTCCTAAATGTCAATAAGGTGGGAAGAATAACCTAGGGGAATATATAAAATGGATGGTAAGATGTTATATATGTGGAAAATAAGGTCATTGATTGAAAAATTGTCGAGGAGTTCAATGTAATATGTGTGGGGAACATGGAAATTATCCAAATCAATGCCCTAATCCAAGAATTAAATTTTAGATAAAAGAAGGTACTATTCCATGACAACCATTAAATTGGAAGTGTTGAATTATTTATGTATTTTGATTCATGAATTATGTTGTATAAGTATTTTACCAATGATATTTTTTGTTATAAAAATCATGAAACTTCTAAGGATTCTGTTATTTTTGGAAGTATATATGTATCCAAGTAAGATTAACTTAAGATTTATGGATTCTATCACAAGTTTATGAGTTTAAGTTTGATCATAAATTCAAATTATTATAAACCCCTTTTGATATTTTTTATGTTGATAGTTTATCAAGTTAAAAGATATTTTGAGAGACATTTATGGAAATACAACACTTTAATTTTGAGGCTGAATTCCTTTTTATAGACATATGATTACAAGTATTATAAAACTGTAGGGTTTATGTAATATTTTATATTAAGGTAATTATGGGTTATTTCAATTTTAAAATTTTTTCTTAGAAAAAGTATAATCCACAAGTTGGGTGACAAACTATTGAATTCGGCAAGGCCCCAGGGCTTGAACCCACAATTGAAGGGTGACCATGGTATAACACCTGACATTAGCCTATATAAAATATTATTTCTGATGGGAAAATATAGATATAGATATTTTTATTATGAATATCAATACTTAATATGTCATCAATTAAAGGATGAGTGCAAAAGGTCTAAAAGGATGCTACAACCATTATCCACGCCAAAAAAGAGATGTAAAGACATCATTGTGGGTATTATCGTTAGAAACCCCAAAGAATATAAAGGTAATAATGCTATATGGATTATATTTTACATCCTTATGAATTCAACATAATGTATCTCTATCAAATAATATTTCTCTTTGGATAATTTTTACTAGATATACATTAATGACGTGTTAAGGATTGCATAGAGTACAATATTCAATTGTATCTGATCAGTATCCAAAGATTAATTTGATGTTTTAGTGAAGTTTTCATCAAGTTCTTTATATAGAGTTGAGTTTTAGCACTATGTATTATCCTTAAATATATGTCTAGTTTGAGTGAACAATTTAAACCCTATATTATATGCTAATATCTTGTTCCATGGATTTAAAATGTTGTTGGGATCAACACCTTCCTCAAGTTGAGTTTTCTTTAACAATAACAGTTTTCAATTGAGAATTTGTAACACCCGAGACTTTTATGTTATATAAATCATCAAAGGAATCTTTTTCTACACACAAAACTTTCTTGGCTTGCTTTACACGAAATCACGAGCTTCCTCGATAGCTTGCGTCGTACGCAATACCGAGTTTCACTAAACAACGATATACTATTAAAATATTATTAAAACTAGCCGTTATGAATAGTAATAACCACTTTTTGAAATTTTATAAATTTATTTTTCAAAATGGACTTCATTTTTGGATTCGTAATATTGAAATTAGCCTAGGGTGAAATTTTGGTATTTTTCTAAAAACTTTCAATTTTTGATGAATAGTGAAACCACTAAGTGGTAGTTAAAAAAACTGAATTTTTCATAAAACTTAATTTTACCGCTTCTGTGAGTGGAATTTCGAAAATCCGAGAGACATGGTTAATATCAAGGACTAAAATGTGGTTTAATGAGATGGAAATAATTTTTGGTGAATAGAAACTTTTTACTTTTTTTTACCACGGTTAAAAGTAAATAGGGTAATTAAGGGTAAAAATGATATTATTATTACCCTAACACATGTCCTAATTCTATTTTACAAGTGTAATTCGACCAAAAACAACCTTAGGAATAAAATATTACCATTTAGGCCCACTTGTATTAGATTAGGATATTTATTATTAATTTATTTAAAGAAGGGTTAAAATAGTTAAAATCAAAGTTTAATAACTAAATCATTTTTAATATAAGGTCATACATAAGATAAATTCGACTATAAATATTCATTAGAAATATAAAACGATTTCCTAAATAATGATTTTTTATTTGTAATTTTTAGACTTTAAATAATTTAATTTATTTATGACACAATGATGATGCAATAATTACCATAATAGTGAAAAATTAGAATAATTGATATTATAAATACCTAAATAAGTATAATTTGAGACTTTTTATGAATTAAACTAATTTTATAGGTTAATATGACATGTTAGGATTGATTTAATTAACTTTTTTCAAATTAATAATTCTGTTATGAGTTTAAAAAGAATCAACTATTGAATAGTGTCAAGATTGACATAAAATATTTTTTAAAACAAATATTATATTATTAATTGTTATTTTATTCCTAAAAATCTAAGGTTCGGACAAATGACTTAGATAAGCTTATATATATTAATAAAACACAACTTGGGGGTCTCTTGGATGTATATGGTATGTTTATTAACTATATAATATAAAAATACAAAGTGACATGGTAAATGTCAATCTAATTAACTAAGAGTTAAAACTAAAAGATAAGGTTAATATAATGATCTAAACTTGTATAAATTCTATTGGATGAGATTATTTCTACCCATACCCACCTTATCTTCTAAATAACTCAATTTGGAGCTATTTAAAACCGAACTTGACTTTATAATAAAATAATATTTTTAGTTATTCCAAAGGTGCCCCTCTCCTCCCTTATAAAAGGGCACCTCCTCCCTCTCTTACTCACACCACTTTGAGCCTTCAAGCTCGGCCAAACCCTACCGATTTCTCCTCTCCACTTCCCTAGAGACATCCTAGAGGTCCTGGTCTTCTTCAAAGACCAATTTTAGTTCCCTAAAAGAAGGTCTCAAAGAATCACTTCAAAGAAGAGGTAATGTCCATTACCGATTCTTTCATCTTTATTTCTTCTTCCACTTATTCTTCTTTAGTTGTTTCATTATGAAGTAATAACATCAGTATCGCTAATATACTGATATGTTATTATAAGTATGAAACAACCCTATTTCACCATCTATCCATCCTACGGAAAAAGAAATCACCGCGCGTGCGTACGTACGGAATATCGTCTCCACACCGTGGTGTAATTTATTTTCCACCACCACCTTACTTGGATGGGTATAATGGTGTAAATAATGACTATATATGACTATTATAAAGTGATATTGATTCTGAAATAGTATACATACACTCCAATACAATTCCACGATCATAGGAACGATATCATCACTCGTGCGTACGTACGGAATACCGTCTCTACGATGTGATGCGACTCGTTCTACATGATCTTCATTTCATAATGATTATATAAATGAATTGAATGAATTAATATGATATATATTACACTAATACCATTCTGTAAATGAGGTATCTATAACCTAAAGGTAAGAATAAGAATTTATTCGACAAAACACGTATAAGAATAAAAAGTTATAAACACCCGAATAACAAATAGCAATGAAATATTACTACTAAGAAGCTAAGAATATGACCATATATGATATCATAAAAATAAGTATGATTCTGGAATAAGTCAATAACATTATTCAAATCATTATACAGGAGTTTCGGACACGTACAAAGCATACCAGACCTAAGGTAAGGGAAATATTACAATCTCATTTTTATCCGAGATTGTTTATACTTTGGTATTTACTGGGGTGTATTTTATCATCCACATCCATATATCCTCAATATGTAATATTATTTCCATCCACCTACAATTTTTTAAATCCAATTTTACCCTTTGGGGAGTTTTTAGTAATGGATAATAAAGGAATATTTTGTCGTTTTTCGTACGAGGTACTTTTTGACTTTTCCGAAAAAAGTACGAAGAATGTTTTTTTAACTTATAAAGCATGAATGGATTTTTAAAACATTATTTCCAAGAAGATTCCTTTACAAGTTTTCAAGTTTATTTTTAATCAACTTCTTTTAGTTTCGAATTGTACGACATGTTAAGAAAGGAAAAGTGTTTTTGAAGCAGAAAGGATATTTTCCTCAAGAATGGAGTTCAAGTGTTTTATCAAAATTATTTTTCCATCTAAGATAATAAAGGGTTCTGTTTCTATCCATATTATTAAATTGATTTTATTATGTTGTGATGGAATTATATTTTTATGAATTCCTTTATCTTATATGAATTGTTTTATGATGTCACGATGTTTAAGATTCCCATTTTTATTACATGGGTTATGCAATGATGTATGATTTATGATTTTGTGGAACACATAAGAATGGTATCATTATGAGATGGGTGGGACCTATATCTCCCTCCAATTAATTGGGTAAAGATTTTATATCTCATGAGATAGACATGGATGGAATGGTAGGTTATACCGGTTAAGTGAAACAGGACTGAAACGAGGAGTGAACTCGGTTCAGAAATGGACTTTGTCCACTAAGATAGTCTTGGCAATGAGTCTTGACTAACAAGAAATGATTCTCTATGATTATGTGTATATACCACAAAGTTTCATGTCTTAAGTTATAATTATTGGGATTACATTTCACTTCTATGCTTTATCCCATGTTATGATATTATGATCTCTTTTGCAGGTTAAGATTTCCGAAAGTTATGTTCTTATGTATATGATGTGATTGATATTTCTTTTGTTTACCATTACTGAGCATTTGAGCTCACCCTTTTGTATGTTTTATTTCCCTAGGTCAGGAAGAAGTTTATTAAGTAGGATATTCCAAAAAGGGACTCTAGATATGATGAAATAAATGGGAGGCAAAGTAGATGTTTTATGAACCAATTGTTTATGTTTCCCAGTTTCTAAAGACTCTATACCTATACGGTCCTTTATTGGTTTTGTTATATGTTTTAATAAGTGTGCTTCAATTCTGAAGTAATAACAATGTATGTAAAGTATGGGTTGTTATAGTTGGTATCAGAGGAAAGGTATAGTCAACCTTTGGAAACTAGGATGTGAAAGCCTTAGTAAGAACCCTATGGATAAGTCTAAGCATAGTACACAATATTAGTGTTTTATAAATGGCCATGAATAACCTAGGATAAGACCTTAAGTGTGAAATTTTATTCTTGATTATGTGGTTTTCCTATTATAATTAGTGTTGCTCACACTATTCTTCTTGGTTTTAGTCAATGGTTGGAACCCGAAGGAACCGTGTTAATGCGGAATGCGATGGGCAATGCAATGATTGTCCCCATGATCAACCAAATGTTATGGGAGCTGGAATGCAAAATCTTGTAGCCATGCTCACAAAACTTTTTCAAGCTATGAATCATGCAGGACTTCCAAACGAGAAAAAAAGGAGCAACATTCTGTTGAATCCTTCATGAGACAGCGTCCACCTTCATTCAGCAGGTCTACTGATCCATTATTTGCTGAACAATGGATTAGTACTACTGAAAATATATTTTCAGTTCTTCAATGTTCTGAGCATGATAAAGTCATCTTAGCAGTGTATCGTTTGGAGGGTGATGCTGATCAATGGTGGAATATTATTAAGAATACGAGGCAAAGGGGTGAAATTGAGTCCATGTAATGGGATGATTTCAAGAACTTATTTTTCAATAAGTAATTCCCTCGTATTCTCCAAACAAATATGGAGAAAGAGTTTCTTGAACTAAAGCAAAATGATGATGAATCTGTTGGTACCTATGAAGAAAATTTTACAAGACTTGCAAGGTACGCTTCTGGTATTATTATCCAACCTGAGAGTAAGATCGATCTATTCTTTAGTGGCTTAAAACCAAGTCTTCGAAGGGCCTTAGACATAAGGGAATTCAATATCTACGAGGAAATCGTTCGATGTGCTCTCAAAGTTGAGATGGAGATTGGAGTAACCCATCAGTCATATAGGTTTGATAAGAAGAGGAAAATGGAATTCAAAGGAAAATCTAAAGAGCACAATGAAAATAATATGAGCTTTCCCTTATGCTCAAAGTGTGGAAAGAAACATGGAGGGAGTTGTCTTAAAGGGACAATTAAATGTTTCAAATGTGGAAAGGAAGGTCATCAGGCATTTGAATGCCGTAATGATGGGAAGAAGATGTCTAATGATGAAAACAAAGAAAGGGATGCACAGAATGAACCTACTACACTTCAATGTTTCAAGTGCAAGGAGATGGGACATTATGCCAATAAATGCCCTAATCCAAGGGTTGATGATGATGGTTGACATCAACAAACTCTTAAGGCTAAAGACAAAGGAAAGTCACATGCAATTTCTATCAGCGATGTGGAGTACGATAACGATGTGGTGAAAGGTACACTTACCATCCACTCTAAAGTAGAAAATGTTTTATTTGATTCTGGATCCACCCACTACTTTATTTATGAAGAATTTTCTAATGATATCACCGTATTACCTCAACAATTAGATGTTGAGTTAGCTGTGACAACCCCTAATGGCACAACAGTCACATCAAAAGTTTATAATTCTTCTCCGATTGAAGTTTGTGGGAAAGTTCTTCCTGCAAATCTTATGATCCTTCCTATAGTGGAATTTGATGTGATTCTTGGCATGGATTGGCTTTCTCTACATGGATCTCATATCAATTTCCAAAGAAGGGAAGTCACATTTCATATTCCAGATCAATCTAGGATCGTCTATCGATGCAAGGATGAACATAACCTTCCAGTAGAAATTCCTTCCATCTTATGGGTCTTGATTCCACTAAATGAAGGTTATTTATCTCAAATGGTTGGTGAGAAACTCACAATTAAGAATATTCCCATTGTACAGGAGTTTGATGATGTATTTCCGGATGAATTACCGGGTCTTCCACCGAATCGTGAAGTTGAGTTTTCAATAGAACTCGTACCAGGTGCTTTGCCTATTTCAAAGACACCTTATAGAATGGCCCCAATTGAGTTGCAGGAATTGAAGAAGCAACTCCAAGAGAATCTTGATAAGGGGTTCATATTCCCTAGTGCGTCACCTTGGGGAGAACCTGTTCTATTTGTTAAGAATAAAGATGGATCAATGAGACTCTGCATTGATTATCGAGAACTTAACAAGATCCCTATCATGAACAAATATCCTCTCCCGCGCATTGATGACTTATTTGACCAACTACGCGGATCTCAATACTTTTCCAAGATTGATCTTCATTCAGGGTATCATCAATTAAGGGTCAAAAGGGAGGATATACCAAAGATGGCTTTCCGTACAAGGTATGGACACTATGAATTTATAGTGATGCCATTTGGTCTTACTAATGCCCTTGCTATCTTCATGAATCTGATGAATAGAGTCTTTAGAGACTATCTTGATCAGTTTGTGGTAGTCTTTATAGACGATATTCTTGTATATTAAAAGATAAAGGAAGAACATGAAGATCACTTGAGAATTATATTGAAGATCCTGAGAAAGGAGAAGCTTTATTCCAAATTTACCAAGTGTGAATTTTGGCTTCAAAAAGTTGCATTTTTTGGGTCACATAATCTCAAAAGAGGGGATATCTGTGGATCCAAAAAAAACAGAGGTTATCGAAAGATGGTTGATACCAAAAACTATAACCGAGATCTGAAGTTTTCTTGGTTTGGATGAATATTATTGATGTTTTGTGAAAGATTTTTCACGATTATCTAATCCAATCACCAAGTTGACTCGGAAAGGAGTTAAGTTTTTTTGGATGGAGGAATGTGAAGAGAATTTCAAGGAGTTGAAAAGAAGGTTATCCAGTGCACCTGTGCTCACACTGCCTTGTAGTGGAGAAAGGTTTGTGATCTATAGTGATGCATCCAAGAAGGGATTTGGGTGTGTTCTTATGAAAAATGATATGGTGATAGCTTATGTCTCACGACAGTTGAAAATACATGAGAAAAATTACCCAACTCATGATTTGGAGTTAGCTGCGGTAATCTTTGCATTAAAGATTTGGAGGCATTACCTTTATGGTGAAAGGTGTGATATTTATACTGATCATAAAATTTTAAAGTATATTTTCACACAAAAGGAGCTGAATATGCGCCAAAGAAGATGGTTGGAGCTGATAAAGGATTATGACTGCTCAATCCATTACCACCCTGGGAAAGTAAATAAGGTGGCGGATGCATTAAGTCGACAAGACCATGCCAGTTTATCCATGATGAGGATCACAAAAGATCCAATATTTATGGATTTACAAAGAATGGATCTTGGAATTATAATGGAAGGGGAAAAATCTTATCTTTCTCAAATGAATGTTCAACCATCTATACATGTGAAGATTAAAGAGGCACAAAAAGAAGATGTCGAGTTACAAAAGAAGGTGAGAAATGTTCCTGAATTCAACCTTGATTGTGATGGGATAATAAAGTTCAGGAATCAGGTTTGTGTTCCTCCCATCCCCGAATTAAAGAAGGAGCTGCTGGATGAGGCTCATAGTTCTTCATTCTCTATTCATCCTGGAAGCACGAAGATGTATAGGGACTTGAAAGAGTACTTCTGGTGGGATGGCATGAAAAGAGATGTTGCTGAATATGTCTCTCGATGCTTGATTTGTCAACAAGTTAAAGCTGAGAGACATAAGTCTAAGGGGATGTTACAACCATTACCCATACCCGAATGGAAATGGGAAAACATCACTATGGACTTTGTCACAAGACTTCCTAAAACATCCAAAGGCAATAATTCTATCTGGTTCATAGTTGATCGTCTTACAAAGTCTGCACACTTCATTGCTATTAGAGAGGATTTCTCTCTAGATCAGATTTCCAGGATATATGTAAAGGAAGTGGTAAGATTGCATGGAGTACCAATTTCTATTATATCTGATCGGGATCCGAGGTTTACCTTGAAGTTCTGGCGAAGTATTCAGCATACTCTGGATATAGAGTTGAGTTTCAGCACTGCTTATCATCCTCAGACAGACGGTCAGTCTGAGAGAACAATTCAAACTATAGAAGATATGTTGAGAGCTTGCTCTATGGATTTCAAAGGTGGTTGGGATCAACAACTACCTTTGGTGGAATTTTCTTATAATAATAGCTTTCACTCCAGTATTCAGATGGATCCTTATGAAGCTCTCTATGGAAAGAAATGCAGGACTCCAACTTGCTGGGATGAAGTTGGGGAAAGAAAGCTATTAGGACCTAATCTCGTTGATGAAATGGCAGAAAAGGTCAGATCTATTCAACAACACATAAGAGTAGCTCAGAGTCGACATAAAAGTTATACCGACAACCGAAGAAAAGACCTAGAGTTTGAAGTGGGTGATAAAGTGTTCTTATGAATATCTCCCTGGAAGAGGGTTATGAGATTTGGAAAGAAGGGGAAGTTGAGCCCTAGATATATCGGTCCTTTCGAAATACTGGATCGTGTTGGGAAGGTAGCTTACCGATTGGCGCTTCCACCGAATCTCTCTCAAGTTCACGATGTGTTCTATGTATCTCTCCTGATAAAGTACATACCTGATCCTTCACATGTACTCAGCTCAGAAGTTGTACCGCTGGAGTAAGATCTTTCTTATAAAGAACAACCGATAGAGATTCTGGATCGTAGTGAAAAATTCCTACGAAACAAGACCACTCGATTGGTGAAAGTTTTATGGAGGAACCACCAATTAGAAGAAGCTACATGGGAGCTTGAGGATATGATGAGGGAGAGGTATCCTCATCTGTTTGTTACAAAGTGACGAATTTCGAGGGCGAAATTCATTTTAAGGGGGGTAGAATGTAACACCCGAGACTTTTATGTTATATAAATCATCAAAGGAATCTTTTTCTACACACAACACTTGCTTGCCTTGATTTACACGAAATCGCGAGCTTCCTCGATAGCTTGCGTCGTACGCAATACCGAGTTTTACTAAACAACGATATACTATTAAAATATTATTAAAACTAGCCGTTATGAATAGTAATAACCACTTTTTGAAATTTTATAAATTTTATTTTTCAAAATGGACTTCATTTTTGGATTTGTAATACTAAAATTAGCCAAGGGTGAAATTTTGGTATTTTTCTGAAAACTTTCAATTTTTGATGAATAGTGAAACCACTAAGTGGTAGTTAAAAAAACTGAATTTTTCATAAAACTTAATTTTACCGCTTATGTGAGTGGAATTTCGAAAATCCGAGAGACACGGTTAATATCAAGGACTAAAATGTGGTTCAATGAGATGAAAATAATTTTTGGTGAATAGTAACTTTTTACTTTTTTTTACCACGATTAAAAGTAAATAGGGTAATTAAGGGTAAAAATGATATTATTATTACCCTAACACATGTCCTAATTCTATTGGACAAGTTTAATTCGACCAAAAACAACCTTAGGAATAACATATGACAATTTAGGCCCACTTGGATTAGATTTGGACATTTATTATTAATTTATTTAAAGAAGGGTTAAAATAGTTAAAATCAAAGTTTAATAACTAAATCATTTTTAATATAAGGTCATACATAAAATAAATTCGACTATAAATATTCATTAGAAATATAAAAAGATTTCCTACATAATGATATTTTATTTTTAATTTTTAGACTTTAAATAATTTTATTTATTTATGACACAATGATGATGCAGTAATTACCATAATAGTGAAAAATTAGAATAATTGATATTATAAATACCTAAATAAGTATAATTTGAGACTTTTTATGAATTAAACTAATTTATATAGGTTAATATGACATGTTAGGATTGATTTAATTAACTTTGGTCGAAGTAATCATTCTGTTATGAGTTTAAAAAAAATCAACTATTGAATAGTGTCAAAATTGACATAAAATAGTTTTTAAAACAAATATTATATTATTAATTGTTATTTTATTCCTAAAAATCTAAGGTTCGGCCAAATGACTTATATAAGGTTATATATATTAATAAAACACAACTTGGGGGTCGCTTGGATGTATATGGTAAGTTTATTAACTATATAATATAAAAATACAAAGTGACATGGTAAATGTCAATCTAATTAACTAAGAGTTAAAACTAAAAGATAAAGTTAATATAATGACCTAAACTTGTCTAAATTATATTGGATGAGAGGATTTAGACCCATAGCTTCCTTATCTTCGAAATAACTCAATTCAGAGCTTTTTAAAACCGAACTTGACTTTATAATAAAATAATATTTTTAGTTATTCCAAAGGTGCCCCTCTCCTCCCTTATAAAAGGGCACCTCCTCCCTCTCTTCCTCACACCACTTTGAGCCTTCAAGATCGGCCAACCCCTGCCAATTTCTCCTCTCCACTTCCCTAGAGACATCCTAGAGGTCCTGGTTTTCTTCAAAGACCAATTTTAGTGCCCTAAAATAAGGTCTCAAAGAAGCACTTCAAAGAAGAGGTAATGTCCGTTACCGATTCTTTCATCTTTATTTCTTCTTCCACTTATTCTTATTTAGTTGTTTCATTATGAAGTAATAAAATCAGTATCACTCATATACTGATATGTTATTATAAGTATGAAACAACCCTATTTCATCATCTATCCATCCTACGGAAAAAGAAATCACCGCGCGTGCGTACGTACGGAATACCGTCTCCACGCCGTGGTGTAATCTATTTTCCACCACCACCTTAATTGGATGGGTATAATGGTGTAAATAATGAATATATATAAATATTATAAAGTGATATTGATTATTAAATAGTATACATACACTCCAATACAATTCCACAATCATAGGAACGATATCATCACTCGTGAGTACGTACAAAATACCGTCTCCACGATGTGAGGCGACTCGTTCTACATGATCTTCATTTCATAATGATTATATAAATGAATTGAATGAATTAATATGATATATATTACACTAATACCATTCTGGAAATGAGGTATCTATAACCTAAAGAGAAGAATAAGAATTTATTCGACAAAACACGCATAAGAACAAAAAGTTATAAACACCCGAATAACAAGTAGCAATGAAATATTACTACTAAGAAGCTAAGAATATGACCATATATGATATAATAAAAATAAGTATGATTCTGGAATAAGTCAATAACATTATTCAAATCATTATACAGGAGGTTCTGACATGTACAAAGCATATCGGACCTAAGGTAAGGGAAATATCACAATCTCATTTTTATCCGAGATTGTTTATACTTTGGTATTTACTGGGGTGTATTTTATCATCCACATACATGTTTACTCAATATGTAATATTATTTCCATCCACCTACAATTGTTCAAATCCAATTTTACCCTTCGGTGAGTTTTTAGTAAAGGATATGAAAGGAATATTTTGTCGTTTTTCGTACGAGGTACTTTTTGACTTTTCCGAAAAAAGTACGAAGAATGTTTTTTTAACTTATACGGCATGAATGGATTTTTAAAACATTATTTACAAGAAGCTTCCTTTACAAGTTTTCATGTTTATTTTTAATCAACTTCTTTTAGTTTCGAATTGTACGACATGTTAAGAAAGGAAAAGTGTTTTTGAAGCAGAAAGGATATTTTCCTTAGGAATGGAGTTCAAGTGTTTTATCAAAATTATTTTTCCATCTAAGATAATAAAGGGTTATATTTCTATCCCTATTATTACATTGATTTTATTATGTTGTGATGGAATTATATTTTTATTAATTCCTTTATCTTATATGAATTGTTTTATGATGTCACGATGTTTAAGATTCCCATTTTTATTACATGGGTTATGCAATGATGTATGATTTATGATTTTGTGGCACACATAAGAATGGTATAATTATGAGATGTATGGGACCTATATCTCACTCCAATGAATTGGGTAAAGATTTTATATCTCATGAGATAAACATGGATGGAATGGTAGGTTATACCGGTTCAGTGAAACAGGACTGAAACGAGGAGTGAAGTCGGTTTAGAAATGGACTTTGTCCACTAATATAGTCTTGGCAATGAGTCTTGACTAACAAGAAATGATTTTCTATGATTATGTGTGTATGCCACAAAGTTTCATGTTTTAAGTTATGATTATTGGGATTACATTTCACTTCTATGATTTATCCCATGTTATGATATTATGATCTCTTTTGCAGGTTAAGATTTCCAAAAGTTATGTTCTTATGTATATGATGTTATTGATATTTATTTTGTTTACCCTTACTGAGCATTTGAGCTTTCCATTTTGTATGTATTATTTCCCCAGGTCAGGAAGAAGGTTATTAAGTAGGATATTCCAAAAAGGGACTCTAGATATGATGAAATAAATGGGAGGCAAAGTAGATGCTTTATGAACCAGTTGTTTATGTTTCCCAGTTTCTAAAGACTCTATACCTATACGGTCCTTTCTTGGTTTTGTTATATTTTGTAATAAGTGTGCTTCAATTCTGAAGTAATAACAATGTATGTAAAGTATGGGTCGTTATAGAATTTATATGGATTATTTTTAATTAATTTAAGGAAATAAGTGTATAACTAAAACTTATTTAAATGAAGTTACACAAATAAAGCTATTGGGACCTGAGATAGATAATGAAATTGAAGAGAAGGTTAAGGAAATTCAACAACATATATGGGAAAAGTTGACAAAAATGTTATGTAGATAATCACAAACATGATCTAAAATTTAAAGTTAGTGAGAAATTATTTCTATGAATTTATACATGGAATTATTAATGGAAACACATACGGTAAAAGTTGAAAAAATGTTATGAAGATAATCATCGACGCGATCTAGAATTGGAATTCAGTGAGAATGTCTTTCTATGAATTTCTCTATGGAATAAAGAAGGGAAAACTAATCCCTAGATATATCGGTCCCTTTGAAATTATTAATCATATTGGGACCATATATTATCAATTAGAGTTTCCACACAAACTCTCTCTGATTCATGATGTGTTATATATATCTCTCTTGAGAAAGTACATACCTAATCCATTACATGTATTGAACTCAGAGGTTATGCCACTGGAGCATGATCTTTCTTATAAGGAATAATCTATTAAGATTATGGATGTAATATAGAAATTTATATGAAACAAGAATACCCAATTGTTTAATGTTTTTTTGGGTGAAACAACCATCTCGATAAAGTTATATAGGAACCTATGGGTGTAATGAGGTAGAATTATCCTTAGTAGCTGGTACCAAAGTGATAAATTTTAAAGGAGAATTTAATTTTAAGGGGGGTAGAATGTAACACCACAAGGTTTTGTGAAATATTTATATTTTAAAATAAATTTAATCTTATTGATATTTTTTATTACATAAACTGTTGATTTTATCATTCATTACACCCAATACTGAGCATAACTTACATTACACTCTACACTGAGTTTAAATGAAACATGAAATACTCTAAAAATATTTTTTTTAATATTATAGTTATCACAAAACCATTGTAATGTTAGGTATGAATAAGATTAAATAAATTATGAAAACGTATGGTCTAAACATGTATATAAAATGAATTATTTGGGTACCAATTAATTATAAATGAAAATAAAAAATATTTTGAAATAAAGGAAAACTTTTTATGAAAAAATATTTTTATGAACACAAACAAATTTTACCATAATAAATTAAACAAATAAATTTGGTTGAATTATTTTAATTAAATTTATATATTATATATTCAATAAAATATTTAAAATTAATCTTAATTTTTTTCTAGACAAGAGATAAGATTAAATCCAATTTTATGCTTAAAAACTATATTTTACTAAAAAGAAATTTTGTAACCTTTTTTAGTACTTACTTTATTTTTTTAAAACTATTAAATTTTACTTGAAGAAATAAATTTAATTTTTGAAATCATAATGTCATTTTTATCTTAGGGTTAATTTTTTATAATTTTCTAAAAAGATAATTTTTTTATGAATATTGAGAAATACTGAATTTACTTTTTTTTCATGTGAATAACATGGGTAAACCTTTTTGTGTTTCAAAAATTACAAGTGTGCCACTCACCTCACTTATAAAAGGCCACCCCTCTCCTTTACTATTCAAACAGTCAAATAATTTTTTATCACAAAATACCTAAAAAACTAACTTAAAAACTTCCATCATATCATCCTATAAGCCTTATTTTAGTAAAAAATCCATTCTAAGAAGGATTTTTGTGCAAACCTATGAAGTTTACTCGAAGAATAGGCTATATTCTTCAATGAGCATTTTTATATTATTTATTCATACACCTACTTTAATTATTATTAAAACATGATGATATAATACCATTAGTATATTAAATATTATTATATATTGTTATGTTAAGTTCATGACCAATAAATATCTCCACTTATATCAAAAGGGTTAAAATATTACCATTCGTGTGTACGACAGACTACCTCCTTGCGAATCGATGCTATTCGTTTTTTCATTACCACCTATCACAGTGGTTATAATGAGGGATATAAATTATATATACATATATATGATATTTATTACATAATTAAAATTATAGAGTCCTTATATCATATATATATATTTTTAACTTACATTCTCTATGGGATATGATAACGTCACTCGTGTGTACGGCGGACTACCTCCTCACGAAGTGATGTGATTGATTTTTCTCTAACGCTTTACATGGAAGATAATAATGATAAATTTAATGAATATATATAATATAAATGACATAATTATGATATTAATGACATATTTATCATTCTTAAAAATAATATATCTTTTTTTTCTTACATTTTCACTCACTAAAAGATGACAACGTCCTTCGTGTATGTGTGGACTACCGCATTCACAAAGTGATGTGACTCTATCTTTTCATCACCACACCACATGGATGATATGTATAAGTATATTTAAATAAATGATATTTTATTTAATATTTTATTATAAATATTTAAATATAAAATGTTACTTATATCCTTTCTATAATGATCATTGAAAAATGGAAATTTTACTCATGCATACATACAACCTACCATCTCCATGATTGCAACATAATTAATTTCTCAAAAATATATTTAATATTTGGAATTAAAAGTATAATTTATATATAAATATTATAATTATTTAATTATTATTATTCTAGATATTATAGAACCATTATCAAATTAAGAGGAATAGAAATAAAAAATCAAAACATATATGAAAAACAAAGAAGTTATTACCCAAAATGGGATTTCAACAAATAATTGGATATAAATGGGTATTAAATAGTCATAATTAAATCATATATAATATAAAATATATAATTATGGTTCTATAATAGATGTATAATAAACTTATATTTATTATTTTGGAGGTTTAAATGTGTACAAAGGAAGTTGATACTTAAGGTAATGGATTTGTAGTTTCTCTTTTATTTCTGAGAGAAATATAAAAATTCACCACTCTTTTATTTTATATGGCATGTATACTTACCCTATAAAATTTTATATCATTAATATCCTTATTTTTATGATATTTAAATTTAAATTTTATTTTATTCTTTATTGGGTCTTATGATTCAGAAGATTACTAAAGTGGAAAGGGATTTCCATCTCACTTCTTACTTCTGTGAGGAAAATGTCATGTTCACCACCTATTTACTTTTTGTTGTGAATATAATACCCATGAATTCATTTTATGATGATTCATATAAAAAATTATTGGTATTTACATATCCATTTTAATATCTTTATTTCATAGGGTTCATGGTTCAAAATTTACCAAAACAGTAAGGGATTTTGTCTCAATTTGCCTTATTTGATACATATGTTATGTTATGAACCTATATTCTTTAATGATGTGTATATACAGTGAAATTCACATTTAATATCATGAATTTATTTATTATAATTATATTTTAAGTTTCATTTAATGTTATTCTTTCACAGGGCATACGATTCAAAGTTACCAAAGTGGTAATATTTTTATGTTACACTCTGATCGTTTATTGAGATTGTTATTTTTATTATTCTAATGATGAAATATTATGATATATATCTCAATAAAATATTGAATTTTATTCTCCATTTTTTATTCTATGAGAATACTTATTTTACCTTAATTTTACACTCTTTATTTACTTAAGAGTTCAAAATAATGTTTTGAAGAAAAATTATCTTTATTTTTCTCTTCTACTGAAAACCATTTTTACTCCAAAATAATGTTTTATAAAGATATTTTTTTTAAATTCTTAAAATGATTTATTAAACACATTTTTACTCATGTTTTAATTTTTAATTCTTTTAAAGGAATCTTCATGTTGTTTTCCAAATAATTATTATTTTTCTTTTATAAAAAATGTGAAAGGAATATATGTTTCAATGTGTAAAAAAATGAATAAAATTTCCCAACATAATGAACATTATTTTATTTCAATATTACTTTATAAATTTTCAAGTTTATTTTCAAAGAAATGGATTCCATAATATTTTACAATTTTTTATTTTTAAAAATTTATTTTCAATGAAAAGTTATATTCCTCAAGAAATGTTCCAAGTGATTTATCGTTAAAAATAATTCTCCATATAAGATGACATCCCTTGATGTAATTTATGATTTTATGGTGATACGAACCAAATATACCATTATTAATCTTTACTTTATTGGTTTATGATGAAAATATCTTTATAAAACCCATTTCTCTTCCATGGGTTATACCATAATAAAATTTTTATGAAACCCAATTCTTTCAATGGGTTATGATATGATTAAATGTTGAAATAATTGCAAAACCTTTATATTTTACATAGGTTATGATATGATGAAATGTTTATAAAACCCATTTAACTTAATGGGTTATGATATGATGAATTATTTATGATATTTTAGAATAAATACATATGATTTTCATTATGTGAAGGGTGATACATATATCTCCCTCCAATGAATTGGGTAACGATGGATAACTCATGATTAAATATGTTATGAGTGAACCTGATTACATGTTCAGAATGTTATACATAAAACTTATTACATGTTCACAATGTTATGCGTGAACATGATTATACGTTCACTGTGTTATTCATGGAACTATATTTTATATCCATAATGTTATGAGTGAACCTGGTTGCATGTCCATAAGTTTATGAAATGGCTTGATTTCATGTCCTTAACTTAAAGAGTGAACTTGTATATATTTATACATGTTCACAATGTTATAAGTTGATGTGTATTCCAAAAACATATATATTATTCCAACATTATGCTCTCATGGATCGTGTTCTTTGATTCCCTTATGATTCATGTAATATGAACTTCCAATATTTATGCCATGAATCAATATCATGATCTTTGATATGCAGGGTATGATTTTAAAATGTTATTCTCATGTTCTCAAACCCTTATGTTTATGTTATGATTATATATCTCCCTTGTTTACCCTTACTGAGTATATGATCTTATCCCTTCTTATGTTTCCTTTCCCCAAGTTATGAATAAATATTTTAAGTAGGGTATTTTTGTGAAGATTACTAAATGGGAATATATTGATGGGAGATGTTGAATACCTTTCACCAAATTAGAATATTATGTACCAAGTATCTAAAGACACTAAACTATTATAGCCCTTAGAGATGAGTTTGTGTAATATATAGAAAATTCATATAAAAAGATGTAATATATATGTATAAGAAGCATGGGGTCACTATAGTTACCCTATGGAATCAAAGTATCATTCATTATCCTCAAATAAAATTGGGATTTCCCCAATACATTCTAATATATCATGCATCCTATTAGATTCCAAGGGGTTACCCTAGGAAATAAAGTAGCATGAATCATCATCAAATCTAGTGGGTCTTCCCCATAACATTCCAATGTCTTAGAAATAATCCATGAGTACTAGGGGTAACCATAGGTAATAAAAGTATTATGCATTATCATCAACCCCTAGAAGGATGGTCCTAGGTGGTCCATTTAAATCATGTATTATTACCAAATAAAATGAGAATGCACAAGGCATTCCAAATCAATATTCATAACTCAAGTACGTAGAAAATTAATTAATCAATTAATTTAATTCAATTATATTAGGTCTCACATAATAAACATGTACACTAAATCCTATAGCAAGGGTCAATGATAGAATTATAGGCTCACATCTAGCTTCCAATCACAATGGATGATGGTATATTTCATAGAGAATTGAGGTATAAAGCCACTTATAAAGGGAGAGATCAAAATGGAGAGGAAGGGCATCATACATACCATTCGAGAGGAAATCCCCTCTTATATTTCAAATACCTAATTAATTAATTAATTAATTAATTAACAAAAAAATAAAAAAGTCTCCAGGAATGATTCACGGAATGAAAATTAGGTCCATTACATGAATAAGTTAAGATAGGGTCCCTCCCCTCTACTTTATCCTTTCATGGCATGACCCTAATGGTCACACTTAGACATAAGATTTTCAATTTCAGGCCTACATGTTCTTCCCAAAACCTTGCCATTCTTCTTATAGACCCCAAAATGTTCATAACTATATAAAATACATGATATTTATTGAAATTTAAAATTATTAATACCTTTAAATGTTTTATGGTTTTATAACCTCAACACCTTATAGCAGTTCATCCTCAAGCTGCTCTCATAGACATTACTAGGCATCATAGGTACAAAAATCTGGCCATTGAGACCTCAAATCAGACTCTTGCTCCTATTTCTCCTCTTAGATATGTCAGTACTACCCCTATACTCATACTATAGGTATTTTCTTAACATTAATAGACCTCTCACTATGATCCACTATACGAATTGATTTCTCATCAAAGTATGTGTCAACCTAATGTTCAATATCTTTGATATCAATAATGTGAGATGGATCAATGTAGTACCACAAAAGCTATAAAACGTGGAATACATAGTTTATATCAATGAAACACTATAGGAGATCCAAATAGTACGCCATTGGACCAATCCTCTCTATTATCTTAAATTCCCCTATAAACTCGGGTGCCAAATTCCTCTATCTCCACACATGGTGGTGTACCAACCTTGATAAAACTTGTAAAAATAACCATTAAGCCACCTCAAGTTCAATATTTCAGGGAAATAAATCCTCATATGACCTATTCCTACTATGGGTGGTCATTATCTACTTCTGGAACAACTGAACATGATTTGTAGTCTTCTACATGAGACTCAGCCTAATCGACATCGACACACCATCCTCCAACCAACATAGTGGTCAACGACACGATTTATCATATAAGGACTCATAAGGTTCCATCTAAATAGTATCCTTATTAAAATTATTCTAGTGAATTAAAATACATCTAAGTGGCTATATTTGGGGTTTGGATTAGTGGTAAGCACCTCGTAATCGTACATGAGAAATGGGGGTTCAAAATCCATTGGGTGCAGTACTATAGCAGTGGAGGTATTGAAACAATGAAGGGTACTATAGCGGCGGTAGGGCACTGTAACAGTGGAGAGTACTATGAGGGTACTATAGCAAGCATGTACTATAAAAGTAATATTCATAGAACGGGCCTTGAGCCAAAAATTTGGGCCTATGGGCTATATAATAGGCTACATGCCCACTGGGCCTTCGGGCTATGTAGCGGGTCTCCCTCTACCCAATTAAAAGAGGTATTTTATTTTCTTTTATAATAAAATGAACATTTGGCCACAACCTTAAAAAACTAAACCTAAGTAGTCCTACTAGGAACTAATAAAATTCAAGATGTGTTCTCCCAATATATCCTTTAATATACAAATAGTTTACTTGGATTTCCCATTCATCTATGGATGATATACAGTTCTTAGATGCACCTGTGTACCAAGAACTTTTTATAACCCTTTCCAAAATTGTGATGTGAAATGGGAAACTATTCCTGAGATAATACTCTTAGGTATCCCATGTAATTAAATTTTTTTCTGAACATAGAACACTCCGAGATCATCTAGTTAAAATGTCTCCTAGATTAGAAGAGAATGAGACACATTTATTAACCGATCCATAATTACTTAAACCACATTGTTTTATCATGATTCCATTGATAACATTATTATGAAATCCATGGTAATTCCATCCCACCTATCCTTAAGAATGGGTAATGGTTGTAAAAGAATAGTGGGAAGCTGGTGCTCAACCTTCACCTATTGACAGGTGGATCAAAACATGACAAAAATAGTCACATCCTTTTTCATCCTTGGACACCATTATTTCTAGAGTATAGTATGATAAATATTAGTTAGACCCAGGTTCACCAACCACTTCAAATCACATGACTCTCACATCAGTTCCTCTTTTATTTCTGTGGGAACCAAGATGAATATATGAACATGGAAAATCTCATCATCTTAAATGACCTAATCTGGTGGTAGCTCCCCACCATATATATTGTCCCTTGGGTCTAAAAACTATAGATCCAATAGTTTCCTTCTATTTATCCTATTAAGAATTAAAGGCACAATAGACAAAGTAATAAGGGTCACTTGACCCTGGTACTCCTGAACATCCAAATACATCTCAGTAAAGTGGGCCATCAACTGCCACTCACTACTAGACTCTTGTAATTCCTAGGCCTGAGTCTTCTAGCTCAAATAATATACATACACAATAACCTTTACACAGTTATAAGTTATCTAAAAATAAAAGGATTTCAGATAAACAACCCCCCTATAATACTAAAGGTTCAAGTCCTAATGTGAGAAAATGCATTTTAGGAATTTTAAGTTGGTATACCCCAAAAATTTATCCCCAAGTAAGTAATGTATCCAATATATTAGGCAATGTAATATTGAATCTAGATCCATGTCACATGTATGATAGTTTTTTCATGTGTTATCAGCTTCCTATAACCATACCTAGCCATATGATTTTCTTGCATCAAAATTTCCCTTATCCCAACGCCTGACATATCACAATACATTGTGTACTCCCTACCTAGATTGGCAAGAATAGAATCAACACTATAATAAATTATTTTACTTCAGTTCTTAAAAATCACTCTCAAAAGAATAAATAATGTGAACCTCACTCTCCTTTTGGTTAGTCCCATCATTAGTGCTTCCAAATGGGAGAAGTCCTGGATAAACCTCTAGAAATAACCAGATAAGACCAAATATCTATGTAAATCAAAACCTTTCTTGGGATTATCCTAAGAAAAACCTATTTTGACCTTCTTATGGTTTATAGATACAATAGAATCAGATATTACATTCCCTAAAAAGTAAAAATATCCAATTCAAAAATAAAACTTGGAGAACTTGATGTAAAGATGATACTCCCTAAGAGTTATCAAAATGATCTCTAGGTGTTGCATGTGTTCCACCCTTTACATAGAGTGCATGAGGTTATCATTCATGAACCAACCATGATGATGTATAAATATGAGTGGAAGACCCAATTCATCAAGGCCATAAATACCATTGGAATATTCATAAACCTAAACAACATCATCAAATACTCTTATAGACCATACTTACTCCTGAAGTTAGTATGTGGTATGTCTGAAAGTATTACCCTCAACTTGTGGTAACCCAATCTCCAATTGATCATAGATTATAATCAAGCACCTTTAAATTGGCCAAATAGTTCATCAATACGTAGAATTAGGTACTGATTTTAACCATAATTTGATTTAGCTTTCTGTAGACTATTCAAAACCAGAAAGAACCATATACCTTCTTGAAAAAAAAGGAATAGAGAACCCCAATGATAGGTACTCAAATAAATGAATCCTTTAGCTTCCAAGTCATATAACTGAGACTTAATATCTTGAATCTACACTAAATCCATCCAATAGGGTGGAATATAAATATTATTTTCACCCAACATGAGATCAATGGTAAAATCCACCTCCCTATTTGGTGGTAAGCTTGAGAAATCACTTGGGAAGAAATCCTAAAACTGAAAAATAATAGATGGAAAAAATCATACTATACACCCATATTATCCAACATAATACTAGAATCCTAGACTATAATATTTCCCATCTAATAATGATCTAGTCTTTTAAAACCTACCTATACAACCCATTCTCTTGCGTATACATACTTACTACCCTTGAGATATATTAATGACACCCATAGATGGTAGAAATTGATGTGTTCTTAGTACGACAATAACTAGTTCATAATGAGAATCACATCAAAATCGATCATATCTAATAGAAAGAGGTCCTAAAGAAACCTATAACCACCAATATCAAGAGAAAATTCCCTACATTGAAGAATTATTTCGGATCACATCACTAAAAATGTGTTAATAGACATCACCTTATACAAATTCCCTACTTTTATCCCTAGTCCATCCATAAATTGAGAAGATATGAAAGAATGTAAATCCCTTGTATCAAATAAAGTGCATAGAAAAGTATAAGCTAACAAGATTATACCTCAGACTATAGAAGGTTCTAAATCCTGGCTTATAGCTGTAGGCTATATAACTAGTAGCTAGACTAAACCATAACCTCATACCCCTACAAAGCTCCCTAAGATTCACTACCCTAATAGTGATTCTACCTTGACCATTAATTACCATGACCGGTTCCCAAACATAAATGTATAGGACAATGTAAAATACTGACCTATTATAATTAACCAGGTTTAGTCCCTAATACTTGAACTTATCCAGATCCTTTATCATGGAGAAACCAATGATAATTCTTACAAAACCTATATAAGCACCACATTTTCCCATATTCTCAACACTCAATTGGTGGTTGATCACAATGAGTCATAATGCGTATAAAATTTCCAAATTTGTGACACATCACTACACTACCTCTATGAGGAGGAAGAGATAAAATAAAACCTTAGATAATATTCTTTCCAATTATCTAGAATAAATTGTCAAAATAATAATTTTTTTGTTTCTTGAAGTCCCACCACTAGTAATCCATATAGAATCTAACTTCCCTAAGCCTCTAACCTCTATCAAGTTCTTCTATGAAGTAAGTTTCTAGTTCACTATCTAAAAAAATGATGAATTTTAGAAATATTCACCTGAACTATAATGTCATATCACATCCCATACTCAAAGTATCTCACTCGAGCTGCCTCACCCCTTACTAGAATAGGTGAAAATCACAACAAATCAGTAAAATGATCTACATATTATATTTCAAACATATTCCCCTACATAACATGCATGGATTCCCTAGCCCCATCAGCTCTCAGGGTCTCTGGAAAGAAATGGTTAAAGAAACTATTCTCTAAGTCCTTTAGGAAAAACTAATGTATTAATATACCTATATTATAATTTACCACAATAAATTCAATGGACCTAGAAGCATATGAAAATCTAGTTTCACCATCCCCTTCCAAGGCATCTCTATGTTCTCAAATATTATTCAGATAGTCTCAATCTAGAACCAAATTTCCTAGGGACTACCCTCCCTAGAAAATGATGATGGTTTCTATAGCAGGAACTCCTTGGTCAACATAGACATCGTCAACACAACACAATGATCCTCTCTCTCTCTACAACCTACACCACCCATAATAAGATCATTTTGAGAAGGTAATACATCTTCTGTCTTGGTAATATAGGAGGGTCTGACCATATAACCACTGGGGAATGCTCATCACCACTTTCTGGATGCTCAATTTATCATTTTCATAGAGGCATTTTTCTATAATTCCAAACACACATCTGAAAACATGTTACTATAATAATATTGATATCATAGTTTATGGAAAGAGATAAATGAAATAACACCCAACTATCCCCTATATCCCATACCACATGAATCTCATAGTTTATGTGCTCTCACTAGACCCATCCATCCATACACAAGGTTGATTATTTGAACACATAAGGTTCATATCATACACATAGGATACATATCATCACACATATCCATTTACTTAAATAATAATTTCATAATTGAGGCTCATTTAAATGAAATATCAATTATATGTTATAGAGGGAAATTATTTATAAGTTGTAATTGGAATTTTATTTATCTGAATCCACATAATAACTAAGATAAGTGATTATATATTACACTTTTAACCATTTCTAAGAACATCAAAGTAATATTTCAAAATAAATTTATATGGTAAAACACTATATATATATTCCTACCCAAACTTTAAATAACCAACCCTTAACATCATAAAGACAACCGACCATATGAAATCATATCAATGACATGAAAATCCTATGTTTTTGGTATACTGCATGAATGAACACCCACTTTACAATTTTTTCAATAGGTAAATTCCATAAACCATAAATTCATAATCATGTGAATCACTCCAGGTGAAATAGGTTACTATTAAAATAAAAAATCATGAGTTATAACCCTATTCTTAGTAATGTGAGCTTTCATCTTACACGGGTTAGATACTTCCAAGAATAAGTTTCATACCATGTTATAATAATTCCCTAATTAGTTTCTACATTACCTACATAGTTAGAAATAAATAAAGGGAATTGATACCACTTTTTAATGTCCCCTAGTTCATGAAAAATAGTCTACGTCGAATCGAAAAACCATCACATGACTTCAGGTGTGACTCCCTGTATGCTAGAGGATACCGACTAGAAACAAGGGTATAAGGTGGTATGATGAGAAGACTATACCCTTATATTAGAGTGAAATAATAAATAAAATAATAAAAAAATTAATATATAGATAAAACTATAAAATAACATAAAAAAACTTGGTAATATATAACCAAAATCCATGTCGTATCAAAATTTTATATATAAATTTCAAGAAGCCATACATCCCAAAATAGGTCATATATGTCAATATAGAAAAATAACTGAATAAAAGAACTGGGAAAATCCACTAAAAATATTCCCAAGTCCAGTATTGATCCCAATATCTCCTAATCCATCCCAACCATTCAAATAAAGCATCAATTATAGGGCACTTTCCCTCGACTTTTCCTACAATCATAAAGTCTTCTTAGGTACCAAAAGATGACCTAATCATGATGTGAGTATAAATCAATAGGACACATATAATGGAATCTAAATTATATCTAGTATAAGTATCTAGTTTATGTTTATGTTCATAATAAAATAGAAGAATAAATAAATAAATAAATAAATAAATAAATAAACCATTTTCAACCCTTAGGTTCTAAGGTGACACTCGATGTTGACCACACCTTCTTAAACATAATATGGGTGTCTCTGATCCCAATAATATAAATAGTAATAATTACTAAATACTTGGGGTTAACTTAGGAAATCAAGTATCAATAATCATCACAAATTTATATGGGATCACCCTAGTCAATCAAAGTTTCATGAATCCTCACTGAATCTGAGGGGGGTTCCCCATGACATTCCAAAGTCTTAGACATCATCACCAATTCCTAAGGGGTTAACTTAGGTAATCAATTTATCAATTATCATTTCAAAATATAAGGGAGATTACCCCAAGGTGTTCCAAAATCTTAGGCATCTTCATTGTAACAAACCAACCAGGGTAGACCTGACACATCACCCAAGCTATCCCACCACAAGACTTGATGCTTGTTCTCAATCACCATGGGATGGTGACAAGCACCTGTGTATTAATATACAAAACCATGGAAATTATTTTTCCCTAAAAGATACCACAACATGTATAATATATAATAAGATAAAATAAACAACCATAGTACAATTATTAAGAAAATGTACTTAACCACGAGTCATACAAAACTAAGACAAAAGGATAAAACTATAAGCAAAACCAACCAAGAAAAAAACAAGTGTCCATATAGCCATCCTTCAACACCATACCAACCCATAATTAAGAAGACATAAACCAATAAAATCTAGAAAACTACATGATGATATTCTCTTTACCTATTTTTGGAAAAACCAAATCTATATATGCCCAATGACATATACAGGGCGTGAGGAAAATTCCCAATAAGATAACACCATAAATCTATACAATGTATATCATTATGAAAAAATTAGTTCTAGATTTTAAATCAATATAAGTTTCATAAATATATTTCATTTGAAAATAAAACATACTATGGACTTTCTTTCAAAATAGTCTATATTCAAATCCATAAGAATATATAAATTTACATGAATGATAAAATAGAGGGAAAATGTAAAAAATTATCCATATCTCAAAATATAAACATATGATAAATAAAATAATAAACAATATAAACAATAATATCACTAAGCCCAAATAGTATTTAGATTATGGGAATAAAATACAAGGATACACAAGAAATACTAAGATGGAAAAACATGATTCCTATTGATACCGAGTCCTATAAAAATCAATCAATATTAAGAAACCCACTATCTACCACAATATAATGAGCACTTATCCATAATCTCTAGTGGTACCTCACCAAAAGGAAAGGTACATATATCCATAAATCAATGCACCCAAGGTTCCAATGCGCTATGTATTTATAAAACCTTCAAGTAAACTATGTTCACAATTTTATAAAACATTTTCACAAGTAAATAATTATCTCTCCCATGCTTGAAAACCCATTTTAGATCCAAAATCATCTTTGAAGAATTTCATGAAACAAATGATTCACATATAACAATTTTTATGGAAAACCCTCTTTTAAAACCATTTCCATGCCAATAAAGATGCATTTTTAGAAAATATACCTCATAGATATCAAATCAATCTTTTTCATAAGCCAAAATTAAAGTAAAACACAATGAGTATAAATTTTTCCATGAGAAAGAACCACTGTATAGAGACACCCACCTCTTTAATGGAGAAAACCTAACCTCCTTTAAAAATGGTGATTGGAAATGAATAGATGAAGTCCTACAAAGCCTATATCCATGAGAAACAACATTAATTCCTTATAAAACCCTCTATATTCAGTAATCATATCCCATTAGGGTTATAATGAAATAAGGGGAAGAGATACCAAGAGTGGATATAAAGAAAAAAGAAGTAAACAAGAAGATATTCTCATATATAATGAATTGATCCACCCAAATTAATGGATAATTTAAAAGATACTAAGTGAGAAACTCATAGAGAATCAAGGAAATACCAAGTCAAGGTAATGAGGGATTAGGAGGAGATTGGAGTAAAAGATAAAAATGGTATTAGGGTAATTTTATAATTATAAGAAACCCACATGGGTCACATGATTAAGATGAATTATTAAAAAAACTATGTTCTATCCATATGGTAGCTAAAACCCCTTGAAAAATGAAGTGTATAATTTCATAGGATTATTCACATAGTTATAAAACCAAAGGATGTTTTCAAATGAAATATCTTGATGAAACTTTTTTTGTTTTAAATATATAACTAATGGTTTCATTGTGAAAGAAATTGTATAGATTCATGAAGGTATTATACTATGAATTTTCCGTTCACTCTTGATATGACTTTGGGTGAATGAAGATTTGGTTTTATAGGACATAGTTAAAGGGATGGGTGTTATGTAGTTTTCTGACTTCTCTTGGTTGATGTTTTCTTTGTTGTGGATTGGGATGATAGTGATAGACGATCGAATGGATACTTGATATGGTCTTGGTTAGTTTTTTTCTAGGTTTTTACTTTTTTATTAGTTTGGTATTAATCATGGTTGATCAATTTTTCTTTCACATTTTACTCTTATTTTTTATCTTTCTATTATTATAGATGAGACATATTGTGTTATATTTGTTGGTAAAATCATTCTAATGGTCATGTATGTTGATACCTAGGTGATTATTGTCATCATATAAATATCTAGGTTTTTCTTTGGGCGTTTTGGCTGGTCATATTAGGTGACATGTTAATTTGAACTAGGTTGGTTTGTTAAAATCACTGATTCCTAGGGTTTTACCCTAGGAAATCAAATATAAAGCATCATTTTTGAATCCAAGTTGGTATTACCCAAGTAATTCCAAAGTCTTAGGCATCATATTAAATTATTAGGGGTTACCCTAGACAATATAAGTATCAAGAATAATCAATGACCCCTAGGAAGATGATTCTAGGTGGTCAATAATAATAAATTGTTACCTCCAAATCTAAAGAACTTGTCAAAGGAATTCTAAACAAATAATAAAAAATAAAGTACATATGTAATTCATCAATAAATTAATTTAATTAAAATACATTAGGTATCATATAATAAATATGTTCATTAGATCTTAGATCATGTCTTAGGTTTCCCTATCCACACACAAAATATTACATCTTAAGTCCTAGAACCCCTAGGGCCACCCCTATTCATTACCCATTCACTTTAAAAAGTCAATCATATGTCATTTATGGATAAAGTATCCATATATACTCACCAACAGACTAATCATGGCCAATTTTTAGGTTTTACATCATGATTTAGGGGTAAAAAATATTTAATTATATTTTAGGTTAGGTGCATGATATATCATCACGACCACACATCACACGCATCAATAACATAGTAAGACTTTAAGGGAATAACTTCAATACCACCTACCTTATACTTTTATGCATATAATCATTTAATATTGTCCTATGATTCAACCCTAATAAGTAGAAATTAGAAAATCAAATGAATACCTTGTAAATAGGGAATAATAGATGAAAATTATCTGAGCTCACTTAATAGCAGAAGAAATGAAAAAAGGCCAGTGACATAAGGATATAATTACCTCTAGATTCCAATAATAATAAATGATGATCAATTACATGGAAAATAAATGGTGAAAACCAATTGGTAAGGGAGATATCCAAAGTTTGAGGAAGGGTGTCACATATACTAGATAAGAGGGGATCCCCTCTTCTATTTCAAATACCCAATTAACTAATTAATTAAATAACTAAAAAATATAAAAAAGTATCTTGGAAAGATTCATAGCATGAACATTAGGAACACATCATGTATAAGATAAGGAATGGGCCCCTCTCTCCTTCTCAAGCCTTTAACACCATGACCCTAATGTTCATGTCATGAATAGATGTAATATGTAGTTTTTCAACCATAGGCCTACTTGTTACTCTAGATACCTTCCCCAAGAAACTTATATCCCCTAAGACATTCATAACTAGATAGAATGCATGATGTTCAAAAAATTTAAAACATTTCATACCTTGAAAAGATTCATGTTTTTACATAAACATATCTTTTACGAAGATCTATCCGAGTTTGATATATTTATTTATATTCAAATTTAGGATTAAAAAGCTATTTGTTTCATCATTTTAATGAAAACTAAAAAAATATATTTATATTTTCCCTGATTTCAAACTCATGTATATTTATAAAATTTGTAAAGTATACATTTGGTAGCATATATATTTCTAAATAAAAAATTTATTTCTATGGCATCATATCTAATATAAATATTCCATGAAGTTTCTTAAACCCCTTCAGTTATCTTGAACAATTCCATCATATGGAGAAATTTCCATCACTACTTGAATTTTCCATGATTAGAAAATCAAATAAACATTACTATACTTTCTAACTAAATTTTCTTCTTCTTGTTTGTTCTTTTACACACCTATATTATCAACAAAACAATTTGACCTAGACAATATATTACCAATTTATCTATCCAAAACACTTTGAGAATATAGAGTAAAATTTTCCTGAATTCATTTATCTTTCCAGAACATTTTGAACTTAATGAATTCCAAAAATAGAAAAATACTTAATGTAATCTTTATTTGATCCTTTTATTATTATCATAAGAATATAGATTTATTTTTTGAATTATTTCAACCATTTATTGACTCAAGAAGGTGTTTATCTAATTCATATAATTTTAATTTCTTTAGAAAAATTCTTATGTTTTTAAATGTCCAAGAAGATTCTTAAATTAAGATCCTCCTTTTTATTATTTATCTCAAAGACAACCTTTATGATAGTAGTTCTATTTATCTATCATGGAATATTTTATTAGATGAGTATCATATTTTAGAAACATTTAACAAGTAATTTTATTAAACATGATCCCACTAAAATTATGGCCCCTTTTAAACCCAACATATCCATTAGTGGGACAAGAACTATATTTCAACATGACTTTCACTGCTTAATCATGTAAATAATCCATGAATATACCTGTTAGGTAATCATATCAATCATATCATATATGAATCTTGGATATTTTAGAGAAGAACACTTTGTACAATCCATCATATGTATTATCACAAATCAATTTATCCACTATCATAAAGGCTAGGATTTCCTAGCTATGTTTAACCCAAAACATATTCCAATAATGAGGCACCTAATGGTTAGGGTCACCTCATTACTTTATTTAATCACACAAGATAATATAGGGGCACCTATATTTAGAATAAATAACCTAGATGGATTATGAAGGCCTTGAAATGTAACACTTTGGAAGGAATCTATAACTTAGTATTTTAAAGGGAATTTAATCTCACCATCTTATCTAATATCTTCCCTTTACATGTATACATGATTCTAATGATTTTGTTTGGAATATTATTCTTTCCACTAAATCAATATGTTCAGACCATATTGATGTATAACTATTTACCTAACTCAAAGATTTTATTACTCACCCAAACTAAAATTCAACTATATTCATAAATATCCAAAAAAATCATATTCATAAGTTACATGAAACCCTTTTATGTAAATTATTAAAATTATATAAAATAAAAAATCCAACTAGAGTAATCCTAGTGAGATAGATAACAAACCCATACTTTTCTAGGCCAGGTATATGTCTCTGGTCCAGTGAGAAGTCCGACCAATGTCCCTCTATCGAGTGATACTTTAATCAAGAGAGAGTTAAATATCATCATAATTCAAACACTTAATATTTATAAACTAAATTAACTTCTCATCTTAAGCTTATAACCTAGAACATGCCAAATTTATGGTAGAAAAAACTAAATCATTTATTATACCTAACATGAAACTCCTTATATGCATTCATGATAATTTAAAATAATTTTAAAAATTTAAACTAATCAATTTTACCATTCATGATAGAAAATTTATATTTATGAATAATATACAAGTGAATAATTTAAATAAAGGAACAATTCATAAATTTAAACATGAGATAAACAATCTATAAACAATTCATACATAGTGGAATTATAAATATATTATAATTTAACATTAATTATAGTTTTCCATAATTTAAATAAATATAAACACTTTATATTTATCTCCCAATATTAACTCCTTTATATTATTCATCACATTACATTTACTTAGATATATGATAATAAAATAAATATAAATATTTTATATTCCCAAACTATTATGTAATCAATTTACACAATCTAAATATCACATATTTAAATATTATTTAAACCTTGATCATACCAATTATCAAAAATCATCTTAACATAGTTTAAATAATATCTCAAATAAGGCATTTAATTTGAACAATTAAAATTAAATAATTATGAAAAATTCATAATTAAATAAAAGCTCCTTTATATTTTGACCTTATTTTGAAATTTAGACACTTTATAAATCACAATTATAATTTCTATATAAACCATTTATATCTAAATTATAAATCAATCTGTATAATTTTAAAAGTTAATTATCAATATTAAAAATTAATATTATGGATATTCATTTAAAAAATGTTTCAAAAGATTTTAATCAATTAGTTATAAACAATTTATAGTTAAATAATTTATAAGAACCTTTATAAATAAATATATATAAAAAATACCCTTTTATATGATTTATAAACCTTTTATAAACCATTTATATAAATACTTAATTGAATTTTAGAAATATCACTTTTTTTACTTCTTAGTTGTATTTAATGACATCCCTAGTTCTATCAAATGAATTTTATATCTGAAAATAGGGCCTAAATAACATAAAAATAATTCTAGGAGGCTTATATAGGATTAAATCGATGCTCAAGTTTTTCTCATACTATTACCCTAGAGAATCAGGATCTTTGTAATATTAAACATTGATGGGTGGCTTCATGTAATATCAATTCAGTTCACATAGGACTCATGTAAGAATAAGTGAGAAATCTCACGTGGAACCCTAGACCCTCACTTCCAGATTCAGAGCTAAAAACACATAATTTACATACTATATTTAATACCAACTATAGATCCCTAGATATAAATATTCCACAATTAACTAAATTAAAGAAAATTTTACATTACATACATGCCCCCAACCTTTTAGGTTTAGATCTTTATATAATTAAGAAAAATTAAAAACTAATAAATCCCATGTATTTTTAAATTAATGGACATTTTTTCAACTATAAGAAACTTATTAATCCATAATAAGACTTCAAAATAACCCACAAATTCTTCACAAAATCTATTCTCTTAGGCATATCATATGTAATACATTTTTTCATAACTTGGGGAATTGGACGCATAAGAAGGGATGAGATAAAATGATCAGTAAGGGTAAACATAAGAGATAAAAATAAAATTTTATAAGCGAGCATAAGATAATGATAAATAATATGGAAAGAATAGATAATAGAAAATAATTCCATAATGGTATGAAACATAATATATCCTTGGATAACAATTTAAATGAAAAGATCACATAGATAACAACATCTGGTTCCTTAGTAATGAAATTTATAATACCAGATAGCTAATTCCATGCCCTAATCCAAGACATCATGATCATAAACATCATGATCTTACCATCAAGGCTATGTGTCAAGGAAATATTTTGTTCTGGTAAGAAATACACTAAAAAACCTAAGCATGTTTGTATCATGAGACCTATCAATTCATTAAGGGGATATCTATACCAAGACCCACCCATAGATAATCAATTCCAATGTATTCATTATATGAAGGAATGAATAAACTATACAATACAAAAATAACATAGAAATCAATAAACATCAATATTGAAATAACAAGTATATTTTTTTTAATATTTTCCCAATCAATAAATGGAATAGATATCTATGTCATAATCCCTCAAAATAACACCATATAGTGTAATGGTATATGGTTAAGTTAATAATATTACTAATTAATTGATGTGTGTCCATATAGGTGAATTTATTTCAAATAATGTAGTGAAAAATAAGATATTCCTTATCATAAACTAACCTGGGTAGTCCCCAAACCAATCACTTGAACCAAACTCTATTAAACCCCGAGCGGCGTTCCCGATACTCATGGGTTGTAAACCAGTGTTGTGCATCAAGAACAACTAAATTGGGAATGATTTATCCCAAAAAATAGGTAAATAAAATAGAATAAGAAAAAATAATACTAGTAGGACAAAAAGTGGGAAACTAAATATATAATTGTAAGAACTAAACATACCTCCACACAATACCATGAGTCACCATAATCCACTAAACCAACATTGTTCTATGGAAACCGATACCAAATTAGAGGCAACACCAGAATCTAAAAACAATGATATAGATATAGGCATGAGTATCAAAACTCATTAGTCATGACTAAATAAATTATTCCATATACCATTCCTTTAAAAAGAAAATTGATCCATGATAGTTTGAAAATAAGATATATAAATTTTTTTATAGTCTTTTAAGAAAACCAAACAAAAAACTGAATTTTTTAATAAAACTACTTTCCATTATATTTTTAAAACTATTTATAAAGCAAGGAAAATGTTTTAGTAAATTCCTTATAAAATATTGCCTATGATATACAAGTGTATTAGTATGGAAGACAAAACAAAGATAACTTTTTATAAAGAAATGATAAAAATAGAGGAATCCAGATAAGAGAGAATTTTAAAGTGGTACTATGAAAAACGAGTGTAAAAGAGATAAAGTACCATGGGAAATCCTTATATAGCTAGTTAATTAGGTCCCTAGGATCCTTATACCTCAGTGATAAATTAATATAGTATGTTATCATGCATAATCATCAAGAGAGGTAAAAACCAAAGTTTTATTGGTCCCAAAAGAATAATCACTCATTTAGTTAGTGTTTTAGTGTAAACCTTTTGGGGATCTTGAGTCATTTTACTACTAACTTATCTGACATACTAGTCCATAATAACACACCTAGACACCCAGGGTTCCCAAGTGCTCTAATTTAGTTCAAAATCCACCAAACCTATTTTAGTCTCAAGTAAACTGATGTCATCAACCATTTTTAACTATTTCAATATGGGTTAGTATATTTAAAAATTCTACACACAAACATACTTTAAAACTACTATTTAAACATACAACATAATTTAGAAACCACTTATGAGAATTTAAAATGTTGAGAATTTTGAAACAACATTGAAAACATATTTAAATAAAGGATATACATGTAAAAACTTAGAGTAAAACATGATAAATATGGTAAATTTCAATACCAAGCCTCATAAACATTTTTTATAGCATATACATACTACTTATTATTAAAAACACACTTTTAAAACACTCAAAAAATTAATGAATTCAAATAAAATTCTCAGACATAGAGAACCTACCTCAAAACATGTTTCTTATAATGATGGAAACTTAAAACCGCTTCACACTTACATGAATATACACCTTCACACACACACAAACAAACACACACACCCTTTGAACCAATGTATATATTCCTCTCACCATGAGGGAATATGTACAAGGAGGATATATATATATATATTTTATTACTTGTGTATACACATGAAAGTCATCTTCTATAATGGTGGCCAGATCTACCCCAAGGAGGTCCAAGGAATACTAGAAAAATATTAGGAACCCAAAAATTACAAAAACCCAAATTAAAATTGAGGCAAATAATAAAAGTAGAAGAAAAATTATCCAAAACTGATGAAAAATCCACTTCCTTTAATGTCCATGGAATGAATTGGACCTAACGAGACCTGAGAACCATTTCCATTGATAATTAATAATAGAAACACCCAAAATCGGATTAGGGTTTTCCCTAGATGTACGCAAAACATGGAAGAGAAAGAAAACCAATAAATAAAGGAATAAGAAGTAAGAGGAGTATAAGAGAGACTCTCTGAAGATGATATCACCAAAAATTAGAAGTAAAAATGGTCCACTGGAGGGAGAAGAGAATGGGGAGGTGTACGATGGAGAGCTCTCCTAGGCATGGGTGTCGCGTGACCCAAAGAAGAAAGGGGGAGGGGGAGAAAATATAATAATATTCACCACAATCCATTTTTTTGTATGATTGAAAACCACTTTGAGGGTAAGTGGGAACTGAAATAACTTTCTCCAGCAACAAGAAAAATCCTCACAAACACACATTTCAAATTATAGATTCCAATTTTAAAATAACATAGAACCATCCACTATGCCAAGACCACCAACTAAAACATATTTAAAAAATTAAAAGATACCTTCTGCATAGGCTACATGGTTTGGATGTACATTTTCTAGACCATGATCCAATAATATGGGGCCTTTTATTCTCAATAGGAGGAGGCTGTATGGGATATTAGGGGTTGGAACATGGCTGTATGTTTGACCGTGTGGCCTGGAAAGAGACGCTTTCTATTCCACACAGTTTTCCCTACACTGGCACATGGTTTCCCCTAACCATGTACCAACTTCACACCACCTTGAAACCCTCTAAAAGATCTTATTGTTTTGGGGAAAACCACCTAGTAAAGTTATATAATATATAGAAGACCAAAAATAAATAAAACAATAGAGATTTTTCAGGTTGCAGTGTGACACCATGAAACTCTATGCCCCTATAAAATCCCAAAATACTTGAATAAATGAGACAAAAAAAGGGAAATACCCAAAGAGAAACCCTGACCACCTGAAGATAGAGAACCAAAAACTCACTTTCCACCCAAAAATCTAAAACTCCAAGACCCCAAGAAACTAGTAAGACCATCCTCGAGGAACCCGCTCGACAACTTGAGAATCCATGGACTAGTCTAAAGGACTTTAATCATTTAATGAAAGGCCCAAGACAAGAAACTATCCTTTACAAAAACCACTCAACCTATAACACCCCAAAATATAACATATAAATCAAAAAAGGATTTCATTATGGTTGGTTGGAGATATCCATGAGAATCCATCACATGACCCACTATCTTAGTTAACCAACTACCATGGCTAGGGTCAGGTGGGCTAGAAATAAAGAAACACACTAGAAACAAAATTCAAAATTCCAAAAGAGGAAATAAAAGAACTAGAATAATATGTTTTCCAAGAGATTTTTTCTATGGTGGTCTACCCACCATTTTAGGTTTCTAGATAATCCTTAATTTTCCCAAGATGAAACAACTCAAAAATCTAGAAAAAACCTCTAATGTTAGGGTAAACTCTTAAATCCTCATTTCCCACATAATGACATTAAGATAATACATCAACAAGACCAGTATTGGGCCTCCCACCCATTATGGAACTGACTAGTCAAGAGATTTTTTTTGGTCTGATTAATACAAATATACACAAGAGGGGGGGGGGGGTGAATGGTGTTATTTTAAGAATATTTACAGATTAAAATTTTATCCCTTATTGTATAGAATGAATATATGAAAAATTTTGTTCTTTAATAAAAGTTACAGAGTGAAAAATAAAGAATGATAACAAGAAAATTTTTTATAGTGGTTTATAGAAAAAATATCCCCTAGTCCACTCTACCAACACTCTCTTAGTGAGCTTGATGATTTTTACTAGACAAGTCTTCTTATCACAAGACCTTAGTAACAGAGTAAAGGTAGTTGAAACCTGTATAGTAAGGATTTTAAAATGAATTATGGTTATTTTATAGGAATTTTAAATATCCACAACTTAGTCAAATAATCTAAAACTGAACCAAGAACTGATTATAAAAAGATTATTCTCTAGAAAATTAGTAGTAATTGATTTTATGGAGAAGTATATTTAGTTCATAGTTATGGAAGCAACTGAAAAAAATGGATCGTCTTATTTATAGATATAAATCTTCAAGAAATAAAAGATTTAAAGTGATATTGGTTGAAAATGGTATTCAATAAATAAAACAATAGAATAATAACATCATCAATATTAGATTAAAAGTTACACAACACAAGATAAAAACACTTATGCATCTAAAGTGTAGCTCTTAAGAGTAATATAGATATTGTATTAAAAATGATACTGTATTTGTTAATGATATAACTTTCAGTATTTAACAATAGAAACATGATCTTATTTCAGTTTAATAGATCCCTAAATATCACCTAATAAATTTTGAGTATTTGAATTTCAAATGTTCAAATAAAGTTTTAAATTCCATTAGAAATAGGATTAATTTAGTCTTTTGAACACAAGTATTTCAATTATACTTTAAGTATCCTTAAAAAAATATTTAATTACAATAAGGCCATTATAGAAAATGTAAAAAATATCTTGAATTTAAACACCCTCATTGACTAAGTCAAATATATGGTATCTTCAAAATAATGGTTGACAATGTATAGTTGTCTTCAAAATGTTAGGTTATTGAAAAGTATGTTAGTTTCTCAAATTTAGGGTTTCTTCTCAAAGGTATAGTTTTGGATCCATAATTTTAAAATAGAATAGGGTAGTTAATCCATACATTTATTCTAAACATAGGGTTTAAGAGCTATATGTTCCTCTTAAAAATGTAGGGTATGAAAAGTGTTTCTAGATTACTTTAAAACATATATAGAATATGTTATAAAAATACTTTATTCTATAAATAATATATGTTTCTCAAGAAATATAATATTTAAAAACACTAAGTAATTTCATTAGTAAAAAAACAAGGGTATTTGTGAGAATCAAAATCAATAAGATTCATAGATTATTATTGAGAAAATACATGCCAAACAATATCCCCTTTTTTTATGATCACAAAACCCATATACCAAACACTTACAGAAAATATAGGAACTAAAAATAAAATAGTCTTTAAATATAAATTTTAGTTCTATTTTAATTTTTTATAAACTGTGAATAAATAAAGAGCATTAAAAAAGTTAGGTTTTCTAAATTAAAGATATTTATTTTAAATACTAAAGAATTAAATTACAAAATTAATATATTACTTTCAAAATAATGTTGGGTCATGTTACCAAAGGTTTCTCCCATTTTTGTGATATTAAAAATAAATTATCAAAAAAATTTTGTAACATAATTATTGTAGCAAAAATTGGAAGTAAATATTTTTTATGCTAAGACACAAATAATTCATGTTTAGTTACTAGAGATAAAAAAAATAAAAAATAATTAAACAAAAATATAATAATGAAAATGTTTTCATTAAATTTTTTTTATGATTATAAATAATATTTTATATAATAAGCTATGAGGAAAGATGAGATGAATGGGAAGGGTTAGGTTTATGTGAGGTTCTAGGGATAGAATTGTTTTGAACAAATTGATGAACATATTTTACATCAACCATAATTCCTTTAAAATTATGATTGAACATATCAACACACTATTTTATAAACTACATTGAGTTGTATCCCATTTTCCAATTTTCAATCAAATTAACCTTAAAAAATTCATGGAAATTTTCTTCAGTCTTGAAAAACTACTTCAACATCTCACTTAACTGATTAAGAAGGCTTTTATACCTAGTTCATCAGAAGTGAATTTCACAAAAGTAATTTTTAATTATCTAAAAAATCATGTAGCTGTGAACTATCACATTTTAGATTCTATAACCGATAATTTATGGTAGATATAAATGTAGTAATAGATTAAAACTTTATTAGTAGATCTGAAGAGGTTTGATGACTAGAAGTAGAATATATTTCCTAACATGAGATTCTTATTATCAATTCAAATTGAATTCCAATATTTTTTTTAAACATACAAAATATAATGTTGAAAAAAATTATTATTTTTATATTTCCAAACAGATAAAACATTTCTCTTTGAAATGAATCAAAATCATTTTTTGAAATAGAAATTTTTTGAAGGGCATGAATTTTTTCTTGAATTGATTCCAATTCTCCTCTAGGAACAATTTAGTTTTTCAAGTCTTATAAAGATTTATTAGAGACTTACAACTCAATTTTCAAAGTTATATTCTCTTATTTCATATAATTAAATTTACAGACCATCTCTTCAATATGATAATTAAGTGAATCAAAATATTATACTTCCTAATTTCCTGATGATTGTACAACTTCAACTATAGATAGAGATATACCTTTATCCTTCTCATAGTAAGATGATGAAAATATATCAATGACTTATATCTTCTCATAAGATTTATAAGTATAATTTTCTACATATTCTATAGTAATAGAAACTATTTTATTTTCAATTATTTATTTAGTGTCAACTACAGGAGGGTGAAATTGTTCACCACCTTGGGAATTCTCCTCAACTTGATTTTTTTGCATGTTATTCATTCTTATATCTATTACTATTTGGTTTTTCTACAATTTTAGTTGTTATAACTAAAAATATTATCTATATAACACATTATAATATAGAATATTTAGTGTCTTGAGCCTATATTTTAGGTTATTCTCTCTTTCTAAGGCTTGTGAAGGGAATAACTATTTTCTTTTTCTTAGGGGTCTTTAGAAGAATGATGAATAATTATTTTAGAAAGAGTTCCAATAACATCAACCCAAATTATCCTTATATTTGTATCATCAACATTATCTATTATTGATTCAACTAATTATTTACCACAAAGACTCTTTATGATAGCTTATTTCTGAGTACCTTGCTCCCCTGATCATTAGCACCAGATTCTTGTTGGTAATCACCACTAACGGACATCATCTTTTCTTTAGAGGTGATCCAAAATAATCCAATCTTTATTAAGGTTACCATATAAATAATTTTAATATAATTACATCTAATGGACTTCTTAATATCATGAATCTTGTTATTCTTATAAAAAATCAGATAAATAATCCTTCTATATAGATAAAAGGACATTATTTCCTCTTTTTTATAGTAATGATTCATATACCATAGAATGTATTTATTGAAATTAATATTTATGTCACTTAACATGAAAAACATTATATAAATATCTAGAAAGATAATTTTCTCTAGCTCAACAATTCTTGGTATTAATGCAGAATAAATGAATTTGATATGGACTTTATGGTTAGTTTCAAGATCCTTAACAAATATATTTCATACTAGGGCAGTTCTAAAAAGAAAATAAATAATATCCTTAAATTAATACTTCTCATCTCTAATATATTGAAAATTAAAATGAAAAACCCCTTCATATGGACTCTAAAAAAACTTATCTATCTCTAATGAGGATATAGAAAACTCCATATGATTTTACTTGGAAACTAAGACGTCCTCTATGTAACCATTACTGAACTGGAGTGCTCACAATTTTTTTCTTCATCATATAAAAAATAATCTGTATTTTCACAATTTAAAATAAAATCTTCACCCTAAAAGGTAAAATCAAGATTTAACAACAAATTATGAAATAAAATATCAAAGTCAATTACCTTTTCTTGAAGGAATCGTCTATCAATTCCTAAAGAGCCTTGGTGCTTGTCTTTACTTGGACCACCTTCATCTGTCATCCTTGTATTCACTATTTCATAAAATCTAAAGGATTGAGGTTCAAATTTTAGTGTTTCAAAGAGAAATCAAGGGCTTTAATAAGTTAACAGGGTTTTATATTGAGGGTAAGATAGAGGTTTAATGATTTTAGTGATGTTGGTTCAGTTTCTTGAGAAAAATATTCCAAGTAGTCATTATAGATATTAATTTTTAAAGGATAGGTTTTCAAAAAATGGAAATAAATCCATAATTTATTAAATAACTAATAAAAACATAACAAATGAACAAAATTACTAAAATAATTAATACATAATTAAATATAAAAACTAATAATAAAATTTTATTTCAAATTAAATATACCTTACTCCCCCTTAATAAATTAAAAACTTTTAGTGGGAAGTGGTTTAATGAAAATATTAGCATGTTGATATTCAATATTAAAAAATTCCACACACACACACACACACACAAATATATATATATATATATATATATATATATATATATATATATTTAGAACAAGATATCTTCAAAAATTATAACTTATATTAATTTGATTAGTTCTTGACTGACTTAAAGGTTTTTTAAATATTAATTTCACTAGTATTGCCACATAAAATAGAAATATTATTGAAGTAGAGTCTAAAGTCCAGTAGCGTGTATTTCATCCACAACCCTTGTATAAAACAATTTTAAGAAGAGATATATTCAATCTTATATGTTAACAAAGAAAATGGATGTTGTTTCTTATTTGATCATGAAACTAAGTAATTCCCTAAAAAGTGATAGGTTCCTAAAGTAATCTTTATATATAACCTACATCATCCAAAATCAGTATCTAAATATGATATTAAATTAAAATTAGAATTTTTTGGATATAGTAAATATTGAAAAATAGTTCATTTTAAATACCTAAAAATTATTTTAATAGAAAAAAGATGAGTCTCTTTTGTATTTTTTTTAAACATTGAACAAAAACAAACATAAAAGAAAATTTATAGTCAAATATCAATAAGATATAGAAAACAACCAATCATACCTCTATATAACTTGATGTAAACTATTTTTATAGCTTGATCTAAATCAAGTTTTATATTGGTAAACATGAGTGTTATATATGTTTTACTATTTTATAGTCCTATTTTTTTTAATAAATCAACAATATATTTAATTTGATTTAAAACATTACCTTAATATTTTTGATAGATTTAAAAACCAAGAAAGAAATTTAAATCTCCCATTATACACATTTCAAATTCTTTTTTCATAAGTTTTAAAAAAATAATTACAAATATTTTTATTAATTGAACTAAAAATAAAATTATCGATATAAATATGCACTAATAAAATATTAGAGTAAATAGTTTTCTTAAATATATTATGATTTTACAATCCAATTTACAATCCATTTTCTATTAGAAAAGAAATTAATAATTCATACCAAGTACTTGATGCTTGTTTAAGGACTTAATGATATTTAGAAAATTTGAAAACCAAATTTGGTAGATGAGGACTTTCAAAACCTGGTGGTTGTCCAATATAAACTTCCTCATTTAAATTTCCATTTAGAAAATATGATTTTACATCTATATGATATAATTTAAAATTCATATATGATGAATAAGCTAAAAGTATTATAATTGCTTATAATCTAGAAATAAGTGAATATGATTAATCATAATATAATCATTCTCTTGATTTTATACTTTATCTACTAATGTAGATTTATTTTGAGTAATTATTATTTTTTATATTTTTTATTTCTAAAAACCCATTTATTTCCTATTACTGGATGATTAGATGACCTGTCAACCAATTCCAAAACATTGTTTTTTCTAAACTCGCTAAGATCTTATTTCAAAACTATTACCCAAGTTCCATATTTTAATTATTTATCTATAGTTGTTGGTTATAATTGGGATAGAATAGTAGATAATTTGACTAAATTTTCAAAATTTATTCTTATCCTAGCTCCTCTATCTTGATTCCCTATAACAATTCCAAAAGGATAATCTTTCCATATTTTAGGTTGTCTAGGTATGTCACTTTTGGGTTCACCAGTTTCATGCTCTTCTAAACTGGATTTAATTTAATGCTATTCTTGTTTATTTTTAAAATAATCTTTAAGATATTCAAGTCTCACATTTTATAAATAAATTTTAACCAATTTTTTTTGAGAAAAGGGATCACTTTTATCAAAATTAAAATGAAAAATATTCTTCAAATAACTTTGAATTTTTATTATATAATCTATAATATTTAGAAGTATCAGATATCATATAAAGATTACTTCATTATTGTTTGAATTATATTTACTAAGATTTTCTTTAGTATTAAAGATATACAAATTGAATCCAAACAATTTAAAGTATCTAACTTTAGGATTTCTATTATTCCATATTTTATAGGGATTATTTTTAAGAAAGGGACTTGTTAAAATTCTATTCATGATATGAAAATATGTGTTAATAGATTCTACCCAAAAATAGGTAGCATGACTATATTAATTTAATTTATATCTTTCCATTTATTGAATATTCATATTTTTTCTTTCTAAAATTCCATTTTTGAGGTATTCTTGGAGTAAAGAAGGTGTTTGTAATACTTAAGTTTGAGAAATAAGAATTAAATTATTGATTCTAAAATTATCTATAATGATCACTAATAAAACTAATATTTTCATAATTATTTATATGTTTTTCAATTATTTAATCCCTTATAGGTAATCAATTTGAACTTATTTGCATCATTTCATGATTTTTGGTGAGTTTTGAGATAAAATGAGAAAATTGGTTAATTTTGAAAATTTAACAGTTTAATGTCACTTATTTATTTTGGCCATAGCTTTCAGAATTTTTTATCCAATTATAGTGATTTATTTTTAGTACTCTTTTTTTGTGTGCTTTAAGTTATTTTTATGGATCCATATCCCATTAAAACTCCCATAAGACCAAAAAAATCAATGATGTTGAAAAATTATTCGGGCCGGAAGAATGTACCCTACCTCATTAAATGCAACATATATCAGGGTACCGACATCAAAATGAGGTGATTATAACTGGTTTTTATAGAGGAAATTAATGTTCAGGTTCAAATTAAATTTCATGAATCAATGCGGTCATTAAGGAAAACTATGAGCCAGTCAAAGTGGAGTAGGTGGAATAGTATTTTCTAGCTAGAAAAAGTCATCTTCATTAATGCAGCCATAACTTATTTTAAACATATCTTAAAGATTTAAAATTTTAAGGGTTGATATCCAAAACAATTATAAAATTATTTTAATAAGATACATTGAATATTTTCTACCATCTAGTGGGCATAACTGAAGAAAACTTATGGAAGACTAATTCTAGAGGATAAAATTTTATGTTCTTCCCTTTCTCTCTTTTGTTCTTCTTATTTTTGTAATGAATTATTCTTCCCCATTATTTATGGATACCTCTCACATGTAGGGGTAATTTTTTTTTGTGATTGGGGAAGGAGAGGTTTTACATTTTGTAATTATTGAGTTCTTGCAGTTAATGGTTTAAGATCCCTTTTTTTCTTATGTGAAGGTAGTTTCAATTTTTAATAGTGGTTTTCATTATCTTGTATGATTGTATTTGAATTTAGATAATATTATTATTATTAATTTTTTAAATGATAAATATCAACCTCCAATAGGTTATATTTTATATATTATAGAATAAACTAGGGCATGGTGGTGAAGTACTCAGTGATCGCTAATACATCTGGGAGGGGGAAGTAGAAATTATTGATTGTTTGGGATAAAAAATACCCAATTGAGAATTTCCTAAGAAAATTTAGGGTATTATATAAAACTATATCTTATATTTTAAGGAGTTTAGGAAAATCTGAATTTTGTTAAGGTTTACTCTCACCATTACCATTTGACTAAGGGTGTGAGATGAAGCGATTGTGGAATCTCACTTTAATCAACTTTCCAGAATAGAATTAGATAAATTGAAACTAGGATATAATTAAAATTGGAAAACCAACCCTAAAATTATCACCCATTCCACATAATAGTTTTTAATCACTTTTTTTGTCAATTATTTCTCTATATTTTTCTTAATTATTTTCCTTTTTTAGTTTCTTTCTTTTCTTTTCAAAATTAAACAATTTAAAATACACCCCATGTACCTCTAATTAAATGTGATACCTTGATATTTGTGTGATTTTCTCTAGATAAAACCTAGGTTAATAAATTTAATGCATTTTAAACATATTAAATAATTGGTTTTTTCACACCCCATGATAGAAACATATCCAAATTTGGAGTCATTTCTGAGGAGGTAGTGCAAACAATCTAAATCTCATATTTCATAAATATCTTTCATTTTTTTCATTAAAAAACAAAAAAAACTTTTCCATGATGTATGAAAACTGAAATTATTCTACTTGGATTTATAACTCATAGGTTTAAATAAAAATGATAGAAAATTATGAGGAGTACCTCTTAAGAAATGTTGATAGACTCACTGTTCTGGTCAAAAAAGTTAAATGGAAATGTTACAATTCTATCTTTTCAAGAAGTTTTGGACATGGTTAATTAATTAAAAAATTATTATCAAATACTAAAGGATAATGATGAGGTACCATTAGATAATATACCTCAACCTAAACCAGAATAAGAACCAATGGCATAAGTGGATTCTCCACTCATCTTTAAAATAGTGGAGCCATACAACCAATATTTATCTAGTGAAATTTAATTAGAAGAGGAACCTACCGTTGAAGAAGAAATTGAACCCAAACAAACTCAGGGATTTATTCTTTTATTGAACACAATATCTTATAATTTTATTGAAAATTAATTTGGTATACCATATCCTTGATTGAAATTTTTATACTTGGTTAACTTATATTTTCCTTGGAGGAAGATTATGAAAAAGAAGATGCACCTAAAGAGGAACATATGGAGTTACCTATCCTTGATGAATACTTATTGAAGGGAGTTCAAGAAGAGACAAAATTGTCTTTACTTGAGGAAAATGAGACATGTGATATTCACATTAAAAGTTAATAATTTGATATTGATTATTGATTATTTAATTTTTTTCAAATATAATTACACTCTGAATTTATATTTTTATAATTATTTTGATGTCGTAGACCTTGATCAACCACTAGAGAATGAATAAGTGGTTATGCAAGTGGAAATAAAGGAGGAGGACTCATTATTTTTCTTACCCCCACCATTCAAGTTGTATATCATTTCTATGTGTATGGATTTTCTATACTCTATCCATGGAGTCATCAACAAAAAGGGAGAAGTTAAAGATATAAAGAGAAAGTTTTGGTGGTTCATTTTAAATAAACTCCACCAACCATTAGATTGGGGATAACCAACTAGAACTAACCATTTGGAGGCAGTCAAAACCCAGAGCCCACTTAGGGGATTAAACCAAGATATATCCTTATTTTATCATTATAATTTTATTTTATTTTATTTTAATAAATTTCTTATGTTTTATTCTCAACTTTTTTTATAGGTTTTCAGAGAGAAACACTTTGGATATTAACTCAACGTTGTACTTCTAAAAAGTTAGGATGTACCTCTCCTTTACAATTACTTGTTTTTTTTGTGATTAAATAAAAAACTGCTTACATGTTAAATAAAATTGAGTTCATTGAGGAAAATAAATCATTTAAGTTTGGGGGAGGGAACCTTTTTTAGTTTAGTGTTTTCATTTTTTTTTTTCAGATTTTCCAAAAAAACACATTTTTCCATTTTTTATGTGTTTATTTTTTAATTTTTGTGTGTTTTTGAAAATTTTGAGCTCAAATTATTATATTTTCCATATTTTAAACCCATATCAATGAGTGAAACAATTTATTTCACGAAACAGATCTTAAATGAATGATGAAGATGAATTTATTTCAAGTTCAAATTATTGGTAATGTCAAGAAAAATACTCTGATTTTTGAATCCTATGCCACATATCACTATATTTATCTTTTAAATTACATTCCCATGATAATTTTGAACCATTTTTGTATTATTATTTAAATTTACATTACTTCTTGAGAGATTTATAACTTTAATTTTTAACCAAAATTTGATTTATTTCTTTTAAAACTTATGGTTTTGAGGTATTTTTATTTTAAATGATTAAGGAATTTCTTTGGTTTTGAAGACCCTTTTAAAAATAATCCTTTTAATTATAGAATTTCTTGTACATTTAATCCTTTTATCCCTAAGAATCCATGAACAACCTGTTAGGTTAGCCACATTATAATCCAATTTTCCCTATCTAACCTTCTCTTGAAGTGAAATTATATGATCTAGTTGAACATAAGTGTGGGGGGATACTGTCTTGTGTTGTGTTACCTAATTTGGTGGTACTTGTATGGAAAAAAAATGCTAAATTGATTTTTTCTCTACTGTAAAAAATCATTCTATTGAAATATGTTCCTTTTTCAATCATTCATGATAATTAATCTGTGCATTTATGGAGCTTCCAAAGGAGAAAGAAAGTTGCGCCTATATGAAACTTTCAAGAAAAATTATTTTTAAGAAGATTGAAATTTTTTATTTTGAAATTATTAATGGGTTGCAATTTATTTTTGATTTAAATATTCATAAAATAATTTTATACTAAGTGAATCTAGGAGGATATCATACTTGATTAAAAATTGGAATCATGCAAATTTTCCTAAAAAAGAGCCAAACCCTCCTCATTTGGCCACATAATTTTTCACATATAAATGTACCAACCAAAATCCATAGAATAACCCTAAAAATACCTCATGATAAAAATATTTCCTTGAATAATTTCCGGTTTAGATTTAAGAATTTATCAAGGCTATAGTGACCCTTTCATGAGTTTGAATGAGAAAAAATTTGTTGAGAATTAACAATTGTGTGATGAGAGAAAATGAAAGTGAGGTAAGTATTTTGTGTTCATGGGAGGAGAAATTAAGAGGAATAATATTGAATTATATGAATGGATAACATGAAGTAATGTTTTTTGATGAGGCATGATATCTTTTGTTTTTTTGGTGTTAAATTGGTGGATCTCATGGATATGTGTTTTGAAATTTCTTTGATTTGATTTTGATATTTAGCTGTTGAGTAATGTAAGTGCTAAGTGTGGTGGAATTGATAAAATTAATATTTTAATAATTATTTATATGTGTTTAAAGGATTTAATCCCTTCTAATTAGTCAATTTTAACTAATTTTCATCATTTTGGTATTTTTGGTGAGTTTTGAGCTAAAATGTGAAAATTGGTTAATTTTGAAAATTTAATAGTTTTCGGTGACTTATGTATTTTGGGAATGAATTTAACAATTTTAACCAATTGAAGTGATTATTTTTTTCTAGTATTATTTAGTTTGTGGGATTCAAATTCTTTTTTTGGACCCATAACCAATTCGAAATCCCACAAGCCCAAAAAAATCAATGACTTTTAATTACTATTCTGGACAATACAATAGACCCAACCTCATTAAATGAGGAATATATCAGACCAACACGCTCTAAATGAGGTTATTATAGCTAGGTTCAACAAAGGACTTGAATGGAAAAGTTTAAAATAAATTTCATTAATCAATTATCTCATTAATACATTCCTTGTGCAAGTCAAAGTTGAGTTGGTGGAATAAGATTTTTTAGCTAGAAACTGTCAACTTCATTAATGTAATCGTAAATTCTTTTAAACGTTTCTTAAGGCTTTGAAACTTTGAGGTCAATATAGAACCAAGTTACAAACATATTTTAATAAGGGACATTATATAGTTTCAACCATATGGTGGGAGTAACCGAAGAAGGCTCCTGGAAGATAGATTCTGGAGGAGAAAATTTTCTTTTCTTTATTTTCTCTCTTTTATTCTTCTTGTTTTTGTAATATATTCTTCTTCCCCTTATTTATGGATACCCTTCACATAGAGGGGTAAAGTTCCATGTGATTTGGGAAGGATATGTTTTCAATTTTTTAATTCTTGATTTCTTTGACTAAATGTTTTAAGATACCTTTCTCCATTCTGTGAAGTTGGTTTCAATTTTTAATAGCAGTTTTCATTATTATATAAGGTTGTATTTGATTTTAGATTCTTTCACACTCAAATTTTTATTTTCATAATTTTTTATTCATCTCTTGGATCTTGGTTTTATCCTTAATGGGTTTAAATTTTTATATTATATTTTGTTTATCTTTGGTCATGAGGTTATTCCTTAGTTTCCTCGAGGGATTTTTGTTGAAAAGTTGAGTTTTTGGGATTAGTAGTAGGTGGAGAATGATTGACGCATAGTTAAAGGAAAATGCGTGAACTAGCCCAGAAAACCATGTGGGTTAAGGTTGGTTTTTTATTCATGGATCATAAATTTTCAAACCATGCAACAATTATTTGGGAAGGCTTGGCATCTTGGTAGAACCATATCGTATAGTTGGCACAGGTTTTACCTAACCCTACCGCCAAATCATACGAGCTGCCCAGATCTTAAAAATTATGAAAATTTTCTTTTTTTCTATCTTGTGATTTTAACCCTAATTTTTTTATTTATTCCTCCTCCTGGTTTTTAAAGACCTAGGGTAGGTCCTCTCTTGTTCTACAAGAATCCTCCTTCCTTATAAATGTGTATCTAAGGCATTTCTTCAAGTTTTGGGAAATATTTATCAAGTTAATCTCCTCCTCTCTTCTCCCTCTTCCTTATTCTTCCATTTTATCTTGATATATTCTTCTACCATAACTATGTATATCTAGGGTTTATGTTTCCCATGATTTATGTTTTTTTTATTGTGTGTTTAAGGTTATTCTTAGATGTTCTTGCTTCCTTGAACCTTTATAAGGCTGTTTCGAGTGTGTGTTGTTGAAGTGTTCTGAGATTGAGGTAGGTTTCCCTTTTCACTTGCCTTTAAATTTAATAATAACTGCTTTAATGATTTTTTTACCTTCCTTATATGTTAAATATTGATGTGTGATCTTTGGAATATTTCTTTGGTGTGTAAAGTGGTGATTTATTCCTTATTATGATGTGAATATAATTGTTTTGTTAAATGTTTCACACTAAGAGTTTGATAAAATGTTTGGTTAGATTTGGTAAGTGATTTGTGATATTTAAATCATGGTTTGGATTTGTAAATAAATTTTTGACATCCAAAGTGTTGATTTGGGTTTCACAAATGGATTTATAAATGGTTTTGTACTTAAAAGTGGTGTGCATTTGGTTCTTTAAAAATGGAATGGCATGTGATAATGATGTGTGGATTGATTATAACTTAAAAAAATGGGTTTAGTTTGCACATGTGGTGTGAGTACTTAAATGGGATTTTTATAAATTATTTTTAAATAGAAAAGTATGCATTTTTACCTTTTTAGAAAGGCGATTTTGATTCTCTGAGAAAGGATGCTTGAGGCCCATTTGGTACTTTTGTTGAAGTGGTGAAAATGTTTATCATGAAAAACATACTTTGATAATCTCCTTTCCTTGTCCATATTTAATAGATGAGATGTCCTCACTATGGAATCCTCCTGATCCATTATGTGAATGGGTGGAATGTCCTTACTATTTACTCCTTGTGACCCATTTACTTTGAGTGGAATAGGAGATCCTCTATGTGAAACCCTTTGATATCTATTTGTTTATGGAAATAGATTGATCCTAAGTGTGACTCGAGGTGATCCCTATTGTGTGAATTATTTATATATGATTTTTGTATATATGATTTTTGTATATATGATTGGATATATAGTTGGCATCAGATGACTTACCCTATTTATACTCTTGACATGGTAACCTGACATAGCTAGAAAATTTTATGAGAATGATTATAGCACTAGTTAGGATTATGCTATGACCAGTGGCCCATAATAGGGAATTGGATATGTTTTGTTTATTATTTATATGGGATAGTTCCCATTGGTCATAACATTTAAGGCACAATCATGCATGTGAGATAAATTTTATGTCATCGAGTGAGGCATGCTTTCCAGGATGAGTCAAGATGTATAGTATATTCTGCACTATTTCATGATCTCTTAGGTTCTCCCATGTCCATTTTCACTTAGTTTTCTACAACATATGATTGATAAGTATTGTTTTTTGGGTATTTTTGAGTGCTTATTTCCATTTACCCTATTATGTGATCATTACTATGGATCACTTTCATGGTGTACTTCTTGGATACAAGTGGTGTGTTGGATTTCAATGGTTTATGGAAAATGGTTTGGAAATTTTTTTACTCACATTTTCTTCCTTTTTAAAATAAAAACAACATCATTTATTTGTGAAATTCTAATGGTTCCCACTATGGGAAGAGTTTGATTTTAAATGGAAAAAGTGGAAATGGAACCATGTTTTTCTTTAGAGTGGAAATGTGGGAAAAAATATTACTTTTATATATTGTATTTCAAACATGAAATTGATGCTGATTTTATTTAAAGGAATTGCATTGGGAATAATTTTTTTTGGTTATACATATTATGTTTTAATACTCACGCATATAGTTATTTCTTATTTTTATCCTTCATTGTAGGTTTTTAATATGATCTTTATTTCCATGGATGATGGTTGATATTGGTATTGGAGAGTGACCCTTAATTTCACATAGAGATATTGTGCTCATCAGGTACAACTTGGGTTTTTTTGTTCAGTTCAATGTATTTTTGTTTATATGTAAATAATGATTAGTTTGGATATTTATATATATATTGGGTTGCTCTGTTCATTTCCATTATTAAGTTTATTTGTTTAAATTGGGTGAAATCTTTCCCTTGTTTACTATGGTGATTCCCAACACTAGTTTCTATCCTATGGGGATCAGGATGCCTTTGGGACTTTCCACGAATCAACTTGGGTGATCGGTTCGGGGTCAATGTGGGCTGTTTGGTGGAAAATAATGGTATAATAGGAAGTTAGTTCTTTATAGGATCTTGCTTTCATAGCATCCTTTGTTATTTGGGTTGTAAAGGTAGATGGAGTAGGACTATCAGAACATGGGGTGAAAGTCTGGGAAAGTTTCTAGATAATAATTTCTTGACTAAACCTTGAGTTTCCATGAGAAGTTGGGTGTCTTTTGTTTTATCTAGTTTTTATAGTTTTTTTTTTCAGAAAATGAATAGAGATTTCGACCAATGGTATTGGTGAGCTCATGGGCCCTGACAAGAAATGTGGTACTAAAGATATGGCCCTATAATACTCATTGTGATGGTGGTGTGTTTGGGATATGGCCACCAACCATATGAAAAAATCACCCCTCAAAACTAGTTTTCTCCTTGTGAGTTGTTTTGGGTCTTCCTTGATTCTAAAAATTATTTTGAACACTCTTATTTTGGAAATTTTAAAACTAGATTTTTAGTGGTAATAGTTAGGTTTTTAGAAAATGGGAAATGAATTTTTAGAATAATTTCTAAGAAATATTAAAAAAATGTATTTTTATAAAATGATCTTTGGGGTAAAATGAAAATGGTTTAATGAGGTTGGATTTTATAAAACAAATTTGGAGCTGACTAAAATTTTTTGTTTGGAAAATATAATTTTTTTAAGGAGGGTTTTGGAAGTTTTTTCTAAATTAGAATAAATGAGTTTTTAATCAAATGATTTATTATGAAATGAGATTTTTTGATTTGTTGAAAATATTTTGAATGATGTGAATTGGATTTTTTGTATGGGATCCATGAGATTTTATTTTGAACATGATAAAACAGATTGAAGTGTAGTGTTTGAAATGGTTTTTGATTAGTGGTTGGTAATATTTTGATTTTTTTTGTGAAAGTTGAAATGGAAAGTGAATGGAGATTATGAAAACATGGGTGGAATGTTTTGTTTTTGAGAAAGAAAATATTTTTTTTGACCTTTTGTGTTTCCATGGGTGATCATTTTCACAAATATGTGTGGGAAGATGGATGGATGATGGAATGAGAGGATGAGTTCCCAGATTAGAATGAGTTTATGGGAGCTCGGGGTGGCACGAGAATGTGTATGTGTGAGTCTCCAAGGAGTACCATTAGTGAGTGTGCAATTGGTCTCACCCAAATTTACCCAAGTTTTAGGGTTAACCAGTCTCTTGTATTTTAGATTGGGTTGTTGAATTCTCAGAGACCTAAGAAGAAACCTATAGACACGTACATTCTATGGACTATTTTTAGCTATGAAGTTTCCAACTTTGGGTTTTTTAGATGGGTTTAAAGGATCAGTAACAGATCTAAGTTAATTAAAATTAAGATAAGTATTTGATCCTAGGTTATCGCTCGGGGTGGATTGGATGAAATTATTTATTTAATGGTTTCAATTTCTTCTATTCGATATGGGTTTATTCAAGAAAATTAAACAACTTCATCACTTACTAGTTTAATACTAACACACTATAATACTATTCACCTATACATTTGAAGGATAAAATTTATGAGCACTCCAAGGTAAAGGTTTGTAATATAAGTTGAAGTATGTAGCCTTAAAATTAAACAATGATGGAGAAGTTTTAAAATAATCAACTAAAAATCTCAATTAAAAGAAGTTATTAGACATTAATGGGGTGAAACTTAACATCCAATCCAGCCCCTTTATACTCCCTTGGATCAACCCATAAGTGTTTTATCCCTCCATTGATTCTACGGTTTAAATGGAAGTAGGAAGTAGACTTATGAGGGAGGAAATGGAGAAGTAAAAAAAAGACAAGGAAATAACGATCACTCCACTGTTGTGTAATAATTTCACAAGGTTTGGTGTGAATAAATTTACACCTTGAGACAAAGGTATCAATTTTATGTGAAGAAAAATATAATAAAAGGAAAACAATATCTTTTATTAAGAAACTAAGATGAATTATATTAACTTACATGTGAATGACATACTTGAGACAACAAAATTGTAGCATAACATTACAATGAAATAAAGAACCAAAGATCCAAAAATCCTTTAACACCACTGCCTTAAAAAGGAATTTTTGGAGCCTTGGGTCGATCCTCCAATAGTGAAAGTCATCCCACTTGAGTATGGTAGGTTTTGGGTGGTGGAAATCTTGTGGAACTTATACTTTTCCACCCTTGACCTGAAGTGGAAGGCAACTTGCATCCACTGAACAGACACATCTAAATTACCTTCTAGATGGTGGAATTAGAGTAGTCCATAGAAGAATAAAATGGATATCTAGATGTATCCTAACCTCTTGTTAAATTTCACCCCTAATTAATTTTTTTGAGAGCTATTATCGAAATGGTGCGCCGTTTGTCTGGGCTGCAGAATCTGGACCCTAATTTCATCTTCTAATTGGTCCACCTAGAACTCCATTAAAACATCTGAATTATATGTTGTAACTTTTTGATTAAATGTTCACAATGATGTACTATATCTTCAGTTAAATTTATAGAATCATTGGGATTGTATATTGGCTGATACAATCTCTTTATTAGGCTGATTTCCAGTTTAATTTTCCCAGAATGTGTTTCCATGAAAGCCCATTTTGGTAGTCTTCCAATATAAATCATCCAATACTTAAAAAGTATGAATTGTTCCTTATAGAATGAGAGGCATTAAAATAAAATATGAAAATAAAATCAAGGCCATTTTTTATTTTATTAGGTGTTAAAAAATGTACCATATAATAGTGAATTTTAAGGGGGAATTACAATCATAATGTGAAATGATGTTCAAAGTGTAAAATGAACTAAAATGGGCTTTATGATTAATAAATCACTGGAATATTATAATATCAAAAATGAATATTCTCCCCTTTCAGTGGCTAATCACACCCCCAACTTGAGTTTTTCTAGTCCCAAGCAAAATGTATCTCAAAAATGTGAAATTTTAATTCCCTTTTTCAAAAACATTTTAATACACAATGATCACCAAAAACCCTTATAACAAATAACTATGAAACCCATAAAAATCTTTCAATACAAGATAGTTTCATAAGCATATCCCAATCCCAAGCCCATTACTTTGTTCAAATTCATCACCATATTTCATCCAATATCAATTAATCATGAGGATGTATTGTGTATCACAGTAGACATGAGGGTTTATCTTAATTCAAGGGGGAAATAACGGAAGTGCTAGGTGGAATCACATTTCAATATTAAGATGAGTATTAAATTTTATTTTCAATTTTTTCATGGTAATTTAAATAGTACTCAATAGAGTCAACCCATGTAATGAGACTTTATCGATGACTCCTAGGCTCAAAGACCTTAGGGAACCAAGTGAAGCCCACATACTCAGGCATCATCTCAAGTAACTTAGTAAAAAAAAGTCAAATTACCACAAATAGAGATGAAATTACTAACTCTGATCCAGACAACTATGGAGTCATGATCCACATGTTCTGAAAGCCACATTTTAGGTCATTTCATTACTTAACACGCATATTTATTGTTTTTTATTTTTTTTATTGAAAATTCATATTAAAACTAAAATGATTACCAAACCTATTTTATTTATTTGGGGGACCCCATGAACTCAAAATAATACCCCACTATCCAAAGGACATGCATTGTGATATTTTTTTTATTTGGATGAAAATATAAATGATGAAATTTTACATTAGACAACCAAACTTTCCAAAATCTATGCTAATGAAATTATACATGGATTAAAATGATAATCAAGGCATGATAAATTATTTCATATTTAGTTTCAAAGTGTGCAATGTGTATTATAGTGTTCAAGGTTAAATAATATTTTCCTTCCACACATTTTTTATGCACAAAAAATTATTATTTTTTCTTTCTTTTTACCCCTAACATAGAATAACACTGCCCCCAGTGTTTAAAGAAAATAAACTTTATAAGGGGGTAGTGGTAGAGAAGAGGAGTTCTAAAAGGAATTTGAAATAATAAACCTGGAATAAAGTCACCTGGTGGTTGAAGTTGAAGTTCTTTACTGCTCCAATTTAGTCCTTTGATATCCATGTCACTTGCAGAGTTCCCTAGTGGAAAAAGGAAAAAACAAAAAAACTAAAAAAAAACAAAACTATATATATATATATTCATATAATAAAAAAATTAAAATATAAGTATATATACAAAAAATTATAGAATAAGGGAGATCTATAAGCTGTAGGTCAGAGGTAAGCCTGCTCCCCTTTCTCCCTTCGATCCTGGGTTTGAGTCCCCATGGCTTCGCTGGTTGTGATAGGGTTTTCCTCAGAACCTACGACATGTCCTTTTAATTTTTTTAATTATTTTTTGCATTTTAATTTTAACATACAAACACATAAAAATAAAATGAACTAATTTTACATTGTCTTATATTTAAATTTCTCGGTAATGTATTACTGAAGGATCACACCACGTGACATAGATGAATATGATTTTCCCCTTTCATACCCATCCATACTCATAATAGAAGAACAAGTCAATAGTCTATTTTTTTTATTTTATTTAAATATCAAAATGATTCATTAATCCTATTTGAAAAATAAAGATGATTTAAAAATATTGGAAACATGAAAACCATGGGTTTCCTCCCATGCAGCGATTTTTTTTAACGTTGTTATCCCAACATGGATCCTAAATCTATCAATTTTTCTTGGTTTATAGGTTGGCTCAGTTAACTCAGCCTTTTTTTCCTGTTTATTGAATGATTCAATGAATGGTTTTAACCTATAACCATTAACCTTGAAAATTTGACCACTTGTGGGATCTTGAATCTCTACTACTCCATGGGGGTACACATAATGCACTATGAAAGGACCTAACAGTCTAGACCTTAACTTTCCCAGGTGTAATTGATGTTTTGAACTATACAAGGGCACTAATTTTCCCGTTTCAAATTTTTTGAAATTGATATTCCTGGATTGGTAGGGTTGAACTCTATCTTTATTTATCCTTTAATTTTCATAATACTCCATCCTGAGTTCCTCAAGTTCATTAAGATATAATTTCCTCTTTGCTTCAGCCAAAGAAATGTCAAAATTCATTTTTTTGATTGCCCAAAATGCCTTATTCTCAATTTAAACTGGTAAATGGAATGCTTTTCCATAAACCAACCTATATGGTGAAATTCCTAGGATGGTTTTGAATACTGTACGATATGACCAAAGTTAATACAAGAGTTTCTTAGACCACTCTTTCATGGAGGGATTGACAGTTTTTTCAAGAATTTGCTTAATCTCCATATTTTCTAACTCAGCTTGACCATTGGTTTGAGGATAATACATAGTTAAAACATTATGAGAAATACCATAGTTAGACATGAGTGAAGAGAATGGGAAGTTGTAGAAATAAGTTCCTCTATCACTGATTATAGCCCTAGGAATTCCAAATCGAGAAAATATATGCTCTTTTAGAAATAGGATCACAACCTGATCGCCATTGGACTTGGTGGGAATGGACTCAACCCATTTTGAGACATAATAAACATCTAATAGGATGAAGTGGTATCCCCTAGAGTTTGTTATGGGTCCCATGAAATCAATTCCCCAATAATAAAAGATTTCAATGACCAGAATGGGAGTGAGGGGCATTTAATTCCTTTTGGCAATGGATCCTAATTTTTGACACTAAGGGAAACCTTTTCAAAATTAATAGGAATACTTAGCGAGGTTAGGCCATTAAAAAACACTTTGGAGGACCTTTTAAGTGGTTTTCTTTGTAGAAAAGTGGCCTCTATGTGACTCTCCATGACAAAATCTTAGAATGGACTCTTTCTCAGACTCAGAAACACATATCCTAATGATTTGATTAGGACAAAACTTGAAGAGGTAAGGATCATAAAAAACATTGTGTTTGACGTCAGAAATGAATTTATTATTATCTTGGGTCCTCAGGAATTTTGGAATGTAAACCGTAACCAAATGGTTTTATATGTCAGCATACCATGGTAAATCACTCACTGAATAGAGTTGCTCATCAGGAAATGAATCAGACACAGAAAGGTCATGTGATTTGTCTTTGAATTCTATCCTTGAGAGGTGAACAACTACAACATTTTCAACACACTTTTTATCCATAATAGTTAAGTCAAACTCTTGAAGAAGAAGGTCCCACCTAATCAATATAGCCTTGGAATCTTGTTTTTGGAAAATATATTTTAGGGCTGAACGGTCCGTGAAGACAATGATGGGTGATCCTAAGAGATAAGACCTAAATTTCTCTAAGGCAAAGACAATAACAAGCAACTATTTCTCAGTGGTGGTGTAGTTTATTTGTGCATCATTTACAGATTTTCTTGCATAAGAAATGAGACATAGAGTTTTCTTACACCATTTTTCTAAGACTTCTCCTACAAAAATGTCTCTCGCATCACACATGAGCTCAAAATAAAGTTTCCAATTTGAATATTTCATGATAGCTGGAGAGATAAGAGCTTACTTGAGTGTAGATAATGATTCCTTACATATTTCTGTCCATAAAAATGGTGCACCTTTCACTAATAGAGCACAATGTGGATGATAAGTAGAGTTGAAATTACTAATGAACCTTCTATAGAAACTAACATGTCCTAATAAGGACCTCATTTCCTTAATAGTTTTAGGAGAGGGAAGGTGACAAATGATGTCGACCTTATCTTTATCAACTTCAATCCCTCTACCAGATACTAGATGTCCCAGAAAAAGTATTTCCATTATCATGAAATATAATTTTTCCCAATTTAGGATGAGATTATTATCCTCACATCCTGAAAAAACACTTTCAACATTTAGAAGGAATCCCTCAAAAGTATCCTCAAAGATGGAGAAGTCTTCCATGAAGACCTCTTAACAATCCCCCACCATGTCTAAGAATATTCCCATCATGAACCACTGGAAGGTAATGAGGGAATTACATAACCCAAAGGGCATGTGTTTAAAGGAAAAGGTGTTGAATGGACTAGTGAAGGTTGTTTTTCCTTGATCCTATAATGAGACTTAGATTTGATTATACCCTGAGAATCCATCTAGGAAGCAATAGAATTGATGACCCGCCACTCGCTTGAGGACTTGATCAATAAAGGGAAAGGGGAAATGGTATTTCTTGGTATAATATTTGGGCTTTCTATAGTCAATATAGACTCTCCATACACTAGTGTCCCTTGTGGGGAGAATTTCACCATCCTCATTGGTGATCACAGTGATTCCATCTTTCTTTGGCACAACTTGAATTGGTTTTACCCACTCACTCTCAGCAATGGTGTAGATAATACCCACTTTCAACAACTTAAGAAGTTCTTTCCTTACCACATCCATAAGATTTGGATTGAGTCTCATATAAGGTTGAAGACATGGTTTGGATTCATATTCAAGAACAATCCTATGAGTTATAATGAGTGGGATAATACTAGAAATATCAGAAAGGGTCCATCCAATTGTTTTCTTATGATTTTTAGGACATCTAGAAGTATCATCTCTTGATTGGATTTAAGAGATGAAGAAATGAAAACAGGAAAGGCACAATTTTTCCTTAATAATTTATACTTGAGTGATGAATGTGGGACCTTAAATTTGATATCAGATTGGTTATCACTTTCAAATAAATGACGAGACTTTGTATTGAACTCAGTTTCATTTTCCATATTTATTGACAAAATTGGTTCCTTCTGAACAAAATTTTCATCCACTAAATTATCCAGATTTGTGTCATGAATGGGTATGGAATCAATGTTATTGATTTCACTAATGGTATCATTAATTGGTGATTTGATAAAATTGTCAATAGATCTATCTGAAAGATATTCAAGACAAAGAGACAAATTTTCCTCATGCGAATAAAGAAAATCAATATCTTATTGACTTAAACATCCTTTAGTAATACCTTGATGTTCCTTGATTTCAATATCAAAATTTCCAATCTAATTAATCTCATGTATCTATTCATCATCCCCAATTTAAGAGTTTTCATTGTATATGCTCAAGTCTAGTCTTATGTTTCCAAAGGTGATGGTCATGTTACCATTTCAGACTCAAATAACAGAGTTGATTGTTGCAAGGGACGACCAATGATGATTGGGGTTTTCTCCCTAGGACCTAATCTTGGGTGATTGTGAAGGAAAATGAAGTCATCTAGGTAAATTAATTCTCAACTTTCACCAAAACATCCTTTAATATCCCCTTAGGAACTCGAACACTATGATTAGCAAGTTAAAGAGTGACAGATGTGGCTTGGAGTTTTTCAAGCCCTAACTGACAATACATGACAAAAGGAATGAGGTTCACACTGTCTCCCAGATCACAAAGGGATTTGAAAACTTTTTTATCTCCTATATCAACATTGATGTATGGACATCCTGGATCTTTCAACTTTAGAGGAATGGTCCCTTTAATGGTGGTACTCATATTATAGCCAAATGGACTTGATTTTTTTGTGAAAATTTCCTTTTAAAAGTGAACACATCTTTAAGTTACTTTGATTAGGTAGGAATGGTTTGGATTACATTGAGAAGTGGAATGTTCAACTTAACCTGAGATAATATTTCCCTCAAAGTTTCATTCAATTTTGGTTTAGTTTTTCCTCTTATACGTTGAGGGAATGGAGAAAGGTTTCTGAATGTTTGGTGTGGTTGTAGTTCCTTCACATTCTCATTGGTGTTTTCAGAATCTGTGGGTGATTCTTCATCATTTTCATGCGTTGTTGATGCTTTTAATGGTTCTAAAATGGTTTGTTCAGATTTCTCAATGGATTTCCCACTTCTTAAAATAATCACTGCATTGAGTTGTTCATGAGAGGTTTGTGTGTAACTAGATTCTCCCCTTAATGTTGAGGATGGTACCACCTGAGTATGCATGGTTGCCTTCCTGATTTTAATGGTTTGTAGTTCATGTTTAAGGGATGATACTTCTAATTTCATTTTCTCCATTTTTTACACAACTATTCAAGGATTGGTAGAGGGAAAAATTGAGTATGGGCTTGTGATGGTTGGTTTAAACCCTAAGGATACTTTGATTATTGGATTGGTTGTTGCATGGGTTTTTGGTATTGGATAGGAGGGTTTTGGTATTAGAATGGTTGTGGTTGGAACTGGTTATGGTTTTTCAAATTTTGTGGAGGGTAGGGGTTTGGTCCTTGTGTTTGGCTAGGTTGTTGGCTAGGTTGTTGGTTATATTTCCAACAGAATCCTGGATGGTCATTGTACCTTGGATTGAAAGTGTTTTGGTACTGTGACTTCTGAAAGTTTAGAGCATTGACTTTAGAAGGTGGTCCTCCTAGAAGAATATCCTCGATGAATGGAATAGTTGGGCAGTTGTCTTTTTTGTGGTCATGTTTGTCACAAATTGTGCAAACAAGGTCAACATTTTTAATTTCATGGACCTTCCTAAGATCGATCTCCTCGACCATCCTTGTGAATGCAACAAGTTTAGCCCTAAGGCTTTCCTCTTCTTTAATTGTATTCATTCCATTAGTTCTTTGTGGATTTTCAGAATAAGTTGATGTTCCCCGTGTTTGGTTTTTTCAGTAAGTCTGTGTAAATACTCATAAGCATCATTTGGAGATTTGTTTTTAAAGGTCCCATTACAAATCATGTCAATTAATTGTTTGTTCCCCAGGCCCAAACCTTCATAGAAAATTCTCACTTGTTCAGTAATATACAAACCATTGTATGGAAGCATGTTTAGGGTGTCTTTGAACATCTCCTGTGTTTCATAGAATGACTCTCCCTCTTTTTCAAAAATTTTTTGGATGCTCTTTTTAAGTGAAATTGTTTTGTGGTGGGGAAAGTATTTTTTGTAGAATTATCTTTTTAATTGGTCCCAAGAGTATATTGATATAGGTCTAATATTTTTTAACCAATTAATTTCTCTATCCTTAAGTGATAAAGGAAAGATCCTCTTCTTAGCTGACTCAAGTTGATGTGGGGGGCACATGGTTTTAGCAATGTTGTTGAACTCTTTGACATGAAGGTATGACATTTTCGACTCCATCCCATGGAATGTTGGAAGGTAGTTTAAGAAATGAGGTTTTAAATCATAGTGGGATTCTCCTAGGGTATCATTCTTGATGAAAGAGGGGGAATTGGTCTAGGCAGGTGTCAGGTAGCCATTCAAGGTTTGATGGACTACATTCCCCTAGTTTGGGGCTGCCTCATTTGGATTTTCATTTTGGTTCCCACATGGGTTTATGGGTTGGTTTATTTGAAGACCTTCCATTGAAATGGGATAAAATTTTGACTCTATATTATTAATAATAATAGGATCTAATGGAAAGAGTTACATTAGTGTACTTTACTCCCCAACCCCAGGACTATCCACCCTAACTAGATGGTTTGATTGGTCACGAGTGTAGGCAGACATGCACTAAAAGAAAAAAAATGAGTAAGGGATAATGTAAGAGAATTTGGATGAGAATAGAAGAAATGGGGTAGAAAATAATGGGTGTTGGGATGAATTAATTGGGTCCCCAGAAATGGTTCCAAAATTTGTTCTTTCCCAAATTTAGCAAATATTTTAGGTTTAAGCGGTTGCTTGTAGTTTATCTTGGGTTGCCGAATCCTCAGAGACCTAAGAAGAAACCTATAGACACGTACATTATATGGAATATTTTTGGCTTTTAAGTTTTCAACTTTGGGTTTTTATAGATGGGTTTAAAGGATCACTAATAGATATATGTTAATTTAAATTAATATAATGAGTTGATCATGGTTTATTGCTCGGGGTGGATTGGATGAAATTCTTTTTTAATGGTTTCAATTTCTTCTTTTCGAGATGGGTTTATTCAAGAATATGGAAAAACTTCATCACTTATTAGTTTAATACCAAAAAACCATAATACTAATCACCTATAAAATTGGTGGATCAAATTTATGAGCACTGGAAGGTAAGGGTTCGTAATACCACTTGAAGTATATAGCCTTAAAATTCAACAAGGATAAATAAGTTTTAAAATCATCAATTAAAAATATCAATTAAAAGACGTGATTAGAAATTAATGGGGTGATAAATAACATCCAATCCAGAACCTTGCTACTCCCTTGGACCAAAACATAAGTTGGTTATCTCTCCATTTATTCTATGGTTTTAATGGAAATGGGAAATAGACTTATGAGGGAGAAAATAGAGAAGTAAAAAAAGACAATGAAAAAACGATCACTCCACCGTTGTGTGATAATTTCACAAGGTTTAGTGTGAATAAATTCACAAAATGAGAAAAAGGTATCAAAATTATATGAATAAGAATAGAATAAAATGATAAGAAGAACTTTTATTAAGAAACTAAGATGAATTAGAACAACTTACATGTGAAAGAAAAACTTGAGATAACAAAATTGCAGCATAACATTACAATGAAAGAAAGAACCAAAGATCCATAAATACTCCAACAAAACTGCTTTAAATAGAAATTTCAGGATCCTTGGGTCAAGCCCCCAATAGTGAAAGTCATCCCACTTGAGTATGTAAGGCTTAGGGTTGTGGAAAGCTTGTAGAAAATAGACTTTTCCACCCGTGACTAGAAGTGGAAGGCAACTTAAATCCACCGAACAGATGCATATAAATGACCTTCTATATGGCCGAATTAGAGTGGGTCATAGAAAAATATAATGGATCTCTGGATTTCTCCTCACCTCCTGTAAAAGTTATGCTCAAATGGAATTTTGGTTTGCAAGATATTATTGAAATGGTAGGCTGTTGTTTCTAGGCTGTAGAATCTTTTCCAGAATTTCATCTTCCACTTGGGCCACCTAGAACTCCATTAAAACATCCTAATTAGCTTTTATCACTATTTTATGAAACGTTACCCATGATGTCCTATATATTTAGTTAAAATTTAAGAATCATTGGGCTTGTATCTTGGATGTTAAAGTCACTTTATTGGGCTGCTATCCAGTTTACATTTCCCAAAATGTGCTTCCATGAAAGCCCATTTTGGTGGTCTTCTAATTTCAGTCTTCAAATACATAAAAATTATGAATTTTCTTTTTATCATGAGATAACTGAAAATTAAATATGAAAATAAAATCAAGGCCTTTTTTTTATTTTAGGAGGTGTTAAAAAATGTACCATGTAATAGTGCATTTTAAGGGGGAATTACAATCATAATGATAAATGATGTTCAAAGTTTAAAATGCACTAAAATAGTGTTTATGATTAATAAAGCACATGAATATTATAATATAGACAATGAATATTAGCCTATTTCAATGTCTAATCAGTAACACACCAAGTTTTTTTCCATTTAAAAATGTTTTAAGAGTGAATTTGTGATATTTTGATATCGAGTGGTCATGTTCCTTTTTTCCCTACATTTTGGGAATGTTGATTTTGCGGTGTTTTGAGTTTGAGAAATCTTGTTGATGGGTTAGTCTTGATTAAGATCTTGGTTTTATTATTACCTATTATCATCCCCCATAAATATTTTATGGATATTTGATGTGTGACTACAGGTGGTTTACCATTATCATACCTTCCTGTTGATCAACCTAAGGATTTCCTTATTGAGTTTCAAAAGTTGAATTCTCCTTTCTTTTATGGTCAAGTGGATATCCTCAAAGTAGAAGAGTGGATGTGGAAAATATAAAGGGTTTTTAGTCTCATTGATTTTCTGGACTTGTTAAAGGTAAAGTTTTCTTTCTTTATGTTTGAAGGTCTAATCTGGAAGTGGTGGAAGTTAGCTTCTCAAAATAATCCTTAAGAAGGGGGATGTTCCCGTAAGGGGCTCTACGCGAGAGGGTTTCCCCTCGGTGCCGCCTCCTTTGTCTAGGGTTTGTGCGGCGCCTCCTCCCTTGTGCTTGACGATTTTGTGGCGGTAGATCCTCTGTTGCGGTGGATTTGGTGTCTTCTCTCAGCTACCTCATTCTTTTGAACCGTAGTTGTCTTTCCTCATCCAAATCAGCTGGATAGGGTCTCAATGCGGCATGGTTCTGGTCTGTGGTTGTGTCCAGCTTCTGCGGCATGAGGGTACCACCTCATCTTTGGCGTGTGCGATGGGTGGTACGTTGGGGTCCCTGTGTGCAAACAGGATGGCGACGCCGGGATTTGTCTTGCGTTGTATCTCCTTTATCATGCTGATTGATGTTAGGTTTTGGGTTTTTGTGAATGACGTTCGGCTGTGAGCATTGCGATGATCGTGCGATGGAGAAGCAGTGATGATTGGTTGATATGAGATTGGATCTAATGATTTTTTGGTTCCTGCTTGATTTGGAATTGTTTATTTCTCTAATTTAAGATGGATGGAAGATGATGGCAGTGGTTTGATGCCTTTTGTTATGTTTTTCTATTTTTTTGAGAATGGAAATGGGTCCTTCCTGAGGGATTCAGATTTACGGGATACGATGGCGACCTGGGGTGGACTGCGAATCTAGGAGCGTTCCATGAGGAGGAGGATTTGAAATCAGAATGTGTGTTTTGATGTTTTGGGGTAGATTTTGGAGGCTGTTTGTGATGTTTGAAATTTGGTCTTTTGATGTTTGAAATTTGGCTCTTGTATTGTGAGGTTCCCACTTACCCTTAAAGTGGTTTATTCAAAAAATGAAAAAAAGGATTTGAGGAAAATAATCCTTAGGAATATCTTACTTAGGAGTTCTTAAAGTCTTCGTTCATCTATCATAATTTCTCTAAGGCGGTGTAGGTGAGGAAGGGGATGGAGATGTGATGTCTACAATAAGGTGATGGATAAGTGTTGGAATTCCTTTTTCATTTTATTAATCTAGCTCCTTTACTCTTGGAGTTTGATACAGAAAATTTCTTGAAGACTTGACATTTTAAGAGTGGGATTTGTCATAATTTTCAGTCAAGGGTGTAAGAGTTTATATTAACCTATTTTTTAGACATGGTGAGGAAATATATTCATGTGGAAACTAAACTAGCAGGAGTTCTTGAGGTGGATAGTCTTCCTCTAGTCTTTGGAAGTGATGAATGGAATTCCAGTAAGGATATGGGGATGCAACCTGAATCTTTTGATGCTAGTCGCAGAATTAAAAGGCCTCTTGATCTTTATTTAGCTTCTTTTAAGTGTGGTATCAAGTTATGACATCAGTGTGGAAATCCAAATCATTTTAAGTTATCATGTTCAAGTTCTCCAAAGACCTATCATGCCTGTGTTTTCCTAGGACACTTGAAACAATTTTTTCTGGGTATTTATAATAAGAGACATGGAGCCTATTCATAAGAGCAGGGTTCTTTTTTAGGCTCATTTTAATTTCCCTTTCTATGTATTCTACTTTGGATAAAATGGTTCTGTCTGATTGCGTTTGTAGTGTTACATTCTCTTTAAATTGTAAAATTGGATGTTTTGGGTCCCTTGAGAACTTATATTTCACTAGAAGTGTGTTTTTCTTTTGAAAACTGTAAATCTTTCCATTCTAATTATATGTGTATTATATTGCATGTATTTCTTCTATAGATTCTTTATTTGAAGTAAAAAATGATGTTGAATGTGTATCTTATAATTTCCTATTTCGGTGGAAAGAATGAGTTTCAATTAGGGATTTTCATCACCTAACTTTGAGGAAGTAGATTATTCACACATTAGGGCTCCATCTATAGGCCCCAATATGAGGCTGGCGTGTGGTCAGGAATTAGGGGTGTGAGGAACCTTGGTCTATCTTTTGTCTTCAGTGTGGAAATAGAGATGACTTAAGATTCTATATTGTAGATTCTTCATCTTGTAAGTCCCCATTTTTTGGGAAAGAGCATAGAGACCTTGTTTCATTAATGTGATTCTTGTGGATTGAAAAGTTTCTCTTTGGTTATAAGGAGGTGTGGTGGTCCAATTTTTTTAAATTCTAGTGGAGTTCCTTTTCTGATAAAAAATCTCTATTTACTTGTCCTTGTGCGGTTAGCCTTCATGAATCAGTTTTGGTTTTAGCTTATCTCATGGGTAGGGGTTTGTTTCATTGATTTTCTCCCCTTATTGTGGGGGTTGTTGGTATGTGGTGAAAGTTTCTAGGGTGGCCCCTAGTGGGTATAGGTTTTTGGGAAATTGGTTAAAATTTAAAAATGGTGGGGAGACCCACCGTTGATTTTTTCATGGTTCCTACTAGAATTGATTAAAATTAGTTCATTTCTAATGGAAGTGATTCCAATCTATCCTCTCGTGTTGGTAATTTGGTTTGATTTCTGGTGTAGGTCTGGTAAGGGGTGGTTAATTTTTCAACTTGTTGAAATTTTGATTTCTTCTTTTTTTAGGTGAACATTGGGGGTTTGGATCACATACAGTGAGTTTGTCTATGGATGTGTTGCATGGGTTATAGTTTGATCATTTAGGTTACTTCTTGAGAAGTTGTTCAGGTTCATTCATTTGTTTTAGGTAAGAGGTTTGAGTTTCACTTAGAGGTATTTGAGGTGTTCTTGTATAGAGAGGTTGGATAATGTGTTTGTGAGAATATTTTGTATTTGAATAATCAACTGGAAAATGTTGTGGATTCTTGGGGGTAAAAATCGTTAATGGTGGGGAGAATTGTCACAACTAGATTTTTATTTTCATTCTTTGTTCTGATTCATCTCTTGGATCTTGGTTTTCTCCCAAGTTCCAAGTGTGATAGGTTTAAATTTTTAGATGATCATTTGTTTATATTTGGTCTTGATGTTAATCCTTAGTTTCCTCCAGGAGTTTTTGTTGAAAATTTGAGTTTTTTTTGGCTTATAAGTAGGTGTCACATGGTTAGAGGAAACCATGTGACCCAACCCAATAAATCGCGTGACTTAAGGTTGGTGTATGAGGAATGGCACATGACTTGCGAATATCTTTTCAAATCATTCGACAAGTGTGTTGGAATTATCTATCTCTTAGAAGAACCACATATAATGGTTGGAGCATAGTTTACAAAACCATGTGGCCAAACCTTATGAGGTTCCGAGATCTTAAAAATTATGAAATGTCTCTTTTTCCCTCTCAGGATTTTAGCACCAATCCAACCATTTATTCCTCCTTCTAATTTGTACATCCCTAGGGGAGCTCTTAACTTGTTTTCCAAGCCTCCTTCATCCTCCAAAGTGAAAATCTAATGGATTTATTCAAGTTTTGGTTCAAATATCTCAAGGAAATATCCTCCTATATTTTTCCTCTTCCTTTTCCTTCAAATTTATCTTGAGATCTTCTTATAAAATGGTTATGAGGATTTAGGTTTTATGTTTCCCTTGATTTATTTTGGGGGTTTTTATGTTTAAGGTTTCTATTGGATGTTCTTTCTTCCTTGAGCCTTTGTAAGGTTATTTCAAGTCTGCGTTATTGAAGCACTATGAGATTGAGGTAGGTTTCCCTCTACATTTCTCTTAAATTTAAGAATCATTCGTTTTATACATTTCACACCTTCCTTATATGTTATTTAACGCCCCGACCCCAGTTACCTAGAGTCAGTGCATTATTACATAACAGTGGCATGATCACAAGAAAGATCAAATCTCGAAAGACCGATTTGTTTAGTAGCCTTGGAAACACTAGATATATTCATAAGTCTTACATTACATCATAAAGTGAAAAACTACTAAAACAACATATTTTCTCCATAATCCACACTCATATCCCCACATAATATCCCTGCAGGTCATTCATAATTTACTTCTTCACTTCCTGGGAAAAATAAAGCATAGAAAAGGGGTGAGCTCAAATGCCCAGTTAGGATAACAATATAGCAGAAACTTTCATAAATAAGAATAAACATTTAAGGCAATGTATAACTAAAACAAAAGCCTTTTAAACTTGAACTTCAATATATTATGGAAAAACTAAAATGAAATCATTCCATTTACTTATTCACATGGATATTCTACTAATCGAATAAATCACATGAAATATTAATAACCACTTTCATAATGATGGAATGCATAATGCCAGACTATCATAACCACATAGCCAAGGACTCGTGCCAAGACTAAAAATAAAATTTTGTCGAGGCCTTGTACCAAGAGACTAGTTTGTCTCATGAGACCTACCGATGCATCGAGGAGCTATAGCGGGCTCCACCCGTCACATATTAAGTCCAATGCATTCCCATATGAAAAGGTTTAAACATAATATAAACATTCATATTAAAACTAGCATATGAAATGTCAATACTTTCACCATAAACTATGAACAGTATAAAAAATAGAACATCCACAGTCAAACATATCACAAAACCTTCAATAAATTATAGAAGTTTTGTATCATAATAAATCAACTTCAAATAAGCGTAAAATCCATCAAAAGATGTTGACATAGATGAAATCAAAACTCTTTTTAGAGAAATATCTCTTTCTATTTTGAAATCATTTAAGAGTCTTATATTTATGAAATAAAACATTTTCTTTGAAAATATTATTATAAGCTTTTAAGGGAAGATTCGAAGATTTTATAACAGCGGAAAATAACCGCACCCGCCGTATAAGTTAAAAAAAACATTCTTACCTTAATTCTGTCGAAAAGGTTAAAAGCACCTTGTTTGGAAAACGATGGAAAGATTCCTTTATAAAAATCTTATAAAAAGTCAAACAATGGTATAAATGACTTTAACCCATATTCGTTTAAATAGTAAAATGTTTTTGAAATACATTTTTGAGAAACATGGATGTGGATGATAAAGAGATCCCAGTAGATTATTACGTATAAACATCCTCGGATAATGAAGATATTGTGAAATAACCCTTACAAATTTGGTAACTTAAGAAACATAAAACCCATGAAAGAGGTATCATACAATGAATATGTAAATACACATAAATTAAAGTGTATTACACAAAGAATATAATTATGGGTAGTACATACACCACACAAAAGGTAATAGTGGCAATATGACATGAATCTCACGAGAATAAGGAGTGAGATGAAAACCCCTTACCTTGTACTTTTACTTGGTTGGGGTAGGTTAACCTCCTTAATAATGGTGAAATAATTGTTATTAAATTATTCAATAATCATATACATTAATATGATATCATATATGATCTTTTAACATTTCTTTGTTAATAATATCTTAGAATTATCATCGTTTTGGGTGTTAACTTACTCGTTTTCTTTTATATGTTTTGTTACGTAAGCCATGTTTGTAATGGATAGGTTGTATCTTAATCATATCCAGAATAATATCAAGTCCTTAGATACTATTATTAATCATCAAATGAGAATTATACTTGAATGGATATGTTGGAGAATGAATCTCATCGCGTTCGTGGAGACGGTAGTCCGTACGTACGCACGAGCGATAATATCATTCTTTTGATATTAAAATAAAATATAATTGGATGGTATATCATATATACAGAATCATTATCATGGTATATTTATTATTTACATGAGTTACACATCATTATTATACCCATCCAAATAATAATTTATTGAATAACAATTACACCACGACGTGGAGACGGTAAGCCGTATGTACGAACGTATGGTGACATGTTATTCAAAGGATGGATATAATAGTGAATATGGTTGTACCATATTTATAATAAAATCATAGTATATATATTATACTTGAGTTATTATTTTATAATGGTAACAACAAAGGAAGAATAAGTGGAAGAAGAAAGGAACTTGAAAAAGGGTGGTGAAATCATTACCATTTCTTTGAGTTCTTCCTTTTGATTTGATCAAAAGGGATACTTAGGTTGGCTTTCTGATCAAACTAAGGCCTCTAGGTTGTAGTGAGGGAAGTTGGAAGAGTATTTGGGCAGAGTTTGGCCGAACCAAAAGGCTTTTAAGGTGTTAAGAAATGAGAAGGATGAGTGCCCTTTTATAAGAGGGGTGAGGGGCACCTTTGGAAAAGCTAGAAATATTAATTTATAATAAATTTATATTCAGTTTCTAATGGCTCAAAAGTTGATTATTTAAATGTTAAGGTGGGGATAGGTCGAAAAACATTCAACCAATAGAATTTAGACATGTTTGGGTTACTATATTAACCTTATCTGTAAGTATTAACTCTTAGTTAATTAGTTTGACATTTATCATGTCACTTTGTATTTTTATATTATATAGTTAATAAACATACTATATACATCCAAGAGACCCACAAGTGGTCCAGTAATGATAAAAATATCATGATATAAGTCTCTTGGACGAACCTTATATTTTTAGGAAGTTAATATTAATTAATAATATAATATTTTTAAAAAAACTCTTTTATGTCAATTTTGAAACTATTCAATAGTTGATTTTTGTGAAACTCATAAAAGAATGATTTCTTCGAAAAAAGTTAATTTAATCAATCCTAATATGTCATATTATCCTATAAAATTATTTTAATTCATTAAAAGTCTCAAATTATATTTATTTGGGTATTTATAATATCAATTATTTTAAATTTTCACTAATATGGTAATTACTGCATCATCATTGTGTCATAAATAAATTAAATTATGTAATATCTAAAAATTATAAATAAAATATCATTATGTAGGAAAGCTTTTTATATTTCTAATGAATATTTACAATTGAATTTATATTATGTATAACCCTATATTAAAAATGTTTTAGTAAATAAACTTTGATTTTAACTCTTTTAACTCTTCTTTGAATTAAATAATAATAAATGTCCTAATCTAATCCAAGTGGACATAAATGATAATATTTTATTCCTAAGGTTGTTTTTGGTCGAGATACACTTGTCCAATTGAATGAGGACATGTGTTAGGGTAATATTAATATCATTTTTACCCTTAATTACCCTATTTACTTTTAACCGTGGTAAATAAAAGTAAAAAGTTACTATTCACCAAAAATTATTTTTATCTCATTGAACCAAATTTTACTTCTTGATATTAACCGTGTCTCTCAGATTTTCGAAATTCCATTCACAAAAGTGGTAAAATTACTTTTTAAAAAAAATTCAGTTTTTTTAACTACCACTTAGTAGTTTCACTATTCATAAAAAATTGAAGTTTTTCAGAACAATGCCAAAATTTCACCCTAAGATATAATTGATATTCTGAATTGAAAAATGATGTCTATTTTACAAAATTCCAAACATATAAGTTTCATTAATTAATTTTATAATTAATTTCCGCAGTCACAACAAATAGCGTGTTTTTAAGAAACAATATATACCAAAAGATTGACAATTATTTAGGTCCAATTTCAAAGTGAAATTAATTCTAATGAACACCATTGGATAAAATGGTAAAAATATATTCTAATTATACTTTAAAACCACTCAATAATATAATTTATCACTATAAATTATTTTGATTAAAAAAGTTGTTTTTAAGTATTTTTCACTATTCATAAAAATTGGAAGTTCTCAGAAAAATACCAAAAAATCATCTTAGGATAATTTCGATATTCTGAAACCAAAAATGAAGTCCATTTTGAAATATAAAATATATATAATTTCAAAAATTAGGTATTACTATTCATAACGGCTAGTTTTATTGGTTGTGGTGTGTTAGAACTCGATGTTGCGTACAACACACGCTATCACATTATTCAAAGAGAAGCGTACCATAGAAGCTTGGGGTGTTACATTATCCCCTCTTTCAAATAATTTCGTCCTAGAAATTTCTAGAATACTACCGCATGAAAAGACTTGGGTGGTTCTTCATCATAAGTTCCTCGGGTTCCCACGTTGCCTCTTCCATCTTATGGTTTCTCCATAAAACTTTTACCAGACGCGTCGTCCGGTTTCTCAGTACTTGTTCTCTCCTATCAAGAATCCTGACGGGCTCTTCGCAATAAGACAGATCGGGTTCCAGTTCTAATTCTTCATAGGTGAGTACATGCGTTGGGTCAGGCATGTATTTCCTCAACAGAGATACGTGGAACACATCGTGAACTTTGGAGAGACTTGGCGGCATTGCCAATCGGTAAGCTACAGCCCCAATTCGTTCTAGAATTTCAAAAGGTCCGATGTACCTGGGACTCAATTTACCTTTCTTACCAAAACGTATGACTCCCTTCCATGGAGATACCTTCAGGAAAACATGATCACCAACTTGAAATTCCAAATCCTTCCTTCGATTATCGGCATACTTTGAGCTGCTTTGATGTGATTTTGGATTACCTTCACCTTTTCCATCGTTTCCTCCACCAGTTATGAGCCTACAAGTTTTCTTTCACCAACGTCATCCCAACAGGTTGGTGTACGACATCTCCTTCCGTATAACGCTTCATATAGTGCCATCTAAATACTCGAATGGAAGCTATTGTTATAGGGAAATTCTACCAGAGGTAAATATTGATCCCACATACCCTAAAAGTCAAGTGAGCAGGATCTCAACATTTCTTCTAAGGTTTGAATAGTTAGTTCTGATTGTCCATCTGTCTGAGGGTGGTAGGCAGTGCTCAAATGAAGTTCAGTATCCAGGGATTTCTGAAGACTCTTCCAGAATCTTGAAGTAAAACGGGGATCACGATCAGAAACAATCGATAGGGGTACTCCATGAAGTCTCACAACTTCATTAATATATAGTCTTGCTAGACGTTCCAGTGGTAGATCTTCTCTTATTGAAAAAAAATGTGATGACTTGGTAAGACGATCAACAATAACTCATATTACATCATTCCTTCTAGGAGTCTTTGGTAGCCCCATGACAAAGTCCATCATAATATTGTCCCATTTCCACTCCGGTATGGGAAGAGGTTGCATGACTCCTCGAGGGTGTTGCCTTCCAGATTTCACTTGTTGAAAAACCATACATCTTGACACAAAATCAGCAATCTACCTCTTCATATTGTCCCACCAAAAATGTTCCTTCAAATCTCTATACATTTTGGTGCTCCCAGGGTGTATAGAGAAATTGTAACTATGAGCATCATCCAGCAATTCCATTTTTAGATCAGGTATATTGGGAACACAAAGTCTCTTCCCGAATTTCAAAATTCCATCTTCATACACAAAGTCTCTCAATCTCCCATCATTCACAGATTTAATCTTCTTTTGAAATTATTCATCATCGGTCTGAGAACTATTAATCCTTTCTAGTAAAGATGGTTTGGCAACCATTTGAAAAAGCATTGATGTTTCACCTTCCCTGGTTATTCCCATGTCCATCTTCACTAGATCCATGAAAATTGGATCCCTTTCAATTATCATATTGTTCAAAACTCCATGGTCTTTTCTGCTCAAAGCATCTGCCACCTTGTTTTCCTTCCCCTGGTGGTAGTGTATCGTACAATCATAATCCTTGAGTAATTCAAGCCATCTCCTTTGCCTCATGTTGAGTTATTTTTGTGATAAAATATACTTCAAACTCTTATGACCAGTATAAATCTCAAATTTTTCACCATAGAGGTAGTGCCTCCATATCTTAAAAGAAAAGATCACAACTGCTAACTCGATATCATGATTAGGATAGTTTTGTTCATGAATTTTCAACTGCCGTGATGCATAAGTAATAACTCTATCATTCTGCATAAGGACACAACCAAGTCCTTTTTTTGATGCATCACTATAAATAACGAACCCATCATTCCCCGATGGTAGAGTCAATATAGGAGAATTGACTAATATTCTCTTCAGTTCTTCGAAAAATTCTTCAAACTCTTTTGTCCAAACAAATTTAACCCATTTACGTGTGAGCTTCGTTAATGGGTTAGCCAATCGGGAAAAATTCTGGACGAAACGTCGATAATTACCTACTAAACCAATAAAACTATGTACCTCAGTTATAATCGTCGGTGCTGGCCATTATTGGATTGCCTTAGTCTTAGAAGGATCAACATAGATTCCATCTTTAGAGATAATATGGCCAAGAAAATAAATCTCATGAATCCAGAATTCACACTTGCTAATCTTCCCATATAATTCATGTCTTCTCAGAGTCTTCAAGATAATGCGCAAGTGATTTTCATGATCTTCGTAGATTTTTGAGTATACCAAGATATCATCAATAAATACCACCACAAATTCATCGAGATATTCCTTGAAAACTCTATTCATCAGATCCATGAATACAGAGGGTGAATTAGTCAATCTAAAAGGCATTACAGTAAACTCGTAATGCCCGTACCTGGTTCGAAATGCTGTCTTTGTAATGTATTCCTTCTTCACACACAACTGATGGTATCCATATCGAAGGTCAATCTTTGAAAAGTGTTGAGCTCCATGCAGTTGGTCAAATCAATCATCAATTTGAGGTAGGGGATACTTGTTCTTTATTGTTATAGCATTGATCTCCCTGTAGTCGATACATATCCTCATAGATCCATCTTTTTTTTAACAAAAATAATAGGGGCTCCCCATGGAGAAACACTAGGGAGAATAAATCCTTTATTACTCAATTCCTCTAATTGTTTCTTTAGTTTAACTAATTCTACAATGGCCATTCTATAAGGGGTCTTCGATATAGGCCTTGATCCAGGAATTAAATCAATGGAAAACTTAACTTCTCGTTCTGGAGGATGTCCAGGTAAATCTTCCGGAAATACATCTACAAATTCTTTCACAACAGGTAAATCCTCTATTTGAACATTCCTTTCCTCACCCACAATTATTTAATTCTCTTCCTCCCTAATAATTGAATTTAGTTGAGCTACTGGGGGTGGATCTAAATAAGAATTAGGCGGTGACGATTCTGCTCTAAAGATAAGGTGTTCCTTATCATCATCATCAAGAATCGTAACCTCTTTCTTCTTACAATAAATCTTCGCATCATAGTCTGGAAGCCAGTCCATACTAAGGATTATATAGAACTAAATCATAGGTATGACGATGAGATCAATAGATAAAGAACATTTATGTGCTCTAATGGGGACTGATTCACAAAACTTTGTTGCAATGATACTTCCCTTAGGAGTTTTAACTGACAACTCCCTTGTTAAATCAAATTGGAAATATCTAATTTTCTTAGAAAACTGGGAAGATATGAAACAATGCAATGATCTAGAATCAAATAATGCATTTGCTAAACTTGAGGAAACCATTAAATTACCTTCCACCACGTCTTTCAGAGATTCTACCTCAACAGTAGTGATAGCATAAGCTTGGCCTTGATCCCTTGGCCTTTTTTGAGGTAAGTTCTCCTGACGCTTAGGACATTCATTTTCATAATTCCCCATCTCCCTGCAATTGTAGCACTGAACATTGGTATCTTCCTTCTTCCCCTTGCAATCACGAGCTTGGTGGCCTTTTTCACCACACTTGTAATAGACTCTTGTTCCCTTCAAGCGAGCACCGGGGTGTTTCTTCCCACATTTACCATAGGATGGATATTCAACCTTTCCCTTCTTCCCCTTTTTCCATTACCATATTGATCAGAAGGTCTCTTATTCTCTTGTTTTGCTTTAAAGTCATAAGACTTAGAGAATTCCTTTTCGGTCTTTATAGCACAAGAGACAATGTCTTCGTACGACGAGAAGGATTGCGAGACTAATGCTCGACAGAGAAATGGTTTTAACCCATCAAAGAAACAATCAATATTACTTCTTGGGTTACGTATATAATCTCCAGCATACCTTGCTAACCTTTTAAAGTTATCCTTATACTTTGCGACATTCTCATACTCCTTTTGTCTCAGACTCAGAAATTGCCTTTCCATATCTGCTCGATGGTCGCGAGGAAAGTATTTTTCTAAAAACAGATCTTTGAACTCCCTCCATTCCATATTTGATACTTCATCATCTTCCTTCGTATTTTGAATCAATGACCACCATTGATCAGCATCCCTAGTGAGGCGGTAAACTGCCATGATAACTTTTTCCCTTTCACTACTCCCCAAAGCCTGAAATATTTTCTCTAGGGAAAATATCCATTGATCAGCTACTAAGGGATTTGTACTCCCATTGAACATTGGTGGATGTTGCCTCATGAATCAATCTAACATTGATCCTCCACACTGTGGATCAGGGTGCTCCATATGGGTAAGGTTATTATTCATAACCTGAGTGAGTTTTCCCAGTATGGTGATTAGCTGATCGGCACCAGTTGCATCACCATCTCCACTATAATTATCTTGAGAAGGAGGGCAATCCCTACATGGAGTGTGTGCATTGATACAGTTTCTATTTCTTCTACTAGGTTCCATTTCTAAATAATGGCATAAACTAGATCAGTTTATGAATCAAAATACATAATCCCATACTTATAAAACACTTAACATAAATTGAACTATTTATGGATATAATCCATAATCATAAGAATGTATTCTTTGAGGAAGTATATAATCATAAACCCTTCATAATTATTTGTAAAGAAAATGAGAATTATCCTAAGCATATCCCCCGGGAGTGTCGTAACCAAGAGTGCAACAAGGCCCGTTGTCGTGCACCAGTTCCCGTTCGAGTCTAGATCAAAGCAGTGTTTTCGGGTTTTACCCCTAGGTACATCTGTGCCAGAGCCGCCTCTACCTGCTCGTATCCAGACAGGGATGTATTACTCGGAAAACTCACAAAATCTCTACAATACCAAAATTCTAGGAATTTCTTCTATACAAATCCTCAAAATCCATCTTAGGTCTATGTGCTCTAATCAGAGTTTATCTAAATCTATCTTCCAAGGTTTGTACTAAACTTCCTATGATATCAACTGTAACTCCCCGACCCTAGTTACCTAGAGTCAGTGCATTATTACATAACATTGGCATGATCACAAGAAAGATCAAATCTCGAAAGACCAATTGGTTTAGTAGCCTTGGAAACACTAGATATATTCATAAGTCTTACATTACATCATAAAGTGAAAAACTACTACAAAAACATATTGTCTCCATAATCCACACTCATATCCCCACATAATATCCCTGTAGGTCATTCATAATTTACTTCTTCACTTCCTGGGAAAAATAAAACATAGAAAAGGGGTGAGCTCAAATTCCCAGTAAGGATAACAATATAGCGGAAACTTTCATAAATAAGAATAAACATTTAAGGCAATGTATAACTAAAACAAAAGCCTTTTAAACTTGAACTTCAACATAGTATGGAAAAAATAAAATTAAATAATTCCATTTACTTATTCACATGGATATTCTACTAATCGAATAATCACATGCAATATCAATAACCACTTTCATAATGATGGAATGCATAATGCCAGACTATCATAACCACATAGCCAAGGCCTCGTGCCAAGACTAAAAATAAAATTTTTTCAAGGCCTTGTGCCAAGACACTGGTTTTTCTCATGAGACCTACCGATGCATCGAGGAGCTATAGAGGGCTCCACCCATCACATATTAAGTCCAATGCATTCCCATATGAAAAGGTTTAAACATAACATAAACATTCGTATTAAAACTAGCATACGAAATGTCAATACTTTCACCATAAACTATGAACGGTATAAAAATAGCACATCCACAGTCAAACATATCACAAAACCTTCAATACATTATAGAAGTTTTGTATCATAATAAATCAACTTCAAATAAGCATAAAATCCATCAAAGGATGTTGACATAGATGAAATCAAAACTCTTTTTAGAGAAATACCTCTTTCTATTTTGAAATCATTTAAGAGTCTTATATTTATGAAATAAAAAATTTTCTTTGAAAATATTCTTATAATCTTGTAAGGGAAGCTTCGACGATTTTATAACAGTGGAAAATAACCTCACCCGCCGTATAAGTTAAAAAAACATTCTTACCTTAATTCTGTCGAAAAGGTTAAAAGCACCTTTTTTGGAAAACGATGGAAATATTCCTTTATAAAAATCTTATAAAAAGTCAAAAAATGGTATAAATGACTTTAACCCATATTTATTTAAATAGTAAAAATGTTTTGAAATACATTTTTGAGAAACATGGATGTGGATGATAAATAGATCCCAGTAGATTATTATGTATAAACAACCTCGGATAATGAAGAGATTGTGAAATAACCCTTACAAATTAGGTAACTTACGAAACATACATCCCATGAAAGAGGTATCATACAATTAATATGTAAATAAACATAAATTAAAGTGTATTACACAAAGAGTAGAATTATGGGAAGTACATACACCACACAAAAGGTAATAGTGGCAATATGGCATGAATCTCACAGGAATAAGGAGTGAGATGAAAACCCCTTACCTTGTACTTTTCCTTGGTTGGGGTAGGTTAACCTCCTGTATAATGGTGAAATAATTGTTATTAAATTATTCAATAATCATATACATTAATATGATATAATATATGATCTTTTAACATTGCTTTGTTAATAATATCTTAGAATTATCGTCGTTTCAGGTGTTAACTTACTCGTTTTCTTTTATATGTTTTGTTACGTAAGCCATGTTTGTAATGGATAGGTTGTATCTTAATAATATACAGAATGATATCAAGTCCTTAGATACTATTATTAATCATTAAATGAGAATTATACTTGAATGGATACGATGGAGAATGAATCTCATCGCGTTCGTGGAGACGGTAGTCCGTACGTACGCACGAGCGATAATATCATTCTTTTGATATTAAAATAAAATATAATTGGATGGTATATCATATATAAAGAACCATTATCATGTTATATTTATTATTTACATGAGTTATACATCATTATTATACCCATCCAAATAATAATTTATTGAATAACAATTACACCACGACGTGGAGACGGTAAGCCGTACGTACACACGTATGGTGACATGTTATTAAAAGGATGGATAGAATAGTGAATATGGTTGTACCATATTTATAATAACATTTCAGTATATATATGATACTGGATTTATTATTTTATAATGGTAAAAACAAAGGAAGAAGAAGTGGAAGAAGAAAGGAACTTGAAAAAGGGTGGCGAAATCATTACCTCTTCTTTGGGTTCTTCCTTTTGATTTGATCAAAAGGGCTCCTTAGGTTGGATTTCTGATCAAACTAAGGCCTCTAGGTTGTATTTAGGGAAGTTTGGAGAGTATTTGGGCAGAGTTTGACCGAACCAAAAGGCTTTGAAGGTGTGAAGAAATGAGAAGGATGAGTGCCCTTTTATAAGAGGGGTGAGGGGAACCTTTGGAAAAGCTAGAAATATTAATTTATAATAAATTCATATTCGGTTTCTAATGGCTAAAAAGTTGATTATTTAAATTTTAAGGTGGTGATAGGTCGAAAACCATTCAACCAATAGAATTTAGAGAGGTTTGTGTTACTATATTAACCTTATCTTTAAGTATTAACTCTTAGTTAATTTGTTTGACATTTACCATGTCACTTAGTATTTTTATATTATATAGTTAATAAACTTACTATATACATCCAATCGAACCCCAAGTGGTCCATTAATGATACAACTATCATGATATAAGTCTCTTTACCGAACCTTATATTTTTAGGAAGTTAATATCAATTAATAATATAATATTTGTTTTAAAAACTCTTTTATGTTAATTTTGACACTATTCAGTAGTTGATTTTTTTGAAACTCATAACAGAATTATTACTTCGAAAAAAGTTAATTTAATCAATTATAATATGTCATAGTATCCTATAAAATTATTGTAATTCATTAAAAGTCTCAAATTATATTTATTTGGGTATTTATAATATCAATTATTTTAAATTTTCACTATTATGGTAATTATTGTATCATCATTGTGTCATAAATAAATTAAATTATGTAATCTTTAAAAATTATAAATAAAATATCATTATGTAGGAAATCTGTTTATCTTTCTAATGAATATTTACAATCTAATTTATCTTATGTATAACCCTATATTAAAAATGTTTTAGTAAATAAACATTGATTTTAACTCTTTTAACTCTTCTTTGAATTAAATAATAATAAATCTCCTAATCTAATCCAAGTGGACCAAAATGATAATATTTTATTCCTAAGGTTGTTTTTGGTCAATATACACTTGTCCAATTGAATTTGGACATGTGTTATATTAATATCATTTTTATCCTTAATTACCCTATTTACTTTTAACCGTGGTAATTAAAAGTAAAAAGTTACTATTCACCAAAAATTATTTTTATCTCATTGAACCACATTTTACTTCTTGATATGAACCGTGTCTCTCGGATTTTCGAAATTCCATTCACAGAAGTGGTAAAATTACGTTTTATGAAAAATTCAGTTTTTTTAACTACCACTTAGTAGTTTCACTATTCATCAAAAATTGAAATTTTTCAGAACAATGCCAAAATTTCACCCTAAGCTATAATTGATATTCCGAATTCAAAAATGATATCTATTTTACAAAATTCCAAACATATAAGTTTCATTAATAAATTTTATAATTAATTTCCGCTGTCACAACAAATAGCGTGTTTTTAAGAAACAATATATACCAAAAGATTGACAATTATTTAGGTCCAATTTCAAAGTGAAATTAATTCTAATGAACACCATTGGATAAAATGGTAAAAATATATTCTAATTATACTTTAAAACCACTCAATAATATAATTTATCACTATAAATTATTTTGATTAAAAAAGTTGTTTTTAAGTATTTTTCACTATTCATAAAAATTGGAAGTTCTCAGAAAAATACCAAAAAATCATCTTAGGATAATTTAGATATTACGAAACCAAAAATGAATTCCATTTTGAAATATAAAATATATATAATTTCAAAAAGTAGGTATTACTATTCATAACGGCTAGTTTGATTGGTTGTGGTGTGTTAGAACTCGATGTTGCGTACAACACACGCTATCACATTATTCAAAGAGAACCGTACCGTAGAAGCTTGGGGTGTTACATGTTAAATATTGATGTGTAATTTTTGGAATATTTTTTTAGTATGAAAAGTGGTTATTTATTCATTATTATGATGCAAATAGCATTGTTTTGTTAAATGTTGCACACTAAGTGTTTGATAAAATGCTTGGTTGGATTTTGTAAGTGATTTGTGAAATTTGAAGTATGGTTTGGCTTTATACATATATTTGTGAAATATAAAGGGTGGATTTGGGTTTCTAAAATGTATTTATTGATGGTTTGGGACTTGAAAGTGGTGTGTGTTTGGTTCATTAAAAATGTAATGACATGTGATAATGATGTGTGGCCCGATTGCCACTTTGATAAAAATGGTTTTTGTTTGCACATATGGTGTGAGTACTTAAATGGGATTTTTATAAATGATTGTGAAATGGAAAATTGTGTGTTTTCACCTTTTTGGAAAGTTTATTTTGATACTTTGAGAAAGGATGCTTGAGATTCGTTTGACACTTTTGTGAAAGTGGTGAAAATGTTTATCATGAAAACCCTCCTTGGATAATCTCTTTTCCTTTTCTATATTTAATGGATGAGATTTAATCACTGTGAAATACACATGATCCATTATTTTAATTGGTGTGATGTCATCATTGTGGAATCCCCATGACCCATTTACTTTGAGAGAAATGGGAGAACCTTAGTGTGAACTCCTTTGAGATCTATTTTTTAATGGAAAGAGATTGATCCTCGGGGTGACACAGGGTAATTCTTGTTGTGTGAATTATTTGTATATGATATATTTACTTGTTATCAGATGTATGTTGTGATTGTTTATCTCACCCCTTTATACTCTTGACCTGGAAACCAAGCATAGCTAGAAAATTTTATGAGAACAATTGTTTCACTAGTTTAGATTGCGCTATGACTAGTGTCCCATAACAGGGAAATTAGATATGTTTTGTGTATTATTTATATTGTATAGTGCCCCATGGTCAGACCATTTAGGGTGTGATCAAGTGTGTGGGAGAAATATTATTTCATCTAGTGAGGCATTATTTACGAGATGCGTCAATATTTGTAGTATATTCTAGACTATTTCACGATCTCCTAGGTTCTACCATGTCTATTGGAACTTAGTTGTCTGTAGAGGATGATTGAGTTGTGATGTTGGTTGGTTATTTTTTTGTTATTATTTACATTTCCCTTATTATGTGATCATTTCTAGGGATCAACTTTATGGTGTACTTCTTGGATAAAAGTATTGTGTTGGATTTGAAATCTTTATAGAAAATGTTTTGGAAAACGTTTTGAACACTTTTTCTTTATTTTAAAATGAAAATAAGTTTCTTTTTATGTGACATGATAATAGTTCCCACTTTGAGAAGAGTGTGATTTTAAATGGAAAAAGGGGAAACAGAACCGTGTTTTTCTTTAGAGTGGAAATTTTTGGAAAAACATTACTTTTATATATTATATTTCAAACCTGAAATTGATGTTGATTTTTTAAAGGAAGTGCATTTAGAATAGATTTTTTAGGAATGCCTACTGATTTTTAATACTCAAGCCTATTTTTATTTCTTATTTTTATCATTTAATGTAGTTTTTTATATTTTTCTTGTTCACCATGGGCGATGGTTGATCTTGGTATCATAAAGTGACCCTCGGGGTCACATGGAGATGTTGTGGTCATTAGGTGCATCTTGGATTTTTTTTTCAGTTTAATGTATTTCAGTTTATGAGTAATTATTATTCAGTTTGGATATTTATATATATATTGGGATACTCTATTCATTTCCGTTGTTTAATTTTTTTATTTAAATTGGGAGAAATCACTCCCTTGGTTACTCTAGGGATGTCGAGAATTGGTTGCATGCCTGTGGGGATCAGGAATGCCCTTCGAGGCTTACCATGAATCTTCTTGGGTAACCAGTTCGGGGTTGACCTAGGTTGGTTCGTGATAGATTATTTTTTTATTATTACTTTGGTAAATGATCAATACCTTTATACACTAGGTTCTAGTTTATATATGATGGAATAGATCAGAGCATGGTAGTGAAGTACTTAGCGATTTCCAGTACACGTGGGAGGGAAAGTGTACATTCTTGATTTCTTGGGATAAATAGGACCCAATTGAGAATTTCCTAAGTAAATTAGGGGTATTTGATATAACTCTATCACACATTATATGGAGTGTAGAACTAGATGATATTTTGGTAAGGTTTATTATCACCATTACCATTTGACTAAGGGAGTAAGAGGATGTGATTATGAAATCTCACTTTTATCAACTTAACAGAAGAGAATTAGATAAATTAGAACTGGGATATAATTAAAATTGGAAAATTGACCCCAACATGACCAACATTCTCATATAATAGTTTTCAATCACTTTTTTGTTCAAAGTTTTCTCAATATTTTTCTCAATTTCTTTCCTTTTTTTGTTTCTTTCTTTTCATTTCAAAATCAAACAATTTTAAAAACACCCCACTTTACCTCTAATTTAACATGACAACTTGATTGTTGTGTGATATTCTCTAGAGAAAACCTATGTCAATCACTTTAATACTTTTTTAACTTATTAAATAATTATTTTTTCCACACCCCATGATAGGTACATGTAAAACTTGGCACCATTTCCAAGGTGGAAGTGGAAACAATATAATTCTCATATTTCATAGATATCTTTCTTAAAGAAAACTAATTTTTTCCATGATGTTTCCAACTATTATTATTCTACTTGGATTGATAAATCATAGGTTCAAAGATAAATGTTAGAAAATGATGAGGAGTACCTCTTATAAAATAATGATGAACTCACTATTTTTATTCAATAATATGTTGAATAGACTTGTTACAAGTTTCCCTTTTCAAAAACTTTTGTACATGGATAATAAATTAAAAAATGATTCTAAAATACTAAAGTCTAAGGAGTATGTAACATTGGATAAGAGATATAAGCTTGAAACAAAATTAGAACCTATGGTGTAAGTGGATTCTTCACTCATCTTTCAAATAGAGGATCTAGACTACCTACCTCAATCTAGTGAAATTCAACTCCATTAGGAACCTCCCACTGAATATGAAATTGAATCCAAACAAACTTAGAGAGATGATGTTTTATTGAACTCATTATATTCTATTTTTTTGGAAAAATGAATCGAGTGTTACCTCTCCTTTATTGAAATTCTTAGATTCGACCAACTTATTTTTTTTCCTTAGAGGAAGATTATGAAAAAGATTATGCATCTAAAGAGAAACATATGGAGCTCCCTAAAATTGACGAAAAATTATTATAGGGAGTTCAAGAGGATAAACAAGTGGCTTTAATTGAGGAAAATGAGATACATGCTATTCATATTAAAAGGTAAGAATTTGATATTGATTCTTCTTGATTTAATTTTTCTCAAATATAATTACACACTGACTTTCCCTTTGACTATTTTTTTGATGAATCATAACATGATAAACCATGGGAGAATGTATAATAGGTTATTCAAGTGAAAATAAATAAGGAGGACTCATTGTTTATCCTACCCCAACCATTCAATTTTTATATAATTTCTATGTGGATAAATTTTCTATAATCTATCCATATAGTCCTAAAAAATAGAATAAGTGAAACCTATAAAGAGTAAGTGTTGGTGGTACATCTCAAATAAACTCCACCAACCACTAAATTGGGGATAACCAAATGTAACTTCCTATCTAGAGGAAATCAAAACCCAAGGCCCACTTGGGGGATTATACCATGATCTATCCTTCTTTTCTCATTATATTTTTATTTTCTTTTCTTCTAATAAATTTATTATGTTTTATTATCTAATTTTTTGTAGGTTTTCATAGATCAACACTTAAGATCCTAACTCAACATTATACCGCCAATAAGTCGTGTTGTACCTATCCTTTACACTTACATATTTTTTATAATTAAATTAAAAACCTAATTACATGTTAAACCAACTTGATTTCATTTATGAAACTGTATAATTTAAGTATGGGGGAGGGAACCTTTGTATTTTAGGATTTTCATTTTTTTTATTTTGTAGTTTTTCAAAAAAAATTGTGTGTTTTTAAAATTTTTGTGTGTTTTCTTTTTTTATTTTTTGTGTTTTTTTGAAAATTTTTAGATTAAATGATTATATTTTCCATTTTTGAAACCCATATCAATGAGTGCACAAATTTATTTCATGAAATTTAGATTAAATAAATACTGAAAGAGACTTTGTTTCAAGTTCAAATCTTTGTGAATTTCATGAAAATTACTCTGTTTTTTGAATCTCAGGCCACATCTCACTGTTTTTATTTTTGAAATCACTTTCCCATGAGGCTTATGAACAATTTTTGTAATATTTTTTAAATTTACCTCAATTATTTATAGAACCAAAACTACTTGTTTTAACCATAATTTTATTTATTACTTTCAAAACTTGAGGTTTTGAGGTACTTGTGTTTTAAATGATTGGGGAATTTATTTGGTTTTAAAGCCCAATTTTCAAAATAATCCCTTTAATTATATCATTACTTGAAAATTTAATCATTGTATCCATTATAATTCACGAACAACCTATTATTTTATCCACATTACAATCTATTCTCACTATCCAACCTTCTCTTGATGTGAAATTGCATGATCTAGTTAAATTTAAGTATAGGGTGAAGTTGTATTGTGTTATGTTACCTCATTTGGTGATACTTTGGATAGAAAATAAAATTATAAATATTTTCTTTTTCTTATGGAAAAAATTCATTTTGTTTAAATTTGTGCCTTTATGTAGCTTTCATGATAGAGAAGTTGTGCCTTTATGGAGATTCCAAAAAGAAAATAAAGATATACCTATCTAGATCTTTACATAAATATTGTGTTTAAGAAGATTGATATTTTTTTCTAAAAAAATGATGAATGGTGTGAATTTTCTTTTTCTTTTCAATATTATTAATGTTTATTTTCTATTACGGTAAGTGAGGAGGAGACCATACTTGATTGAAAATTAGAATCATGCAATTTGTCTTCAAAAAGATACAAACCCTCCTCATTTGGCCTCATCAATTTTCACATCTAAATCCTACCAACCAAAATCCATAGAATAACCCTAAAAATTAATCATGATAAAAAATATTTCCTTGATTCATATCATATGGAGATGTAGGAATTTATCAAGCATATAGGGACTCTTGCGTGAGTTTGGATGACAATTGTTTTTTGAGAATTAACATTTGTGTGATGCAAGAAAATAAAAGTTAGGAAAGTTTTTTGTGTGCATGGGAGGATAAATGAAGTTTAAATATATTGAATCATATAAATGGATAACTTTAAATAATGGGTTTTTATGAGTCATTATATCTTTTGTTTTGTGGTGTTAAATTTGTGGATCTCATGGATATGTGTTTTTAATTTTCTTTGATTTGATTTTGATGTTTAATTGTCCAGGGGTCCAGGTGATATGTGTGGGGAATTTGATAGAACTAATATTTTAATAATTATATATATGTTTTTCAATGATTTAAAACCTTAAAATTAATCAGTTAGAACTCATATGCATCATTTTTGGATTTTTGTTGCGTTTTGAGATAAAATGTGAAAATTAGTTAATTTTGAATATTTAAAAATTTAGAACACTTCTATATTTTGGGAACAAATTTTAAAAATTTTATCCAATTGGAGTGATTCATTTTTTAGGATTAAATTTTTCTTGATATTCAACTTATTCTTATGGATCTATATCCCATTATAACTCCTACAAGACCAAATAAATCAATGATTTTGAACAATTATTCTAGCCAGAAGAATGGACCGTACCTCATTGAATAAGGAATATCCCAGTTTGAAAAAATCAAAATGATATTATTGAGGATGGGTTTTATAGAGGACTTAAAGTTTTAGGTTCAAATTAAATTTCATGAATTAGTATGCTCAATAAGGCAGTCTTTGAGCTAGTAAAAGTGGGCTTGGTGGAATAATATTTTTCATCTAGAAAATGTTATCTTCATTAATGCGGATTTTTTTTTTAAATTATCTTAAAGCATTTAAATTTTTAGGGCTGATATAAAAACCAATTCTAAACATCTTTTAAGAAGGTACCTTAGTATTTTTTCCCATATATTGGGAATAAGCAAAGAATATTTCTAGAGGATAGATTCTAAAGGAAAAAATTTATCTTTTTTATTTTCTATCTTTTATTATTATTAGTTTTGTAATGTATTGTTATTACAGATTATTTATGGATACCTTTCAAATGTAGGGGTAAAATTATTTGTGATTGGGGAAGGAGAGTTTTTCCCTTTTGTAATTATTGAGTTCTTTTACTTAATGGCTTAAGATCCCTTTCTCTCTTTTGTGAAGCCGGTTTCATTTTTTAATAGAAGTTTTCATTATCATTTATGATTTTATTTGATTTTAGATTACTTTATTATTATTTATTTGGTCAATGATCAATATATCACTACACTAGGTTCTGATTTATATATGATTTAATAGACTAGGTCTTGGTGGGGAAGTACTTGGAGATCACTATTACGTGTGGGAGGGGAAGTGGAGATTCTATATTATTTGGGAAAAACAAGACCTGATTCGGAATTTACTAATTCAATTGGGGGTTTTCACTAAAAATCTATCACACATTGGAATTATTTTAGCCCAAGGTATGATTTTGGTAAGGTATAGACTCATCCTTACCATTTTATCAAGGGATTAAGAGGAAGGGATTATGGAATCTCACTTTTATCAACTTAGCAGAAGAGAATTGTATAAATTGGAACTAAGATAGAATTAAAATTGGAAAACCAACCATGATGTGATAAACCTTCTCATATTATAGTTTTCAATCACTTTTTATTTAATTTTTTCTCAATGTTTTTCTTTAATTTCTTTCATTGTTTGTTTCTTTATTTTCTTTTCAAAATAAAAAAATTTCAAAAACACCCCATTTCCCCTCTAATTAAATATGACAACTTGATTGTTGTGTGCTCCTCTCTGGAGACAACCTAGGTTAATCACTTTATTTAATTTTTAACTTAGTAAATAATTATTTTTGTCTCAACCCACAATAGTCACATTTCAATAACTTCTTAATGAAATTATTTTAAAATATATTTCATTTTGAAAAACTTTATAAAATTTTACAAAATAGATAAAACCTCACTTTTTATGTTTCATAAAAATAAACCCTAGTAAATATTGAAAAATAAACTTCAAAAATAAAAATTTAATATCTTATTACTATATTTGATACACTTGATGAACCAATAAAATCCATGTGGATTAGTTCTATAGGTTTTAATGTAGAAACCTTGTTAATATATTTGAAGGATAAATTGTGTTTCTTTCCTTTTAGGAATGTATCATAAAATATATCTTTATCAAATTTAAGACTAGGAAAATTAGAAAATAAATGTTTCCTAGATAATTAATGTAAAGTAAAAACATTATAGTGTATGAGTATCCTATTTCAAATCTAGGATTCATTTGTCACATTAGTTAAACAATTTACATTTTGTTTATACAAGGAATTAAGATCCAAAGTATAAAAATTCTCTATTTTGGGTTCTCTAAACTTTATAAATTTATATTTAAAAATATAACATGAATTATTTTAGAAATAATCATAAAAACCATCATAATAGAGTTGATAGATACTTATCATATTGTTCTTTAACCCTTGAATATATAGTACTTTATTGACTAAAATTGATTTTAGATTTCCAACTTATCTAACTCAATATAGTTTTCCCTTTTCATTATTATAAAAGGTAACTAGTACTCAATCTATTTTTTCAAATATATGAAATTTTTATGAGTCTCCATACATGTTTCTTGAGAATCCAAAATCTATACATCATACTACTTTTTTGTTCTTGTGACCTTTTTCCCACAAAATTTTTAAATAAAAGTTTTTTTGGTTCCCTAATTTTCTTGGGTGTAGCTGTGTTTGTGAGGAACGATCTGGATAATGACATTTTCCTAATTTTTCCAAACTTTATATAAATAATTTCATTCATATTTTTAGAAAAAATACCTTTTTATTCCACTGATCTATGGATTTATCAAACAACAGTTATTAGAATAATGATCATTAATTCCACAATAAAAATAGGTGATATTTTTAGAACAAGGTAAAAAATAATTTCTATACAATTTTGATTTTTCTCCATTGATTCATATTTTATATTTCCCTTTTTAAGAACATTTTTACCAAGAATTTGATTCAAATATTCTTTTTATTTAGTTAATATACTAGTAGCACTTTTGAACGACTATACTTCAACTTGTAATTATTTAATTATATTTTCATGAACAATGTATTTTGAGTTAGATTTATTAATTTTTTATATTAAGTCCAAGTGTTATTTTAACGTGAAATATTTTTCTTATAAAATATAATTATGTTTTTTTAGTTTTCTAATCATTTTTACTAAATATTCATACTTTTCTTTAAGCATTGAATAATAAGCAACTAATTTACTATTAGAGAAATTTTCAAAATCAGAAGTAGAAGAGTATTAAGATTGTACCTCTTATTTGTTTTCATAAAGAACATATTTTTTTATATTGGTTGTCCCTTTTTCTAAATCACATTTATAAGTATTATTGGATCCCTCATAAACACTCCAATTATCCTTCGTATCTTTTTATCTTTGTTCTTAGAATTAGTTCTCATATAATACTTTCTTTTTTTCCCCATATTTATTTTATATACCTATAGTTATGTACAATAAGGTATGATATATCCCATTTTCTTAAATTCATAGCATCTTACTTATTTAATCCCTTGACCATCTTTCTTGTACTTATTGAAGCATTTTTCTTCATATTAAATTTACTAAACCTTCTGGATAGGCAATCAGGTTTTTATTGAATCTAAAAATTCTAAATAATTTGAAAGTAATCTATACTCTTCTAATTTATTTTCATATTTTTGACTAGTATCTTTAAGAGTAGTATTATCCCTTTTTATCATACAATGGTTTTTAGCTTCAGATCAGATTTCAACTATATACATCATTAGTTTTCCAATCAATTATTTTATTGTTAGTTGACAGACCAGATTAGATTATCTGATTGTAGGTGATATCCCATTCCATTTAGATGGTAAGACTATTAGAATATTAAAAGACTGATATTAATGTTTAACTGGATCTACCAAGTTTGTGACATCGTTGATTATTTTAGTCAATCTTCCATTCATCTGAGTGATTATTTCACCATTATACATTCTAAAAGTATCAAATTTCATATTTCTAGTGTTGTAAGTTAATTTCCTGATAGTTTCAATTATTTTATAAGAAAAAATGATATTTTTCCATATATCATAGGTAGTTTTACATTGAAATATATTATTCAATTTATCTAGACCAAGTCTATATATAATAACATTCATGGATTTTGAATTGACATCATACCCAACTTCTTTAGAAACATCCCATGTGTCCATTTTTTCATGGATTTCATAATTTTTGATGATATTCATATAAAATTTGAATCCAAGTTTTTTAAAATAGATAATGATATAAGATTTCTAGTATCCATAATTATCACCATTAAAATATGTAGCACGAATCATAAACATGCCTTCTTTTAATCCTATCATCGACATATATCTTCATATATATTTCTGACGCTTTTGTTGGGGCACGCACATCCATCTATGGAGGACACACAGCTGTTGCCCTGCATTCGCTCTTTCCAAAGGCAGGATGCATCCATCGCTTATTTAGGGACATTTTCTCCTTGATCGAAATGGGATGATGGGATTTTGGTTCCTCCTTTTGTGGATTCCTCCTTAGAACTCGTCACTTATTCAAGGTCTCCCTTATAGACTAAGATTTTTTTTCATGAAACTCTACCCGGTGCCATTTCTTCATGGATGTTGGTTAATTACACTACTTCTGTCAGAAAATTCCAAGGGGTTCGGTCAGGGCCGTAACCTTCGTTCAGGGGAGTAGTCACGTTGGACATCACTAGAATGTATGGATGATGGAACAATAGTGTGTTTGGGTTTCTTCCCCTTATTATAGGTCTTCTTGAGGGTGTAGAAGCCTGAGGCATCCCGCATCGAATTTGGTGAATTATATTCCATAGGCATGTATCTGAGGTTTTCCTTAGCTTCCTATGTTTAACACATGGTATGTTGTGGGTTTAACGTCTAAAAAAGATGGATAGGACTGATCATATCAATGAATGGAGTGGATCAGATGGGTGCAACCCCTATATAGAACACTGATGTTGGGGTTAATGAATGGTTATCTACCCGATTGTTGTTAAAGGGAATGGGGAATGAGGATGCATGGTCCCACCAGGATGTGGTAGACCGGGTAAAAATCAAGATGGATAATGGTTGGTTAAGTGGAGTGGATGGATAATGAGATGGAGTCGACTCAAGGATGATAGCAATGTTGGGATTGTGCCTCAAAGAGACCTCCTATGTATCCCCGTAGTAGGTAATCAAAGTCTACATAGTTCAGGATGGGGGTATAGAATCGGGGTGCGCATAGGGGATAATGACTAGATGATATACTGGGGATTATTCTTGGTTAGAAACCCGAGGTTGGTCTTACGCCACTGGGATAGACTGACGATATGGGACCCAATAGAAGGGACGATAGCGACTTACCGATGGGTTTGGGTTGACAACGACTTACTGTGGAATGAGGTTCACAACAGATCACTATTGGATGAGGGCACAACGACTTACCTCTGGATGGAGGCACAACAACTTACTTCTAGATGGGGGCACAACGGATTACCGCTGGATGGGGTCACAATAGTATACCACTGGATGTGGTCACAATGGATTACCGCTAGATGTGGTCACAATGGATTACCACTAGATTGGGTCACAACGGCTTACCGCTGGATGGGGTTGAACCTCAGGAGGCTTACTACATACCTTGACTTGGCAAGGATAAAATTCCATGTAGTTCAGGATGGTGGATATATTTTAACGTCAAGTAGGATGAAAAGGGGGGATGCAGTTCAACATCATGCGGGATGAAGGTGGTCCGACGTGAAGGGGTTCGGAACCAGTGGATATTGAGATTGAACCTCATGGAGGCATCCTACATACCTTTCCTTGGAATGGATCAAATACCACGTAGTTCAGAAGAAAGGGATCATGTGACGTAGGGGTGGTTCACATAAGAGGGGCTTGGACGAAACATGGAGCGCGCACAAGATAATAGGTTGGGTGAAAGATGGAAGGTCCACATGCAAGATGGAAGGGTTTCATTTAAGAGAGTAGGGTTGCGTGCAATATGGAAGGGTTGCGCGCAAGATGGAAGGGTTGCATGCAAGATGGAAGGGTTTCATGAAATATGGAAGGGGATACGTGCAAGAGAGGTTCGATGCAGATGAAACTTGTGTGTAAATGAGGCCTCTTGTGTGAAAACGACTTTGGGAGAAAGGAAATTAACAAGGATCATACCCAAGAGGGACCACTCGAAGGAGGACCCTTGGGGGGCCTATCGTGTAAAATCCAATAACTAACGGTTGTGATGTTTTTCACGCGGTCGTGGAAGAGATTTTTTTCATACAGTAGAGGGTCTATTTGTCTTCTGTCACTATCCCTAAAGGGTGGGGGTAAGTTTTTTTTATAGTCGAAGTCCCGGGGAGGGGGGGGGGGGCAAAGTGGCATGGTGCGCAAATGGCTGGTTGATGGTGCATTGGGCATGCAAAGGGATGCCGCGTGAAAACGCGCAGTTGACGCTGAATTGGGTGCACAAAAGGGTTTTGTGCGGAGGATCTCCCTTGACATAGGATTGGGTGTGCAAAGGGGTGCTGTGTAGATGCTCGCCTGTGACTTCACATTGGGCGTGCAAACAGGAGCTGCGCGAATGCTCTCCCGTGATGTCAGATTGGGCGTGCAAAGGCACGCTTGACTTCACATTGGGCATGCAAATGGGAGTTGTGCAGAAGCTCTCCCTTAACACCATATTGGGTGCACAAGACTTTGTGCATTGTGGGCCACTTTCACGTAGACACTGAATCTTGTGTATAGTTGCCTCTCGGGTCCCGGAATATTCTCTTCCCCTCCCGGATTCCTTTGTTTTCTCATTATCTTCCTGATACTTTCCTTCTCTGAATTTCAGCATCAACAATATATACATTTTATTTATTCTTAATAGATCTTACCAAATTTCTTCAAAAGTAACTCCTCTGATACCAATTTCTATATCATAATAATATGAATATATACAAGAGTAGGGTGAATTGTGTTCTTTTATGAATATTGAAAGATTCAAATTTTATCCCTCATTATACAGAATAAAGATATACAATGTTCTCTTATTTAATCAATGTTATGAAATGGAAAAATAGAGAAGAAGAGCATGTGAATTTTTATAGTGGTCTAGGGAACAAATATCCCCTAATATACTCCACCAACACTCTCTCAGTGATCTTGATGATTTTCACTAGATAGAATCTCTTATCACAATACCTTAAAAGCTAAGTAAAATCAGTTGAAACCTTTATTATAAGGATTTTATTGGGCCTTATGGTTATTTTATAGAAATCAGAAATATCTAAAACTTAGTCTAAGAAGCTGACACTTCCCCAATGACCGAGTACGAGCAATCAATACTCCATAAAATCAATAGTAATTTATTTGATTGAGAAATAGATTTATCATATTGTTGTAGCAACAACAGAAGTAAAATGGATCTTCTTATTTGTATATATAGATCTTTAAGAAATAATAGCTTCAAATTTATCCTGGATATAGATGAAATTCATGAAATAAAACAATAGAAGAGTAGAAAAAAGAGCAACATATAAACAGTTACGTAACATAAGATCGAAACATGTATGAAACCAAAGTGCATATCTTTATAATAATAGAGACATTATATTCAAAAAGGTATTATATATTTAAATGATATAACTCTCAATAATTAACAAGATAAACTTGATATTCATTCATTTTAAAATATCCACTAATATCACCTTATAAATTGTGAGTATTTGAATTTCAAGTATTAAAAAAAGTCATAACTACTCTTAGAAATTGGATCAATTTAATTTGTTCAACATGGTCCTTTGAATGAATATTTAAGCATAGTTAAAATGATATTTAATTCCAATGAGACTATTCAAGAAAATGTGGAATATATATTGAATTTAACATACATCATTGACCATTTCAAATTTACAATATATTCAAAAGTATGGCTAACATTGTATGGTTTTCTTCAAAATGTTGGGCTGTTAAACCATATGCTAGTTTCTCAAACAAAGTATTTCTTCTCAAAAGTATGGTTCCCGATCCAAAATTTTTCAACAATATAGGGTATTTTATCCATAAATTTATTTCAAATGTATGGTCTAAGAACCATACATTTCACTTATAAATATAGGGTATGAATAGTGTTTCCATATTACTTTAAAACATATCAAGAACACATTATAGAAAAAATTTAACCCATAAATAAGATAAATTTCACAATAAATATAATCATGAAAAACACTTAAAATAACTTCATCAGTAAAAAAATAAAGAAATTTGTGATCATTAAAATCAATAAGTTTCATAGAGTATTGTTGATACAATACATGCCCAACAAATTGAACTAATATAACAATCAATAGACCACTATCCTCACAAAAAGGACCCAACCAAGGAGACTCAAACCAAGCATCGAACCAGATCAGGATTCATAATTCCCTATGGTATAGAATCTCCAAATATGAACCACTAGAAACAAAAACAATTCCAAAAGAAGTAAAACTATTCAAGAGTTCACATCCCTAAGGATCCAACACATAAATTCCAAGAAAATGGGGACACCAAGATCTCCCAACAAGAAGATTCAAAAATGAAAATCCATAGTAAGTGGAAACTTAAATAGTTTCAACTCTGATGTCAGAGACAACTTATTAGGTCAACACCCACCACACATAGAAAATCTTTCAATACATGAAAAGATTTACTCTAAGACCTTTGGATGGTTACCTAATGCCTTGAAGCATATTATTTTCCGCATTTAGTAACCATTAATCCCCATTCAAAACTTCCTCTTTTGATAGCGCAACTTACAGAACCCCCTTAAGGTAACCCAAATAGACAAAATAAACAGAATATATTTTCATAATCCAACTATAAACAAGGTAATATCCTCTTTTTCAGTTGAATAAGTTATATTATAACCCAAAAAGACATGTGTGCGGTTCAATTTTTAGAGAGACATCACCTTTATTACCTGATTTGGGGTTTGGTATGATTTGTTATTGATAATACATAGAGACATAGTTATTCAAAATTTCATCAAAGACTAAAAAAACGTAAATTTTGAAAATATAAACCACTAAATGATGAAAAAATAGTTCTAAAATATAACCATACGTTATACAACCAAGTAAGGAACCACATAGACCAACCATCCACTCTTTTTATCACATCTCTTTGGGGGAATACTCTAAAAACAAGAAGCATGGAACCAAATCAAATCACATAACAAATGAAAACACCACACATAATTTATATATCAACAAACTAAACTCAAAACATTATCCCAATCACACCTTCAAATAATCAAATCCAAAGATCAAAAAGGAAAACTCCAAACATAAAAGTAAGAGTCAAACCACTCACACTTTTCAAAACATTTAAATCTTTTTTTTTGAAAACCATTTCTAGGGAACAAAACAACCTTAAGAGTTTGAGTTCCTACCATTGGTATTCCATGAAGCCTCACATATATACATCCCTATGATAGATCAAGTAATCAACCACACATAACAAAAAACATCCATTTACCATATACATACATCAATATATATATATATATATATATATATTATAATTCATAGAAATACCAAGGGGAAAAACAAAACATTTCCATTTCCAAAACAAAACATCCAATACTGATTTAAAATTCCCAACCAAATTTCAAAGCTACCTATTATCATTAAAGCAATAAATTTTCAAATTCCTAAGAAACGTATACTTCAAATTTCATAAAAGTTTTCCAAAGGCATAAAAAAATTTCCAAAACCATTTATAATCTGGTTTTTTTTACAAAAACTATCAAAATTAAATGTAATTCCCCTTCTATTTTTAAAATAGGCTGAATTTTTCTATTTTAGAAATCTAAATTTGATAAACCAAACATAGTTTTTAAACACAAGGGTAACAACTCAAAACCAACTTAAAACCACACCAATAATAAATAAATGATACTAAACACTCAATAGATCAAAATTCTAAAATCATAGAAACCAATTTTCTACACATATCTTGGTCACACAGTTTGGAAGATAGTGCAACAATTGCATGATCACACTATAGGCCATTATGGGTAGCTGAATAGTCTAAGAATCGTTTTTCATACTATGCACAATGACCATGAACCCTCTAAAACAATCAAAAAATACACTCTAACCTTTATAGTTTCTAAAATAAACCTAAAAAATTCAAATTCAATAACAAACACTAAAAAAAGACCAAAAACCTCAAAACATCCAAGAACCATGTTCATATTTAGAGGAACACTAATCCTATACCACCCTATCAATTAAAACATCCTTTAAAATAAGTATTAATTAAGAACCTACCTATATCTTACTACTTAAATTTTGATAATCCAATCTATAAACTTCTAGAAATACCAGAATAACTATGTCTAATACTCTGATACCATTTTTTCATGAACCAACTTGGGTTAACCCAAAATCGATTACCTGAGACGACTCGAAACAAGTCCTGAGAGGTGTTCCTGATCCTACCAGATTGGAAACTAGTACCGGGTATCAAGAATAACTAAATTGGGAACAATGTATCCCATAAAAATAATCAAATAAAATATAATAAGAAAAAATAGTACTAATTTTTAAAAAAGGAAACAAAAAATATAATAGTAAGCACTAGATATACCTTCACATGACCTCATGGGTCACCATCATTCACTAAACCAAAATCAATCTATGGCGACAAAGATTGATTTATAAGTAGTACCAGAAGCTAAAATAAAATATAGAGATATACAGGTGAGTATTAAAACTGAGTAAGAATTCAATAATAAACTATTTCATACGACTTATCTTCAAAAATAGAAAAAATTATAGTAAATTCCTCATAAAATATAACTTATTATATAAAAGTGTCTTAGTATGGAAATCAAAATAAATATTCCATTTTATAAAGAAATGAGAAAAATATAGGAAAATAGATAAGAGAGAATTTTAAAATAATACTATAAAAAATAAGAGTAAAATAGAGAAAACACCATGGGAAATCCCTAAGAATCTAGGTCATTAGGGACCTAGACTCCTCATACCTTAGTGATCTATCAATATAGTATTTTATTACACATGAGCCTCTAGAGAGGTTATAGAAAAAGTTATTATGGTCCCTAAAGTATCATCATTCGTTTATAGTTTTAGGGAGATTAGGTTGTTGCCTTGCCAAGTTAGCTGGCGTACTAGTCTATTGTAACCCACCAAGACACACAGGGTTCCCAAATGCTCTAATTTATTTCATAATGCCCCAAAACCCTTTTCATATCAAGTCAACTCATATTAGTAACCATTTCATACCATTTCAATCTGGGTTAATACATTTAAAAATATTTACACTAATAAAAACATCCTTGAAAACCACCATTTACACACACACCATAATTTAGAAACTACTTATGAGCATTTAACATGTTGAAAATTTTCAAACAAGCTTGAAAACTTATTTAAATAAAGGATATACATGATAAAACATAAAGGAACACATGAAAACATTGGAAAGTCTAATACCAAGCATCAAAACCATCTTTCATAGAATATACATACTAATTATTATTAAAAACACAGTTATAAAACACTCAAGCAATTAAGGAATTCAAATTAAAGGCTGGGACATTAGGAACCTACCTCAAAACATGTTTCCTTTCACAATGGAAACCTGAAACCAATTCACACTTACATACATATAAAACTTCACACACATATATACTCACACCCTTTAACCCAATTAACATATTACTCTCTCCATGAGGTAATATGTACAAGGTGGATATATATATGTTCTTACCTATGTATACACATACAAGTCACCTTCAACATTGATGGTCCAAATCTACTCCAAGGAGGTCCAATAAATTCTAAAAAAATATTAATAACCCATAACTTACAAAAACCCAAATTAAAATTGTAGAAAATAATAAAAACGGAAGAAATCTTACCTATAACCAATGGAAAAACCACTTAATTTAATGATCTTACCAAGAACTAGACTGAACAGGACCTGAGAACCCTAGACATCGAGAATCAAAAATAGAAACACCCAAAATCAGGTTAGGGTTCTCCCTTGGTGCACACACCACAAAGAAGATAATGAAAATCACAAAATGGAGGAATAATAAAGAGGTTGAGGAGGAGAAGAGAGACTCACCATAGATTATTGAACCCAAAATTAGAAGAAAAAATGGACTACCAAAGGGAGAGAAGGAGGAAGAAGAATACAACTAGAAGCCCTCTTTTGTACGGGGGTCACATGACACCGGGAAGAAAGGGGGAGGAAAAGAAAATATAATAATAATAATATCAATGATAATAATAATAATAATAATAATAAATAATAAATTATAAATAATAATAATAATAATAATAATAATAATAATATAATTAACACATTTTTTTATTTTTTTTAATACCCTAGGTGGGCCGCATGATCTGCTAGACTATATACTAACTATACATAACCTTATGTTACTTATATAAGGAGGCCACACAGGCTCCTGGGAGCTGGTGCATGGTCATGTGCTTGACCGTGTGGCCTAGATAGGGCTAATTTTTGGGCTTCACAATTTGTCCTATACTGGTGCACATTTTTCCCGAATCGTTCACCAATCATGAACCACCTAGAATCCCTCCATTAATAAAATTGTTTGGGGGAAAAACCTAGAAAATATATGAGATAAATAGAAGAAAAAAAATAAATAAAATAGAAGAGAAGTTTTGGGTTGGGGTGTGACATTTATCGAGGAAAGTAAGTATAAGAAAAATCATTCTTATAATAGAGAATGACTTAGAAAGACAAAAGTAGTGATAGATTTCTGAAAGTTTAATCCCAAAAGAAAAATAGTGTGATAGGATTTAGAAAGTATTCTATGGAGAATATATACACCATAAAAGTAAAACAAGTGGCAAATATGAATCATATATCAAAGAAGTAAAATTGAGATGAAAACACCCATATAGTAATGGTAATGTTAGAATCAAAAGAACATGAGAGGGATAACATGAAATTAAAATAAAATGAAATAAAATATATTCATTACACTGAAATCCAATAGGGTTGTGTATGTACCATGTAAAATAAATTATGGTATATAATTTAAAACATGTCTCATGTATTTGGAAACCAGAAAAAGAAATCCTTATAACCATATAAAATTTCAAGTAAAACCACCTCAAAGGATATGATTTAAAATGAAAAGTTAAACACTATGAATAATTACTAGATCATGATAAAAAAATATTAAAGTAGTTATAGTTATACCATACAAAATAAATCATAGAGTATAATAAGAAATATATATGTAGGGGGTGAAAATTGAGATAAGAAACCGAAACAGTAACATAATCTCATGGTAAGAATCATTTGTTAATGAGGTAATAAGGAATAATTGTAAAACCTAAAAAAAATTATTAAATAAAATATAAATTATTGATTAGGTATAATAAATTAAACTTGGAACAACAGAGTTCAATACGAACATTTGTAACTCAATAGAAGAAAATTGAGTTAGCACAAACCCTTACCGTATTTCCCCACATAGTTGAATGCACTCTAACCTCCAATAAAAAACATAACTATCTTAATATTATATTTTATAAACTTATTAATATAAATTAACTTTTATAAACCTTATTTATGACTATTTATTATGAATATATTAGCTAGTTATTATCCATTTTCAATATTAGTTGTGAGTAATCTTGATTATTTTGAACTAGTTTCACAATAATAGTGTTATTAATCATTATTATATCAAATTTAATCATTAGAAAATAATACAAGGTACAATAATTAATTATTTTTAATTATTAATAATGTTATAATTTCATTCTATGGGATTTTAGTTTATGATCCTTAAAGATAGAATCAATGATGAACATGTTTAAGTGATTTTCAACGAACGAGTGTCGATATCTTAATTAATGAGTTTAATATTAATGATACCATTAAAAAACCAAAATAAAATCACTATTTAATTATTTAAATTTTATATTATCAATAATTATTTTATCATATCCATACATGATATTATTTTATAGCATTGTTAAAGTAGGTTGGTAGAGAGACCCAAACAAGAACACCCTATAATTAATAGATGATGATTATTATAAATGTTGTTTCTTTTGGTATAATATAATTATTATATAAAAATAGAGATATAATTTAGATAATTTTAAGTTTGTGAATCTTATTTTAATATATTTAAATAAATAATAAAGAAACTAGATGAAAAAATTGATATAATACTTCATGGAGGTGGTAGTCCGCACAACACACAGTTAACATTTCCATTTCTTAAAGAATGAGAGGGAAAGAATATGGATTAAAATTTATCTATTAGTAATAATAATTATATTATATATTTCATATTTATTATCTATTTAAAAACTTATAACTAGATAAAATATTCTATGGTGAATAACGCAAGTCATCGCTTCGTGGTGGCGGTAGTGCACATAACACACGAATGCTAATTTTTTTTATTACTTGAAAAGGATATTTAAGGTTAATATTTATCCCCTTAGAGTAATAAAATTAAATATATAAAAAAATAATTTCATTATATATTAATTAGAAAATTATTTTTAGGATAATAAGTAAGAAAACAAAAGTTTTTTGGAAAAAAAGACTATGCACATAGAGGACTTGGGCTTTTCCTCAGAAGACTTATTGGAAATGAAGGTATTTGGAGAATATATTATTACAGGGGTTCTAGGATAAAAAATAGGATACTTGGGTTATTAATAAATTCATATTTTTAAAATTAAACTAAATTTTGGGTGTGGTCTTGAAGGGGTGATGAGAGGCTCCTTTTATGAGTAATCAGAAGGACATTTTTGTTAATATTTCAACTTAATATAAATATAGAACATATTTTACATGTCAATATGACTCCAAAATGGACAATAATTGATTTTAGTATGATATAAAGTTGATAATACCTCAAAAATGTATTTTAACATATGTTTTAAACATGTTTTCAGGTCCTTTACTCTTCAAATTTTCAGTTTTACCATTTCTGGGTTTACCATGGTAACTAGTTTTTACCTAAGTAATTTAATTTTAATGTATAAAAATAAATTTAAACTTATTAAATAATTTTTAAATAATATTTAAAACTATTAAATAAATTTTATCAAATAAACTTTATATGTTTAATAAAAATTAATTTTAATATTAGCACATGTAACATGTAAAATCCTGTTTTTAGAAAATGTGTATTGTTAAGATTAAAATTTATGCATAGGATAAAATTATAATTTTTTAAAATTCAATATATAAGTCATTTTATTATATAAAAAATAAAATTAATTTGTCTTTAAAATAAATCTAAAATAGAATTTTACCAAAATAATATTTAATTAAAAGAAAATACCAAAACAAATTATTTAATTAAAAAATATAACTTATATTCATAAAATGTTAAACATAGGTTTTATAAATTTGTAATAATATTTTAAAAATATATAGTTTCACTCCTAAAAAAACATTGATCATGGGAAAGGTTTTATATGTATTTAAGCTAGACTTACTTCTTGATATATTCATAAATTCTACGACTTTAGTAAAATTTTTATTTTTCACCATTCACCTAAGAACAATTGTTTCATAAAAATACCAAAAAATCATTGAAAGATAATATTGTTATTATAAATAAAAAATGAATTTATTTTTTTTAATTAAAATTTTAATATTTGAATATTTAACTTTTAAATAAAAGCATAAATATATAATGAAAATGGATTTCATAGAAAAATAAAATTTTAAAATATAAACTATTATTATTATTATTATTATTTCTTAGCTATCACTTATCAAATTTTGTGTTAACATATTATTCTTATCAATAATTGCTTTTATCCATAATATATTTAGTATCTTAAAATAAATAATATAAAGGTTAATTTTAGAAATACTACATTTGTAAGCATAAATCAATCTTAGTTTCTACCTCACTATACTAATCGAATTTTATCAATGCCTTGGTATTAATAAAGACTTTAATTTTTTATTTTTACATTTATTTCATAAATTTGTTAGATGTATTTTTTCTTAACAATTCTACATCTACATTTTAATGTTTATATAACATTACATGATTCTTTTTGGTTGGGTGTTGAATGCGAAGTAACAAATTTAACTTATTATTTCTTAGATAATATATAATTTAAAATATTTGGGTGTTATATTATCCCCCTTAAAAAATTTCATCAACACAATTTTAATTTTCACTTAATAATAAAATTATTTAAGGGAATATAAAATACATATGCAAGTAAATATATAATTTTAAATGAGGTGTCTACCTTAATATCTTCAGAATAAATACGATACAAATATTTTCCTCTCATCAAGTTAACTAATTTTTTAATATTTACCTTAAGGTTTGTTTCTATATACCCTCCATTTCCACACACAAATAATATTCCTATTCCTTTGAGTCATCTCCCAGGTCTTCCATCCCACATATTGATATGTAGAAAATTTAATATTATATCTTGTAATATCTTTATCACCCAAACATCCTTAAGAAACCATAATTTTCTTATTTTGTGTGCATGTGAATTCAAATATGTTCCTTTCTTTAATCATAATTCTTGATAGTTGATTTTTAATAATAAAAATATTTCTCAATCCAACTTTTATCCCATTGGGTTTATCTTTAGGAAAATCTCCACATTATCCATGAAACCTATTGTTAACTTGATTCCATATAGATTCAACTATTACTACAACCAAAAGTAGTTAATATGAGCGACAAAAAATTAATAAGATAATATAATTATTATAATATGAAAAATTCAACATAAAAATGTCTTACTCTTTAAAGTTATTACATTAGACTTTAGTTCAATCTAAAACACTCTTGGTTCAATCTAGGATTATTTAAATTGGGTTATCTAATATTAATTAAAATAATTCCATAATAAATCCTTCATAATTTATTTTAAATAGAATGTGATTAAACAAATAATATCCATTGATAGTGTATAGCTATGTGTACAATATTACGTTCAGTCATCCCGCACTAGAGTGAATATTGAGTTGATGCTAAACTATAACTTTTTACAACAATTATCCCTAGGTTCATTTGTGCCACTACCACATCCACTTTCTAGTATTCTGATAGGGATGTAGTTTCTAAGAGAATAGTATAATCTTTATACCAACACTTTTGTATGTTATCCTATACTTAAAATTATCCCTTAGATGTGTCCGTGAGATTTTCACTAAAGTTCTCTTATCCTAATTTCTAAAATATTTAATATTAAATAACCAAAAGGGTTATCAATACCTTTGAAATTATAATCAAACTTAAGTTATCAACTATTAAATTATCCTCAACTAACATTCTAATATATAAAGTTATCAAAACCATGACCTATGACCAACCATGCTATCCGAGACGTACACTCCTAGATCGAGTTCCCAAGACACATACTTTACAAACTAGAGTTGATACCAACTATAGATTACTATAAATAACTATCCCATAATTAAATGAATTTAAAAAAAATATTTCATTAGATAAATTCCCAAGACATTTTAGGTTTATAAATTAATAGAATTATGAAAAATCATAAACTAATAAATCCCATGTCTTTCTCAACTAGTGAATATTTTTTCCACTATATAATAAAATATTTATTCAATATTAATTCTTTAAAACCTCCCACAAATTATCCACTCAAGCTATTATGTTAGACATGTCATGTGTAATAAATTTATTAATAACCTAGGGAAATGGAAACATCATAAGGGGTGAGATAAAATTCTCAGAAAGGGTAATCATAAGTAATAATTGTTTAAGATCATAAGTGACCATATGATGAGGATAAATAATATGGTAAGAAAAGATAATAAAAAATAATTCCATATTGGGATGAAGAATAATATATCAATGGAAAATAACGGAAATAAAAAGATCACATGTATAAAAATAACTAGTTACTCAGTGATGAAATGATTAATTTCAAACAACTAATTCCATTCCATAAGTAAATAATTCATGATCTTTATTCAAAGACCCTATGTCTAGGAAATATTTTGTTTTGGTCAGGCATACACAAAAAATACCAAGATATTTTGTCTCATGTGACCTATCGATGAATTGAGGGGGTATCTATATACCAAGCCCCAACTGTCTCTAATAAATTCCAATGAATTAATCATAATAAGGAATGAATAAACCAGAAAAAATAATTCCAAAGGCAGATAAACGGGGTTTCTAACCCCAATCAAAAATTTGAATGAATATCATCTTATGTAACTATCAGGGTTTGGTGAACCCTCATAAAATCAAATCATTACAAAGGTTTATTCATATTCAAAAGCCTAAATTCCTTGGAATTTATGAACCCAAATAAATATACTACAATGTTTTTATTAATCATGAAAATGGAGGATATTTCTACATTGGTTGAAACACCACTATTTCCCCTATGGATACCCTTTGGGTTTTTTATCATTACTCTCTTAATAGTACCACTCCATATAATTATTGAAGACCAGATAATTACTTATGAGTTTTCCATTTGTAGTGTTCATGTGTACTTATCATTTATCTATGCTAAAAATATATACCAATAAGGAAGAAGGCTTTGGAAGAACATAGAGAACATCAGCAATAGAATCCAATAACCTTTAAATTTTCATTTTAGTTTTCAATGTCATATTATGTACTTGTGAAAGTATGTGAGTTGTATAGTCTAACATATCTTTAAGGGAGTTTAAATCCTAAATCTTGGATAATAACCTATTTGAGATTAATTTATTTCGAGATAAATACTCTTGGTATAGAAGGAATAATAATAGAATTATTTCCAAAAATATTGATCAGGACTTCTCTAATGGAAAATCCCTAGAAAAGTGGGACACTATTTATATCACAAATCTTACAAGGATCAATTATGATCATCACATAGTTTTGGTTAACCTTTACACTAGAAATTGTATACATGTTCTACCTTTTAAATTTAATAATTCATAGGCCTTCCATCCTGATTGTGTAAATATCATTCATGAATTTTGTAACTCTTTTTATTATGGAAATGATGTTTTTTCTTGTGTCATGAAGTTGAGACTTTTGAATTTCAAACTTATGTTTTTTTGTAAATATACCTCCAACAGTATTAATAATGAAATTGCCTCTTTGGAAGCCAACCTCAATCAAATGCAAGATAACTCCACCAATTTTGATTTTTTAATATTTTCCAAAATAAATTGAGCCCACTGCCAAATTTAATTTTTTACTATTCATAATGAAAAAACTTGAAAAGGATAATTTTAAAATAAATTGGATCAAGGATGGAGATAAAAATAAAAAAAACTACAATTCTATTCAAAGATGTTGGAAAGATTATAAACCTCTCACATTACATAAGAATGGAGATAATGTCATTGATAATGAGTAATATATAGATAATCACATTATCTCCTACTATACTGACATCTTCAATGGGTCTAATATTAATAAATATTTATCCCATAATATTATACCTTTTATTGTTAAAAATGAGGATAATGATCATCTTACCATTGTTTCCCATGACTTTGAAATCTAATAGGTGTTTTTTATTTTGAGGCCTGATAGTGCCATGTGACCTGATGGTTTTACCAATTACTTTCTTCAGAGATACTAGTATTTGATTCATTAAGATGCATGTTTCTTATTTGAAGGCTTCTTTTTTAATGGAACTCTTACACATGGAATTAATTTCCAATTACTCATATTGATTCAAAAAATTGAAAATTCCTTTGAGATAAATATTTTTAGATGGATATCCATTGTCAAAACTGTATACAAAATTATCACCAAACTTCTTTCCAATAGATTGGTCAAAATTGCTAATAAAGTTTTTCTTTTGGTACTAGTTTTGTTTTATGAAAAATAAAACCATTCAAGAATGAGTTTTCTTAGCATATAAGTGCATCAAATTCCAAAGAAACTTTAATAGAGGTGATAATATTTCTATAAATATTGATCCAAAAAAGTATTTGGATACAATTTATTGGAACTTCATTTATAATGTGATTCAAAGCCTCAGATTCAATGATACTTTTGTTAACTAGGTTAAATCCGTATTTCGTTCTGCTCACATCTCAGTTATCATTAATGGCTCTCCTAAGGGTTACTTCAAGTGCTAAAAAGGGATTAGACCAAGATATCCCCTCTCTTCCATTATATTTTCTATTTCTAAATATTATTTAAATACAATTCTCACTCATTTGGTGGATAAATGTCAGCTCAAACCCATTTTTTCTTCAAGGAATATTGTTATCACTTCCCATATACTTTATGAAGAAGATATTATTCCTTTTTTACAAGGAGGAAAAATAAATATTCAGAATCTCAAAGAGGATCTTTCCCACTATGAAAATATTTCAGGTTAGGCTATAAATTAGAATAAATATTTTGTCTACATTGGGAAAATATTCTTAGTTTATTGAAAAATTATCAAAATGAATGATTTTGGAATTAAGGAAGGATATTTCCCCATTACACACCTTGGTGTCACTTTATTTTTGGTGATACCTAAAAAGATTTATTTTTAAAAGATTTTTTATAAAAATTAATAACCATATTTAATCATTGAAAGAGAAGTATCTCTCTATGGATAGAAAGATTTTCCATGTCAAATATACCCTTATTTATAAATTTTTCAATTATTTAATGGTTTACAAATGACCTCTTAAACTCATTAAAAGTATCAATGCTTGCATTAGGATTTTTTTAGTGGTATCATTATTTGAAGTAAATTAGTCACCATCCCTTGGGTTAAATTTCATAAAACCCTAGCTAATGGAGGTATGGGAATAAAAAATGAAAATATTTTTAATGATTATATTCAGGATAGGGTTACTTATAATCTTATTAATAAAAATTCCATGGCCTTTATATTTCTTTGAATAATATTTCTTGATAAAATTAAGAAGGTAAAGCTACAATATATAGACTCTTCTATTTTATCAACCATAAATCCTATTTCTATAACATCATGTCTCATTCCAAATGGATTTATAATGGGGATTCCAATATTAATTTTTGGTTTGACAACTGGACTGAAACTCCTCTAATTTACCTTATGGATCATCAACATCTCCCAAATTACCTACACATATCTAGTAGTGATTGTTTTGTCTACTCATAATATGAATTTTCCTGAATAGATTTCCATCTTGATCAAGAACCATTCCTTTGCACCCGTTGATGATATTTTAATCTAGGAACCTACCTAGAAAGGTATTATGGAAGCTAAAATTTATTATCATGAAAATTTAAGGGATTAAAAACATGATTTAACATGGTTTAAAATATTTTATAATCCATGGATCATGATTTAACGCTTGACACTGTTTTGAAGGCTTACTCATAAGATAATACCAATTGATGAATGTTTACAATCCTTTGGTATTCCACTTTATCCCAAATGTTTCCTTTATAATAAAAATATAGAGGATGATGACCACCTATTTCTTTGTTATGATACTATAGATACTTTATGGAAAATAATTTATGTTATTTTTGAAGTTAATCTATCGAATACCACCTTTATTTCCTCCAAACCTCAAACCTTTACAGATCTCTCTCTATCCCCCTAAATCAGAAACCTATTTTTTGATGATGAAACTAAACTCAATCTCATTTTATGGTATAACCAAAACACTTTTTTTACATAATAATAAGGAGTTCAGTAGTAATGGAGTTCTAGAAAGGTTATTTACTATGATCAAGGTGGAAATATGTTTGCAGTGGGGCTATTTCCACAACTGTATCCATGATTTTTTATGGTACATCAACTGGGCATTACTAGTATTTTCAATCTTCTTGTGGGAACTATTGATTTTTTTTATAAATACACTCTTCAAGGATGGATTAAAGTAAATGTTGAAGGTGATTAAAAATGTAATATGTTTCCTTAGGGTTTTGGGGAATTATACCATGATCATAGTGGTTGAATCATTGGATGATTCTATGGTATATGTGTCATAACGTCATCTCTAGAGTCCAAAATTATTGGCATCATCAATGAAGTTTCTTTTGAAAGGAAAATATGATGAAATGATATTTGTATTGAAAGTGAATTGACCACTCTCATTAAATATGTTCATAATGGCATGATGTATCTCTCATGGAAGCTCACTGTTAGATGTATGGAATGCTTTCTCTCTATTTATGACTCTAACTTCATTATTACCCATGTTTTCTATGAGGCTAACTCGGCGGTGGATGTACTTTCCAACAAAGGATCTAATGATGACTTCACATGGTTAGATGACATTCCTTCTAATTTATATTTTATTTTTGAGAAAGATTTTAATAAAATTATATCTTTTAGAATCATGTAACTTTTTTATTTAATAAATAAGTATTATCATGGAGTTTTGGCTAAGGCATCACCTCTTTAAAAAAACAACCATATTAAAAAAAATAAAAATTATCAATATTTTCCTAATAAAAAATTTGAATAGATTTCTATATAAGATTCCCTAAAACTAACACTATATAGAGTAATGATATATGGTTAATTAAATAATTTTCTTAACAATATATGTATGCCTATCTAGTTGAATTCTCTTAAAACAATGTAATGAAAAATGAGATATTCATAGAGGAAAGGCATTGGAAGAAAAATCATTACTATAATAGAGGATGGTTTGGAAAGAGAAATGTGGGTGATAGATTTCCACAAGTTTAATCCACCAAATAGAAATGGTATGACAGGAATTAAAAATTAATCCATGTACAATATATACACTACAAAAATGAGACAAGTGGTGAAGAAAATTTTTATCCTAATGAGGCAAAATTGAGATGCAAAACCCTTATTGTAATGGTTATGTAAGAATCAAAAGAAAATGAGAGGGATACTATGAAATTAATAATATAATGAAATGGAATATATTCATTATAATTAAAAGAAATAGGGTAGTGAATAGACCATATTAAATAAATTGTGGTGTGTAATGTCAAACATGACTCATGGATTTGGAAATGAGACCAAGAAACCCTTATAATTTCATAAAAGTTTGAGTCAAAAAACCTTGAAGTATTTGGTTTAAAATAAAAAATTAAATTCCATGAGTAATTATAGGATCATGATAAAAATATTAAATGGGTATAGGATACAACTTTCAAAATAAATTGTGGTGCATAATAAGAAATATGTGTCTTGGTGGTGAAAATTGATACAAGAAACCAATATAATAACATAATATTTGAGGTAAGAATAATTTGATAATGAGATTATAATGAAGAATTTTAAATCACTATAAAATAAGTAATAATTATAATAAAAATTATTCATTAGATATTAAAAAATAGAACTTGTAATAATAGAGTTCAATAAGATAGTTTGTACCTCAATAAAAGAAAATTGAGTTAGCACAAACCTTTAACCTGTTTCCCCGCTTAGTTGAATGAACTCCAAAATCTTATAAAAAATAACCTTCTTAACATTATATTTCATAAAAATATTTATATACATTAAATATTATATACTTCATTTATTCTCATTTATTATTATTATTATATTTGATTGTTATTGTCAATATTCAATATCTGGTGTGAGTAATCTTCATTGTTTTGAATGAGTTTCATAATAACGGTGTTGTTAATAATTATTATTCCAAAATTAAAAACTCACAGAGAATAAAATTTACTAAAATTTATTATTTTATATTATTTATAATGTCATAATTTAATTCTATGATATTTTTTGTTATGATCTTGAAATTTGAAATCAATGATGAGAAAGTTTTAGTAATTTTTAATGAATGGTTGTTATTATATTAATTAATGAGTTTAATATTAATATTACCATTACAAAACCAAAAATAATAATTATTTACTTATTTATATAATATCATATTATTAAATATGTTATTATAGTCATCTATGATATTATTTTATATCATTGTTCAAGTAGGTGGTTAGGCTGATCTAAACAGGAACATAATATACTTAATGGATGATAATGATTATGAATGTGTGTTATTTTAGAATAATATAATTATTATATAATAATAATTATATTATTTATATAATTTTAATTTTTTTAAACATATTTTAATATTATTTAATAAATAATAAAGAAACTAGATACAAAATGAGACACGTTACTTTGTGGGGGTGTTAGTTCGTACAACGCATGGTTAACAATTTCATTTCTCAAAGAATGAGAAGGAAAGAAGGTGGATTATAATATATCTATTAATAATCATAATAATATTATATATTTAACATTTATTTATCAATTATAACCTTATAACTAGCTAAAAATGCAGAGGTGAAAAACAAAAGTCATCACTTCGTGGAGGAGGAAGTCTTTAGAACGCACAAATGATAGTTTCTTTTTTCTTAATAGGAAATTGAAAATATTGTTAATAGTTATTACCTTATAATAATTAAATTAATAATAAATACAAAAATTATTTAATTATATAAAAATTAGAAAACCATATTTAAGAATTTATGTAAGAAATAAAAGAATTTTGGGAAAAAATAGTTCTCACATAGAATACTTGGGATTTCCCTTGGACGACTCCTTAGAAATAAAGGTTTTTGGAAAATATCTCATGAACATAGGTTAAATTATAAGAAATTGTAACATATGGTAAAGAATAAGTGTATCTTAAAATAGGAAACCAAATTTTTTCATGATCTTGAATGGGTTATGAGAGGCCCCTTGTATATGTTGGTAGAATAAATTTTTTGTAAATATTTAAACGTAATATAAAGAGAGCACATGTTCCAAAAGTCAAGAAGAATAAAAAATTTGTAATTGAGTTTTTAATTATATAATATTTAGAATACTATAGTAATTCAATTTCACACATGTTTTAAGCATGTTTTAAGTCCTTTACTCTTATAATTTCCACCTTTTCCATTTTAAGTTTTACCCTGGTAACTAATTTTTATCTAAGTAATTTTATTTTAAATAATAAAAATAAAAATGGAACCTATTATATAATTTGTGCCTAAATATTACAAATATTAAATAAATTTTATCAATAAAATTTATATGTGTAATAAAAATTAATTTTAATGTTTACACATGTCACACGTAAAAATTCATTTTTAGAAAAAGTGATTTTTAAGAGTAAAATTTGTGAATAGGATAAAATTATAAATGTTTTTTTATTTTAATGATATAAATTAACTTATTATAAAACAAATAAAATTTATGTGGATTTAAAAAAAATCCAATACTGAATTTTACTAAAATAATATTAAATTAAAAGAAAAGAACCAAAATAGTTTTTCTTATTGGAAAATATTACTTATGTTCATAAAATGTTAAAAACAAGTTTTATAAATTCATCACTTTATAAAAATACATAATTTTAACCCTTAAATTTATATTTTATCATTGGAAATGTTTTATAGGTATTTAAGTTAGACTTACTTCTTGATATATCCATAAATGCTATGACCTTAGTAAAAACTGTATTCTTCACTACTCACCTAAAAAGTTTATTTCAGAAAAATTATGAAAATTAATCTATATATAATAATTTTTTTTAAATAATTTTTTTTCAATTTATTAAAATTAAAATTTTAAAATTTTAGAATTTAACTTTTAAAGGAAAGCATAAATATATAATGAAAATTATTTTCATAGGAAATTAAAATTTTAAAATATTAACTATTCTTATTCTTATTTCCTATAAATTACTTATCAAATTTTTTGTTAATATATTTTTCATATCAATAATATATTTTATACATATATTTATTTTCCTAAAATAAATCACATAAAATATAATTTTAGAGGGGTTAAATTTTAAATAATATATTAGCCTTATAAGTTACTTAGTTATACTAATTGAATTTTATCTATTCCTTTATATTAATAATAACATTTTTTATTTTTACATATATTTCATAATAGTTTTAGACATAATTTTACCTACTATTTATATTTCTACATTTTAAGAGCTATATAATGTTCCTAGATTTGTTTTATTTTGGTGTTATGTGTGAAGAATGTTATTAAACATTTTGGATCTTAAAGGAATATATGATTTAAATATCTGGTTGTTATTGCCTGAAAACCATGAATTATGATTAGTTTATTCATTATGATCCATCCTAGTGGGGCCTGTGTCGCAACGTTTAAAGACTTCTTCCAATAGGTCAAGGGCTATCGACTAGCACCGAGAAGACATATCACTAACATGAGAGGCCTTATCCTAAGTACCCACACACACAAACATATCAAAGACTATACAATGATAAAATGTAAAAAAAATTGAACAAATTTTTTTACATACATATAAAACCCATGGCCATAGTATGATATGAATTAAATGAAAGTAAATAGGTCCAAATACAAACCTACCACAATGAGTTTAAAAAAAATTCTAACCTGAAAGTAAAGTTGGGACTACTATCAAAATACTACAGGAACACACCTTAGTCTGTATGGTCTCACTAAGAATCATCTATTCCTAGTATTTCAAGGAATGTATCAATAGGTTGGTTTTATAAACAAGACATGACATGTGCAGGAAAATCCCGTATAGGGGTAAGTATAGCAATACCCAGTAGGACAAATTGAAACCACAAAGCATAAACTAAATATGTACCACCAGCTATACACATGAATATTTCTATATCAAATAAAACAAGAACATCCAAATACAAACAATAAAGACACAAAATCTAGAGGTAATTCACAACCATAATATTAGTTTAGGATTCCATCTTGAAGGTTCCACAAGGCAATCATCAAGTAGAACACACTCATGAGTCTAATAACACCAATGATGCCTGTCTGAGAGGTAATGCCCATCGGGTCTCACTATTATATATACAAGTTGAAGGTATGAAGATATAAAATACAAATATGAGGATCACACCCAAGGCCATGGGGTATACTAACAACAGAATTTGGATTAACCTGATTAGTAGAGGATCAATTCCCATATAGTGTTGGTCACGATGATATTAAGAACTCCACATAGGGAATGAAGGTGAATAGAGTATCTTACTATAGGCCTCATGGAAGGATTCCAATAACTTTATCGAATAATTCCTATTAAAGGGATCACATTACTGTGTGTGGGAGGAGATTATATACTAATCCTTAGGGAATAGATAAGGGGAATTCACCCTAACTAAACCTATCAAAATTACACAGGTAAAAAGCTCTAAGCCATGTTTTAATGAGTATACTATGTGTAGTAGGGTTACACACTATGTCCCATAACCCCGATTCCTTCCTGTGTAAACATCTCGTGTCTCTTCCCATATATGTGTCTGCGATTACAAGACATGCTCCGACCTATGTACCTCAACCCATGTTCATGTACACTCAATGGTACATGTTGAGTCATTAAGAAGAGTTCACACACCTTGTGGCCTAGGCACACACCGTGTGGCCTAGGAACACACCATGTAATACTTAACTATCTCTCAAAACCCTAGCCATCACAAATGGGGGCCCATGTAGCACGCAGATCTGAGTTACATTCCGTATAGTTCAGATTTTTATAGAAATATAGATATGCAATCCATGTTTTTTCCCGATCAAACCGCTTTCAAATCTTCCATCATCACTGCCAATCATGATTGAAAAACCCGGATTTGGGTCAACTAAGGCTAGTCTTCATCTAAAAGATGATTTAAAACATCATATCTCATTTAGAAACCATCCAGAACCTCCACTATCATTGTGCATCTAAGAACCTTACCCACACATGCTAACCCGATCCTGATCTACTCACTATTATCATCATCACAAGATCCTTGCAATATACCTAGTTCAGATCAGTGATATCAAGTAATTGCACTAAGAAAATAGTGCATAATATTCAATTCCTTGTAATTTGGGTCGAATCACCAGGAAAAAGAAACCCCAATAATGAACGCCTTTAGAAAAATGTGATAAAATCATAAAACACACCAAGTAGTAACAAACCTTGGTAATGTTCAGTTGGCCTCAAATTTTTGTCATTATAATGACGAAAAAAGAACCACAAAACAATAAATAAACTCCCAATAAAATCCCTAAAAAATATCCTATCATACAATATGACCAATCCATAAATAAATCCATTGGTATATTAATTCTTGTATTTCATAGATAAGTATAATGGGGAAATAATCAAATCAAAACCAAAATCCTACCTTGATTTAGAGCGATCACTAATGAAGAATGATGTGGTGTATTAGTCATTGGAGAGATTCTTTGAATCTATTGTACATTGATCCTAGATCCATGATCTATTCACATTATATCAATGGAAATACCACTCTAAACTCTCTAATGAATCTTAAATAATTTTTAGGGTTATGTGGATAACCCTAAAAATTGTCCATACGAATGTATTTAAATAAAGGGTTATGTAGCTGCATCAATGAAACAAATATAATAATTTCAATTAACTATTTTATTCATTTAACATCTTCCACAACCTTTCCATAAACTCCCAACACTGACCAAGGTTATGTCACACTTAGGCTAAATCCCACATTTTTAACTCAACAGTGCTCTCAAATATTTGATCCAGGACCCTATTTAGATGGTTTTCCACTTTTTTTTGGAAAACTGCATGCACATGCTATTTAATATATTTAATATATTTCTAATATTTATTCTAGGCACACTAAGCCTCAAAATCACATTTCGTTTCATAACCTTCTCTTAAAAATAATCCATACAATATAAAAAAATAATACATGTAAAATAAATGTCTTTAAACTATTTATAGGATTAAATTTAGCACCATCCCATGTAAGAATAATCCTACACATCTATAGTCTATATAAGAAAAAATTGATGATTTGTGGGAAGATTAAGAGTAAAAAAACTGTTATAGGTATCCACATAATATTTAAATCCATGCATAGAGACCTATAAATGAGTAACTTCATGTGGTCATGGATTGTGTAAAATTAATATCACTGAAATTGGTCTTACATAGGATTAACTAAGAAATGAATTATGAAATTCCCTATGTAGAACTAATTATCAGCGTATGATAATTTTGTTTTATGATATCGCTATGTCGGAATGGCTCGAAGGCCTTAATTTTTTTATTTTGATAATCCACCTTTCAAGGGGTGAGGTGGAACCCTTACAAGGCCTGAAGGCTTAGAGACAATTACATGACTCATAGGTCATAGAGGGAATCACCCAGACAAGACAACTTGGAACTGGTCCTCCCCAACATATGTCATGATATCATCACTCCACCTTCATAGGGCTGGTTGGCTATCTGTCCTATGCAAAGATTCACAGGGCTGGTACCGATGGCAATGTCATACCCTCTCATTCTTCCAAATCCAGTTAGCTCTACTCTAGTGGATGTGCCTGCCCTGAATCCTCATCTGAAGCTTTGTTCCTTGTAGTCAAACTGGTACATCTGAAATCAAGTGGCTTGAAGGCCTTGGGGTGGCCCTAAGGCCTTAAGGTGGCCCGAAGGCCTTGAGAATCAACTGGCCCGGAGGCTTTGGTTGGCCTGAAAGCCTTGTAGGATCCAAGGCCCAAACTGGTGGCCCAAAGGCCCAAATGGATGAATAGTTCCAGCTGCTATAGTACAGAACAGTACTTGCTACAGTGTTTTCTATAGTACTGCTACAGTACTACTACAGTACCAGAAAAATCATGGTGTAGATCTGATACCACTAATAGGTTTTATAGTATCTATTAACCCTTAATTGATCTAGAAAAACACAATATGAAATATAGACCCAAGATCCACTATATATTAAAACTAAAACCATGATAATCATAAAATGAAGAAACTATTTACCTTTAATTGTATCACTAATGTTTCCACTATCTTCATCTAATTATCTTAATGAATATCCCTTTTATTTGGCTTAAATACTTCCTCCCATGGGTGAATCCAAAATCTGACGTGAATCACTCAATGCTTGGGGTGATAATCTCCTTCTCTCCATGATATTTTAGAATCTCATAATGAAAAGGAGAAAGTAGACGGGACCTGTGAGTATAAAATAATTTTCAAGAGGCATAAAACTCATTCAAACCACCCATAATAATGGGTTTGACCTCATTGTATATCCCTTAGTATATTCCAAATCCAGTCATAAATCTACTCATGTGTTATATAATACATGAGTAAATATCATACAATTATAATGGTTTGTAACTGTTTGAACATATTTATTGATGCACACATTTATCTTACAAATATTACTTAAAAATCCCAGATATTATATATATAAATAATATCCAAGGTGTGAGATGATACAAACATTAACCTATAATATCCAAATTCCCATATCCATTATTGGATGTTAGTGTAAATCATATGACACAATTCATTTCACACTACTACCACCCCATATCATAATAAACGATACAATTGTGTAGAAATCATATGTTACAAGGATTTAGGGAATATCTCCATCCTCTTATTAGTTAGATTTATTATTAAACATAGGTTAAATTTATAATTTAATTTATTTAATAAACTTTGTTTGAATATATTTTTAAATTAGTTACCTTTACTTCTTAAACGAATAAAAATATTCCTTGTTATATTTGGATTTAGATATAATGGATTTGATTTTCAATGAAAATTCTATTATATATATATATATATTGTTTTTTGATATATATTATAACATATTTTTATATTTCAAAGATATATGTTCATATGTATTAAATTTATATGTTAAAATGTTTTATATAATTTAAATTTACAAGTGTAGATATATTTTAAATTCATATGTTTTTTATTTATATATATATGTTTATATATTTACATTATTTAAATTTTTATATTCATATATTTATATATTTTAATTCATCTTTATATATATATATATATTAAATGTATATGTTTTAAATTTATAATTATGTTTTTATATATTTATATGTTTTTAATTTAGTCATTTTAAATTGATATGATTATATGTTTTAAATTTATATTTTCATGTTTACATGTTTATATCTATTGAATTTATATATATATGTGAGTCATGACCCCCCCTCCATTGGAACCCCTCCCAGTCCAACAATAAAGAGCAGGAGCGACCCCCAAAGCCCACCTCCAATAGGATACAATTTCCCAAGTTTCATAGAAGGTATAAAAAACACAATGAGAGGCATTACCCTTAATAAATAATTCAACTACAATAGATAATAGGAAATCCACCAATCAAAACCAATGTATTTCCATTCCACAAATAAATTACCACAACCTCAATGTATCTTATTTTTAAAATAAATTATATTAAGAATATATATATAGGAGGAACTATAAACTTCAAGTCACCTACTAACATTTTCCAAAACTCCCAAACAATAGTTCTAATATTCATTGAATTATCCTAAAAAACTTAGAATATTATAGTGGGGTGACCACTTGGGGGTACTTAGCAGGATCATTTTTCTAAGAAAAATAAATATTATTGTGAAAAAAATATGTAAGAATAAGAATGAGTGAAACCACCAAGAGAAACAATCAAGAATCATAAATACGAGATAAAATAGAATTAATATATGAATAAGATCAAGAGTTACAATTCCCTTTCCGATTTTGCAACATCCTCAGCCAAGACCCTTCATCATGGGATTTAAAACACAATCCATGACCATCACCATGACACTGCCTACCCTAGGTCAATTAATTTACATCACCACTCTTATTTTTAAGTAGAGTTGTTTAAACTCTAAGTGGTATCTAACTAAAAGAGAAACCTCTATCCATCTTAATAGGACACGATAACGAACCAACATCAATGTACCTATATATTGAAAAAAATTTATTCTAATATGGGTTAGGTCATGAATCTTCCCACACCAACCTATGATCTAGTCTAGAATCTTGTGTTGAAATTAGTTAGAGTGTTTGATCACATAATACACTACGGAAAAAATAGGCTTTTGTGACAGGATATTTGCAACGGGATTATGTCCCATCACAAATAGTCCATCCCAGTGGATATTTGCGACAGGATTTTGGGTCCCGTTGCAAAAAAGTAATATGTGGTTTGGTTCGGGATACGCACCAAAGCATGTGAAGGTTATTTGCGACAGGGGGATTCCCACGTCTCAAATAGAGTGTCGTTCGGAGGGAATTTGCGATGGGTCCCATTGCAAATACCAGTGACAGTAAATGGGTTTTTGTGATGAGATGTTGCCCTGTTGCAAAAAGTGTGTCGGTAGGTCACTTTTTGTGATGGTCCCCATTGCAAATACCCTTTTAACCGCTGACAATAATTAATGCGGGAAAATATATTTGTGATGGGACCCGTCATAAAAAGTCATATTTGGGACGGGACCCATCACAAAAAGTCTTATTTGCAATGGGAATCCCATCACAAATAGTCCTGTCACAACTAAGAAAACCTATATATACCCCCTCCGTTTTTCTTTCTCTTCCCCTCAATTCTTCTTTCCCCCCTCTCTAACTCTATTTTTAGAGTGAAAATTTCTTTGAGTTAGTTTTTTATGGAGAATTTGTAAAGTTGTTTACATCAATAGGAGATCAAGTTTAAAGACATTTATATTTTATTTAATTTAGTATTTATTTTATTTTTTCATGTTAATTTTAATTATTGTTGATTAGTTTTAATTAAATTAGATTTAAATTGTTTTGTTATCAGTATTTATTTGTAATAATAAATTGAAATTATTGATACTAATTCTTAATATTTAGTAATAATTAATAATTAGTAATAATTATGTTTAATTAGTAATAATTACGGGTTCCGACAGGGGTTGGCTCAGTGATACCATGTAAGGCGACCAATCCTCGGCAACGGAACTGGCATAGGTTTGAGTCTCGCTACGCTTGAATTTAGCTGGGGATGAGCGGCGCACAGATGGTGAATGGGGCCCAGAATAAGCATGGTGTGGAAATCACCAATACCTCGTTACCCACAACTCGTTTGAGGTAGAAATGTTGGCGCTACGGGCTGCAGGAGGACCCTTCAACCATGTTGGACTCTAGAGTTTTCCATGGTGCTTCTATTCTTCCTTGACTTCGATCGTCTCGCTTCTCCTGGCGGAGTGGCGTCGATGATCCCCTTCTTGACATCTACTTCTGGCCCTCGGGTTTCCATTGATGTTTGCGACCCTCGGTCTTCCGTCGACGTTTTCAACCCTACAGGTCCGGTGAAGCTGACTTCCTCGACCAATCTTCATTCGTCGTTGGGCATCAGATCTGCGAAGGTATCGCAACGATCCATTGATGCTTCGAAGACTTCAACGCGACATGGTGATTCGCAGACGTCAACTGGTCTGGGTATTGTTGTGGATATGACAGATGCAGTGCTATGGGATTTTCCCCTTGATGTTGACTCTGGTGCGGTGGGGAAATCAAATCCAGGGTTGAATCCGGTTGAAGTTGGTTCGTTGGTGCTGTTCAAGGACTCATGTGCAAGTAGAATTCTTCGTAAAGGTTCATCCGCTCATGTTGAATCCAACCCTGTAGTGTTTTCTAAGAAAATGTCAATTGGTAAAACCTCTTTGATTGCATGTATTGTTCTTCCTAAAGGTGCAGATACATGGAAACGTGATGATTTGATTCACAGAATCTCACCTTTGTGGGGTTTCTCTATCTAGAAATGTGTTTCTCTTGGCTGAGGATTTTTTCATTACTTTTTTCCATATGATGATTTGAAGCTTCGAGCATGGAGCATGGGAAATCTATGTTTGAAACCTGGTTGGCTTCATTTTCATGAATGGTCTTTGGATTTCAATGTCTCGTGTGCAAGAAATTCTTTTTCTCAGCACTGGATTCGTCTTCATGGACTCAATTGGGTCCTCTGGAATTTGAAAATTTTGCATGATATTGGCATGCCAATTGGGACTTCGATTCGGCTTGACAAGGAGACTGAAAATGTTTGATTTGGTCACTTTGCTAGGATGTTGGTGGAGGTTGACCTTAGCTCCACTTTGATTGATAAGGCATCTCTTTCTACCCCTTCTAACAACATTCAAATTGATGTCGAGTATGAAAAAAGTCTCTCTTCTGCAATGAATGTATGACCGTTGGACACTCTTTAGAGTTATACCGAAAGAATGTTTCTTGTGAGGAATGTGGGGTGAGAGGTCATTCAACTGCTCTCTGTCGTAGGAAGTCCAAGGTGAAGAACTCGATGTTTTCAACTGTTCATGATGGTGGTTCATTAAACGAGACAGTTCCCATTGTTGCTGATGCGCCAATTGCTGGGAAATCTGACACTGACAAAGGGTTTCTAGTTGATGTATCTTCGAAGGAGGCTCATAGTGGCCCCTCTAATACTCGGTCTAATAAGGTTAAAGAGGTTACTTCAGTTGAGGACACTCACATACGGACTCTTGGATTGATGACCCCTGATATTTCTCAGATTGATGTCTCCAATCAGAATGATGCGCAACAACAAATTGATTTCCAGCTAGAAATACAGAAGCTTTTTAAGGTATCTGAACTACCTGAGAAATGTGGAAATGTTTCTGAGGATGAATAAAAGAAGGCGGGTACCCCGATTAGCGTTTCGGGCAGTGGTGGGCACACCTCTTATAATGATGCAATCTTAAGTGGCACAAAGAAGATTAATGATGGAGAGTTCACCTCTATCCCCTCAAAGAGGAGACCCCGTAAGGATTATTCTATTGTTCCCATAACCGCGTTGACCAGATCGTCGTCTAAGGTAGTGGATACAAATATCTTTAAAGTCTTACATCAGAATATGTCTCAATCTAAGTGGGAATCTACTGGTGACTCTGATTATGGAAATGATATGTCATACTATGATCTTTAGAACTGTTCTTGGTGGTTGAGGGCATTTCTGTTTGTTTGACCCTGTCCGCCGCTCTGATGTACTTTTTCTTTCTTTTTAATAAATGATCAGAAGCTTTGCTTCTGGCTGGCCTAATCTGGTAGTAATAATTATGGGTAATTAGTAATAAATAGGAGTAATTTGTAATAAATATGAATAATTAGAAATAAATAGGAATAATTAGTAATAAATATGAATAATTAGTAATAAATAGGAATAATTAGTAATAAATATGAATAATTAGTAATAAATAGGAATAATGAGTAATAAATAGGAATAATTAGTAATAAATAGGAATAATTTGTAATAAATAGGAATAACTAGTAATAAATAAGAATAAATAGGAATAATTAGGAATAAATAGGAATAATTCGTAATAAATAGGAATAATTAGTAATAATTTGGAATAATTTGTAATAATTAGGAATAATTTGAAATAATTAGGAATAGTTAGAAATAATTAGGAATAATTAGAAATAATTAGGAATAATTAGTAATAATTAGTAATAATTTGTTATAATTTGTAATAATTTGTAATAATATGTTATAATTTGTAATAATTTGTAATAAATAGTAATTATTTGTAATAAATAGTTATAATTTGTAATAAATAGTAGTAAATAGTAATAAATATTAATAATTTGTAATAAATAGTAATAAATAGTAATAAATAGTAATAAATAGTAATAAGTAGTAATAAGTAGCAATTAATAGCAATAAATAGTAATAAATAGCAATTAATAGTAATTAATAGTAATAAATAGTAATAATTAGTAATTAATAGTAATAATTAGTAATAATTAGTAATAATTAGTAATAATTAGTAATAATTAGAAAAAATATAAAAAAATATAAAAAAATATAAAAAAATATAAATAAATAGTAATAAATATATATAAATAGTAATAATTAGTAATAATTAGTAATAATTAGTAATAAATAGCAATAAATAGTAATAAATAGTAATAAATAGTAATAAATAGTAATGAATAGTAACAAATAGTAATAAATAGTAATAAATAGAAATAAATAGAAATAAATAGAAATAAATAGTAATAAATAGTAATAAATAGTAATAAATAGTAATAAATAGTAATAATTTGTAATAATTAGTAATAATTAGTAATAATAAGTAATAATTAGTAATAATTAGTAATAATTAGTAATAATTAGAAATAATTAGAAATAATTAGAAATAATTAGCAATAATTAGCAATAATTAGAAATAATTAGCAATAATTAGCAATAATTAGCAATAATTAGAAGTAATTAGCAATAATTAGCAATAATTAGATATAATTAGCAATAATTAGAAATAATTAGCATTAATTAGAAATAATTAGCAATAATTAGCAATAATTTTCAATAATTAGCAATAATTCGCAATAATTAGCAATAATTTGCAATAATTTGCAATAATTAGGAATAATTATCAATAATTAGAAATAATTAGCAATAATAAGTAATAAATAGCAATAATAAGAAATAAGTATGAATAATTATGAATAATTACGAATAAATTGTAATAATTAGTAATAAATTGTAATAATTAGTAACAAATTGTAACAATTAGTAATAAATTGTAATAATTAGTAAGAAATGGAAAATATTAGGAAGAAAATCAATTGTAATAAATTGTCATAACGTGTAATAACTTGTAACAACTTGGCACAATTTCCAGTGGATTGGCGATACTTATTTTTCTCGATGACTCTTCTCCTTTCAACCTTCACCGACTCAAAACATTAGGAAAAGTATGATTCTATGTAAGCATATCCAATCTCATATGCGCGAGTTTGAATATGCATTCGTTGGATCACATTTTTCATAATGTGTTCAGGAGGTGATAGTTGCAAGAAGATGATTCATCTACAAAAATGGGACTTTTTGTCCGATACTTCATTTACTTGCAAATTTCTCACAAAGAAATCACAATGAAGAATCTCCTCAGAGGTACACATATTCATTATTGGAATGAATATGTGTACCTCTGAGGAGATTATTCATTGTGATTTGTGTGTGAGAAAGTTTCAAGTAAATGAGCCGTCAGACAAAAGTGTAGCCATAAATCCATTAAAAATTGTGTCGCCCGTAAGTAATGGTAATTATTAAGATTTATTTGTAATTTTTTTTTCAGATAGTGTTTTTATAATTTTAAATTATTCAAAAATAGTAATGATTTTATATTTTTTAGAAAAATATGGAATAAGGAAGTCAAAAACAGTCATTATTAGATGATCAAGCTTAGATAAATCAACATATAAATCCAAACAGTTATGGTTTAAATCTTGTATATTTTGAGGGTGTTGAAGCTTTCTTATAATTTTCATCATCAAAAACAGAAAATGTTTTAGAAGGCACAATAAAGTGACCTTGTAAAAAAATGTTCCATGAGAAGCTTTGACACATTAGACTAGGTTGGGGGACATCTCTTGCGGTTTGGTTTTCAACTGGATTATGTTTTTTGGTATCAACACGCTGAACACATTTTAGAGAAGATACTAATAACTTGATTCTAGATCCATCACGGTTTCAAAATTTAGTACATGACGTTACAGGTCCATATGTTCAATAAACTGAAACTCAAGATGATATTGATTTAACTCCTGAGTTGACACCATCTAAATTTTATGAGTTATTGAGGTCTGGTGAGGATATATTATATCCTGATTGCGATATAAGAAAATTAGATGAAATTTCAAAATTTATGGCTATTAAATCTGATAATGCAATGTCAAACAACTATTTTGATTATATATTTTCTTTGGTTAAAACACTATTACCTGAAGGAAATGTGTTTCCTACAAATTACTATGAGAGAAAGAGGATAGTTCATAATTTGGGCTTTAGTTATCAGAAGATTCATGCATGTCCAAATGATTTCATCTTATATTCTGGTGAAAATTATTCATTGGATAGTTGTCCCACATGTGGACAATCAATGTTTAAAGAAGCTAAACCAGGGAAGTCTGGATCAATTCCAGTAAAAGAGTTGAGAAATTTCCCCCTTACACTCAGGATACAACGTTTATTTATGTCTCAGAACACAACGTCAATGATTTCATGGCATAAAAAAAGATTTTAACTAATAAAAGCTTGAATTATCCATCTTATGGTGATTCATGGAAACATTTTGACCATCTTCCTCTATATTTTACTTTAGAAGCCCGAAACGTGTGATTGGGTCTTTCTAATGACTCTTTATGTCCATTTGGTTCTTACGGTAGTCAGTATTCAAGTTGGCATGTGTTTATAACTCCATAAAATTTACCTCCATGGTTGTTGATGAAAGAGCCCTATATCTTTTGGACCTTATTAATCCCACGACATCCAAAAAAAATATTGATGTTTATTTGAAACCATTGATTGATGAGTTAAATGCATTAGGGAGTGATGGTGTTAGTATATATGATGTTGCTGCGAAGCACAATTTCATATTAAAAGCTGCATTGATGTGGACGATTAGTGAATTTCCGGCATATGGAATGTCATCTGGCTGGAGTACACATGGTCCAAAATCATGTCCTTACTGTATGAAAGACAACAAAGACTTTATTATTATCAATGGAAAAAAACCTTGCTATTTTGACTATCATCACAGATTTATTCCAACCGATCATCCTTTTTGGAGGAAAAAAATATCATTTCAGAAAAGGTACAATTGAAAGGGATGAAACTCTAAAAATGATCTCAGATACAGAGTTAAAATCAGTTGTATTTTCATTTACTCCCATCACATTTGGACCAATAGTAAACGAACAAAAAATTCATGGCTTTGGGAAAGAACATAATTGGATAAAAGGAAGAATTTTTTGGGATCTTCCATATTGGTATGATTTGTTGGTCCACCACATGTTGGATGTCATGCATATCGAGAAGAACTATTTTGATAATTTATTTCATATAGTTTTGGATACACCACGTAAGACCAAAGATACTATAAAGGCACGATTAGATATTTCCCAAATTTGTAGGTGACTAGAACTTAAACTATTTGAAACTGTTAGATCAAAGAGGTTAATGAAGCCAAAAAAAGATTATACACTGTCCAAAGAGAGTTTCTTATTATTTTGTCAATGGATTACATATTTGAAACTTCCAGATGGATATGCTTCCAATTTCGGTAGATGTGTTAATAATGGTTATATTACCTAATTATAAAGTCATGATTTCCATGTTATAATGGCAATACTTATGCTGATTGGATTCATAGGTTTGTTTAATTCTATGATTTTGGATTCGATAATAGAAAAATCATATTTTTTTTCGAGACATTTGTTCAGTGACAACAGACTATGATGCTCTAAGAAAACTGGAAGAAGATGTTGCTAAAATTATATGTAAACTGGAAAAAATCTTTCTGCCAACTTTCTTTAACTCAGTAGAACATATGGTATTACATTTTCTACATGAATCGAAATGTGGAGGTCCAGTACAGTTTCAATGGATTTACCCATTCAAGAGATGCATGTAGAAATTGAAGAAAAAGTACGTAACAAAACATCAATTGAAGACTCAATTGCTGAAGCTTATTTTCTAGAGGAAATTACTTTCTTTTGCTCTCATTATTTTGAATCTGAGTATCCCTCAAAACACAATCACATGGGACTAAATGAGGGGAATGTTAATGAAAAAATGGATAATCAATTATCAGTTTTTATTCAGACAAATCTTATCTTTGGTGGAGTTTATGAACGATGGATTTCAGATGATGAACATCACATAGCTCATACATATGTTCTGCTCAACTGTGAAGAAATGACATCATTTGTACTATGAGTGCTTCTATCACTTATTCTATAATTTATGTTATAGTATGTAAACTTATTTTATTTTTAGGTTATATAATAATCATATCAAGAAAGAACTTCCCCAAATTACATCAAATTCTTTTGAAGAACATAGAAAAAAAATTTCAATGGCTTCAAAAATTGGTAACATAAATTATTGATGGTTTAATATAAATTCCGTTTATTATTTATTATATTTATAATTTTTTTACAAATTTTTAGGTGTCTCAACATGCATATAAAATTGATAAGCGACTGTGTATTTTGAGTAACCCACCATCCAAAATGTTAAAATATTATAATTCATATGTGGTGAATGGTTTTTGATATCATACATGTGCATATGGGGAATCAAAAAAAAAACAATGAACAATGGATTTTTCTTGAGAGGATCACATCATAGAGAAAATTAAGTTAACTTTTATGGAATTCTGGATGAAATTATTGAACTCTGCTATCTAGGAAAAAATTACATAATGATGTTTAAATTTCAGTGGTTGGATATTGAGAGAGGCTTGCGTGTTTATCCGACTCATGGAATCATCAACATTAAATATAAAAGTCTTCTTGCAGAAAATGAAATATTTTTACTGGCTCAACAGGCACATCAAATTTATTATGCAAAGTACTATACTACTTCAAGATACTTGAGTGATTGGTGGAGTATAATAAAAAATAAATCTTAGGAAAATCAGTTTACTCAAACTGAACGTGGTTCCACTGAAGTGGAAGGAATTGAAATTTTTCAAGAGACTGCTCAAAATCCATCTTTTTCACAAAGAGATGTGAATATAGATGATGACACCCCACAATTATGGATTGATAATAAAGAATATGTTAATGATGTTATAAATGAATTTGAAATGACAAGATATGATGCAACTGAAACTTATATAGATATTGATGATGCTAAGGAGAAAGATGAAGACATTGACATTGACAGCTATGTAGATGAGGATAAAGATAGACATTAGCATAGTTAAATACCGGTTATAATGATAACTAATATATATCTATATATAATAGTTATTTTCAACTATCTGCTAAAAATAATCATTTTGTGTTTCAGATGGGTCCTGAACTATTTCGTGAGTTGCAGGAGGCTGAGCTACCTTTGGATGAGGGAGATTTTGGATCATCTGACCCTCAGTCTACTGGCAGTTTAGGGGGTATGCGGAGGGGGCATGATCTCACACACTTGATGATTCCTGACTCTATCCCTGAGCGATGTCCACGTATTGGATTTGATCCACGCACACAGAGGTATGATAATATATATATTTTAGTTACCTTTCATTAATTTATTTTTATATATACTAATTGTTTGATTATTTATTCCTTTTTCACAGTTTTTCACATATAGCTGTTGGATAGGGGAGCGCTATCATTCACACTTATTTTTCTCAGCCATGGATCACATGGGAACAAATTCCCGTTGATGTGTGGCTCAACATGTTCAGTCATTAGCTGGTATGTAAATATATAATATTTACTTTGAAATTTATTTTTTTAATAACTTGACATTATAAATTATTTGTAGGGTTTATGGTATCTCATCGATGATATCATGTGCGACGCTTTCCACGTGGCATGACAGGTCTCTCTTCATGACCGTTTCCATCAATTTTTACACAATTTGAGAAGAACAACCATTGAGAATGTAGGAGTGACAGAATTTGATGAGTCATATAGAGACCACCAACCAGAGTACATTTAATCTCATGTTTGGGATGGATTATGTTTACACTGGTTGGGTGGTGGATTTCAAAGGAGATATTCAGTGGGTCGGTAGAACCGAGAGAGACAGGAGGTGACACATCGAGCTAGTAGTCGTACATTTAGTATCCATAGAGAGCATATTGTAAGTATCTTTTTTAAATATTTTATATAACTTTAAATATAAAAACTTTATTTTATATTTCTGTTGGTAGTCGTATGGAGTACGAAATTTATCGAAGGATGTACAATGATCTAGCTACTGGAGAGATTAGAGGTGATCAACGAAATTATATTGTGGTTAGTACTATTTTTTTCAGTTTGAAAATTAACTGAATATAATATTTTCACAATTTTAATTTAAAATTGGAATTGAAGGAGTCATATGAGGCTGCGACCTCTTAGACACAGGCTGAGAGTCTGGAAGAGATGACTGATTAGACAAGTGCCCACCATTTCGATGAGGTGGCATGGATGCAGGCGACTCAGTATGGCTTTGAGAAGGGGCGAGTAGTTGGTATCAACTCTAATTTGACTCATGGTACTTATTATGGTACTAATGCGATGCCAGTGTCCATATCGAGAGGAGCTCGTGGAGAGGCATCATATTCTACCTCATAGTATCAGGAGCAATTGCAAATTCAGACTGAGCTTATAAAGAGTTTACAGAAGCTGCATGAAGAGATGCATTGGCAATAGAAACATGAGGAGGAGATGCATCGATGGAAGCAGTAGCATAATCACGAGCAGATAGAGTACATGTGTCGTCTAACTCGTAGTTTAGGGATGGAGTTTTTTCCACCATCTCCACCATCTCCTCCACCTCCTCCAAAAGACGACCCTCCCCAATGATTTTTTATTCTAAAAACATTTGAAATCAAAATTTGTTGTAATATGAACTATTTATAGTTTCTGTCTTTTATATTGGTGAAAATATTGTATAATTTAATTTTTTTAATATTTTATTATTTATTATTAGTATTTTATTTTTTAATATTTTTTATTTTAATAATAATAATAATAACAATATTTTTTATATTTTTATATTTTTTGTAAATATTGAGAATTTTAATAATTTTTTATTATTTTATTATTTTAATAATATTAATATTAATTTTTCATTAATCATAATTTTATTTAATATATATATTTTTTAGTATTATATTTTTTAATTTTTGTTTATTTTAATAATAATAATAATAATATTTGATGATTTTTTATATATTTTTGAGAATATTGAGAATTTTAATATTTATTATTTTTTTATTATTTTAATAATATTAATATAATTTTTTCATTAATCATAATTTTGTTAAATATATATTTTTTATTATGTTTAGTATTTGTGATGGGGCCTTTTGCGATGAGCTCTTGTCATAAATAATTTAAATATAAATTTTTAAAAAAACTTATTTTTGACGGGACGATATGCTCGTCGCAAAAACTATTTGTGACGGGCCCATCGCAAAAGGTTTTATATATAATGTATATCATAGGCTTTTTTGCGATGAACCCATCGTAAAAGAATTATTTATATATAATGTATATAATCAGACTTATTTGAGACGAGAAATGTTTTCATCGGAAATAATATTTGTTACAACGGGAACGTCGCAAAAAATATTTTTTGCGACGCCGTTTTCTACAACGGGCTATTTACAACGGGATCCTGTCATAAATAGCCCATCAAAAAATACCTTTAATTCTAGTAGCAATAGTATGCATACCAATATCCATCACATTGAGTACTTCTACAAACCATTCCATCATCACCATATCATAATCACACATTCAATTCATAACCATAAGTTGGTAAAGTAATGTACGCACAAAGAAAATCAACCTTATTCCCTCTTCCTCCCATGTACATCCCCCACCCATGAACCATCATCATCACCCCATAATAACCTCCATAGTTCCAACCACAACATAAAAACCATTTATTAGCAAGTATATTTTACATCAAAGTAGTATCATCAATAACACAGGATTTGGGAATTCTGTATTTCTATATTATCACTATCCCCCATTTACTAATTCCCAACCCCATTTGATCTATTATCTATTCATTCATTCCAAAATCATATGAAAATTATTAACATTTTGTGTTTACTTTATTTAATGAACGCTAACTTTAATTCAAACCACAATTGATTAATATTCAAAAAAATTTACATTTATAGTTAAGGAAAAACCATCCATCCATCCATTTCCATTTCCTTGAAAATTATTTTTCATTGTTTTATATACAGGTTATTGAAATTTTATCATTATCTCAATATACATTCACATAATTCCTCGTACCAATCAGGTTCCATTTATTTCACAGTAATCAAAAATTTATTAAGACCCCATTAAACTCCCTATCTATTCATTTCATGTTTATTTAATAAGTCATTAAGAATTATGCTAGAAATAAATGATCTCTAGTTTTTAGTTTACCCATTACCTTCCCATTCTCACACCACCCGTTTATTATTTCAAGGTATATTTAATCCATTGAGTTATCATTGTTCAACTCCATATTTTAATTCCCTATTATATTTATTCCATTTTGAAACATCATTTTATAAACTAGTTTACCAATAATCCAAGGGGGTTATATTGAATCAAATTATTAACACCCCATTCCCTTCCTCACAAATTAATCTTTAAAAATTTCAAGTTACAATGGGCACCATGTCAATATATTTCAAGATTTGATATTTAATAACATTCAATGTTGGAATACAAAAACATGAAAATCAACACTCATTTCACTTCATCTTTTATTTTTTGATGAAATTAAATCCTCATGTTATCACTATAAAAATATAGATTCCCACTCCCATTCAAATTTACCATTACTTTATCATAAACCAATTTATCCATGTTTATAGAAAACCCATCAATAACACCACAACATAAATGCAATTCAACAATTCTAAAATTCACAGTTTCCATAATTTCATTCATCATTACCGGTGTTAAATAGTAAACCAATTATATAGGTGAAAGTATCTTTATAACAAAAACATTATGACCAAAACATCCAATATAATTTAATAAGAATCAAATATAGAGTATTAGATATATAAATCACACAAATCATTCATCTTCTTTTTCAAAACACTAGCTCCTACCAACCAAGTTATCATTACCTAATTAATTTGATTCTATTTTAATTCATGTTTTAAAAATTATTTCTCTATCCCCATAAACCAAGAACATACATTAAGAAACATAGATAAATATATAATGATAACTTTATTTCATATATAGAAGTAATCAAAAAAAAAATTATATCAAGCACATTATTATAAATTATAGAAGTTAAGTATAGAAATTCCCTACCCCAAGAAGAGAAGAAACCCCATGACAAGAGAATAAACCTTGGGAACCAATGAATCCATAAGAAACTATTTCAATATTGAACATGAAACACATATTAAATCAGTTATCAAGATCCTCAAGACCCAAGCATTGATGTTGGTGCTACCATATGAAGAGAAAGAATGAGAATATTGAAGGAAGGGGGATAGAAAGATACCTCAAATCAAGGGAGGAACCTATTAACCAAAATCAAGAAGAAAAAGATCTATAAGGGATGATAAAACTCCCCTATACGAAGACCTAGAGTCATATACCTCTTAATGAAAGGAAACTAGGTCAAACCATAAAGATGAGACGACCCTTACTTATAATGAAAACTGAAAAAACCTATTTCTCTCCATAGAGGTACTTGAATAGTCTATAATGGTTATACAATCTGGACTACCACCATGGGCTCCCCCATGATGTAAGAGGATATTATTCACCATTTTGGATGCCTAGAATAACAAAACATAGTCTACCATGGTGTAGGAAAAAATCCATCACTATTTCACTTCACTACGTCTAAGACCATATCATGGTGTGACCCAACAAACTATTTTCAAACTCATCCACTCAACACATCCTTCACCTGACTTCATCCATTCCCACCAATACACCTACACCTATGCCATTTTATATATTTTTTATTTTACACAAGTGAAACCAAAAGAAACCACCAGTGACCATGCCAAGGTCTATGTCATTGCGACCCATGACTTGTCGTTTTCCTCCATGTCTACCCAACTTGACTTCAATTTCCTCCATTTCCACAGAGTAGTACCACGAACCCCTATACTCTATTTTACACTATTTATCTCTACCCTTATATAGTGAAAAAAAAATAATACATAATGGGGGAAATTTCGTTTACATTCATATAAAATTGAGGTTACCCTACCATGAGCTCCATTCACCTTGAAGAAAACGAACTCACCCCGATGTGATGTTATAATACTATTACTCAAGCTTGGAACAACCCTCACCAGATATTAACTCACCAAGATATGGGAATTAGATTAATTTTATGCAACAAATTAAATATTGAATTCACCGTTACAGGATATCAGAATACCCCTATGCGATTTTGTTACCCTAATGCGACGCTGGGAATGACAATGTTGTAACTTTCAAGTTACTTTTTCATATTAGATGGGTTGAACCCTCACCCAAGAAGGTTGTTATATGTAAGTGTAAACAAAAATTACCATTATATAGATAGAATATCAACTAATCTAAAAAATACTTTTCCTTCCAACATTCATGATTATTTTTTAAATCTAAAAATTAATTTTTAAAATTTCAAAATAATTTTAGAATAACATTTAAAACAGAAAAATCCCATTGAAACTCAGAATCACTAGGTAAACACCCATAGAAATCCCATTATCCATGATTGAAAAATGGAAATGGCTTGAGGAAAATATGGTCCTTTACATGTGTATGTGTTTATAAGTATATATGTTTATATATATGTTTTAAATTTATATATTTATATATTTTTTATATATCTATATGTTTAAATATTTTAACATTTTTTTAATTTTACTTATTTATTAGGTAATTAATGGATCAAAACTTGATAATATCATAGAGAACAAGTGAATAATATGAGAAAGGGGTTGGGGATTTCTTGGAATTTTCTAAAAAGAATTTTGAAAATAGATAAAAATTTTTCTATCCATGTATGAAGTGTTTGAATATAAGAAAAATAGGGCCTAGATAAAACAAATACCATATAATTTTACATGGTTTCAATCATAACTATACATTCTTGAACTAACATGGTGAAATAAAAAATAATTCTAGATCTAATATCAATTAAGATATTCATTATGAGACAGAGGATTATATTACTGGATTAATTCATTATAGAGTCATTTAAACCATTGAAAAAACATATAGTGATGAATGATTATATGAAGATTCTGAAAAACAACTTTTATTAGGTTATAATAAATTTACAACATTATTGGCAGGGATGATATTTATTAACATAATAGTAAGAAATTTTTGAAATGAAAAAATATTCACTAAATTACTTGAACTTTTTAAAGAGATACGTAAAAAAGGAAAAAATATTATTATAGATACCCATAATTTTCATACATAAATATAACATCTTATTAGATGAATATTCAATACATAACATTACGATGCAAACTAGAACCGTAAAGGTTTTGTTTCTTTAAAAAAATGGATAATTAAGTAACTGGTTCATAAAATATCTACATCATGTCCCACATAGTTATTTATAACTAGAACCATTATTATACCCATCATACTTAAAACATTTCTTCATATCCTAGGGAAAAGAAAACATAATAAAGGGTGATATAAAATGCTCAATAAGGGAAAAGAAAGGAGATATACATGATAATTTAAACAAAACATGAGTATAATGGGTATTAGAACATGAGATTAACCTTTTAAAATCTTACATAGAAATTCTTAAATCATTAACATGAGCCATGGAATAAATCTGGGAGTTTATAATACTTGAGTCATAAAGGGAAAAAAGAACATGATCCACAAGAATAGAACATTAACATAAGATAATTTCATAAAAGAGTGTCATAAAGTGTGCAATAATCATTATCATAGAAATATTATTTAAATGTTACCCAAAAAGATATTTATAACATTCTAGGATTTGGATAACCACTCATGTACCCACTTCGGGGCTAGGAAACCTCCCATGTACCTTTTTTTTGGGTTTGGGATAAAAATCTTGTGTAACCTTTAAGATTATAGAAAATTAATCTTTACCCAAATCATTTTAAGGATACATAATCTTGGACCCTCTAATTATATAATCATAAATTCATTTATATATATATATACTATAAGATTATAAAAACATTGATCATAACTTAATCCAAAGAAAAGAAAATAGGTTTCAATAATATTTTATCATCATAACCACAAAACATCCAAATAAATAATAAATATGGTATCATTGGATCATATCCCCTGTAAATACTAAGTATCATCAAATTATGTTATTATATATTAATTTTGTTTTTTAAAACATCACAAAAATATTTATTGAGAAAAAATGTTTTTTATTTTTAAAACACATATTAAAATCTAAAAACATTACCAAATATTAAGGAAAAAAATTATTTTAAAATAAATAGGGAAAATTATAAAATAATATTAAAACAATTAAGTGTTCATAATGGTGGTAAATTCCATTAATTTCATGTATGTTAAAACAAAGTTTCCTTTCACCTTTTTAGTCAAAAGTAAAAAGTACCTCCTTTTAAAAATGATAAGAAAATTAGTTTTAAATTTTTTTGTAAAAATTAAGACATGGGTAAAATGAAAATAAAAAATAATTATAGTTAATTAAAACCATTCTTGAAAACATTTTTGAAAACATGGATATAGAATAAAAACATTTTCTATGGAAGATAGAAATGAAGTAGTTTTTCCTTAAAAATATTATTTCTGTCTTTGGAGTAATTAAAGAGAGAAAAATGAAAGTAAAACTTATCATATCTATAAATAACTAGATTAAATTAAAGTTCATTGGATTTATGATATATATATCATAAAGTTTCATTATTATAAACTTGATCATAAACTAACCTGACAAACAATGAGATTATACCATAAATCTCTTACCTCAAGTTTTATTTGATTCAAAGGAACTCTAAACTCCCATATAAAAAATTTAAATTTATTATAATTTTATAAAAGATAAATATAAATACATTTAATATCATATATTATCCAATTATAATATTTTAATACCCATTTATTAATAATTCCTTATTAAAATCATCATTTTCCAGTGTTAACTGTTTCATTTTTTCATGAGAATTTCAGTTTGGTAGTTCGAGTCATTGTACTTTAATCATGGTTCCATCATCCCAAAATTTTTAATTGTGATATAAATATCATATATATTCATTATATATATATATATATTCAAGTATAAAATTTTGAGATAGAAAAATGAATTACACTGTTCATGGAGATGGTAGGTCATACGTACACATTAATGTTGTTTTAACTTTTCAATAGATGGGATGAAAGAAAGGTAAATAATAATTATTCTTTATATAATCATTATTATATCATATATATACTATATATTCATTAAATTCATCCTTATTACCATCGATGAAAATCATAAATGAAAAATTAATCACATCAGTTCATGGAGGTGGCTGTCTACACGTATACACGGGCGACATTATCGTTTTCTAATGGATTCAAAGGTAAGAAGTCAGATATGATATTATAATTATAGAATAATAAAAACTTCATAAATATAATTTATAATCATTAAACCCATAATAATACCCTTCCATAAAATATAGTGATGAAAAATTAATTGTATTGCTATGTGGAGGTGGTAGTCCACATGTACGCACACGTTATACTTTCAATTCCCATTTAATGGGAAAGAGGGTAGATATTGGAGGTTTCATGGTCATAATAAAATTTTATTAAATTTAATATACTTAATTTATTATTTTATTATGAATAAAGTAAATTTATAGGATTTATATGAATAAATAAATTGAAATTGGTCGGGGATGATGATTACCTATTATTCAAGAGACCACATTTAAATAATTTATTAAGGACCTTTGGAATTGTATTTTGAGAATACAAACACATATAATATGTGTATAGAGATGTTTAGAAGAGAATATTTTAGGGTTTATTCAATATGGATGGCTCAAATTGGTGTAAATAAAAGAGATACGAGGTGTCCTTTTATAAGGGATGCAAATGTCACATTAGGAATTATTAAAATGTTTAAAATATAATTAAGTCATTATCAGGAAAAATTATTTAAAATAATCATATATATGAATAAATAAATTATATGGTCTTAATAAAATCATCCAATTAAATTTGGATAGTTTTGTTTCATTCTAAATCTTGTATTTTGGTTTAACCCCTTGGTTAACCAGTTTAATCTTAAATATGTTAATAACTTTTTAAAATTAAAGGGCTATAATTTTACTTATAAGGTAATAATTACAATATAAATGGATGAGATATGACATTTTGGACCATTTATCACCCTACTTGTCCTCTTATAATATTTTTTTTTGTTTTTTAAATAATTTAATAAGATATTATTTAGAATAAGATGTTATTAATGTCATTTTTAACACTATTACTTACTTTGAATTTAAAGATAAGATGATAATAAATTAATTCGAATACAAACCTTAAAAAATTTCTAATATTTTATATTTATCTAGAAAATTTAATAAAATAATTCACCTAAATTTTATTACTTTTAATATTTGTAAAATTATTTATTTTATTTTTCTATTAATTGAATAAATAATGTGTCGGTATTGCATAAGAATTTAAGATAATTATTCAATAAATACAAATTTAAAATAAATAACCATGATAAAAAAATTAATTCATTGTTAAAATGAACATTTAGCATCAAACTTATCCTCTTTTATCCTTAAAATAAAATTTTAGAGTAATTAAAGGAAAGAGTGTGACATTTTTTATTTATTCTTTTCTTAAAATAATATAAAGGTCAAAATTAGAGGAAAATAAAATCAATTGAACATATTTTCAATAATTTTATGAGAGTGTTTGAACGAAAATCATCCAATAGAACAAATTCACATTTTATTGTAATTTTAAATCCTTAATCCAATGTTTTAACCCTATTATACCCGTTTTACCCTTACAAAGGTGATAAAAATTTACCAAGATTAGTATTCATAATGAACAAAAATAAAAGGGACATATTTAACAAATTTAAATATCCTGATTCCAAATATTAGATCCATTTTTCATGATTCAATTTATATAAGTGATGTAAATTCATTATAAAATAATTGAGCAAAATGGGATGAAAACATTTTTTTGAAAAGTACATTTTTAAGCATAAAACTAGATTGATTATTATTCCATGCCTAAAAATAATTTTGATTAATGTTAAAGCATTTTATCAAATATATAATATATATATTTAATTAAAATCATCACCAATAGTGATTAACTTAATTTGTTAAAATAAAAACATAATGCACTTATAAAAATGGTTTTTTTTTCTGAAAAATGACTCTTTAAATTTCAAATGATTTTTTATTTTCATTAATAATAAACTGATAAAAAATGAATTAATTTTATACACATTTAAGCCATAATATTTTCATAATTTATTTATTCCTAATCATATCATTCAATCCAACAACTAGGTGATAACTATAACATTAAATAATAATATTTTAATAGTATGTAACAGTTTGTTAAAACTCTGTATTGTTTGTAAAGAAATATATCAATGGGATCAAATTTATTTATAAATGAAAATATTTGAAAATATTGGGGAGTTACATTCTGCCCCCCCTTGAAATGAATTTCACCATTGAAATTCTACCACTTTGATACAAAAAAATGAGTCTAACTCCATTTCATCACCTCATTGAGTTCACAAGAAGTTTATTCAAATTTATGATTACTATAGAGAAATTTATCTAGGTGAGTAGTCTTGTTCTACATCAATTTATCTCCACCCTTAATTGATATTATATGACCAAAAATGAAACTTTGTTGTAGCCAAAATCTCCACTTTATAAATTTTACATACAATCTATCCTTCTTAGTGTCTTTAGTAAAATTATCAAGTGATATTTATACTCTTACTTTCTCTTTGAATATATAATAATATCATCTATAAATAATACCACATACAAATAAAGGTAATCTATAAAGACTCTATTCGTTAAATCTGTGAAGATAAATGGGGCATTAGTAAGACCAAATGTCATCAATGTAAACTTATAGTTTCTATACCTTATACAAAATGATGTCTTGATTATATCCTCCTTTTTTATCCTCAATTAATGTTACAAAGAACAAAGATTAATATTGGAAAATTATCGAACTCTTTGAAATTGATCAAACAAGTCATCAATATGGGGTAGAAGATACTTGTTCTTGATAGTGTTCTTTTTAAGTTCTTGATAATCAACATAGAGTCTCAATGATTGATATTTATCTTAAAAAAAGAATAGGTTCACCCTAGGGTAACACACTTGGATGAATTAATTAATTTTCAATATTCTCCTAGAGTCACTACTTTAATTTCTATAACTCAATCAGATCCATTCTAGGTAGATTCTTTGATTTATGTGTAGAATTAGGTATGAGTTATATTAAAAATTAAAATTCATGATTTAGTGAAAGATTAAGAAACTCTTATCTAAAGAAATCAAAAAATTCCCACATAATGGGAATATCTTTTATGTTGAGTTTCTATCAAACCATATGAGATAAACACCTATTTTGAATAGGAATCAAGACCCATATAATGGATGGGATTTCAATCAGAAGATCATATTAATCGACACAATAATAGATGATCATAGGTTGATTTGGAATATCAAACATGGATTCCATGAATGAGTAATTGATTTTTGATTTATGTAAATAAAGAAAATTCAAGCCTAAGATAATATCAAATTAAACTAAAGGGAGAATAACGAGATTTACAGGAAGCACATTCACATAAAACAAATAAGAATTAGTGACTTTCAATGCGACCATCATAACATTATGGGTTTTCACTACTAATTTAAAATATAATAATTAGGGTGGTATTATAATACCCTTAGAATCATTTTTAGACATAATATAGTGAGTATATATAAAATAAAATAAGTAATTAGTAATTCTAGAGTGGATCAAAAGTGTACCTTTTACCACTTCATCATTATACCCCACATTAATAATAATGATCGCTTGAGATTTATATTTGTCTCTAGGCATAAAATGTTACTAATATTGATCATCATCATTAAACTTTATATTTGAGAACTATTTAGCATAATTCTAAAAATACTTTCATTTGAAACACTAAAGTGTGGGTGTTTAATTATATGGTTCTTTTTCTCCATCATTGGATAACTTCGTCCCATCACATTAGAATTTTATTTCCCAAGGAGATTCCTTTACACACTAAAATAATTTACTAGATCCCATAAGATAATTTATTCTATGTCTCCTTGCACACTAAAAGAATAATGGAAGGCCAATATTTTTCCCTGTATGGATTTTATTATTATAATTTCCTTTTAATTCCATATTTATTTTCTTATCAAAACCCATAGATTAATGGGAAACTCTGATATCTATTTCTACCTTGGTTGAACATCACACAATTTCTTTAAAACTAATGAAGTAAATTATGGATAAAAGCCTTCAGATCCTTGGTTTTAATTAATTAAAAAATTTATCAATATTAATTTCTAACTTAATGATAATATCAGAAGCATGGCTCATAAGTCTTGTAAAACTTTCCTCATATGCACTAACAGATTCATCATACCTATATATTAGCTCATGTAAGTACTTATTCCTTTTTATATGAATAATAAAAGTAATTTACATGATAAAAAATAACCTTATAAACTCATCTCACTCTATGGAGTCAATTTATTACCATTTCCTCATTTTCTTGATTAGAGTCTAACATTTATAAACTTCTCCTTCCAAATGATTAATAACCAAAATGAATTTTTCATGCTCTAAAAATTGGAGAACAAAAAATATATTTTCAATGGTACTGATACATTTCTCAACAATTAGTGGATAAAAAAATCCACTAAAATAAGGTGTATGTTTTTTGATAAATGACACAACAAAATTTTGTTACCTTTTTTTATTTTTTTGGAAGCTCAGCATGATTCTTGGATTCCGAAAGTTACATAAGCATAAAAACTAGTTTTTTCATTCTAGATACTATTAAATTTGGTTTCTTAGGTGGAAAATCATAAACTTTTTGTTCAAATTTAACATTAAAAATTTCATTTATGTTCTATACATTTACAAAAACAAAAAAGAATAGTGTAAAAAATAATAATCATAGTGGGAAACAACATAATCATGAAAAATCATTTATAAGCTGTCTAAATCATGAAACCTTATTTTAAATATATGAAACCCTAGGTTTAAACTAGGAAATACATTATCATAATTTATTCAAATATTATATAAAGGTTCATAAATAAAATGTGAATTAACCCAATCATATTCCCCAAGAGTGTTAAACCAAGTGATCAGTAAGGTCATACTCCCCGTGCACCCAAATGATGATCAAGATATACTCAAACAACCATTTTCAAGGTTATTACCCCTATATGTAGCTATTACAAATCTAATTCCACTTATAGCATACAAGAGTTTATGTTTTTCTAGTAAAACTACACTCCTTTTATTACCACAACTTAGGAGGTTCTCTTATATATCGTATTATACTAACGTTTCTCACAAAATTTTTCACATCCTAGTTTCTAGAGGTAACTAAAACTTACTCTGAAACCAAATATAGTGACCAATATTTTTCATAAATAAATATCACATCTTATTAGACAAATATTCAATACATAACATTATGATCTTTATTATAATCATGCAGGTTTAGCTTCTCTGTAAACTTAGATACATAAACAACTAGTTCATAAAATATCTACATTGTCTCCCACTTGTTCTTCATAAATATAACCCTTATTATAAATATCCTACTTAAAATTTTTCTTCACATCCTAGAGAAAAGAAAACATAAAAAATGTTGAGATTAGATACTCAGTAAGGGTAACTAAGGGATATATCAATGATGATTTAAACATAACATTAAAAAAATTGGTATAAGAACATGATATTAACCATTGAAAATCATACCAAAAAATTATTATATCATAAACACGAGTCATGTTAAAATTCATGATAGTTCATAAGACATGAATCATAAAGGTATCAAATAATATGATCCATGAGAACATAATATTATCATAAGATTATGTAATAAAAGAGTGTCATAAAGTGTTGAATAATCATAATCATATAAATTTTACATAAAGGCTACCCACTAAGACATTCATAATAATATAGTCTTGATCTAACCACCTATGTACCTACTTTAGGCTTGGGATAACCTCCTATGTACCCTATTTTGTTCCCGAGATAACAACCCATAGACCCTCTTTTATTGATCTTGAGATAACCTCTAATGTACCATTTGAGCACATAGAATAATAATCTTTACCCAATTCAATGGAGAGATATATAATTTCAGGACCACCAACCAAATAATCATAAATCCATTCATATATATGCCACAAGATCATAAAAACATTCATCATAAATTAAACTAAGCAAAAGAAAATGAGTTTCATCAACATTTCATCATTATAACCATATACCATCTAGAGAAAGAATAAATATGTCATTATTGGATCATATCCCTAGTAAATCGTAATTAACATCAAAGTATGATATAATATAAAAAAAAGTTCTATTAAAATATCACTGGAATATTTATTTAGAAAAATAACCTTTTCATTTCTAAATCACATATTAAAATCTAAAAAATTACCAAATATTAAGAAAACAATTATATGAAAATGACCTTGTAAACTTTTAAAGTAATCATCAAATCATTGATAAATTATGATGGTGGGAAATCAATTATTTTCATGTACATTAAAACAATAATTCCTTTCACTTTATCAATCAAAAGTCAAAATTACCTTATTTATAAAATGATAAGATGATTAATTTTAAAACACTTTGTAAAAATTAAAACATGGGTAAAATGACTATAAAAATTAATTGGATATTAGTAAAATCATTATTTAAAATATTTTAGAAAACCTTGATATGGAAGAAAAATTATTTTCGAATGAAGAGACAAATTACACGGTTTTTTCCTTAAAAACATTATTTAAGAATATTGGGAACATAAAGATAAGAAAATGAAAATAAAAAATTTAATCTTTATAAATAAATATATTAGAATAAAATTAGTGGGATTATTTAGAGATATATCATAAAATTTCATCATCTGAAACTTGATCATAAACAATCCTAATAAATAATGAGATAGTAACATAAATACATTACATTAAATTTGACTTGCTTTGAAGGCAATATTACATCTTGTATAATAAATTTATATTTATTATAATTCTTTAATATAATCCTTTACATACTTATAATTCCATATATTACCCACTTATAACCTTTTAACACCCATTTATCAATAATGTCTTTTTAATATCATTGTTTCATGGTGTTATCTGTTTCATTTTTTTCATGAAAATTTCGATTTAGTGGTTATGATACTTGTACTTTGATCATGGTTCCATAATATAATTTTTTTAATTAATATAAAAATTTAATATATATTCATTATATATATAAATTCATTCATAAAATGAAAAGATAGAAAAATTAATCACAACGTTAACAGAGATGGTAGTACGTACATACACATGGACAATATTTTCACTTTTTGATAGATGGAATGAAATAAAGATAAATAATAATTAACATTTAAAGAATAGTTTTAGTATATATCATATATATTCATTAAATACTTCTTTATTACCGTCTATATAAAATAGAAATAGAAAATTAATCATATCGCTTTGTGGTGGTGGTAGTCCACATATACACTCGAGTAACTATATTTTTCCAATATATTGGTAGGTAAGAAGCTAGATTTGATATTATAATTATAGAATCATAATAAAACCATCATGAATAAATATTAAAACTATCATAATAACCATCCATGAATGATGGTGATTAAAAATTAATTGTGTCGCTATATGGAAATGATAGTCCACATGAATGCACGAGCCATACTTTCTCATCCCATTTGATTGAAAAGTGGATGGATAATGGTGGTTTCATGATCATAATAAAATGTTAGTATATTTATGATACTTAATTTATTATTTTATGATTAATAATAAATATTTAAAATAGTTTTAAAAATAAATAAATTGATAGAGGTTGAGTAAGATGATTACCTCCTCTTCATGAGACATCCTTAAAATATTTTATTAAGGACACTTGGAATGGTATTTTAAGGAAAAAAACCAATAATTTGTGTATATAGAATTTTAGAAGAAAATTTTCTAGGTTTTTTTAACTGTGATAGTTCAAATTGGTGTAAAGAAAAGAGATAAGGGGTGTCCTTTTGTAAGGGATGGAAATTACAAACATGGAATTACTATAAAGATTAAAATATTATTAAGTTATTATCAATAAAAAGGATTCCAAATGGACATATGTTCGAATAAAAATAGTCTAAGGTCGAAATAAAATCATCCAATGAAATTTATATGGGGTTTTGTTCCATTTTATACCTTTTCTTTTTATTTAATACTTTTTTAACCAATTCTAATATTAACCATGGTAATGAATTTTATAATATTAAAGGGTTATAATTTTACTTATAAGCTTAAAATTATCTAATAAATGTCCAATGAATGAAATTTTAGACCATATATAATCCTACTTGTCCTCTTTTAATATGTTTTTTATTTTTGAATAATTTAATAAAATATTTTTAACATAAAATATCATTAATGTCATTTTTGACACTATTTGTTTAATTTGGATTTATAGAAAACATGATATAAAATAAATTTAAATATAAAGCTTTAACACATTCCTAATAATTTATATTTATCTATTAATTTTTTTGAATATAATAATTCACCCAAATTTTATTACTTCTAATATTTTTAAAATCATATATTTTATTTTTCTATTAATTGAATAAATGTTGTGTTAGTATTATGTAAAAATTTAAGTTAATTTGTCATGACCCCCTCCCCACAAGGTGTGCCCCTCCTAGGCCAGTAATGTGAGAAGGGAAATAGTGACCCCCGAGTCTTGCCTCTAGTAGGCCCTGGGTTAGCGACCAACACTTCGGGTATAATAAACACACAAAAATGGGAGGCATTACCCTCTAAGAGAACACATGTGGAAGAGAGAGATAAAAAATAAACTAAACATCTCCAAATCATACTACAATATAAAATAAATCCCAAGTACACTTATGTAATGTCATGTAAGAACTACTACAACTGAAAGGGAAAACTAAAAGTACCGAAAGAAAGTAAAAACAATAGTGACAACGAAGCCCGGAAAACTATTAAAACCCCAAGCTAGCAGTAGCTAGCCTAATCTCTAACCCTCTACAAGTGACCTGAAAAATAGTTTATATATGCATAGGGTGAGTATAACTGTATACTCAGTAGGATCCTCCTTAAATCCTCTCATGCAAATGTAAAGGAATGATGCTAAAGCACAGTGAAGAACAAGTGAAACTAACTCATCACCTAAATAGGTATACTATGTTCTCAGCCTCACCATGGATACTCTCACCAAGTATCACATACAAGATTATATAATATTATAAAGAATATAAAGGGTAACCTACTAACACTTCCCCACTGGTTTTCTTATTTTCCCCAACATCGCAGATCCTAAGAATCTCTCTCCAAAAAGGCTTGCCCGCAGAAACCTGGACGAATTACCACAATATGCACCCTGAGAAACAAAACCACTACATACACATAATCAAAAGTGACCAGGTAGTTTCCAGGATTCACCATAGTTTTTATAATATGTATCATACACTGGGCATTATACCTCAATCCATTATAGCCCATACACCGAGTAAGGATCCTCAAACCATCACAGCCTATAGACATTATTCCTATAGTAGTCCATGGGAAACTATATCTAGAATATATTTATGTGAATAACCACAAGCCATTAAAACCCTCTACAAACATATATAGGGAAACTAACCTCTATTAATACCATCACAAGTAACTACCAAGGGAAGAAAGTGGGGCAAAAGGGGTAGTCATCCATCCATACTCCCATCGAGATGTTGAGGAAAACAAACCTAGATCTCAAAATCCATGGGGCTTTGGTTTACCTAACTGAAAAGGTAGAGTAGTGTATAAAAAAACAAAAAAAGTAAAGAATATACTATAGCTCACAACCACACTATGGGAATACCCTAGTCTCAGACTCAACTACAGTTAACATCTCTCGGACTTTCTACTGTCATTGTCAAGACTTGGTATCCTAAAAGCACACAACCATTTAAAGTGATTTATTATATTACTTCATTACCTTCTTATCAGTTTCACTTTATGTTAATGAATTATTTAAACATTAATTAACCATTATCAATTACACATTATATTTCATTAGCATCACACCCAAAGTCCACTGTAGCTTTAAATTGGAACCTCAACATTGTTTCCCAGCAAGCTCCAACCCCATGGGCTAACATCATTTATTCAATCATTTATTAACAATATTATCACTTTCCCATATTCCAAAGAATTATAGAAAACATTCTATGCTACTAAGAAAAAGGGGATCAACACGGTGAGTAGGTGAACTACCCATCAAGTTTTTTACACCTATAGAAAGAGCAAAGACCCATCCATCAAGAAGCTAAACACAGGAATTGCATGGAATACCCCATGCGTCTTCACCCCTTTTTGGAAGGAGGGTAGAAAAACTAGCTACCTTGAGCAGTGAGGAAAGTAAATAAGATAAAAAACAAACATGATTCAGCAAGCATCCAATCATTCATAGACAACATGTTTCATCATCTCCGATGTCCTCCCCAACACCAACATACATAAACCAATCCATCTCGCCACTCTAGGTATCAATTGCTGCCACAACCAATGGGACTCTCAGCCCCTATATCTCACAACATCTATCCATGATCATAACACATCACAAGAAGTAAGAAAGACAAAGCAACCGAGATCTTGGCCCAAAATAACGAATTTTAACTTCACACGCAATGAGATCCCATGGCTCCAAAGGAGAAGGCTCTCAACCTTAAAAGAAAGAGGGTAACTCAAAACCCAACATGGAACTAACTTTCATCAATAAACTAGATCTTTAATCCATATTTAATTAGTAAATTCATTATTAATAGGTTATAACTATGGGCAACCTAAACATCAAGCTATCATAGCTATCAAAAATTAATTAAACATGCTTACTGCATCAATTTTATTATCATCAATTCACAATAGCAACAACCATATTCATTTACATGATTATTTATATTTGAAAAATAAATTAAAATTAATCCCAATTTACATTATTTACCAATTTCTATCAAGAACGACATGATAAACAAGAAAAGCATAGATATCACACTATCTAGAAAAACAAGATTTAATAATATACGACTGATACTAATTTATTTATATCGGTTAAAATATTTATTATATCAATTCCATTGTGATCTATTGGGATAAAACATGCTAAATCTATAGTTTCATGTAAAAAATATAGAATCCATGAATCCCCTACCTCAATAGGTTATTGAAGTTCTTTACACGGGAATGATTCACACAATGGATCACGATCGCCTCCCCCCTACAAAAACTTCATCCACAAGAGGATGACACAACATGAACTAACCAACCAAAACATAAGAAACCTCTATTAAAAACATAGAGATCTCATACCCTAACATGTAAAGGAGAAACAAGAGAAGAAGGATTGAAGAAAACACAAGAACAGAGGTAGATCATACCTTCTATCAATGATGGGTTGACACTTGCTGCTTTCACCAAAACTGGGGGTGCACATGCAGGAGGAAGAAACTTCAAGTGGAAATGATATAAGAATTAAGGTTAGATCACACAACTCCTATGGGAAGAATGTCTCAGGGTGCCTCACATTAAGAGAAAGGATAAGGAATGAAAGAATAGAAGGTGCCCAACTTTGGATGATTAGATATGAGACTAACAGTATTTGAAATGGTTTAGAATCTCCGTTAATGTGGATCACATTAATCTATGCAGTTTGACCAAGTAAATGCATCCAGAGCCTTATGAGAATTAATATAGGAGTAATGGGATTTGAATCAACCTTAAATCTGTTAAAACAAGGCTATGAATGCATTTTTCACCAAAGAAAATGCTAAAGGGAGAAAATGTAGGAAGTTGGAAACACTATACACCTACCAACATTTGAAAACACTGTACACCTACTGATGTTTGGAAAAACTATACACCTACCGACTTCTACAAACACTGTACACCTTCCAAAGTCTAGAAAACTGTACACCTACCAACATCTAGCAACATTTTACACCTACCAATGTTTGGAAACATTGTACACCTACTGACGTCTGGAAACACTGTACACTTATTGATGTTTGGAAACACTGTACACCTACTGATTTCTGGAAACACTCTACACCTATTGATGTTTTGAAACACTATAAACCTATCAATGTCTAGAAATAATGTACACCTACTGATATCTGGAAACACTGTACATGTACTGACGTTTGGAAACACTTTAAACCTACTAACATCTGGGAACACTATACACCTACTGATGGCTGGAAACATTATACACCGACTGATGTCTGGAAACATTTCACACCTATTGACGGATTTAAACACTGTATACCTCTTGAAGACTTTAAATAATGTACAAAAAACTAGAAACATTGTTCACAGAACTAGAAATTTTGAAAAGTGTTGGTGATATATCACCTTAACCTCCCAGAACACCTAAAACACCTGATTTACACAAAGAAATAGACCATATAGGTCTGGGTTATTACATCAGATACCTCTCAAACATTCTCATCCTTAAGAATTCAAAACCAAACTAAAAGGAAACAGAAAATGGTTCCAAACAACCACCCATTTAGACACCTCTCAAAATAGATAAATCCAAAAAATTATCAAAAGAATGCCATCTCATAAAAATGAAAGGTCTCCAATCACAAGCGAACATTGTTACAAGTAAAGTATTAAACATCAAACAACTCGGGGTACTGAGCATGTATCTCTGATTCATTTTCCCATGTACTTTCTTCCATGCCACTATGTCACCCAAAGAAATGAAACAAGGGGATAACATGCCCACACAACACCTTCTCCTTGCGGTCCTAGATATCTACAGGCTTCTCCTTAAAGGTCACATCATCGTCAACATTGATCTCACCCCAATCGATGACGTGAGAGTCTTCATGAAGTTCATGACGAAGCTACGACACATAAAAAACATCATACATCCATATCATATGTGGGGGAAGTACTACCTGATACACCACAACTCCAACACGAGCCAACTCCTCGAAAGGCCCAAAAAACCAGGGATAAAGATTACTACCATGACCAAAAATTCGCTGCCCACGATGGGGAGTCACCTTCAGAAACACGTGATCCCAACATAAAACTAAAAAGGTCTCCTCCTATGATTGGAATATGATTTATAATGATCTTGTGTTTCCTTAATACTCTCATAAATCACTTCAACCATCTCTATCGTATTCTGCACTAGTTTTGGTATGAAAATTGTTGTCCCTCCAACCCCAGTCTAGTATAACAACGAACAGAAAGGTCAGACATACAAGGCTTAAAATGTTTCCATACTTATGGGGGAGTGAAAACTATTATTGTAATTGAACTCCACCGAGGGTAAGTGCCTCATCCTCGAACCTCTAAAATCTAGGACATAAGAGCACAACATGTCTTCAAGATTATGGATGGTCTTCTTTATCTGAATGTTCATCTGCGGATGAAAAGTAGTGCTAAGGCATAACTGAGAACCCAAGAATACTGGAGACCCCTACACATCCTTGAGGTAAAATGGGGATCTCGATCAGAAATTATCGTCCTTAGGACACCAAGAAGTATCACCACCTCATCTAGATACTGCCTCGACAAAACTTCAACTGAGATCGATTCCTTGATTACTATGAGGTGGAATGATTTTATCAAATGATCCACTACCACCCATATAGAATCATGGACTCCCTGAGATCGAGGTAAACTAGAAACAAAGTCCATTTAGATATCCTCCCACTTCCACTGAAGAACATCCAATGGATGGATAAAACCACTGGGGGTGCTTGGACATCACCTTATGGAAGACTAAATATTGAGACACAAACTCCAAAACTGCATGATTTAGCTCAGAAAATCAAAACTGACTCCTCAATTCTCAGTACATCTTTGTTAGTCTAGGATGCACTGCTAAATATGTACTATAGAAATCCCTAAGAACCATCTCCCATATCACCAAAGGAATGAAAATACTTCCCAGATACAACACTCAGTGTTCTTCATCCCCAAACCAACCATCAGGGGCCTCACCGCAAACTACTCGGTCTCTCCAAACATCCACCTCTAGATCTCTAAACTTGGACTCTTCCACCCACTACAACAAAGATGATTGCACCCTCATATGAAAAATAAAACCTCTTCCCATGACTTCTCCCATATCTAGATGCAATACTGAAAGTTCTTCCATTACTCTCAAGGAATCACCAAATTTATTCACTACATCACTATGCAATTTCCTGCTCAGTGCATCAGCTACAACATTCCCCTTTCTAGGTGTATATGAGATTTTGAATTCATATTCCTGTAAGAGCTCCATCCACCGACACTGCCACAAGTTCAAGTCATGCTGGGAGAAAACATACCTCAGGCTCTTATGATCGGTGAAAACTACAAAGCACTCACCAACGAGGTATTGTATCCATAACTTTAGAGAAAAAATCACTACCACCAACTCAAGATCATGGGTGTAATTATTATATTAATGGTATGCAACTGCCAAGACCCATAAGAAACAACTGATATGTGATTTATTAGAATGAAACCTAACCCCAGACACAAAGTATCATAGAAAACATCAAACTGAACTACCTCTATTGGAAGACAAAGAACCAGAGCACTGAACAACTTCTCATTTAGATTCTTGAATGCTACCTAACACTGATCATTCCACATGAACATCTAATCCTTCCCAGTCAACTCTATCATAGGAGTTACAACTCAAGATAAATCAGATATGAACCTCTTACAATATCTTCTGAGACCAAGGAAACTTTTCACCTCTGATACTGTCTTGGGGGATGCTCAAGACCCAACTGATTATATCTTATATGGATCCACAGTTACCGCCTTCTAGGATAAAAAATTCCTCAAGAAACTTCCTTCTTCAGCCCAAAAATCCACTTCAAAAACTTCCGAAATAGCTGTTGTTAACAAAGAACTCCCAAAATGAAGTGCAGATGCTCTGCATGCTCCTCCTTAGACGCGAAGTACACAAGGATATCATAGATGAATTCCACCATGAAATTATCTAGGAACTCATGGAACACAATGTTCATCAACCCCATGAAAAAATCTAGAGCATTTTTCACACTGAGAAACATTACAACAAACTCATAATGCCCATGATGACAATAGAAATTAGTCTTTTGGATATCCTCATCCTTCACACGCATCTGATGATATCATGACTGTAATTTGATCTTTGAGAACCAACTTGGACCCTTTAATTGATCGTATAAATCATCAATCCATGGAAGATGATAGAGATTCTTCACTGTCAATTTGTTTAAGTGATGATAATCGATAAAACACCGTAAACTGCCATCATCCTTCTTCCTGAACAAAATTGGTGTACCCCACAGTGACACAATCGGCCAAAAAAAACAATACTATAATAGAATATTGATCTGTATATGCATATACCATAACTCAAAAGGGGTCATCCTATATGGAGACATAGAGATAGGAGACACTCCTGGCTATAACTCGATCCCAAACTCGATCTCTCGTCAAGGGCGTAATGCTACAACCTATTTTGGAAATACATAAGGGTACTCTTATATGACCTTGGGATAAACTAACTATTAAACCTCATAATAACATAGCATCATCTTATCCATCAAGGATAATAAGGATGAAACATGCCTCTAACCCATTTGAGGGTCTCGATCACCAATAAAAACTACAGGATCTCCATCAATATCGAAGAACACCACCTTCCTCTTGAAGTAATGTATGATAGCCAAAATCAAATACAACCAATCCATTCTTAGGATGAAATAATATGACTGTAACTATAAATATAGGAAATCTCCCCAATAGGGGTGCTTTCCCAGCACTAGCTCACAATCTCTTCATACTTGAAACAAGTTAGCTCAACCTCCAACTGGCATAGTCAACTCCAAGAGAAATGGGAGCCTCTCTACCTCAAGTCTTAAGGAATGGAAATGGGAAGGTGATATTAAGGAGTGAGTCACTTCAGAATCCAACAAGTCATACACCCAAGTAGAAAAAGAGAAAATGGTTCCTCGATCAATGTCTGGATCACCTAACGCTAGCAATGCTAAAGCATGAAGATGATCACAACCTTCTCCACAACCTCTCTGACCCTAATGAAGACAAACACCATGGAAGAAATATACTCTCTAGGTATGGGGAGAATCCTGGGGCTCTCTTATTCTAGCCCCATCTCTTCTCTGCTGATCCAAAGCTGGTGTAACCTGTTGGTGCTACCTCGGCTGGAACTGCCTCAATAGAGGAACCTATAGTAGAACAACTTGTGCATGCTGACCACTATAATAGGTAGGGAACTCTTACTACTGATGAAATTGGATTGTACAAGAAAAACAAGCACCTGATCCCATGGTATAGGCTTGAGAGCCGCCACCCCAAGAGAAATGAGATGCTGAGGGCTGGGACCTACCCTCGACCTAACACAAACTCTTTTTCCCTGAAAACTGGGAACCCCAGAACAAAACTATACTTCTTGAGGAATCTTGATGACTCACATATCATGATGAACTGATTTTAGATAACATCCTATCAAAGACCTCTACCCTCTCCCCCAACTCAAGATATGTCTTCAGCATAAATGAGGTGAATTGGAACTTCATATCTGGATGCAAAGACTCCTCAAAATGCCTCTACCTAGCCTCCTCATCTGGAAAAATTTCTGAATCATATAATAAAAGGTTCCTAAAATGGATTCCAAATTGTCACACACTGGAGCTCCCCTGTCAAAGGGTAAGCAGCTCCTAGTAACTGGATTCCTTTACGGCAGATGGAAGAAAATCGACTATGAACTTGTCTCAGAACTCCTCCCATGATATTTCCAACTCCTCAATATCCCTGAGGAACAAGAACCACCACTACCTTGCTGACACAAAAAACATCATCACAACCAAAGATACCCAATTCTCCTTCTAATCATGGATCAAACTGAAGGCTATCTCAACCTCCTCTAACTAGTCTACCATAAATATATCCAAAATGGATCACTGGTACTTCTTCATACGCTAGCACTGAAACTCTTAGAGTGTCCTCCTCCAAGTGTCGTCATCGTCAACCTCTACCCTATGATGATATACTGGTGCAGCCTGCTGGACATATTCTATGTGAACCTGATGAGGATTTTGACCTGGAGCCATACCATAAAAATAAAAAAATAGTTAGAGCTTCTAAACCTAGAACTTGGAAGACTCAAAATTAATTAATTAATTGTTTTCTTTTATTAATTTTAGGTTAATCTATCACAAGGTCTACCAATTGAAACACAGGCACAAGGAAGAATGATACACGATCCTTCATAGGTCTCTACCCTACAACTAGTATCACCTCTTTTAGTAGTCACTATAAACTTAAAGGTATGTGCATCAGATCACAAGGGACCCTAAACACCTATGTATCAATCGGTATCCAGTGTTTGCATCACTTTCTAATCTTTTATGAACCATTTCCTTACCAACCCATGAAACCTAACCTGTTCCTAACACCAAACTCCATCCTATCCCTCAACCAGACCTTTGATATCACTTTTTCATGAACCCTTCCCCATATGGTGTACCCCTCCTTGGTCAGTAAAGTGAAAAATGAGATAGTGACCCTCGAGTCCCATCTCTTGTAGGCCCCGTGTTGGTGACTAGCACTGAGGGTATAGTAAACACACAAAAATGGGAGGCAATACCCTATAATAGAACACATGCATAATATAGTGATAATATATAAACTAACCAAATACAACTCATACTATAATATAAAATAAATCCCAAGTACACACATGTAATTTCATACAAGAACTACTAAAATTGAAAGGGAAACTGCAAGTACCAAAAGAAAGTAAAAGAGTCAGTGACCACGAATCCCAGACAACTCCTACAACCCTAAGATATTAGTAACCAACCTAATCTTTAACCTGCTCCAAGTAACCTGAAAAATAGTTTATATATGCGGAGGGTGTGTATAATAGTACACTCAGAAGGATCCTCCCCAGAGCCTCTCATGTAAAAGTAAAGGAAGAATGCTAAAGAAAAATGAACAACAAGTGAAACTAACTCGTCACCTCAATAGGTATACTATATTCCCAGTCTCACCATGGTTACTCTCACCAAGTATCTTATACAAGAGTATATAATATAATAAAGAATATCAAGGTTACCCTGCTACCACTTACCCACATGTTTTCCACATTTCCCCAACATCGCACGTCCTAAGTATCTCTCTCTAAAAAGTCTTTCCTACAGACACCTGTGATAAACACCAAAACATGAACCTCATGCAACACAACTACTACTTCTTTATAACCAAAGTAACTAAGTAGTTTCCAAGAGCCACCATAGCTTGTATAATTTTTATCATACGTCAGTCACTATACCTCAATCCATTACATCCCATACACAGAGTAAGGATCCTCAATCCATCATAGCCAATACACATTACACCTATAGTAGTCCATAAGAAACTATATCCATAATATATGTGTGTGAATAAACACATGACATTACATACCTCTACACACATATATGGGGAAACTAACTGATGTTCCTACCAGCACAAGTTACTACCAAGATAAGAGAGTGGGGCCAAATGGGGTAGTCAGCCATCCATCCTCCCATTAGGATGTTGAAGAAAACACCCCCTAGGGCTCAGAATCCCCGGGGTGTGAGTTTCCCTAACTAAAAGGGTGGAGTAGCATATAGAAACACAAAAGTACAAAATATACTATAGATCACAACCACACTATGGGCATAACCTAGTCTTAGACTCAACTGAAGCTAATGTCTCTCAAACTCCCTGACTGGCATTGCTAAGACTAGGTATCCTATAAGCACACAACTATTTAAAGAGATTTATTATCAAAATTCATTACCTTATTATCAGTTTCACTTTATGTTAATTAATTTTTTAAACATTAAATATCCATTATCAATTCAACATTATATTCATTAGCATCACACCCAAAGTCCAATGTTAATTTAAATTTCATCCTAAGAATTATATACCTGCAAGCTCTAACCCCATGGGTTAACAAAATTTATTCAACTATTTATTAACAACATTATAACTTTACCATATTCCAAGGCATTCTAGAAAACATTATAAGCTACCAAGCACAAGAGGATCAACATGGGGAGTAGGTGAACTACCCATCAAGTATTTTCCACCTATAGTAAGAGCGAAGACCCATCCATCCTCAAGAATCTAAACATGGAAAGCACATGGAATACCCTTCACATAATTGTATCTTTTTGGAAGGAGGGTAGAAGGACCAGATACCTTGGGCAGTGGGGAAAGTAAAGAAGATAAAAAAACTAACAAGATTAAGTAAGCATCTAATTATTCATAGCCAACCTGTTTCATCATCTATGGTGTCCTACTAGACACCCACATGAATAAACCAATTCATCTAGCCAATCTAGGAATCAAATTATTCCACAACCAATAAGACTCCTTATCCACACATCTCAAAACATCCATACAGGATTATAACACATCACAAATAGCAGGAAAAACAAATAAACTGGGATCTTGGTTGTAACGACCCAAACTTTCATTAATAGAAATTACTCTTCATTTTCTTTCCTGATGAGGATGATCTGGAATGGACCCGGTCCAGGTCTAGTAGATCCGTTCGAGGTTTCTACTTCCATATCTTTAGCTGGTCGTTTAACCTGCATATGAATCGATATCTATCTACCTCAGCTATTTGGATTCAGCTACCTAGTTTACAACTTCCCTTCTAGAACCCGACTCTTTTTTGGTCAATTGGCAATTCCATCGGTCGTTTCCTATGCACTGATCGCCAGACCACTTCCTTGAAGAATCCTATCGTGGCATGCATATGCATCGAAATGGACCTCGCACGGCCCCCCACCAAAGGTGGTGTGGATTGTGATTGAGGGAGAATATAGGTATGTTCAACCCATTGTTTTTGAATCATGGACGTGTTTTTGGTCCTTCTGCTCTCGAAAAGGCCACTACCATACTGATTGTCACAAAAGGGAACTACATGAGGGTTTGGTTGAACCTCCTGCAATGGAAGAAGGGTCCCCAACACCGGTTGTGCTTGATCAAGCTTGTCCTAGCCGAGATTCTGATCCAGGTGGGTGCGAGCAGGGGTGTAGGGAGGTCTCTGACTCGGGTCTTCCCCCTTCACAGGACTCCCTAGTTGAGTTTTACCAGGATGTCGAGGAGCATGTGACTCCAATTTCATTGGGTGAAGAGAAACACTGGACTGGAATTCCCAATGCGGAGGCCCCTCTAGTTTTGGGGAGGGGAGGTCCTGTTGGCTCATTGATGAAGGCTTCCCCAAGAGAATCAGGGCCTTGGGTTTCAGCTGTTTTTGATCAGCTGAGATAGGATCTGGGTATTAGCCCTTTTTCTAGTGGATCAGGGGTCGTTTCATAGGTGTGTGGGGTTGGGGAAGTGGGGAGGAGCCCCCACCAAGAGGCCATTCTAGTCAGGCATCTAGACTGTTCCAGTTTAGCCAGTGGTGCGGCTGCGCGCTTGGAGGCCTCTACTCCAGGTGAAGTTGGGTATCTTCAAAGTGAGGGAGGGGAGGATCCAAGCAGTCATCTTCAGCACATGGGCCTAGGGTATGAACATCCTAGAGTTTCATAGGTTCCTGAGTAGGTTATACAGGACAAACCTTCCTATGCTGATACAGTGAAGTTGGGTGGAAGGAATGCCCACTCTCTTAATTAGTTCACAGTGTTGGAAGATGAAGAGCAATATGTGGTTGAGGAAGGGGGTGAAGAGGAGACTGTTCATGGAGAGGATATGGAGTCAGACTCTGATTCTCCCATTTAACCGAAGGAAATGGAACTCATGAAGGAGTTTATCAGATTCTCCTCAAAGAAAGGGAAGAATACAATCATTGACTCGGAAGGGTTCATTAAACACTCGTGGAGGCCACGTAAGAAAAAAAGACTACTCTTTATTTCCTATCCCACCTGTCACTAGATCCTCCAGCAAAGGGAAAATCCTTCATAAGGTTTCGAAGTAGGTTTGGATAGATCCTAAATAGCTTGAACCACCTATAAGGGAACCATTTTCCACTGATATGGAGAATGAACTTAAGGACTCATCGGCAACTCATGCCCACCAAAGAAAGAAAAATTTAATGGAATGTGATGAGTGGGAATATATCCTCGATAGAAATGAAGGATTATCAAAAAAGGTAATGGAGGTCATCACCACATAGGTGGAGTATGCCAGATTGGTCAGGAGGCGGTTCTGGGCTAACCTCTGTGATGGGAAGCGTGACTGGGCCAATAAACAACTTGGAATTTTAGCCCGTGGTTTTAATAGGCACATGATTATTGTGGAAGATCTCATTAAAACTTAATAAAAGATGGTTGAAACTATAAATACCTCCTAAATAATGATTGGTACATGAAGGATGTTGGCCTCCAATGGACTCTACTCAGAGGGAAAGTTTCTAGAAGGCTTAAATTTCAATTCATTGATTCCACTATTTCTTTTCATGCTGAATGACTATCTATCTGTGTATGGACTGGTTTCTCACTTTTCTCTAAAAGTGTTTTCCTTAATAAAACAAATATTTGGATGGAAAATAATAATATAAACCTAATGTTCTAACAATATATGTTTTACCATTTAAATAATGTGATTTTGGGTTTGTTTGATTTATTTTAGAAATCCTTAGTGGACCCTTCAAGGATTATAAAACATTTTGTATTTTAAATTGTTTTCCTTGAGAGTGTGACTCACCTCCACATAAGAAACCATATTATTTTAAGAAGTTCGACCTCTGGACTCATAAAATATTGTTTTCCACTCCCCTTTGGAAAAAACCATGGGTAAAAACCATGTTCTGGTTTGTGGTTTTGATTAGTTTAATGTGAGGTGTCCCAAACCTAAATAATAAAGAATTCCCCCTCCTTTCCTATATACACCCACCCTAGATCCCACTTCCTCTGCACTCAAATCCTTTAGAGTTCAACCAACCCCTTCCCTTCTCTATCTAGAATCCTACTAAGGTTCCCCAAGCTCCCAAGAAGACTCTCTCCAGCCTCTCCCAAGCCTTTGGGATCACACTTCCAAGTAAGGGATTTCTTCCTTTCTCTTTTTTGACCTATTTAATTTAAGTTGTTATACCCTTTTGTTTTCAATTAAAAATACTGGGGTATGATTTCACACCTCCCCCATACTTCCCTATTTATGTTTTGATTACGGGATACCCCTTTATCCATCATTAATGCCTCCCATGTACACCCATTACCATGCCGAAATTCCATGAGGGATTTCTCTCTCCTCTTTTTCATCCAAGTAATTATTTTGTACTAGGCATATAAATTACATTATGTTTGTTGGTACATGTATCTATATAAAACTCTTAATGTACATTTCATGTAAATATGACGAGACACCCCTTTCTCTCTTATCATCCATTTTTTTGAGTTCTTATTTCACGTCGTTATGTTGCCGAAATTGCACTATGATTTTCCAAGCCAATGTCATTTTATAGTGAATACCATGCCCATTTATTTATCAATCGTATTCAATTTTATGCACATTTACATATTTATTATAAAGCTTTATTTATGTATTACACATCCCTTTATCGTGGATTAAATGATAATGATTCATTTCATGTTGTATGATCCATGTGACACACTTATTCATGAAATGAAATGTTTAAGAAAGGGTATGCCCTGATAGTGCTCCAATGCAATGGGAAAATTATAGTATATCGATACGTCATGTGAAATAAGTGTTGAATCATGCTAATTCAAGTGAAAAAAGGGTTTAATCATGCTTCATGTTCAATGAGGGTTTACTCATGCTCCATGTGCAACGAGCTTTGGATCATGATAATTCCATGTTAAGTGTTGTTTCCACATTTCCATGTTATGATTATCATGATTTATCATGCCTTTATGTTCATGTCTCTCTAGTGATCCATTGATATTCCTATTTTCTAACATGTATTTTATCCCTCATGTTATTCCATGTTTATTCCCTTATTGGGCTTTATAGTTCACCCTTTTCTTATGCATGTCCTTAGGTTATCCCACTCAATGCTAAGTACGAGGGAATTTAGTGGTCAAGTAAAGGAAGTTTTCAATAAAGATGTTTCATTTCATGTTTTAAGTTGTTATGTAATGATCCTAAGCCCCAAAGACACTATACCTCTCGATCTTATATGTTGTATCAAGTGAGATTTTTGTAATAAATCATGTTGAAGTATGAAATAAAGAGCAGGGTTTTCATATTGGCCCTAAACAAGGAATTATATATGACTTTACACACAATGAGCTCCCATGGCTCCAAAGAAGAAGTCACTCATCCTTAAAAGAAAGAGGGTATCTCAAAACCCTATAGGGTATTAAATTTTATTGATTAACCAGATCTTTAATCCATCTTGAATTATCTGATTCATTATTAATAGGTTTTAAATATGGTCAATTGGAATATCAATCTATAGTAACTATAAAAAATTAATTAAAAATGCTTAATGCATAAATTTGATTATCATAAATTTACAATAGAAACAACTAGATTCATTTACACACCTCTTTATCTTTGAAAAATAAATTACAATTAATCCCAGTTTATGTTCTTTACCAATTTCCATCATGAATGAAAATGTAAACAAAGAAAGTATAAATGTCACACTATCTAGAAAAACAAGAGTCAATAACATATGATCAATAATAATTTATTTATCTGGGTTTAAATATTTATTATGTCAATTAAATTTTGATCTAGTGGGATAACACATGATAACTCTATAGTTGTATATAAAAGAATAGAGAATCCATGAATCCCATACCTTAAAACGTTACTGACATTCTTTACATGAGAATGATCCAAAAAACGGATCATGATCACCTCCCCCTTGTGACAACTGCATCCACCTAAGGATGATGCAGTATGACCACACCAACCTATACCCAAGAAAAATCCATTAGAAACATGGAGATCACATTCCATAACATGTCTAGGAGAAATGAGAGAAGAAGGATAAAAGAAAACATTAGAACAGAGGTAGATTATACATTATATCAATGATTGGTCGACACTTGTTGCTTGCACCAAAACTAGGGGTACAAATGTAGTAGGAATAAAATTCAAGGGAAATCGATCCAAGGATTAAGGTTTGATCACACAACTCCTATGAGAAGAATGTCTCGGGGAACCTCACACTGAGAGAAAGGAGATGGAATAAAAGAAGGGAAGGTGCACAACATTGAAGGATTATATCCAAGACTAACTGGATTTGAAATAGTTTAGAATCTCTATTAATGCAGATCACATTAATCCACATGGTTTGAACAAGTAAAGGAATCCCAAGCCTTAGGAAAATTAATATAGGAGTTATGGTCTTTGAATCAGCCTTAAATCCATTAAAAAGGTCTTGAATGTGTTTATTTTTCAAAGTAAATGCTAAAGGGGTCAAACTGTAGGAAGATGGAAACAATGTAGACCTAACAACGTCTGTAAACACTACACACCTACCAGAATATGGAAACATTGTACACCTACCAATGTATGGAAATAGTGTACACCTACCAACATATGGAAGAACTGTACACCTAATGATGTTTGAAACCACTATACACATCTAGAAACACTTTACACCTACTGATGTTTGGAAACATTATACACCTACTGAAAACTGAAAACACTATACACCTACCAAAATCTAGAAACATTGTATACCTACTGACATCTAGAAACACTGTACACCTACCGATGTCTAGAAAAACTATGCACCTACTGATGTATGGAAATACTATACACCTACTAATGGCTGGAAACACTATACACCTACAAATGTCTGGAAACACTATACACAAAACCAAAAACACTGTTCACAGAACTAGAAAATTGGAAAAGTGTTGGGGATAAGTCACCTTGACCTCCCAGAACACCTCAAACACTAGATTTCAAAAAATGGATGGACCAGAGAGGTTTGGGTCATTACATAATTATTCAATCACTGAAAATTATAAATAAATTGAAATGATAAAAAATAATAATTCAACTTTAAAATAGACATTTATAACTGAACTTATCCTCATTTTATCTTTATAATAAAAAATTAGAGTTATTAAAGTCAAGAGAGTGACATTTTGTATTTATCATTTTATTAAAATAATAAAAATGTCATAATCAATGAAAAATGGAACAAAGTGGACATATTTAAGATACTTGGATTATAATGGTCAAACACCATTCATCCAATAAGATAAAGTCAAGTTTTATATGAATTTTAAATCCTTAAGCATGTTTTACCCATTTTACTCTTACCAAGGTGACAAAAAATTTACCAAGATTATTATTCATATTGAGTAAAAATAAAAGAGACATATTTAAAAAATTTGAATATACTAATTCTAAAAATGGGATTTATTTTTCATGATTCAATTTCTATAAGTTTCAGAAATTTATTTTAAAATAAATGTGTAAAATATGATGTAAACCATTTTAAGAAAAATAAATTCTAACGATAAATTTGGATTTATTCTTATCATATAATTATAAAAAAAAATAGATGAATGTTATAAACTTTTATTGAATATAAAATATACAAAATTAGTTAAAATAATTCACCAATAGTGATTAATTTAATTAATTAAGATAGAAATAAATTGTGCATATAAAAACATTTTTCTTCATAAAAACATCTATTTTTAATTTAAAATCATTATTTATTTTTATTTTTAATAAATTAATAACCAATTAATTCATTTTATATAAGTGTAAACCATAGATTTTTTATAATTTTTTAGTCCTATTCATACTCTCCAATCCAACAGTTATGCGATAACTGTTACATTAAATAATAATACCTTAATAGTATACCATGGTTCCATTATATTTGGTGTTTCATGCGAAAAATATAACACAGAAATAAAATTTATTTATAGATAAATATATTATAAAATATACGGGTGTTAAAATTATTCTAAATGGGACTCAGGTATAGAAAAATACATTTCTTCCCCATCAATTGTGTGTTTCATAGAAAAGAATATGAAGGTTTTTCAAAATATCAAAAATTTGGTACATCACAATATAAGATGGATGATATATATAATTTTGATTAATCCCAATGTATTGAAACTGAACCTCTTAATAATTAAATATGATATTTTCCAATAGTTCCCCATTTGAATCATTTGTTTTCAAATTTTAATTATGAAAATTGGATGAGATTGAATACAGACGAGTGAATATCTCATAAAAACCTATGTTACAATGCCGATCCACCATAATGTAATAGTTCTAATAAAAAAAATTGGATTTTAATAATGAAGATAGAAATAACAGGATGGTTTTACTAATAAATTGAATGAATCCATAGTGGGGCCTCAATGTCCAATATAGTGTTGGATTTATAAGGATCAAGAAACACTTTTTCAGAGCATTATAAGTGATTACAAACCTTTTATCCCTCGATAAACCATGCATTAAACTTAAAATCTTGAAATTGTAAAATGAAAAACATTTTTTACCTTTCATTGAGTTTTCAATTTCTATTTATTATTTAATATTTTTGGTTGATAAATATCACTAAGGAGAAATCAAAAGTGGGAAAAATATATTTATTTTATAAAATCTCATTTATTATAGTCTAGTAAAATAATTATAATATTTTCTCACAAATTTTATGTAAATCATTTTTGAAGGAAACATATTTTTTATAGAATAAAATATCTTAATTAAAGTTGAATAATTATTTATCAAGAATTTATAAATAAATTTATATTTATTAATACCTTTATATATATTTCATAAAATAGTTATTATAATTAATACCCAGCAATTTAATGGATAGGTTATATTGGTCACATTTAAATAATAATATTTTAATATTATATCCTACTTTGTTTAAACTTAGTGTTGCATGAGGAATATTCTATCAAATATAAAATTATTTTAATATATTGGGGAATTATAATGAAAATTATATGAAAGTACTTAAGTAGGTGGTCTTATTAACTAGAAACTAGAATTATCTTGATATGTTGAGTGGACTCCCCAATCAAGAAATCTTGAATCATATTTCCTAAACAACTTCCTCCAAATTTGCATTAAATAGAATTTGGCCACTAAGCCCAATAAAAATTTGGTTAATTAAACTTCCTAATAATTAAAAGTTCCCTTAAGAGAGGCCAAAACAATACTTTAGCTACTAGTATATCTTAATTTAGATTATGGAAGGCTTAGTCATACTTAATATTTGATTAAAATATTTTTTGTTCATTATGTGTAAACATTATTATTTTATCCATTTACATGTATTTTTAATATTAATTTTATTTTACTTAATTGGTTAAAATTGTTTCAATAAAATATCTACTCATGATTCATTTAAATTAATTCCATAATTTCACTTTAATCTATTTACTTATGTGATCATGATCTAGTTTCCATAAAAAAAATCACATTGTATACATGAATAAAATAAATAAAAAGTGGAATGATATGAGATTTAAATAGTAGTTTTTTATTGAGAATATGATAAAAAAATCATTGATGCTATGAAAAAACTCATTGAGCTAGTCTGGCCTTGATTTGCATCATCCCACCTTTATCTTATATACTCCTAGGTATGGATTAACCTCAAATCTATATTGAATCTACTCCATGTTCTTTAGATCTCTATCCTTATAATTAATTTACATCACATGAAGGGGATGGTAAACAGAAGGGGGTGGTAACCAGAAGGGGGTTTTACATAAAAAACAATGGGAATACATGCCCCATAAAAAATAGGGAATAAGGGATGAATCACATGACATCATTTTAATTTAATAAAAATTCGCTAGAAACCTAATGAAATAATTAAAATAAAATAAACCATACATATACAAAGATTTGTCTAAGGAAATGATAATCCACTTTTGAAATTAATACACATTTAAAATAACTATCTAGAATTCATTTCAACTTATTCTTTTATTAAGGTAACTTTTTTTGAATTAATATGATTAATTATCTTATTAATAAATTAATTAATTTTATATTAATATAAATCCAATATGACATTAAGATACCCATTCACTAGAATTTTAAATAAATTAAATAAATTAATTTTATTTAAAATTTTAATAAATATGTACATGTCTTATACTTGGAAGCAACTCGACATGAACTTTTAAAACTACTTGACATATATTGAGATCATAGACAGTCTACTCATATGACATATATCATGCATATTTTCTCATATATATACATGGAATGTACAAGTTAATAAATTAATCATAGAACACGTGTCAATTAACATAGTATATAATTATTTTAATTCACATGGCGTAATAGACGTATTATGACTATACATGGTATATAGTTCAATTTTTATGTGGAAATTAATTAATAATTTTATATATAAAAAAACCATCACACGATATGTACAAGTCAATAAATGATAGTTAGAACACATGTTAATTTAGTTTAAATAAGTAATATTTTTTTAAAATTTCCATACAAATAGGGTAAGTACAAAACATATACATCTTGCTACATGCTGTGTATCTTACTCATTGTATGTTTGTGATGCACACCTTGGGACTAGGCCTATATGTCTACATAGACATGTGTGGGGTACACAACATGTAAAACTGGTACATGTCATATAACCTCCTTATTACATGGATTTCAGTCCTTATGCATCATGTAATTTAATATATGACATGTATTTGACTACATGTTTTCCACCCCAAAAATTGGTGGACTACACATTGTGTAACCCAATTACTTGACATATAGTTTTACATGCAATGTGATAACCTATCATGGTAAACAAATAGAGTGTATTTAATACATTTTTTATTATTTATTTAATTATGAACCATGGAAACTATGGTTTTTCCAAGTGAAATTTATTGGGATACACAACCTGTATCTTCAAGATACACACCGTGTGCTCCTGTACTATCTGACCAGAATCACCAACACCTCTAAATGGGTTATTTAAATGCTCTTAATTAATTATTAACTGGGTTTTGTTTATATGATAAAGAAAAAATGGGTCAAAGAGATGTCTTTATAATCAATTATAAGAACATATTTATAGAAATGAAAACTAACCTTTAAACATGTAAATGATCAATAATAAAGTAATAATTATAAATTGAATGAAATATCACTTTGATACCTTTTTTAGGTTTTGAACAAAAAATAATAACCTATCAGATCTATATATAACTTATATTTTTTCAAATTCAACAGATAATACACAATTTACATGACGATGAATTTCATGACCAACAAAAGTTTTCTGAAAAACATTGAAAAATGATTTCATAGGAACCAAGAGAGAGGATCTTTTCACATTAATTTATAATTAATCAAAAATCAATAATAAATACCATGATTTTGAGTTATTTATTTAATACAAATTTTGATCATTTAAATGAAATTCAATTGTATCTTTGTTTCATTGATGAGGACCCAAACTAGAGCCTCTCTATAGATGATCCACATATGATCTTTTGATCTTGGAACATTTATGATGGTAATCCAGGTGATAGTAGGATGATACTAATCATCCCGCATACCTCCCTTGATCTATACCACTTTTTAAGGATTATATCTCGATCTCTTCAGTTTGATTGGAGGGGAAGGAGGAAGAGGGAATATTTTGAGTTTTAGAGAAAATCCTAGGGACATTATTTCTTGAGAGTAAATTATCTAGGATGTATAATGTTTTTTCATAACCACCAATCTCTAACAATTTCATTAATTATATATTTATAGACCTAGAGTTAGGGTTTTATATAAATCAATTACACAAAGGACCTTAATAATATTTTAAACTAATAATAAACTCCATGCCATGTAAAATAATAATAATATTTTATTCCATGGGGAATTATAACCTACACAATGATAAATATTATTTACAGTATGGTAAATAAATATTTATCACTGGAAAAATATATGGGTCTAATCATCCTCATTTACATTTATTGAATTCTATAATAAGTATTTAAATATCATAAATAAAACATATTCTAGTGATGAAAAGCGATAAATATTACCTTGTTAATAAAAAATATTTATTTAAATATTTTCATAATTAAATTAAGTATTTATTAAAAAATTACTATTTATTACCTTGTAAATAACAAGAAATAAATATTATATTGATAGTCTCTTGAATAAAATAATATTTATTTTAATATTCATGTAATTAAATAAATTATTTATTAATTGATAAATAATTATTTATTACCTTGAGAATAATAAGATATAAATAAATTTTATATTTATCTATGTAATTAATTAATTACCTTATGAATAAATATTTATTTAATATTTTCAATCAATAAATTCTGAATAAATATCACACTTTGGTCAGAAGAACAATATTTATTCCAACCACTAAATGTAAATAATATTTAATTAAGATCAATGAAAACACTTTATGTGTGACCTTATAGGCTTACTCCATAGTAAAATTTGGTGGGATTTTCTAAAGTCCAAGAAAACTATCTAGCAATGGGTTAAGGCACCCAAAAATGGTATAAGACATGTCACAATGATAAAAAAATATGAACACTCATTATGTAATATAATCCCATTATCCTGATATCACATCATGTGGGTTTTACTCTCATTCTCTCAAACTATATGTTTGATATGTGTTTCTTTGACTATCATAAATAAGACCATCAGTACACCATGACCATAGAATTTTCCATGATGGTATCATTTCAATCAAAGGGATGAGATATCAACTTTAATTAATATTGAAGAAAAAAATCCTTCCAAGACTCATTAATTAATAAAATATCATTTGTGAAGCACCCAAATTACCCAAATTCACCGTGAACATATACCATCATGGTTAACAATAATACATAAAAGTTCATGATTCATGAAATGAATTAATAATAATTATAATGTCTAAGGATCATTGCACACACTAAAAAATAGGAATATCTAATAACTTGCAGCCATGTGAAATTCCTACTATTTGTTCAATTCTCATATTCTCTTATCTTGAAGATTACTAAGTGAAAATTTCATGAGATGAAGTCTCATCTGCTTACGAGTACACACACCCAATAGTCAATATGCTATGTGTCCTATCATATAATGTAATCTAACCATAGAACTAAGTTTAAGAATATAATCATTTCATATCAAGGTTCTCATTATAGTAGAGAAGTACATATGACCTTTTCAATGCAACATATATTCTTAGACATTATCACATTAATGTTACATATAAGATAAATCAATATGTGATAATTTATTTATTAATATTCAAATACATAAATATACATGAAATCTATGTACAAATTAGTTGGTTCTAGAGCACCAACTACAATACATATGATATTACCCAATTGTACAATACAATTAGATAAGGAAGTTTCATGATTTTTAATATCGTGACTTATGAAGTACCTATATCATCTCTTATGATATAGTGAAATGAATCTCAAGAATAATGTATTTAGGGTATATCCACATAAATCTCTCATTTATACTATAAAATCATAGGCTTAGTTCCATTTAACCTTTTATTGTATCATATAAAATAACTTATGAAATCATATCTAAAATGAATTTTGGATATCTTCAAAATAAATTTTAGAAATATATCATTCATTTCACCTTGTGTTGTAGAATATGTAATAACTTGTGAATACCCATAAAAAACCCATTAAGGATAATTTATAAAATACTTTTAGAGTATCTCTCTAAGTCCTAACTCAATCCTCATTTAGTTAACTACAATGTGTGACCCCAAAATCCTTTATAGCATTGAAAAGAAAATATGAATTCTATAATTCATAAATTCAAGCAAATAGAAGAATATAGAAATACATTAGTTCCACTCAATCTAAAAAGAGATCTGGTGTGATATCCATCAAATACATGTATCTCAATACCCATGTCTACTAGTTGAATCATATACAAGCATTTATTTTCATATGATCACTTTTTTCAAGACATCAAGTAACCAAGATACATAGAGTATTTCAATCCCATTAACCAAATCATGTGTTCTTGATTATCTAAGTATAGACTGAACAAGTCAATGAATACATCATATGTCATTCAACTTTATGAATAATAACATCATATACCCTTCACCCTATATATAATGAAAGAATAAGTCTTATATAGTTATAGCTGTATACTTATTTATTTTATCTAAATCAAGGGACTAGATGAAATACTCAACATACAAGATGAAAAATTTCATCTTGGTTGAGCTCCAACCGATGACATGATAAACAACATACCCAACCACTCGTTGATTTTATAAGCTTAAGACTTTCATAATAAATGCATAAAAGCATAAAGTTTATCATGTTATGTGTTTCTCAAAACTCAGGTATGGGGAAATCTAAATATGAAACTTACACCCCTAGTATACCAAATACATAGTGTATAATACTCCATGTGGTATATTTAATGGGTTATCTAGTACAAAAAAATTGTTTTGTTCCACATGAGAATATTCTGTATCCCAATACAGGAGTCTTTATAATGATGACCAATAAAATTAATCACTACCTATAATACTCTATGAACACAATCAGTTATAGATAACTCAGAGTCATACTTTGAGAGGTCAATTATCATTTTACTTCATTATTATATATTGAAAATATGAAATAATTATAAATTAGAGACTCCTATATGTATAATATGATGTATTTTTTATTCTTATACCATTTTAATAATTTTAATAAAACCAGACATAAATGATTGTTTCATCATATCATGTATTATAGACTTATAGATTAGCCTTATATTTTCACTACTTTCTTAGGGTTTTGCTAAACTCATTGCATCTTGATGTAATTAATTCTACATATCTTTGTAACTATCAAATAAAACCCTCCCATTATAATATATAGTAAGTAACATCTATAAAGAAATCCATTTTGTATAATGGTGAGAATTATGAACCATAAACCTAATGTTTAACTCTTAGAACATGTATGAAAGATCCATTACATTATATAATTAAATGTTATGATCTTAATAATTCCTATAATATAATTATAAATATGTTAATTCCATCATCATAATTATTTTTAAAACCCCTTCCATCAAAATTCCCTTGACATATTTTGGTAACTAATGTAACCAATTACATTAATCTTTTAACAACAAACCCTAAACCAATTTATGATATATATTTACATTCAATTTGACTAGTATAATATTTTATTTATAAAATTTGTACTTTTGAAAGTCTAAACACACCCCCACTAGTCTCTTAGACACTATATTATCAATATAATATCTTGCTAAGATAAATGGATCCCTTTATATAAAGAAATATATTTTAATTATTTTTTAGGAATATTTAACAAATAAGATATTGACCACCAAATATTATATAGTAATATATGTGTTTATAATATTATTTTGAAGAGAAGGATTTATTATTTTAAACATTCCACTAATGGTGAGATCAAATTCATCATATTTTGATTTTTTTTTGGATAAACTCTTTTATCATGGATAAAAATACTTTTATCCTTATCCCTTTTTCAAACATATTATAATGGTTGATGAACTACATACCATGTGTACAAAATCAATAGTCTCATATTGTTCAGAATAACTCCTTATTAATAAACAACTTCTCTTATCATATAAGATAATTAAAATGAAAACACACATCCTTTATATTACCTTGAGCTTGATATATTCCTTTGAATTCAATTTCATGATTTAATATCCCTTTTATTTATTATTTTAATGAAAAATACAAGATAATTAAATTATTACTTTTATTTTTAATTTTTGTAGATTTATAACATTTTAAAAGTATACATTTGGTATCATATACCTTTCAAAATAAAAGAATTTTTTATAACACTGATACATAATATGGTCATTCTACTTAGTTTCTATTCTATTTCAATCATCCTAGAAAATTCAATTGTAGGGAAATAATTTCCTTTCTTCTTGATTCTATCTTTAGGTTTCAATAACCTTGACTAACTATTACAAAAACACATTTCTGGACTCACCAACTAAATTTTATTCTTCTGAATTAAAAATTTACCCTCTTTTATTGTTGAAACAACAAAGAAACTTGAACATCACATTCCATAGTTCATTCATCCTCAATGGTTTAAGGAACAATTAGGGTAAATTTTTCTTTAAACTCATTCACATTTTTAGAATATTTCAAATGATGATTCTAGAATTAATTACATACCCAAAACAAACGTTAAAGGAAACCTTCAATATCTACAAGTTATAAAAATATATAATCATATTAAAAATATGAGTGGATACTAAATTTATTTTTTTTATCTTGCATATAATTCTTCTTAAACCTTAAATTAATACTTCTATTATCCTCATAATCATCTAGATGAAAGTGTTGAAAAATTTCAATAGTTGGTTACTCAGGAATGTGTTGATTTAAAAAATAGATTTTTTTATTACTTATAAAAAAAATTAATATGTATTTTTTACATTTTAGGAAGTTTATTACATTAATATTATCATTTTATATGATCAATCTACAAGTAAATTTTGATGATGATTATGTCATTTATCAATAACCAAGTCATTTATAGGGTAAGTGTAATGTTTTTTAAAAAATTAACTATAAATTTTACTAAATGCACTCCTACTAAAATGATGAACCCTTTAAAATCAGAATATCCATTAGTGGGATAAGATATATATTTCATCATTAATTAGACTAGTTAAGCTGTAAATAACCCATGACTATATCTAGTCGATAATCATATCATATATGACCCTTGGATAGTTAAGTGGATAAAATATAACCAAATATATCATATAGATTCACTCAAATTAATTATTCTCGTATCCTAATGATTAATATTTCCTAGATAAGTGTAACATAAATCTTATACCAATAACTACAAAACTAAAATTTATGGCCACCTCATTAATTGATATCCTTACATAAGATAATTCATAGTCACCTAACAGTTAGGGTCACATCTATTGAATGATCTAGGTATTGAAAAGTGTTCACTATAACACCTTTTATATTTTTATGAAATATTTATCTTAAATTATTTTTATTTCTTTGATATATTTCATTTCTTGCAATAATGAGTTTAAACAGACTGCGATATACTATTAAAATATTATTATTTAAAATGATAGTTATCTCCTAACCAGTGGATTAGCAGGTAATAATAAAAATAAATATATTTAAAAAAAATATATTGCTATATATTTATAAAATTAATTCTTTGGTTATAAATTTATTATAAATTAAAATAAAAATCATTTGAAGGAAAAAAGATATATTTTTCTAAGAAATAGTTTTTATGTGCCCAATGAACATTAATCTTTATAAATTGAGTTAATACCCATTAGTTAATTATTTTAATGAAATTTATATTTTATTTAATTGATCAAATGTTTTAAACATTCAAAAAATATTTTTCTAGGTTTAGTAAAAGAATAAAATCAATTTTATTCTTAAGAATGTATTTATTCTAAAAATAAGTTTTTATCACATTCTGTGAACTTTATTTAAAATTAATTTCTACCATTTATAGGAATTTAAATTGAAAAAATTACATATTTAAAATTATGAGGATTAAATATTTTAAGTAGTCCCATTTTAATTTTAGTCAATATGAATAGTAATAATGGTAAAATTTATTACCTCAGTAAAGGGTAAATCAGGTTAATCTAGGTTAAAAATAAGTGATAAGGCCATACAATTTTTCCCAATTCTTATTGGATGAAATTAATTATACCCTTGTCATTTTAATATTTATATTTATTATTTTAATGGACACTTTTCAATGAAAATTATTTATATATTATTTAAATCAAATAATGTTACAAAATGCCACTCTATTAGTTTTAAATATCCTTTATGTGTTCACATAGGAAAAAAACTAGTTATGATGGAATATTATTATTAATTTTGTGAATAATTAAATTATATTCATGGTCGTAATTTATTAAGAATTTATAGGTATTATATAATTACGTTAAATTCTTACACAATAATAAAATAATATTAATTCAATCAATATAAAAATAAAATAAATGATTTTAAAAATATTAAAAGTGATATAATTTGAGTAATTCATAGTGTTACAAGAATTTTATTATCGAATATAACATATTTTTTTGTGTTAAAATATTATATTTTAATTAAAACTACGTGTTTATTTCTTTTTAGTAAAATTGAATGAATAATATCAAAATTTGAAATAATGATATTTTATCAAAATAATATTTTATAAACTATTTAAATATAATAAAAATTTTTAAATAAGACAAGGTGTATATAATATGGTTTAAAATTTCATAACATTGAAATTTATGGGATAATTTTCACCTTATAATTAATAATTATAACCATTTAATATTGAAAACGTTCTTATTATAGTTAAAAATAAAATTGGTTAATTCAGAGTTAATAAAAATGATAGGATTAAAATTTCACCAAAAATGTATTAATTTTATTGGTATATGAGATTACAAACCTATCCTACCTTATATTCTAATAATTATATATTTGGAGGAATTTTTATTGAGAATAAATTATTTAAAATTTAATATTTTCATAAATTTAAAAAGTTCCCCTCACCTCAATTATAAAAGGCCCCCTCCTCCCTCACATATTTACAACACATTGAGCCTTATATATTTAAAAAATAAACCAATTATTCTTCTCAACATTACTATCAATATTCTAGAGGTTTCTTCTTCCTAAAATACCAAACCTAGATCTTTTTAGAGGAGATCTAGATGTGTCATTTCAAAGAGGTAATCACCTTACCTGATCACTTTGTTTTGTACTCTTCGTTAAATCCTCTAAATAAATGGTATTTATAACAAAATAATAAATTAAGTATACTAAATATTATAAAATTTTATTAATATTATGAAAAAACCCATAAACACATTCTTTCCCATCCAATGATAATTTAAACTATTGTTCGTGTATATATATTCCTTACCATCTCCATGTAGAGACACAATTAAATTTTCATCACTATATTTTATGGATGGGTATTATGACGGGTTTAATGTTTATATATGATATTTATGATACAATTATACTTTTGGAATGATAATATCATGTATAACTTCTTACCATCCAATGCATTGTGTAAATATTGATATCTCATGAGATAAACAAGACTAGAATGGGGAGTGAACCCAATTTAGTAAGGAACTGTATACACAATAATAGTTTTGGGAGTGAACCATGAACACTATAATGGTTTGGTGAGTGAAAAATTCCAATATGATAGACTTGTAAATGATCCTTTATTTCTATGTGAATTATTTTCTATGATTATTTGTATTCTATAAATCATTTTCTTATTCCTATGTTAAGATTTAATGGTTTATATTATTTGATTACCTTATCATTCATGTCTTATAAACTACCAAAATTTATTCCATGACTTAATATTATGATCATTGATGTATAGGGTATGGTTTTTAATCATTAAGACCATATTCTTATACCCTTATGGTCATCTTATGCTAATATGATAAATAATATCTTCTTTTTTACCCTTAATGAGCATCTGAGCTCACCCTTTTCCTATGTTTCCTTTCCCCAATTTATGAATAAAGATATTAAGTATGACATGTTTAAGAAGGGTTCTATTCTAGATGAAATAAATGGGAGATGATGTAGATTTTTTATGAACCATTTGTTTATGTTCCCAAGCATCCAAAGATAAAATATGTGAATAATTATTTCATGGATCAAAATGTTATGTAATAAATATTTATCTATTATGATATAATATCTATGTATGAAAAGTATGTGTTACTATAGTTTGTATCAGATCAAGGTTTTTTTTAAACTTTAAAAATTAAGATGATAAAACTTCAGTAAGAACCCTAGGGATAAGTCTATGTATTTGATAATATCCTAAAGTTTTAGTAATGATCATGAAAGAACTAGGTTGGTGTCGTAGAAAGAGGTTTAAGTATCTCTATATCCTATAAATGATTATTCATGATTATGTGGTTTTCAACTATGATTATTAGTTCTAACACTATGTTTTTTTATTTTTTTCAATGGATGGAACCCAAAGGATTCGTGTTAATACTGAATGTGATGAAAAATAAAATGATTGTCTTTCTGAGTAACCAAATGTTATGGGATATGGAATGAAAAATATTGTTTCTATGATCACACAAATTTTTCAAGCTATGAATCATGTTTATCTTCAAAATGAGAAAAGGGGAGAAAAACATTATGTTAAGTCCTTCATAAGGTAATTCCTATCTTATTTTAGTGGGTCCATTGATCCTATAGTCACATATAAATGGATTAGTATCATTAAAAAGATATTTTATGCTTTTTATTTTTCATAACATGAGAAAATTATTTTACCTATTTATCATTTTTAAGGAGAAGTAGATCAGTGGTGGAATATTATCAAGAAAATGATAGAACAAGAAGGAATTGAATATATGGAGAGGGATGCATTTAAAATATTATTTTTCAATAGGTACCTTCCATATATTTATTTTATATAAATGTAAAAATAATTCCTTGAGTTAAAGAATAAGTATGATGAATATTTTGATACTTATGAGGAAAATTTCACAATAATTGTGAGGTACACTTCTGGTATAACAATTAGTAAGCTAGGTTGAAAAATTATTCAGTGGATTAAAATCAAGTATTTAACGATTGTTACACATAAGGGACTTAAATAGATATGAAAAAATTATTCCATATTCTCTCAAGGTGTAGATGGATAATGGATTTACCCATCAATCTCATGGTTTTGATAAGAAAAAAAATTTGAAGGAAATTCTAAAAACCATAGAGAGAAGAATATGAGACTTCCTTTATGCTCAAAGTTTAGAAGGAAACATGGGGGAAATTTTCTTAAGGTATGGTTATAAAGTAAGGTCACCTAGAAATCAATTCTGAAGTTATGTAATGAAGTTAGTTAATGATGTGAATAAAGAGAAATATCCAAAAAATGAACAACCCCATATAGTGTTTTAAATGAAAGTAATATGGTAATTTTTCTAGATAATGAACAAATTCAAAGGATAATGATGATGAGTGATGTCAACAACCTATTAATCACAGAGATAAAGGTAAATATCACATTATCATTATTTTTGATGAGGGGTACAATAACAATGTGGTGAAAGGTACACTTACCATCCACTCTAGAACTACTAATGTATTATTTGATTCGAGATATACCCACTCTTTCATATATGAAGACTTTTCTAAGAGAATCATAGTACCACCTCAAAAATTAGATTTTGAGTTTCTCTCTAACTATTTAAAAGGGTCATTTATCTCAGATGGTTGGGGAGAAACTCAACATCGAAGATATGCCTATTATGTGGGAGTTTATTGATATATTTTTGAAAGAGTTGTCTGGTCTTCCACCAAATCATGATGTATATTTTTCAATAGAACTCATACATAGTGGTACACCTATTTCCAAGACTCTATATAGAGTGTCCCTAATTAAGTTGCAAAAATTTAAGAAGAAACTCTAGGATAATCTGGAAAAGGGATTCAAATGGCCAAGTGTTTCAACATAGGGTGCACTGGTCTTGTTTTTTAAGAATAAAGATGGATAAATGAGACTTTTCATTGATTATTGAGAACTTAATAAGATAACCATCAATAACAAGTATCATATACCCTGTATTAATAGCTTCATACTCTTCGAAGATTGCTCTTGATTCTGGATATCATCAATTTAGGGTCAAGAAGAAGGATATACCAAATAAAAAATTCCATATAAGGTATGGACACTATGAATTTATAGTGATTCCATTTGGTTTTACTAATTCATCTGCTATCATCATTGATTTAATGAATAGAGTATTTAGAGATTACCTATCAATTTTTTTTAGTATTTATATATGATAATATTATTTAATCAAAGATAAAGTAAGAGCATGAAGATCATTTGAGAATTGTGTTGAAGACCTTAAGGAAGGAAAATGTTTATGAAATATTTACTAAGTGTTAGTTTTGGCTTCAGAAAGTTTCATTATTGGGTCACATAATCTCAAGTAAGGGTATATTAGTAGACCATTCAAAGAAAAATGTTATTAAACATTGGCCCATATCAACAATTGTGACTTAGATCCATTGTTTTCTTGGTTTGGCTATATATTATTAGTGATTTGTGGATAATTTTTTATGACTATCAAATACACTCACCAAGTTAACTAAAAAGGGGTCCATGTTCCACTGGATAAGTGAATGTGAGGAATATTTTGAGGAACTGAAGAGAAGGCTTGTCAGTACACATATATTACACTACCCTACAACATAGAAGGGTTTATAATCTATAGTGATGTATCAAAGAAGGGACTGGGATTTATCCCCATGAAGAACAATATGGTTATAGCTTATGCCTCATGAAAATTGAATGCCCATGATAAAAATTACCCAACTCACGGTTTAAATTTAGCTATGGTAATTTTTTCAATAAATATATGGAATAATTATCTTTATAGAGAAAAGTGTGAAAAATATAATGATAAAAAAATTTAAATTATATTTTCACTCAAAAAGAGATGAATATTCACCAAAGAATATGGTTGGATTTTAGTAAAGATTATGACTTCTCAATACATTTACACCCTGAGAAAGAAAACATGGTGGAATATACTCTAAGTTAAAAGTATCATACTTCATTATCCATGATGAGGATAAATAATATCTAATATTTATGGATTTAAAAGTGATGGAGATATAAATATTAAAGTAAGTTGATAAATATTATCTAGATCAAATGATGGTTCAACAAAATATTCATGTGAAGATTGAAGAGGTGCAGAAGGAAGACATAGAGCTGCAAAAGAAGGTGAAAAATATTTCCAACTTTAACCTTGATTGTGATATAATGATAAGGTTTATGAAATATGTATGTGATTCATTCATACGAGATTTGAAGAAGGATTTTATGGATGGAGCTCATAGTTCTTCATTATCTATTTATCTTGGAAGTATGATGATGTATAGACATTTGAAAAAGTATTTATGGTGGGATGGAATGAAGAGAGATATTACAAACTGTGTTTATTGGTTATTGTTATTTAATAAAGTTAAAGATAAGAGAAAAAATTCTAAGGGGATGTTACAAACATTACCCATACTATAATTGAAACGAGAAAACATCACCATTGAATTTTTTGATTAACTCTCCAAAACTTATTAAGGGCACGACACTATATGGGTTTTAGTCGATCTATTTATTAATTTATCACAATTAATTTTCATTAGAGAATATTTATATCTTGATCAACTTACTCAGTTATAAATTAAGGAATGGAAAGATTTCATTGTGTACCACTGTCAATGGTATTTTACTGGGATCTGAGGTTTACCTCAATGTTTTAGATATGTACTCAACAAGATTTGGATGCAGAGTTATGTTTTTGAACTATCTATCATCCTAAGATAGATGGTTAGTCTAAAAGGACCATTAAAAAAATATAGGAAATGTTGAGATATTTCTCCATGTATTTCAAATATTATTGGGATCAACACCTTCCTTTGTTGTAATTTTTATACAATAATAGATTTCACACCAACATTCACATGGATACCTATGAATCCCTCTATGGTAGGAATTGAATAACTTCAACATAGTATAATGATCATGTAGAAATATGAATATTGGGACATTATATAGATGTGGAAAGAAAAGATAAGTTCAGATATATTCATTAGAACATAAGAGAATCTCATATTCGATAAAAACGTTATGCATAAAATCATAAGAAAGATATAGAGTTTGATGTTGGTGACAATGTATTCCTATGAATATTTTCCCAAAAGAGGGAGATGAGATTTGGAAATAAGGGAAAGAAAAAAACTTAGTATAATAGTTATTTATAATTTCTTGATCATATCATTATGGTATATTATCTATTGTAACTTCCACTAAATCTATATCAAGTTCATGATATGGCATCCCACCTTTTTATTACAAAACTTTTCATTACATTTTATAAACAGAGGATATTTTAATGTTTAGTATCTTGAATATAATTTACATAATACATGAAAATTAGAAAAAAATATAATTCACTTTAATGGATTCATAATAGGTTCATCCTAAGTACAATTACTGTATCTCATAACTTGAGGACATACAACAATGGAAAGGGTGAACAGAAGTCTCAGTAAGGTTAAACAAGGAAAACAATTTACTTGTGATCTTGATGAATATGAATAAGAACTTGAGGAAATACATAAAGGCATGATTAAGAGTCATATAATAATAATAATAACATGAATATTAACTTTTAAATGTTTCTAAAAAATTTACTTTAGACATACATAAACATATCACCGAGGTTTTTCACCGAGGTGTCATAAAAATTACCAAGGTTATTCACCAAGGTATCGTAAAACCTGTTATCTACAGAGATGAAATTATTTACCCAATGCATTGGATATCTATCAGGGAAAACCCTTCATATTTATTAAATAATTCTATCCACATATATAATAATAAACATTTCATAAATATACCATGGATAATAAAAGAACTGGGTTTCATTCCAAAACCATGGTGTTTTAAAACGTGGTTAAAAACAAGATCCTTTTGTCATTTTTAACACATGGAAAAGGAATCAGGGTTTCATGTATGTCAATCCTAGAATTAAATAGATCATTTGGATGTCTATGTGAATACCCTTAGAGAATAAAGAGGTTTGGGTATTCATAAAATAATAATAAAATAATTTCTTGTGAAAAAGAGAGAAATTTTGAGAAGTAAAATCGATGACATAACATGTATAAAATGGGGTTTAGAAAACATTAAAAAGCAAGGGGAAAAGGGTATATCATTAATAAAATAATATTAATACATTAAATTGATATAATAAAATGTGAAAGATAACATAGTATGGATATTTTAAATATATACCACAAAAAAAAGAAACTTGAATAGAAAAGAAAAGTTGAGATTCTCGTACCATGAAGAGTGACTATTAAAACTCAATGATTGGGATAGTGGAGGTTGATGACACCTTGGGAGGACTCCATGGGAGGTAATAATATCATATATTGATGGATAATGAATTTTTAATGAAAGTAAATGAAGAAACAAGTGTGTGTTTATAAAAAAATGAAGGAATTGTTTATTAATTTCCTTGGACACCTCAGTAGTGGTATTTGCAAAACCATGGGCTTGCCCATGATATTTTCCCAAGGTATTTTACACTTGGGACACCTATTATGATATTTTAGTCCAAAATAGGCGAACCTGTTTTTATATTAATCATTACATCATTATAACATCATTAAACATACTGAAAAACTCAAACTGTACTTTTACAATTCACAAATAAAGTAGTATTTTATAAAATTCTCATAAATTCATCCTAACCTAATATCAATATTCTGATTTTAAAAATTAAAATTATTTTATCATAATAATTCTCAAAATATTAAAAATTTAACATTTAACTATAAAAATTCTTATTAATTAAAAATAATAGGGGATTAAAAATGCATAGTGAAATGCATAGTAAAATTTTCAACACTTGAGAAAATAAATTTATTTTATCATTTATAATTAAAAATGAGTATTTTTATAACACTATTTCATTATAATAAAAATTATTAATAAAAACTTAGTTTAATATAATAATTTATATATTTCTAAAAATTATAATTTTTACTCAAAAAATAAATTTATCAAATTCCATCTTAATATTTAAGAAAAACTATTCTTAAAATGGAAATGATGAAATAAAAATTTTATTTAAAAAAAGGAATTTCATTTTAACTAGAGACTCAAAACATAACCCATTATAATACCCACATACAAACTAAGGGTGAGGTGTGTGATGGTGATAGATTCTTAAGGCGGCTCCGATAATATTTCTTGAGTGGTAATCTCTACAAACTTAAACTTCTTCCATAATTGATTTCACTCAAGGTTAACATGTTGAAGCTCAACTTGTCTTGGTCAAAAGTGAATCCCAAAGATTCTACCTCCCTCCCAAGTACTTAAAAATGGGCTTCGTGTAGTATGTATCTACTAGAGGAGTGCATTAACTCTTCTTTCAGAATTAAGTAACCACAATCATTACTATTTATAATACTAATTATAATGTTAAAATTATTATTAAGAGTATTGTTTCCAATGATCATATTAACCAATGGTCATAATTGACCAACAGTATAATAATGGTTGAAACCCAAGGGTCACATTTTAATCATACTCACTTCATTATTAAGGGATATAGTTTTTTGAGTAGAAAATAATATAACACACATTTTCATGAAATAATTATCATTCAAAAAGTTTGGTTCATTACATTCTTCAACATTAAGAAACTTCTTTCCCAAAATTTAAACTTGTTCCCTATACTGAGAAAAGAGGATGGTATTTCTAGCTCATTATTTCCTCTAGTTCCCATGTCACTTCTTTATATTTTTAGTTCCCTCACAACACTTTAACGAGGCAGGTTGTCTTATTAGGTAAAACCTTGTCTCTATGGTCCAAGATCTCCATTGGTTTCTCCTCATCAGAGAGGTCATGTTCCTCTTGTACCACCTATAGATTTAGTACACATGAAGGGTCAAGTATGTACTTCCTCAAGAGAGATACATGGAAAACATCATGAACTTGAGCTATATTTGGAGGATGTTCAAGGTGACAAGCCACTAATCCTATGCGATCAAGGATTTAATATTGGCCAATGTACTTGGGGATAATATTCCCATTCTTCCCAAACCTCATTACTCTCTTCCAAGGTAAATTTTAAAGGAAGAATGTATCATCAACATCAAACTCCAAGTCCCTTCAATGATTGTTAGCATAACTCTTCTACTGACTTTGAGAAAACTTTATGTTTTGTTGGATGGAATGAAGCTTCTATGTCATCTCTTAAAAAATATTAGGCCTAAGAATATTTTTCTCCCTAGATTCTTCCCAAAATGTATGATTTCTATATCACTTTCCATATATAGATTCATAGGGTGCCATTTGAATACTCTAATGTAAGCTGTTGTTGTATGAGAACTCAACTAATGAGAGATGTTGATCCCATACACCTTTAAATTCCTTTGAACATGTTCTCAACATTTCCTATACTGTATTAATAGTCCTTTTAGATTGTTCATATATTTAAGGGTGATAGGCCTTACTAAAATTCAATTCGGTACCTAGATAATGTTGAAGACTTATCTAGAATTTGATGTGAATAGTGGATCATGATTAGATACGATAAAAAGTGGAACTCCATACATCCTTACTATATAACGACCCATACTTTACATACATTGTTAGTACTTAAAAATTTAAGTACACTTATTATAACATATAACAAAACCTTGAAAGGACTGTATAGGTATAATGTCTTTAGAAACTGGGAAACATAAACAACTGGTTCATAAAGCGTCTACACTGTCTCCCATATATTTCATCATATCTATAGTCCCTTTTGGAATATCTTACTTAATAACCTTATTCCCGACCTAGGGGAAAGAAAACATACAAAAGGGTGAGCTCAAATGCTCAGTAAGGGTAAAGAAAAGAAAAATCCATCACATAATATTCATAAGAACACAACAATTTGGAAATCTTACCCTGCAAAAGAGATCATAATTTCATAACATGGGATAAATCATGGTAGTGAAATGTAATCACAATAATAATAAATTAAAACATGAAGCTTTGTGGCATACACACATAATCATAGAGAATCATTTCTTATTAGTCAAGACTCGTTGCCAAGACTTTCTTAGTGGACAAAGTCCATTTCTGAACCGAGTCCATTCCTCATTTCAGTCCTGTTTCACTGAACCGGTTTAACCTGCCATTCCAGACATGTCTATATCATAAGATATAAAATATTTACCCAATGAATTTGAGGGATATATAGGTCCCTCCCATATCATAATGATACCATTCTTATGTGTGCCACAAAATCATAAACCATACATCATAGCATAACCCATGTAATAAAAATGGGATTCTTAAACATCATGACATCATAAAAAAATTCATATAAGATAAAGGAATTCATAAAAATAATTCCATCACAACATAATCAAATCAATGTAATAATAGGGATAGAAACAGAACCCTATATTATCTTAGATGGAAAATAATTTTGATAAAACACTTGAACTCCATTCTTGAGGAAAATATCCTTTCTACTTCAAAAACAATTTTCCTTTCTTAACATGTCATACAATTCTAAACTAAAAGAAGGTGATTAAAAATAAACTTGAAAACTTGTAAAGTAAGCTTCTTGGAAATAATGTTTTAAAAATCCATTCATGTCGTATAATTTAAGAAAAAACATTCTTCTCGTACTTTTGTCGGAAAAGTCAAAAAGTACTTCGTACGAAAAATGACAAAAGATTCCTTTCATATCTTTACTAAAAACTCACCGAAAAGTAATATTGGATTTAAGAAATTGTATGTGGATATAAATAATATCACATATTGAGGAAACATGGATGTGGATGATAAAATACACCCTAGTAAATTCGAAAGTATAAACAATCTCGGATAAAAATGAGATTGTGATATTTCCTTTACCTTAGGTCCGATTTTCTTCGTAAGTGTCCGAACCTCCTGTATAATGATTTAAATAATGTCATTGAATTATTCTATAATCATAATCATTGTTATGATATCATATATGGTCATATTCTTAGCTTATTATTAGTAATATTTCATTGCTACTCGTTATTCGAGTGTTTATTACTTTTTGTTCTTATGCATGTTTTGTCGAATAAATTCTTATTCTTATTTTTATGTTATAAATACCTCATTTCCAGAATGGTATTAGTATAATATATATCATATTTATTCACTCAATTCATTTATGTAATAATTATGCAATGAAAATCATGTAGAACGAGTCGCATCACATTGTGGAGACGGTATTCCGTACGTATGCACGAGCGATGATATCATTCCCATGATCGTGGAATTGTATAGGAGTGTATGTATACTATTTAAGAATCACATATATTCATTCTTTACACCATTTTACCCATACAAGTATGGTGGTGGTGGAAAATAGATTACACCACGGCGTGGAGACGGTATTCCGTACGTACGCACGCACGGTGATTTTATTTTCCATAAGATGGATAGATGGTGAAATAGGGTTGTTTAATAAATATAATAAAATATCATTATATGAGTGATACTGATGTTATTATTTCATAATAAAACAACTAAATAAGAAGAAGTGGAAGAAGAAATAAATTTGAAAGAATCGGTAACAGACATTACCTCTTCTTTGTAGCGCTTCTTTGAGAACTCCTTTTATGGCACTAAAATTGGTCTTTGAAGAAGACCAGGACCTCTAGGATGTTTCTAGGGAAGTGGAGAGGAGAAATTGGCAGGGGTTGTCCAATCTTGAAGGCTCAAAGTGGTGCGAGGAAGAGAGGTAGAAGGTGCCCTTTTATAAGGGAGGAGAGGGGCTCCTTTGGAAAAACTCAAAATATTATTTTATTATAAAGCCATATTCAGTTTTAAATAGCTTAAAATTGATTTATTTAGAAGTTAAGGTGGGTATGGGTCTAAATACTCTCATACAATATAATTTGGACAGGTTTAGTTTACTATTTTAACCTTATCATTTAGATTTAACTTTAAGTTAGATAATTTTACTTTTACCGTGTCTTTTTGTGTTCTTACACTATAAGGTTAATAAACTTAATATAACAAGCCAAAAGGACCCCAAGTTGTTTATTATTAATATATATAACCTTATATAAGTCATTTGGCCGAACATGAGATTTTTAGGAATAAAATAACAATTAATAATATAATATTTGTTTTAAAAACTATTTTATGTCAATTTTGAGACTATTTAGTAATTGATTTTTGTGAATATCATAACAGAATTATTAATTCTAAAAAAGTTAATTAAATCAATAATAACATGTCATATTAACCTATAAAAGTAGTGTAATTCATAAAAAGTCTCAAATTACATTTATTTGGGTATTTATAACATCAATTATGTCAATATTACATTAATAAAATAATTACTGTATCATCATTGTGTCATAAATAAATTATATTATTTAATGTCTAAAAATTAAAAATAAAATACCATTATGTAGGAAATCCTTTTATCTTACTAATGAATATTTATAGTCGAATTTATCTCATGTATAACCCTATATTAAAAATTATTTACTTATTAAACTTTGATTTTAACTATTTTAACCCTTCTTTAAATAAATTAATAATAAATGTCCTAATCTAATCCAAGTGGGCCTAAATGGTCATATTTTATTCCTAAGGTTGTTTTTGGTCGAATTAAACTTATCCAATAGAATTAGGACATGTGTTAGGGTAATAATATTATCATTTTTACTCTTAATTACCCTAATTACTTTTAACCGTGGTAGATAAAAGTAAAAAGTTACTATTCACCAAAAATTATTTTCATCTCATTGAACCACATTTTAATTACTAACATCAACCATGTCTCTCATATTTTTTAAATTCCACTCACAGAAGTGGTAAAATTATGTTTTATGTAAATTTGCAAATTCTCCTAGGAGGTGGGTAAAAGACGGTGAAAAGTTCAATAAAATTTTTATATTTCTAAAATTATTATAAAATTAATCCAATGAATTACATTGAACTTATATAGGTATTATGTATCAATTTTTACCTAAAATAAATTTAAATAAAATAAATAATTATTTAAATAAAAATTCGGTTTTTAAATAGTAACCCAGTGTTTTCACTATTCATCAAAAATTGAAAGTTTCCAGAAAAATACCAAAATTTCACCCTAGGCTAATTTCGATATTCCGAATCCAAAAACGAAGTCCATTTTGAAAAATAAAATTTACAAAATTTTAAAAAGTGGTTATTACTATTCATAGCGGCTAGTTTTAATAATATTTTAATTGCATATCATTGTTTTGTGAAACTCGGTATTGCGTACGACATAAGCTATCAAGGAAGGTCACGATTCCGTGTAAAGCAAGCCAAGCTAGTGTTGTGTGTAGTGAAGGATTCCTTTGATGATTTATATAAATCAAAAACAAAATATTTCTTATAAAAGTCTCGGGTGTTACATTCTACCCCCCTTAAAATGAATTTCTCCCTTGAAATTCGTCACTTGTAACAAACAGATGAGGATACGTCTCCCTCATCATATCCTCAAGATCCCATGTAGCTTCTTCTAATTGGTGGTTCCTCCATAAAACTTTCACCAAGCGAGTGGTCTTGTTCCGTAGGACTTTTTCACTACGATCGATAATCTCTATCAGCTGTTCTTCATAAGAAAGATCTTGCTCTAGCGGTACAACTCTTGAGATGAGTACATGTGAAGGATCAGGTATGTAATTTCTCAGGAGATATACATGGAAAACATCGTGAACATGAGAGAGATTCGGTGGAAGGACCGATATACCTAGGGCTCAGCTTTCCCGTCTTTCCAAATCTCATTACTCTCTTCCAAGAAGATATTCGTAAGAACACTTTATTACCCACTTCAAACTCTAAGTCTTTTCTTCGGTTGTCGGCATAACTTTTTTGTCGACTCTGAGCTGCTCTTATGTTTTATTGAATAGATCAGACCTTTTCTGCCATCTCATCAACAAGATCAGGTCTTAATAGCTTTCTTTCCCCAACTTCATCCCAGCAAGTTGGAGTCCTGCATTTCTTTCCATAGAGAGCTTCATAAGGATCCATATGAATACTATAGTGAAAGCTATTATTATAAGAAAATTCCACCAAAGGTAGGTGTTGATCCCAACCAACTTTGAAATCCATAGAGCAAGCTCTCAACATATCTTCTAGAGTTTGAATTTTCCTCTCAGACTGACCATCTGTCTGAGGATAATAAGCAGTGCTGAAACTCAACTCTGTATCCAGAGTATGCTGAAGACTTCGTAAGAACATTGAGGTAAACCTCAGATCCCGATCAGATATAACAGAAAGTGGTACTCCATGCAATCTTACCACTTCCTTCACATATATCCTGGAAAGCTGATCCAGAGAGAAATCCTCTCTAATAGCAATGAAGTGTGAAGACTTTGTAAGACGATCAACTATGACCCAGATATCATTATTGCCTTTGGATATTTTAGGAAGTCCTGTGACAAAGTCCATAGTGATGTTTTCCCATTTCCATTTGGGTATGGGTAATGGTTGTAACATCCCCTTAGACTTCTATCTCTCAGCTTTAAATTGCTGACAAACCAAGCATCGAGAGACATATTCAACAACATCTCTTTTCATGCCATCCCACCAGAAGTACTCTTTTAGGTCCCTATACATCTTCGTGCTTCCAGGATGAATAGAGAATGAAGAACTATGACCCACATCTAGCAGCTCCTTATTTAATTCAGGGATGGGAGGAACACAAACCTGATTATTTAACTTTATTATCCCATCACAATAAAGGTTGAATTCAGGAAAATTTCTCACCTTCTTTTGTAACTCTACATCTTCTTTCTGTGCCTCTTTAATCTTCACATGTATAGATGGTTGAACATTCATTTGAGAAAGATACAATTTTTCCCCTTTCATTATAATTCCAAGATCCATCCTTTGTAAATCCATAAATATTGGATCTTTTGTGATCCTCATCATGGATAAACTGGCATGGTCTTGTCGACTTAATGCATCTTCCACCTTGTTTGCTTTCCCAGGGTGGTAATGAATTGAGAAGTCGTAATCCTTAATCAGCTCCAACCATCTTCTTTTGCGCATATTCAGCTCCTTTTGTGTGAAAATATACTTTAAAATTTTATGATAAGTATAAATGTCACACCTTTCCCCATAAAGATAATGCCTCCAAATCTTTAATGCAAAGATTACCGCAGCTAACTCCAAATCATGAGTTGGGTAATTTTTCTCATGGATTTTCAAATTTCGTGAGGCATAAGCTATCACCGTATCATTTTGCATAATAACACACCCCAATACCTTCTTGGATGTATCACTGTAGATCACAAACCTTTCTCCACTACAAGGCAGTGTGAGCACAGGTGCACTAGATAACCTTCTTTTCAACTTCTTGAAATTATCTTCACATTCCTCCATCCAAACAAACTTAACTCCTTTCCAAGTCAACTTGGTGAGTGTATTAGATAATCGTGAGAAATATTTCACAAAACGTCGATAATATCCAGAAAAACCAAGAAAACATCGGATCTCAGTTACTGTTGTTGGTCTCGACCATCTTTCGATAACCTTTGTTTTTGCTGGATCCACAGATATCCCCTATTTTGAGATTATGTGACCCACAAATGAAACTTTTTGAAGCCAAAATTCACACTTGGTAAATTTGGCATAAATATTCTCCTTTCTCAGGGTATTCAATATAATTCTCAAGTGATCTTCATGTTCTTCCTTTCTCTTTGAATATACAAGAATATCGTCTATAAAGACTACCACAAACTGATCAAGATAGTCTCTAAAGACTTTATTCATCAGATCCATGAAGATAGCAGGGGCATTAGTAAGACCAAATGGCATCACCATAAATTCATAGTGTACATACCTTGTACGGAAAGCCGTCCTTGTTATATCCTCCCTTTTTACCCTTAATTGATGATACCCTGAACGAAGATCAATCTTGGAAAAGTATTGAGCTCTGCGTAGTTGGTCAAATAAGTCATCAATGCACAGGAGAGGATATTTGTTCTTGATAGTGATCTTGTTAAGTTCTCGATAATCAATGCAGAGTCTCATTGATCCATCTTTCTTCTTAACAAACAGAATAGGTGCTCCCCAAGGTGACGCACTAGGGCGTATGAATCCCTTATCAAGATTCTCTTGGAGTTTCTTCTTCTATTCCTGCAACTCAATTGGGGCCATTCTATAAGGTGTCTTTGAAATAGGCAAAGCACCTGGTACGAGTTCTATTGAAAACTCAACTTCACTATTTGGTGGAAGACCCGGTAATTCTTCCGGAAAGACATCGTCAAAATCCCATAAAATGGGAATATTCTTATTCATGAGTTTCTCTCCAACCATTTGAGATAAATAACCATCATTTAGTGGAATCAAGACCCATAAGATAGAAGAAATTTCCACTGGAAGGTTATGTTCATTCTTGCATTGATAGACAATCATAGATTGATCTGGAATATGAAATGTGACTTCCCTTCTTTGGAAATTGATATGATCTCTATATAAATAAAGCCAATCCATGCTAATAATCACATCAAATTCCACTATAGGAAGGATCACAAGATTTACAGGAAGTACTTTCCAACAAACTTCAATCAGAGAAGAATTATAAACTTTTGATGCGACTGTTGTGCCATTAGGGGTTGTCACAGCTAACTCAACATCTAATTGTTGAGGTAATACAGTGATACCCTTAGAAAATTTTTTAGAAATAAAGGAGTGGGTGGATCTAGAATCAAATAAAAAATTTTCTACTTTAGAGTGGATGGTAAGTGTACCTTTCACCACTTAGTTATCGTACTCCACATCGCTGATAGAAATTGCATGCGACTTTCCTTTGTCTTTAGACTTAAGAGTTTGTTGACGTCGACCATCATCATCAAACCTTGGATTTGGGAATTGATTGGCATAATTACCCATCTCCTTGAACTTGTAACATTGAAGTGTAGGAGGTGCACTCTGTGTAGCATTTTCTTTGTTCGCATCACTAGAAATCTTCTTCCCATCATTGTGGCATTCAAATGCCCAATGACCTTCCTTTCCACATTTGAAACATTTACTTGTCCCTTTAAGACAAATCCCTACCTATTTCTTTCCACACTTTGAGAATAAGGGAAAACTCATCTTCTTTTCAGTGTGCTCTTTAGATTTTCCATTGAATTCCATTTTCCTCTTCTTATCAAACCCATATGACTAATGGGTTACTCCAATCTCCATCTCAACTTTGAGAGCACATCGAACAATTTCCTCGTAGCTATTGAAGTCCCTTATGGCTAATTCCCTTAGAAGACTTGGTTTTAATCCACTAAAGAATCAATCAATCTTACTCTCAGGTTGGATAATAATACTAGAAGCATACCTTGAAAGTCTTGTAAAATTTTCTTCATAGGTACCAATAGATTCATCATCCTTTTTCTTTAGTTCAAAAACTCCTTCTCCATCTTTGTTCAGAGAATACGAGGGAAGTACTTAATGAAAAATTAGTTCTTGAACTCATCCCATTCCATGGACTCAATTTCATCTCTTGGACTCGTATTCTTGATAATATTCCACCATTGATCAGTATCACCTTCCAAATGATACACTGCTAAGATGAATTTATCATGTTTAGAACATTGAAGAACTGAAAATATCTTTTCAGTAGTACTGATCCATTGTTCAGCAACTAATGGATTAGTAGACCCGCTGAATGAAGGTGGACACTGTCTCATGAAGGATTCAACAGAATGTTGCTCCTTCCTTTTCTCGTTTGGAAGTCCTGCATGATTCATAGCTTGAGAAAGTTGTGTGATCATGGATACAATAATTTTCATTCCATCTCCCATAATGTTTGGTTTCTCAGGGGGACAATCATTACATTGCCCGTCGCATTCCGCATTAACACGGTTCCTTCGGGTTCCGGCCATTGACTAAAACCAAGAAGAATAGTGTGAGAAACCCTAATTATAATAGGAAAACCACATAATCAAGAATAAAATTTCACACTTAAGGTCATATCCTAGGTTATTTATGGCCATTTCTAAAACACTAAGATTGTGTTCTATGCTTAGACTTATCCTTAGGATTCTTACTAAGGCTTTCACATCCTAGTTTCCAAAGGTTGACTATACCTTTCCTCTGATACCAACTATTACGACCCATACTTTACATACATTTTTAGTACTTCAAAATTGAAGTACACTTATTACAACATATAACAAAACCATGAAAGTACCGTATAGGTATAGTGTCTTTAGAAACTGGGAAACATAAACAACTGGTTCATAAAGCGTCTACACTGTCTCCCATTTATTTCATCATATCTATAGTACCTTTTGGCATATCTTACTTAATAACCTTCTTCCTGACCTGGGGGAAAGAAAACATACAAAAGGGTGAGCTCAAATTCTCAGTAAGGGTAAACAAAAGAAAAATCAATCACATCATATTCATAAGAACATAACAATTTGGAAATCTTACCCTGCAAAAGAGATCATAATTTCATAACATGGGATAAATCATGGTAGTGAAATGTAATCACAATAATCATAACTTAAAGCATGAAGATTTGTGGCATTCAAAAATAATCATAGAGAATTATTTCTTATTAGTCAAGACTCATTTCCAAGACTATCTTAGTGGACAAAGTCTATTTCTGAACCGAGTTCATTCCTCGTTTCAGTCCTGTTTCACTGAACCGGTTTAACCTGCCGTTCCATCCATGACTATCTCATGAGATATAAAATATTTACCTAATAAATTGGAGGGATATATAGGTCCCACCCATCTCATAATGATACCATTCTTATGTGTGCCACAAAATCATAAACCATACATCATAGCATAACCCATGTAATAAAAATGGGATTATTAAACATCGTGACATCATAAAACAATTCATATATGATAAAGGAATTCATAAAAATAATTCCATCACAACATAATCAAATCAATGTAATAATAGGGATAGAAACAGAACCCTATATTATCTTAGATGGAAATTAATTTTGATAAAACACTTGAACTCCATTCTTGAGGAAAATATCCTTTCTACTTCAAAAACACTTTTCCTTTCTTAACATGTCATACAATTCTAAACTAAAATAAGTTGATTAAAAATAAACATGAAAACTTGTAAAGGAATATTCTTAGAAATTATGTTTTAAAAATCCATCCATTTCGTATAATTTAATAAAAACATTCTTCTCGTACTTTTGTCGGAAAAGTCAAAAAGTACTTCGTACGAAAAACGACAAAATATTCCTTTCATATCTTTACTAAAAACTCACCAAAGGGTAAAATTGGATTTAAACAATTTTAGGTGGATGGAAATAATATTACATATTGAGGAAACATGGATTTGGATGATAAAATACCCCCTAGTAAATTCCAAAGTATAAACAATCTCGGATAAAAATGAGATTGTGATATTTCCCTTACCTTAGGTACAATTTGCTTCGTAAGTGTCCGAACCTCCTGTATAATGATTTAAATAATGTCATTGACTTATTCCAGAATCATAATCATTGTTATGATATCATATATGGTCATATTCTTAGCTTATTATTAGTAATATTTCATTGCTAGTTGTTATTCGGGTGTTTATTAGTTTTTGTTCTTATGCGTGTTTTGTCGAATAAATTCTTATTCTTCTTTTTAGGTTATAGATACCTCATTTCTAGAATGTTATTAGTGTAATATATATCATATTTATTCACTAAATTTATTTATGTAATCATTATGCAATGAAAATCATGTAGAACGAGTCGCATCACATCGTGGAGACGGTATTCCGTACGCACGCACGAGCGATGATATCATTCCCATGATCATGGAATTTTATTGGAGTGTATGTATAATATTTCAGAATCATATATATTGATTATTTAAACCATTATACCCATCTAAGTAAGGTGGTGGTGGAAAATATATTACACCACGGCGTGGAGATGGTATTCCGTACGTACGCACGTGCGGTGATTTCGTTTTCTGTAGGATAGATAGCTGGTGAAATAGGGTTGTTTCGTACATATAATAACATATCAGTATATGAGTGTTACTGATGTTATTAATTCATAATGAAACAACTAAAGAAGAAGAAGTGTAAGAAGAAATAATGTTGAAAGAATCAGTAACGGACATTACCTCTTCTTTGAAGCGCTTCTTTGAGACCTCCTTTTAGGGCACTAAAATTGGTCTTTGAAGAAGACCAGGACCTATAGGGTGTTTCTAGGTAAGTGGAGAGGAGAAATTTTCAGGGTTTTTCCTATCTTGAAGGCTCAATGTGGTTTGAGGAAGAGAGGGAGGAGGTGCCCTTTTATAAGGGAGAAGAGGGGCTCCTTTGGAAAAACTAAAAATATTATTTTATTATAAAGCCATATTCGGTTTTAAATAGCTTCAAATTGATTTATTTAGAATCTAAAATGGGTATGGGTCTAAATCCTATCATCCAATAGAATTTGGACAAGTTTAGTTTACTATTGTAACCTTATCATTTAGATTTAACTTTAAGTTAGATAATTTTACTTTTATCGTGTCTTTTTGTGTTCTTACATTATAAGGTTAATAAACTTACTATAACTAGCCAAAAGAACCCCAAGTTGTTTATTATTAATATATATAACCTTATCTAAGTCATTTGGCCAAACCTCCGATTTTTAGGAATAAAATAACAATTAATAATATAATATTTGTTTTAAAAAATATTTTATGTCAATTTTGACACTATTTAGTAATTGATTTTTGTGAAAATCATAACAGAATGATTAATTCTAAAATCGTTAATTAAATCAATAATAACATGTAATATTAACCTAAAAAATTATTTTAATTCATAAAAAGTCTCAAATTACATTTATTTGGGTATTTATAAGATCAATTATTCCAATAATTCGTTAATAAAATAATTACTGCATCATCATTGTGTCATAAATTAATTAAACTATTTAATGTCTAAAAATTAAAAATAAATTACCATTATGTAGGAAATCGTTTTATATTTCTAATGAATATTTATAGTCGAATTTATCTCATGTATAACCCTATATTAAAAATTATTTACTTATTAAACTTTGTTTTTAACTATTTTAACCCTTCTTTAAATAAATTAATAATAAATGTCCTAATCTAATCCAAGTGGGCCTAAATGGTCATATTTTATTCCTAAGGTTGTTTTTGGTCGAATTACACTTATACAATAGAATTAGGATATGTTTTAGGGTAATAATAATATCATTTTTACTCTTAATTACCCTATTTACTTTTAACCGTGGTAAATCAAAGTAAAAAGTTACTATTCACCAAAAATTATTTTCATCTCATTGAACCACATTTTACTTACTAACATCAACCGTGTCTCTCGGATTTTTTAAATTCCACTCACAGAATCGGTAAAATTAAGTTTTATGTAAATTTGTAAATTCTCCTAGGAGGTGGGTAAAAGACGGTGAAAAGTTCAATAAAATTTTTATATATCTAAAATTATTATAAAATTACTCCAATGAATTACATTGAACTTATATTGGTATTATGTATCAATTTTGACCTAAAATAAATTTAAATAAAATAATTAATTATTTAAATAAAAAGTCGATTTTTAAATAGTAACCCAGTGTTTTCACTATTCATCAAAAATTGAAAGTTTCCAGAAAAATACCAAAATTTCACCCTAGGCTAATTTTGATATTCCGAATCCAAAAACGAAGTCCATTTTGAAAAAAAAAATTTCAAAATTTCAAAAAGTGGTTATTACTATTCATAACGACTAGTTTTAATAATATTTTAATAGCATATCGTTGTTTAGTGAAACTCGGTATTGCGTACGACGCAAGCTATCAAGGAAGGCCGCGATTGCGTATAAAGAAAGCCAAGCTAGTGTTGTGTGTAGTGAAATATTCCTTTGATGATTTATATAAAATAAAAACAAAATATTTCTTATAAAAGTCTTGGGTGTTACATACCACTTCCTTCATGTATATCTTGGTTAGTTGGACAAGAGTTAAATCTTCCCGATTAGAGAAAAAATGGGCAATCTTGTTGAGATGGTCCACTATAAACCATATCACATTATTTCCTTTTGATCTATATAGGAGACCGGTGACTAATTCCATATTGATATTTTCCCACTTCCATGTTGGTATGGGTAGTGGTTTTAATACCCATTTAGGAAGTTTTCACTCTGTCTTTTCTGATAACACACCAGGCACATTGTAGTATAGTCGGAAATATACATTTTCATGTTATCCCATCAATAATAATAATGAAGGTCCCTATACATTTTCATGATTCTAGGATTTATATAGAATGCATATCTATGAGATTCATCCATCAGCTCATTCTTTATTTCCAGAATAGATGGAACACATAGCCTTGTACAAAATTTGAGTACACGTTCTTGATCAATACTGAACTCAAGAAACTTTATATTCTTCACAACCTATATCTTATTCTGTAAAAAGGATATTCTCTTTGATATTTATTAATCTTCTCTAGTAATTATAGTTGATAATTCATTTTGGATAGGGTTGATGATGTCCCACCTTACGATTCCCATGACCACTTTCACTAGCCCTTTGATCAAATGATCTCCTTGAATCCTCATCATTTCTAGAATAATAGGGTCTTTCCTACTTAATTCATCATCTAATTTGTTTCTTCTAACTGGGTGATAATGAATTGAACAATCATAGTCTTTAATAAGTTCCAACCATCTCCTCTCTCTCATGTTAAATTCATTTTTCATGAAAATATTCTTCAATCTTTAATGGTCTATGTATATATCACATTTATCCCCATAAATATAGTTCCTCCATATCATTAGAGAAAAAACAACTGCAACTAGCTTCAAGTCATGCATAGGACAGTTCTGCTCACGAGGATTCAACTACCGAGATTCATAAGCAATCATATTTTCCTATGAGGATGCACCAAAGACCTTTTAGAGATGCATCGATACAAATAATGAATCTGTCTCTAATAGAGGGTAGAGTTAACATAGGTACAGTGACCAATCTCTTCTTCATATCTAGAAACTTTCTTCAGATGAACTTGACACCTTTTCGAGTTAACTTGGTTAGTTTATTAGAAAGTCATCAAAAAACTCCTATAATATCATTATAAACCAAGAAAAATATGAATCTCAGTTACTATTGTAGGATGAGACCACTCCTTCACAACCTTTGTCTTTTCAGGGTCAATTTAGATTCCTTCATTGGTTACAATGTGGCCCAAGAAAGAAACTTGTTGTAACCAAAATTCATATTTTTTAAACTTTCTGATTATCCTCTCCTTCCTCAGAGCTTTCCATATAACCCTTATTTAATCCTCATACCCCTCAATGATTTTAGAATATATCAGAATATCGTCATTGAAAACTACCACAACGTTATAAAGGTAGTCCTTAAAGACTCTATTCATCAAATCCATAAATATAGTAGGAGAATTAGTCAAGCCAAAGGGAATAACAATAAACTCCTAATTCTCATATCTTTATCAGAATTCCACCTTTATAATATCTTCTTTATTCACCCTCAATTTATGATAATGAGATTGAAGATCAATATTCGAGAAGAATTGATCCCCATTGTCACGAACCATCCCGAGTCGACCCTGAACCGGTCACCCAGGCCAGCTCGCGACAAGTCCCGAGAGGCGTTCCCGATCCTCCCAGGATGGTGACAAGCACCAAGGGTATCAATATAGTACACAAGGGAACGATTTCGCCAATATATAAACAATCAAACAAACAACGAAAATAAACAGACAGCCCAAAATAAATTTATATAAAAATTGAACTAAATATTATTTGTACAAGAAACTAAAATTAGAACAAAACCAACAAATCTACTGAACAATCCCGATGAACAACTAACTCCATGTGACACTTCTGGTCACTCTCCAACACAATGATAAAATGCCGCCCAAGGTGATCGAACTGAAGATGAAACCTGCACAAGGGCTAAAAAGAAGAAGAAGACTATAGGCGTGAGTATTAAAACTCAGTAGGTTATCCCGATATTCTATTCCCAATGCACATTCCTTTAAAATAAAAGAAACATCAATTTATAGTTTTAAATTCAAGATTTGAAAGTATGTTTTTCAAATGAGGTTCCATGCTATAATAATTATCAGACAAAAACATGCATGTTTAATAAACAAAAATGCAAGTAACAATTCTTTTCAAAGAGGTGAAACTTCAAAATGAAAATAGTTTTCAAGAGGGCTAATTTAAAGAATTTTAACATTCAAATAAATAACAAATACTACTGAATTTACCAACCAAACAAACCGTATGCCGACGGTGAGTACAAAATATCCAATGAGCACTAGTCACGGGAATACCCCTAGGCACTAGTTAGTTGTGAGCCCTAGGTACCTCGTATCTCGGTGAAAGTAACCATAATAAATATCCATTATCATGCACGAGCCACTAGTAGGGAACATACCCATAACCTATTGGTCCCCAATCATCATCATCATCATAGTTTAGTTAGTGTTGTCATCGTCAAACTTGCTACGTGAAATAGAGGCCAACCCCCATAGAATCACTAGCATACTAGTACACGTCCGCCCACCTAGATACCCGGGATTCCCTTTAGTGATCAATAAAGTTACACATATTATAAAATACACATTTCATATCCACATTCCATTCCAAAACCATAAAAACACAAACATCCCATAATCTTTATTCACATTTCTTACACTAATCAACAAACCGCTAAATATTTTGGTAAAACAATTTCATGAAGTGTATTGAGGCTTTGCACATAAAACTCTTTCAAAATAACTCTTTAAATTATAAACACACATCAAAAACACACCAAATAATATTTGGAATCCCAATAAACAATTAATAAATTCATTTAATGGACCATAAAACAATCCCAATTGCATAACTTGTTATATACAAGTAAAACACTCCTTCATTTCTAGGAAATACCAAACGGGCCTTTAAACATTTTCTCAAAACTAACCTTTGATGAAGTTATGAATTTTAATTTTATTAAGGATCTTTATAAACATCATTTAAAGAATAAAACCTCATTAATAAATCTCTTATAATACTCAGGTTACATATTCAAAACACAACCATTTTCATAAAGATGTGAAACGGTCCATTTTTGGGCAACTCGGGCCAAAATATGTTGTAAATCAAAACCCACTTGATTGTAAAAAAAATACAAATAGGAAATCCATATAAGTACCCAAAAATACCATTTATCATTCTTCCAATTCCTTTATAAATCCAAACAAATAACTTTTAAATCATACATCACACATAAAATCCAACCGGGCAATTTACCGAACACATGACATGCCCTTTTTAAACAAAAAAATTTATTTTAAGTAATGAAAAGGAATAAAACACCAATTGAAAGCCATATTTTCATTCAATATACTGTAACATGTTAAAAATACTAAAAAACAGATTATAAACCTCACAAAATATTTTCAAAAGATAACGAAACATTTAAACAAACACTTGTTGAGCACTTTCATGGAAAAACAACACTACCTTTCACAAAACAATGATTAAACAACCACTTTGGACACCAAGAAAATTATCCAAAGCTTAAAAACAATAATGAACATTTATATCAGTTTAGGAAAATATTTAAATGATGAAACTTGAATGATAAATTCATGTTCAAGGGATATCCTACCTCAAATCTTTGGCGTAATTGAAACGCACACCCGAAATCACCTGCCGCGGGTTTATAAACCCTAAAATTATAAATAACAGACCTAAAAAAACATAACACCCATAAAAAAACATTGTATAACAAAACCCTAGGTCTATCAAGACCAGGGTACAATATAAAACCAATAAATAATGAAAGGAGGGGGAAGAGGAAGAATAAAGGAGAAGGAATCTCACCTTTCAACCTAGAAAACTCTTCGTCTTCCATTAGCTCTGAAGCCCTAGAGAAAAGGTAATGGATTGAAAATTCTTGTAGAGGCTCATAAGTTCTGGACGAACCAGGGTACGAAGATTGGTGTCTAAACGAGTATGAATTGATTGATTTATGAATGATAAATCTTACCTTGGAAATTCTGGGAGATTTGAGGTTTCCTGAGACTTTTCACCCGAATCCGAGACCCACATGAGCTCCAAAGAGGTAAAATCTATTATGAGGGTTAGTATAGGGTTATTGGATTCTAGGGGGAGGTGGAATCACAAAAAAATAGTAAAAAAATGAAAAAGATATAAATGAAACAAAATATTTTTTTAAAACAGGAAATGGGCCCATGGGTTGGCCCAATACCTAAATAAGTAACCCAAATTCACCCGGCTTATGAATTTATAATGGGTCCAAAAGGATAAATACATTTTAATATATCAGTATAAGACAAGTGGTAAGTTTAATGGGTGAAAAAGGATGAAAAAAAAAGAGTTATAAAAGAAACAAATTTAGTTTTTAAAACTGGGAATGGGCTCACGGTTGGCCCAAATCATGAAGTAACCACCCTTTCTTCAAAAACTCCTAAACAAGCAATGGGGATCCCAAATTATGGTGGTTAGACATATATGAAACTTCAAAACTCAAGATTCATCTCATCAAATACCCATGAAAAGGATCGGGATTTCTAATGGGCCAGATCAATACAAAGACAGAAAAAAAAACCGTGTGTGACAATTCTCCCCACCATTAAAGCTTTCCGCCCCCGGAAAGCCGTAACACTTTCCGGCTGAAAAAAAACAACACCTAAGGATTCCAGAATGTACTACCAACCATTAAGAATCAACTAGAACTAGAAATATTCTTAGGATGAAAATCCAGGAGACCCATGGTGGGTCTCCCCACCATTAGAAACCAACTAGCAATGAATAGACAAGAATTGAACATGAGCTAGAGTTGGGACTCACTCACACAAGCCCAAAAAACCCTCCTACAAAAACCTACTATACCAAGTTAATAGAGTTACAACATGAACATATAAACCACCCACTCCCGAATGGAGGGGATAATAACTTGGTTGACACATTCAGCACAATTCTGGACCCCCGTCACTTGGGGATGGGAGGGAAGGGGACCCAATAATTTGGACACTAAAACAACAAAAGAAACAAAGAAACAACCCAAAACTCTCCCCCTATGAATAGGTAACACCAAGACTGCACCTGATTTTTACAGGCGGTCCACACAGGGACATTGATTGAAAACCTACATCCATGAAGGAATAACCATAGACACTGTGTGAGGGGTTAAGTCCACCACGCTAGTTGCAACAAAGGGAAATTCATAGAAATGAGGAACCAAAACATTGACATAGTGACTAACTTACCAAAACAGAGGAGTAAGGATCTTAATCTAGCACTCCACACCTCTGTTGATTTCCTGACTGCGTGAAAATCTTCACTCCAAGGCCTATGGATGGAGCCCTGATTCTTGAAGCATTTGCTGCACCGCAGTCAGGTGATAAGGATCACACCACTCCAAAAAAACCACACTTGATCACCAAACAAAAACCTTCATATAAATAGGAACTCATAGATACATATCAAAATTCTATCTCACTCCAAACGAGGGGCAGAATGGACAAGGAATACGACGAAACACATCAACATCACCAAACACAACTGCTCTGTCCAAAAGAATTATCATGACCTAGAAGCACTTTTTGTAACGCCCCGACCCTAGTTGCCTAGAGTCGGTGCATTATTACATAACATTGGCATGATCACAAGAAAGATCAAATCTCGAAAGACCGATTGGTTTAGTAGTCTTGGAAACACTAGATATATTCATAAGTTTTACATTACATCATAAAATGAAAAACTACTACAAAAACATAATGTTTCCACAGTCCACACTATAATCCCCTCATAATATCCCTGCAGGTCATTCATAACTTACATCTTCACTTCCTGGGAAAAATAAAACATAGAAAAGGGGTGAGCTCAAATGCCCAGTAAGGATAACAATATAGCGGAAACTTTCATCAATAAGAATAAACATTTAACGCAATGTATAACTAAAACAAAAGCCTTTTAAACATGAACTTTCAACATGGTATGGCATAAATAAAATGAAATAATGCCATTTACTTATTCACATGGATATTCTACTAATCGAATAATCACATGCAAAAATCAATAACCACTTTCATAATGTTGGAATGCATAATGCTAAACTTTAATTACTTTTCAAGGCCTCGTCCCAAGACCTTGGGGCTAACTGTAACCGGAACCCAACCCGGAGTGCCTCTAATAACCGGACACCAACCCGGAGTGCCTCTAATAACCGGACACCAACCCGGAGTGCCTCTAATAACCGGACACCAACTCGGAGTGCCTCTAATAACCGGACACCAATCCGGAGGGCTTACTTTTACCAGTCCCTAACCTGGAGGGCTTACTTTTACCAGTCCCCAACCTGGAGGGCTTACTTTAACCTGTCCCCAACCTGGAACATACTTGTCCAACACATTCATATGAAGTAAAGATTGAAATATAACATAGACATTCTTATTGGAACTAGCATACGAAATGTCAATACTTTCACCATAAACTATGAATGGTATAAAAATAGCACATCCACAGTCAAACATATCAAAAAACTTTCAATACAATATAGAAGCTTTGTATTACAATAAATCAACTTCAAATAAGCGTAAAATCCATCAAAGGATGTTGACATAGATGAAATCAAAATTCTTTTTAAAGAAATATCTCTTTTTATTTTGAAATCATTTAAGATCCATATAAAATAAAACATTTTCTTTGAAAATATTCTTATAAGCTTGTAAGGAAAGCTTTGAATATTTTATAACGGCGTAAAATAACCGCACCCGCCGTATAAGTTAAAAAAAAACATTCTTACCTCAATTCTGTCGAAAAGGTTAAAAAGGACCTTGTTTTGAAAATGACGGAAAGATTCCTTTATAAACCTCTTATAAAAAGTCAAACAAGGGTATAAATGACTTTAACCCATATTCTTGTAATAGTAAAAATGTTTTGAAATACATTTTTAAGAAACATGGATGTGGATGATAAAGAGATCCCGGTAGATTATTACGTATAAACAACCTTGGATAATGAAGAGGTTGTAAAGTAAACCCTTACCTTGTACTTTTCCTTGGTTGGGGTAGGTTAACCTCCTGTATAATGGTGAAATAGTTGTTATTAAATTATACAAGAATCATATATAATAATATAATATCATATATGATCTTTTAACATTGATTGTTAATAATATCTTAGAATTATCGTCGTTTCGTGTGTTAACTTACTCATTTTATTTATATTTTTTGTTACATAAGCCATGGTTGTTGTATCTTATTCTTATCCAGAATGATATCAAGTCCTTAAAAATCATTTTTAAATCATCAAATGATAATTATACTTGAATGGTTACGATGGAGAATGAATCTCATTGCGTTTGTGGAGACGGTAGTCCATACATACGCACGAGCGACAATATCATTCTTTTGATATTAAAATAATATATAAATGAATGATATATCATATATACAGAATCATTAACATGTTATATTTATTATTTACATGAGTTACACATCATTATTATACCCATCCAAATAATATTATATTGAATAACAATTACACCACGACGTGGAGACGGTAAGCCGTACGTACGCACGTATGGTGACATGTTATTCAAAGGGTGGATATAATACTGAATATGGTTGTACAATACTTATAATAACATCACAGTATATGTGAGATACTGGAGTTATTATTTTAGAATGGTAATAACAAAGGAAGAAGAAGTGGAAGAAGAAATGAACTTAGAAAAGGGTGGTGAAATCATTACCTCTTCTTCGGGTTCTTCCTTTTGATTTGATCAAAAGGGATCCTTAGGTTGGCTTTCTGATCAAAATAAGGCCTCTAGGTTGTAGTTAGGGATGTTGGGAGAGTATTTGGGCAGAGTTTGGCCGAACCAAAAGGCTTTGAAGGTGTGAAGAAATGAGAAGGAGGAGTGCCCTTTTATAAGAGGGGTGAGGGGCACCTTTGGAAAAGCTAGAAATATTAATTTATAATAAATTCATATTCGGTTTCCAATGGCTCCAAAGTTTACTATTCAAAGGCTAAGATGGGGATAGGTCTAAAACCACTCAACCAATAGAATTTAGACAGGTTTGGGTACTTATATTAACCTTATCTTTAAGTATTAACTCTAAGTTAATTAGTTTCACTTTTACAATGTCTCTTTGTATTTTTATTTAATATGGTTAATAAACTTACTATATACATCCAAGCGACCCCCAAGTGGTCCATTAATGATGAACCTATCCTGATATAAGTCTCTTGGCCTAACCTTAGATTTTTAGGAATTTAATATCAATTAATAATATAATATTTGTTTTAAGAACTCTTTTATGTCAATTTTGACACTATTCAATAGTTCATTTTTTTGAAACTCATAACAGATTGATTACTTCTAACAAAGTCAATTAAATAAATCCTAACATATCATATTATCCTAGAAAATTAGTTTAATTCATTAAAAGTTTCATATTATATTTATTTGGGTATTTATAATATCAATTATTTTAATTTTTCACTATTATAGTAATTACTGCATCATCATTGTGTCATAAATAAAATACATTATTTAATGTCTAAAAATTATAAATAAAATATCATTATGTAGGAAATCGTTTTAGCTTTCTAATGAATATTTATAATCTAAAATCCAACATATATAACCCTATGTAACAATTGTTTTTCTAAAAGATATATGCTTGTGTATTCATTTTAACTTAATTAAAATAAAGTGTCATTATCACTTACAAGTGGATCCATGGGGTCCCAAAATAGACCCAAAGATTCCCATGGTCGACCATGTATCAACCAATAGGTTTAAGACACGTTTTAGGGTAATTTAGTATTATTATAATATTATTTTTTAACCCTTATTTACCGGATTTACCCTTAACCATGGTAAATAAAATATTTACCGCAGTAATTATTCAAAATGTCTAAAAATAAAAGTTACCTATTTACACAATTTGAACATCCTGATTCCAAATATGGAATCCATTTTCATAAATTCAAAACACAGAAGTGGCAGAAATTAATTTAAAATTAATTCCCGCTGTCAAAACAAAAAGCGTGTTTTTAAGAGATAATAACTATCAAAAGATTGACACTTGTTTATGTTCGGTTTAATTGTAAAATTATGTCCAATGACCAACATTATATTAAATAGTAAAAATATATTCTAAATATATTTTAAAACCACTCAAATTCATAATTTATCACTATTAATTATTTTGATTAAAAAAGTTGTTTTTAATTAAAATTTAGTAATTTTCACTATTCATCAAAATATGAAAGTTATCCGAAAAGTACCAAAATTTCACCTTAGGATAAATTTGATATTCCGAATCCAAAAATGAAGTCCATTTTAAAATATAAAATATATATAACTTCAAAAAGTAGGTATTACTATTCATAACAGCTAGTTTGATTGGTTACGGTGTGTTAGAACTCGAAGTTGCGTACAACACACGCTACTGTTTTATTCAAAGGAAAGCGTACCGTGGAAGCTTGGGATGTTTCATTTTAAATTTTTTGATGTCTCCATTTAGTCAAAAAGTTTAAAATATTGTATTTAAAAAGGTTTCACTATCAAAAGTTGATAAAAGTGTAGTACTGAAAATGAATCTGTTCTTGCATTATGACTAAGAAACTCATAATATGGATTCTAAGATTATAAGGATTATATAAAGTTTAAAATTTAGTTAATACTATTCATGACCTCTTTTAATGGCTTTTTTTTGGTAAGTCATGGTGCAATTGAACTCAGTGTTGCGTGTAGTGCAAGTTATTGAATAACACACTATGAAATCTTGGGGTGTTACACTTTTAATTGATCCCAAACAGCTCTCTATTCCAAAAAACAAGTTGAGGCATCATCAAAAGAGGTGGATTTAAAATTTGAAAGGAATCCTTAGGTTGATCAGCAGGAAATATTTCCAACGCAGAACTATCCATGGCCACATCACAACATCAAACACATTTTTAGAAACCCAATGAAAATTAATCCAAAACCGAGCCACCAACATGATCTCATCACTAGATAGAACAAGAGTATGAATTCTAGATCACATAGAAGCTAACCAAAAAAACAACTCTTCTAAGACATATAAAAATCAAGCCACATAACCATTTGTTTTAAAAAAAAGTCCACAATTTTCAGCTCAAAACAATTTTGAAAAATCAAACTAACTTGTTGGGTTTCCACATTCACCAATGGTGTTTCATCAACTCTCACCCACATGAACATTTCCTTGCCACCCCTGGCACCCAACCACCATACCATATAGGCCATAATTCCAGATATAAATAAAACCATGCATGTGAGCACCCGTGAAAACACCAAAGGCTAAAATAAAACATCATAATTCAAAAAAACAATTTACCTTCAAAAGGAACACCAATCACCAAGTCAAAAAACATTTTCATATTTCACAAAAAAAACCACAATTAATTAAGAACCATTTTCTTAAAAACCTACCCCTTTTCATTTTTAAAAACTTTTTAAATAACCAACCACTCCAAACAACCCCTTCCCATTTTTTTTAAAAAAAATTCAGCAAGGTATATTTTCATAATCCGAGGTCCATTGAGAACAATACCGTTTGTAGTAAAACACCAACCGATCAAAACCAATTACCAAAAATAATTTATCCAATTCAAAAACTTTTTAACATCCTAAAATACACCATTTAAAAAAAATATCCAGAATCACTTTAAAATGATTCACAATTTCAAAACATTTTATTTCAACAAACCACAAGTTTAGATTATGGATAATCCAATCCCTTTAAATCATTTCTGCTTCCCTCCATATTTTTCACAAAAACACAACCTTCCAAAACCATTCTTATATTTAATTATTGAAAACCCCATTTTTTCACTTTTCAAAATCTAATATTTACATTAAAACCCATTTCCACAATTCTCACACAAGGATTTTAAAAACAAAAATTCAGAATTCAAGAAAGGTTCAAGAGACCCAAAAAAAAGGGAACTAGTGTCGGTGGGTGACTTGACCATATGGTTGGCGGCCATATTCCAAACACAACACCAACACAGAGAGACTTATTAGGACCATTCCCCAACTCCACATTGCTTGCCAGGCCCTGTGAGCTCACGAAGGCCATTAAACAGACTCCCCTTGTCATATCCCAATACCAAAAAATCAACTAGAACAATGGACACTAATAAAACCGGACTTCCATGGAAACCTGAGGATTAGAACAAGAAAGAGTTCACGACGCTCTTCTTGCACTTACCCCTCAAGTCCCAACAATCCTACTCCATCTACCTTGACATCCCCAAAATAACAAGGGCACTCTAAAAAGAAAGGTCCGCTAATAGCCGACCTCCTCTGATACCATTTTGTCACGAACCAGCCCGAGTCGACCCTGAACCGGTCACCCATTCCAGCTCGCGACAAGTCCCGATAGGCGTTCCCGATCCTCCCGGGATGGTGACAAGCACCAAGGGCATCAATAGAGTACACAAGGAAACGATTTCTCCCATATATAAAAAATCAAACAAACAGTGGAAATAAACGGACAGCCCAAAATGAATTTATATAAAAATTGAACTAAATATTATTTGTAAAAGAAACTAAAATAAGAACAAAACCAACAAATCTACTGAACAATCCCGATGAACAAATAACTCCATGTGACACTTCTGGTCACTCTCCAACACAATGATAAAATGTCGCCCAAGGTGATCGAACTAAAGATGAAACCTGCACAAGGGCTAAAAAAAAGAAGAAGACTATAGGCGTGAGTATTAAAACTCAGTAGGTTAGCCCGAAATTCTATTCCCAATGCACATTCCTTTAAAATAAAAGAAACATCAATTTATAGTTTTAAATTCTTGATTTGAAAGTATGTTTTTCAAATGAGGTTCCATGCTATAATAATTATCAGACAAAAACATGCATGTTTAATAAACAAAAATGCAAGTAACAATTCTTTTCAAAGAGGTGAAACTTCAAAATGAAAATAGTTTTCAAGAGGGCTAATTTAAAGAATTTTAACATTAAAATAAATAACAAATACTACTAAATTTACCAACCAAACACACCGTATGCCGACGGTGAGTACAAAATAGCCAATGAGCACTAGTCACAAGAATACCCCTATGCACTAGTTAGTTGTGAGCCCCAGGTACCTCGTATCTCGGTGAAAGTAACCATAATAAATATCTATTCTCGTGCACGATCCACTAGTAGGGAACATACCCATAACCTAGTGGTCCCCAATCATCATCATCATAGTTTAGTTAGTGTTGTCATCGTCAAACTTGCTACGTGAAACAGAGGCCAACCCCCACAGAATCACTAGCATACTAGTACACGTCCGCCCACCTAGATACCTGGGATTCCCTTTAGTTCTCAATCAAGTTACACATATTATAAAATACAAAATTCATATCCACATTCCATTCCAAAACCATAAAAAAAACATCCCATAATCTTTATTCACATTTCTTACACTAATCAACAAACCGCTAAATATTTTGGTAAAACAATTTCATGAAGTGTATTGAGGCTTTGCACATAAAACTCTTTCAAAATCACTATTTAAATTATAAACATACATCAAAACCAAACCAAATAATATTTGGCAGCCCAATAAACATTTAAAAAATTCATTTAATGGACCATAAAACAATCCCAATTGCACAACTTGTTATATACAAGTAAAACACTCCTTCATTTCTAGGAAATGCCAAACGAGACTTTAAACATTTTCTCAAAACTAACCTTTGATGAAGGTATGCATTTTAATTTTATTAAGGATATTTATAAACATTATTTACAGAAGAGAACCTCATTCATAAATCTTTTATAATACTCAGGTTACATATTCAAAACACAACCATTTTCATAAAGATGTGAAACGGTCCATTTTTGGGCAACTCGGGCCAAAATATGTTGTAAATCAAAACCCACTTGATTTTAAAAAAATATACAAATAGTAAATCCATATAAGTACCCAAAAATACCATTTATATTTCTTCCAATTCCTTTATAAATCCAAACAAATAACTTTTAAATCATACATCACACATAAAATCCAACCGGGCAATTTACCGAACACATGACATGCCCTTTTTAAACAAAACAATTTATTTTAAGTACATGAAAAGGAATAAAACACCAATTGAAAGCCATATTTTCATTCAATATACTGTAACATGTTAAAAATACCATAAAACAGATTATAAACCTCACAAAATATTTTCAAAAGATAACGGAACATTTAAACAAACACTTGTTGAGCACTTTCGTGGAAAAACAACACTACCTTTCACAAAACAATGATTAAACAACCACTTTGGACACCAAGAAAATTATCCAAAGGCTTAAAAACAATAATGAACATTTATATCAGTTTAGGAAAATATTAAAATGATGAAACTTGAATGATAAAGGCATGTGCAAGGGATATCCTACCTCAAATCTTTTGCGTAATTGAAACGCACACCTGAAATCACCTGCCGCGGGTTTATAAACCCTAAAATTATAAATAACAGAACTAAAAAAACATAAAACCCATAAAAAAACATTTTATAACAAAACCCTAGGTCGATCAAGACTAGGGTAAAATATAAAACCGAGAAATAATGAAAGGAGGGGGAAGAGGAAGAAGAAAGGAGAAGGAATCTCACCTTTCAACCTAGAAAACTCTTCGTCTTCCATTAGCTCTGAAGCCCTAGAGAAAAGGGAATGGCTTGAAATTTTTTTTAGAGGATCCTAAGGTCTGGAAGAACAAGGTGAAGAAGATTGGTGTCTAAAAGAGTACTAATTGATTGATTTATGAATGATAAAAGTTACCTTAGAAATTCTGGGAGATTTGAGGTTTCCTGAGCATTTTCGCTCTAATCCGAGACCCACATGAGCTCCAAATAGGTGAAATCTATTATGAGGGTTAGGATAGGGTTATTGTCTTAGAGGAGGAGGTGGAATCACCGAAAAATAGTAAAAAATTAAAAATATATAAATGAAACAAAATATGTTTTTAAAACAGGAAATGGGCCCATGGACTGGCCCAATACCGAAATAAGTAACCCAAATTCACCCAGCTTATGAATTTCTAATGGGTCCAAAAGGATAAATAAATTTTAATATATCAGTATATGATAAGTGGTAAGTTTAATGGGTGAAAAAGGATGAAAAAAAAGAGTTATAAAAGAAACAAATTCAGTTTTTAAAACTGGGAATGGGCTCACGATTGACCCAAATCATGAAGTAACCACCCTTTCTTCAAAAACTTCTAAACAAGCAATGGGGATCCCAAATTATGGTGGTTAGACATATATGAAACTTAAAAACTCAAGATTAATCTCATAAAATACCCATGAAAAGGATCGGGATTTCTAATGGGCCAGATCAATACAAAGATAGAAAAAAAACCGTGTGTGACACCCATGATGATGGTCAAATAAATCATTAATTCTTGGAAGAGGGTACTTGTTCTTCACTGTGATTCCGTTAAGTTCTCTATAATCAATGCATAACCACATTTATCAATCATTCTTCTTTACAAAGATAACATATGGTCCACAAGGTTACAAAATTTTCTAGATAAAACCCTTATCCAATAGATCTTGGATTTTTTTATTTAATTCATCCAACTCCTCATTTTCCATTATATATGGGGCTTTTGATGTCAGCTTAGATCCAAGCATAATTTAAATATATAAATCTATCTATATTTCATAGGGAGGTATAGGTAACTCCTCAAAAAATATATCAATGTATTCCTGAATGATGAGAACATTATATATTCATATACTTTCATATCCTTCTTTATCTTAACTGATCATATCCATAAAGAAGGCTATGGGTGGTTCTTCTAGACAAAGCCCAGGTCATGATATCTTTTTTTTTTAAAACTTTTCATTTTCTATTCAAGACTAATTACATTTCCTTAATTATAAATGTTTATATCAGTATTATACTTTGAGAGCCAGTCCATTCTGAGTATAATATCTAATTCTATCATGGGAATTACTACTATATTTACAATAAGTTTTTTCTCACTAAAGTGAATACTATAGTTTCAATACACTCTTGATGCTTGGATAATTCAACTTGGAGTCTTGACTAATAGTTCCACTTCTATATATTCAGATATTGGTTCTATATTATTTGAAAACTTGAAGGAAATAAAGGAATGCATAGAACTAGAATCAAACAAAGTAATTTATATCCTTGAGAGAACAATGAGAGTACCTGCCGACACATCATTTGAAGCTTCAACTTCATACACCTTGATAGAAAAACAATGACCTTGCTCCCTTATCCTATGATGAGGTTTATGGTGACTCCCATCCACTACCATTAGATTTTGACAGTGATTGTGAAAGTTCCCTTACTTTCCACACTAGATGCATTGGATTTTAGGTAGGGCCTTCACAATCTTCTTTTTTTCATTAGTGTTGATAAATTGAGGCTTCACTTAACTATGATAGTTTTCAGTGATGTGGCCATATCTTACACAATTATAACACTTCTCACCCCAGAGAAGGAAGTTCCCTAAATGCTTCTCCCCACATTTTTTTCATGTGGAAAGTTGAACTTTATTTCCTCTTCTTCCTTGGTCAAAGAACCTCCACAAGTTTGGATCCAAAGATATCTTCTTTTTATTCGATTTCTGAGACCACTGCATATCACTGAACACTAGTTCAACTTTCATTGAACTCATCATGATCTCATCATAGTTTTCATAGTATTGGTTGGAATGATTCTTTCTTAGCAGAGGTATTAACATACTAAAGAATCTATAAACCTTACCACTAGGATCCATGAAAAAGCCAGAGGTGTAATAGAAAATTCTTGTGAACTTCATCTCATAGATTCCCATAGATTCATTTTCCTACTCCTTTAGATGTAATAATTACTTATCTATTTTCATTCACATTAAATGAGGGAATTATTATTACAAAAAGATTCCCCTGAACTCACCCCACTTTATAGCTTCAATATACCCGCTTGGATTTGTATCATTGATCAACTCCCACCACTAATTACCTTCTCCCTCTAAGTGGTAAATATTCAAGATGACTTTCTCTTATTATAAACAATGGAGTACATAAAATATTTTTTCAATAGAGCTTATCCACTATTTATAAATCAATAGTTCAGTATACACACTAAATGATGGTGGTTGTTAACACATATAGGGCTCACCGGAAAGTTGTTCACTTCATGGTGAATCCATTATCTTTCCTTGATTCAAATTATTTATCATTACTCGAGTCAGTTGATTTATCATTCTCATAAAGGTTTCTATCCTGGATTCTATTGGAATGACGTCAGTCCCTAGTCCATTGCACTCACCATTTATGTGGTTTATCCTATTTCATTCCATTTTATAAAATAATAAAACCCTAGTGAGAAATGTGTTTCATTTAATAATCTAATAGTTCCAAGGAAAATTTTATGTAATATAAAATTATGCTTAAACATGTTATTCATTAAAAAAATTCTATAAATCCTTCAAAATGGTTCATAAAAATCTTATGATTAACCAAACATATCCCATAAGAGTGTCAAAATAGGAGTGTAGAAAGGCATTTTTTCATGCACCAGTTCTTGTTTGAGTCTATTTCAAATCATTGTTTTTGGGTTTTACTTCTAGATACATCTATTCAGGAGCCACATCCACTTGTTCATATCCAGAGATGTATTTTTTGTTCGGAAACCACTTAATATTTCATGAAAACACCAATAAGTTTTCCAATATTTAAACTTATACCTAAGATTCTTCCTAAAATTTAGAAATCCAAATTTTTAGAAATAACTAAACCATAATTTGATACCAACTATGGTATCCTGCCTTTTTATTACACAACTTTTCCTTACATTTTACAAATGGATGATCTTTTAATGTTTATTGTCTTTGAAATAAGGTATATAATACATGAAAATATGAAAATATTATTCTAATAAACTTTAATGGATTCATTATAGGTTTTTCATAAGTTAAATTATTTTATCTCATAACTTTGGGACATACATAAAAGGAAAGGGTGAGCAGGATTCCAGGTAAGGGTAAACAAGAGAAATAGTTTACTTCGAATCTTGAGGAATATCAATAAGAACTTGAGGAAATACATAAAAGCATGAGAAAGAGGAATATAATAATAATAAAAAAATAATCATAACATGGAAATGTAACTACAATATTTACTTTATAAATTCATAAGAATATCAAAAAAAAATCACTAAGGTTTCATAAAAAATACCATGGTTATTCATCAAGGTATTGTAAAACATGTCATATATAGAGATTAAATTATTTACACAATGAATTGGAGTGCTATAAGGGTGAACACATACTATGTAATAATTAATTTTATCCACACATATCATAATAAAAATTTCATAAATAACCCATGGAGAATAAAATAAATGAGTTTCATATCAAAATCATGGTGTTTTAGAAAGTGCCTAAAATTAAGATCCTTTTGTCATTTTAAACCCATGGAAAATGAAGGAGGGATTAATGTAAGTTAATACTAGAATTAAATAGATAATTTTTAAATCTATGTGAATTAAGAAAGATAAGAAATAGGATTTGTTATTCAAAAAATAAAATAAAAAAATTTCTTGTGAAAAAAAGAGAAATTTTGAGACGTAAAATCGACAACATAATGGGTATAAAATGTGGTTTTAGAAAACATTAAAAAAGAAATAGTACAAGGGTATACCAATCATAAAAGAATATTAATAAGTGAAATAGATAGAATAAAATGGGAAGGGGAACATAGTATGTAAATTTAAAAAAAATACCACGTAAAAAGGAAACTTAGACGGAAAAGAGAAGTTGAGATTTCCTTACCTTGAAGAGTGACTCCTAAAACATGAAGATCAGGACCTTGGGGATCGAGGAAACATTTGGAAGATTCATTTTGAGGACTCCTTGGGAGTTAATAATATCATATATTCATGGATAATTAATGGGGAATTTAATTAAATGAAGAAATGTGTTGTTATATATAGAAAAAGTGAGAGTTTTTTATAAGTTTCCTTGGACACCTTAGTAGTCGTATCTACAAAACCATGGACTTGTTCATGTTATTTTACCATTTTATTTTCCAATTAGTAAAATATTATCATATTTTAATAAATAATAGTAAACCATAATTTTATATTAATAATTAAATCATTACGATGTCATTAAACATACTAGAAAACTCAAACTGTATTTTTTCTATTCATGAAAAACAAAAGTATTTTATAAACTTTTTATCAATTTAATATAACCTAATATCGACGTCCTAATTTAAAAAATGAAATTTATTTTATTATAATAAATCTATAAATGTGATAAATTTAACTTTTAACTATAAAAATACTTATTTATTGAAAATAATAGCGGATAGAAAACGCGTAGTAAATTTTTTGACACCTGAAAAAAAATAAATTTATTTTATCATTTATAATTAAAAAGAATTGTTTTTATAAAAATATTTAATTATATTAAAAATAAATAATAAAACCTTAGTTGATTACAATAATTTATATCTTTATAAAAAGTACAATTTTTACCCAAAAAATAAATTTATCAAATTCCATCAAAATTTTTAAGAAAAACTATTCTTAAAATAGAAATGATGAAATAAATATTTTATTTAAAAAAAGGGATTACATTTTAATGAACTAGGTCTTTGAAAAATAACCCCTTGTAAAATATTCATATGACTTAAGGGTAAGGTGTACGCTGGTTATAGATTCTTGGAGTGTCTCAGATAACATTTCCCGAGTGGTAATCTCTACTAACTTGAACTTCTCCCCTAGGTGATATCATTCAAGATTAACATGTTGAAACTAGATTTGGGATTGGTCAAGATAGAAGCCCAAATATTCTACCTCCCTCTCAAGTAATGAAAAATTGGTTTTTTACAAAATGAATCTACTAAAAGAGGCTATCAATTATTCTTTCTGTATTAATTATCCACTATCATTTCTATTTATAATACTAATTATAACATTACAATTATTTTTTAGAGTATTATTTCCAATGGTCATATTGAACAAAAAAATAACGGTTGAAACCCACATGTATCATTTAAATTATAATCACTACATTATTAAGGTATATAGTTTTTTCTAGTAAAAAATAATATAACACACATTTTCAAGAAACAATTATCATTCAAAAAGTTTGGGTCATTATACATGATGTGTTCCATGTACCTCTCCTGAGGAAGTACATACCTGATCCATCATATGTACTAAAATCATATGTTTTACTTCTATAGAAAGATATTTCTTATAAAGAAAAACTATAATATATTATAGATCATAGATATAAAGTTCTATTATACAAGACCACTCAAATGGTCAATTTTTATTTTTGCAAAACCACTTTCTTGAAGAAGCTACAAGGGATCCTAAGGATTTAATAAGACAGAAGCATTCTCAGTTGTTTATACCAAAGTGATGTATTTTTGGGAGGAATTAATTTTAAGGGGGTATAATGTAACTCCAAAATAATTTTTTATGAGATATTTATCTTTAAATAATTTTATTTCTTCGATATATTTCACTAAACATAACACAGAGTTTAACTGAATCATGTTATACTATTAAAATATTATTATTTAAAATGATAGTTATTGTCTAGTTGTTAGATTTCCAAGTATGAATAATACATAAAAAAATTATAAAATATTTACGGTTATATTTTTATAAATTTGACTTATTTGTTATCTATTGATTATAAATGAAAAAACCATTTGAAAGAAAAAAGGAAATGTTTTTTTTCTTCAAAAAAACAGTTTTCATTCACGTAATGCATTTTTATCAAAATAAATTAATCTAAAAACTAATGGATAATGGTTCAAATAAAATTTAAATATTATTTAAATTATAAAATGTTATAAATATTCATAAATTATTTTTCTAGGCATATGATAATAATAAATCCAGTTTTATGCTTAAAAATGCAATTTTTCTTCTAAAAAGTAGTTTTTTTTACATTTTTTAATGTAATTTTAAATTAATTTCTACCATTTCTAGGTATTTAATTAGATAAAATTAAATATATATTTATAATTATGGATTTAATTTTTTTTAAATATCCCCTTTTTGTTTTTGGTCAATATTAATATTATTTGTGGTAAAATTTATCACCCCTTTAAAGGGAAAATCTGATTAATCTAGGTTTTAAACAAGTGATATGGCTATAATGTTTTTATATTAATTAATATTGTGGGAATATAATTTTACCCTTATCACCATAGTATCTAAATGTATTATTTTAATGGAAAATTTTCCATGAAAATGATTAATATATTATTTAAATCAAAGAAAGTTACAAAATGTCACTCTCTTAGTTTTAAATCCCTAGTATGTGTTTATATAGAAAAAAGTAGTTAGGATTGATTATTAATATTAATTTTTCAAATAATTAAATTATATTCATTATGTTAATTGTTTTATAATTTTTAGGTATTATATATTTACCTTAAATTCTTACACAACACCAAAAAAAGATTTATTTAATTAATAAAGAAATAAAATAAATGATTTTAAATATATTAAAAGAGATATAATTTGAGTAATTTATAGTTTTACATGAATTTTATGTACAAATATGACATATTTGTGTTTTTTAGGGATTATATTTGAATTCAAAAAATTTATTTATGTATTTTAAGTAAAAAAATGAATAGTGTCAAAATTGATAATAATGATATTTTATCAAAATAGTATTTTACTAAATTATTTAAAAATCATAAAAATCTTGAAAAAAATACAAGATAGATATGATATAGTCAAAAATTTCATGTATTGGACATTTATGGGGAAATTTTCACCTTATAAGAAAAAATTTCTACCATTTAATATTGAAAAGATTTTTATTGTAGTTAAAATTAACATTGGCTAACTAAGGGTCAATCAAAATGATGAGGTTTAAAATGACACAAAGAATTATATAAACTCTATTTGTTGATGGTATTAAAAACCCTATCCAACTTTATATTAAAATACCTTTCTATTTGGAAGAATTTTACTAGAGAATTAATTTATTATAATTTATACTTTTGTGAAATTTCAAAAGTGATCCTCACCTCAATTATAAAAGGGAACCCCATTCCTCACATATTTACACCACATTGAACGTTCTAGATTAAAATATATATACCAATTACTCGTATAAACTTCCATATCCACATTATATAGGTTATGGTTTTTCTAAAATACCAACCCTAGATCCCTTTAGAGGATATCTAATGGAGCCGTTATAAAGGAGATGTAATCACCTTACCTGATCACTTTATTTTATACTCTTATTTACCTAGTATAAATCTATGGTATTTATCAAAAAATTATAAATTAAATATCTTAAATATGATGAAATGTTTTTATTATTATGAAAACATCATTATATACCCACTTTACCATCAAATGAGAAGAGAAAGTATCGCTTGTGCATCCGTACGACTTACCATCTCCACATAGTGATACAATTAATTTTTCATCACCATATTTTATGGATGGATATTATGATGGTTTTAATGTTTATAAAGGTATTTATGAAACAATTATACTTATTTGATGATAATATCATGCCAAAATTCTTACTATCCAATGCATTGGGTAAATATTGATATGTCATGAGATAAAAATGACTAGAATGGTAAGTGAACCCTATTAAGTAAGATACTATGTCCACTATGATAGTCTTGGGAGTGAAAATTAACTAATAATATGGTTTATAAAGTGATACCATTCCAATATTATATCCATGTAATTTATCCTTGACTACTATGAAAATTATTTTCTATGCTTATGTGTATGCCACAAATCAATGTATTGTGTCAATGTTAAGCGTTCATAGTTTAGGTTCTTTGATTCCATTATGATTCATGTATTATAAACTAACAATATTTATGACATGACTTAAGATTATGATATGTGATATGAAGTTTATGGTTTTTAATTGTTAAGATAATTTTATTATACCCTTATAATCATGTCATGCTTATGTGATCATTGATATCTCTTTTGTTTATCCTTACCGAGAATATAAGATCACCATTTTATTATATTTACTTTCCATAGTTTATGAATAAATGTATTAATTATGATATTTTCAAGAATGGTTTTAGTTATGAAGAATTAATTGGGAGGCGATGTATATATTTTATGAACAAGTTTCTTTTGTTTCCAAGTTTCCAAGGATACTAGACCTAAAATATTCTGATGTGGATAAAAATGTTATGTAATGAATATTCATCTATTAAGATGTAATATCTATGTATGAAAATTATGGTTTTCTATATTCAATTTTAAATGAATCTAGTAATCATAATTTATAAATGTCTCACCATTACATCTCATGATATTCCCTTTACATGTATACATGCTTTTAATGATTTAGTTTGAAATTATATTTCTTCCACTAAATAATCACGACCAAACCATATTGATGTGTAACTCTTTACACAAATATTATACTATATTACTGACACAAATTAAAATCTAAATATATTCATACAAAACTAAATTCATCCCATGTATAAGTTACATGAAACCCTTTTATGTAAATGATTAAAATCATATGAAACCAACAATACTCACAAGATTTAGGTTGGAGTGACATATAACCAACCTCAAATTTTACATACATGGCATAAGCCTCCCTAAAAGTGAGCAGTTTGACCCAAACTTCTTCAACCCAATGATACTTTACTCAACAGAGACCTCAATTTCATTATAATTCAAAAACAAATATGTATAAATGATACTTAACCATTAAATTCAATATCATAACCTAGTAAAATCCAAAGTCAATTTAAAATAAAACTAAATCAATTATCATACCTTGAATGTGACTCCTTATATACATGAATGAAAATTTATAGATGCATTTTAACTATTTATTCAAATTCATACATCTATTCATAATATAAACAATTTATTTCTATGAACATAATAGGGAATAAAATAAATGAATGAATAATTAATATATATATATATAAATAATTATAAACACTCTAATTTAGCATGACTTATGGATATTCCAATAATAGATAAATATAAATAGTTTAGATTTTATTCGAAATATGAATTACTTCACATTATTCATTATATATCACTTACTTTAATATATGATATTTTATGAAATATAAACATTTTATATTCTAAATATATTATGTAAACAATTTACATAATTTGAATGTCACATATATTTAATATTATTTAAACCTTGACCATATCATATATCAAGACTCCTTTTGATATGGTTTAAATAAATTCCTCAAATAATACATTTTTTATTACAAAGATTCAATTTAAATAATTATGAAAAAATCATATTTTTTATAATAAACCTTATATTGTAGGATTATTTTTTAATTTATTAACATTTTTAAATTAACTTATGATTTCCATATAAACACATTATATAAAAATTATAATCTATGCCATATAATTCTAATAAGTCATTTTATTATTAAAATTTAATATTATTGGATATCTATTCATTAAAAATTTCATAAAAATTTAATAATTAATTTTAAAAAATTTATAATTAATGAATTTATAAATATTTTAATAAATTAAATTAATGTCCTAAAATACCTTTAAATATTATTTAAAAACATTTTATAAACCCTTTTAAGTAATTTTAAATTGAAATTTAGAAAAATTAAATTTTACTTGTTATCATATTTTATGACATCAATGTGTTGTAATATATGATTTTTTTCATTTTATATTGAATTTTCTGATAGATAATGACCTGAAATGACATACCCCTTCAGTGATAAGAAATCATAGTTTATAATATATGATATATAGTTTCAATGAAATGATCCTCTATTTTACAAACACGGAACAACACCATAGTTTCTTAAAATATCCCCATGCTATATGATATGAAATGAAAAAACCAAAAGATTACACTGTGTCTTCCCTTACGTTATCTCATATCATATGGAGTGGCCTAATCCTAACTTAAGATATCATATATTTTAATACCCATAACACTTAAAAATTTTAATTGTATTCAATGATTTCAAATATGATATGAAAAATTATATCTTATTTCTTTATTTTTAACATTATTTAAATAATAAAAACATGTGGTGAAGCTTTGTACCATTTTTGGGTTTCTAAGGATAGAAAAATACTCATTTAAGGAAGCATAATTGATTAGAAATCTCTTTTCCCAGGACCAACAATGCATGAAACCCAAAAACATGAAAAATTAAAATTAATAGCTTTACATATCATTCACCATTTATAGACACTACGCCTTGTACTTCAATATTCCTGGTTGATAAAGATCACTAAAGAACAATAAAAAAGTCCTCGGTCCATGGTGTATCCAGGAGTTGATATGAATCACCCAACATTCAATAATGATATTCCTTCATCCATAATATTCTAGTACCGCATGAGAAAATGGAAAATAATTAAAATAGATTCAAGTATGATAGATAATAGAAATGAATCAATGATAGGATTGAACAATAACCATGTCATGGTGGATACCCTTTTATATAGTTCTCAAGACATTCCTAATTTTTCCATGAATTAACTCATACATTATGAAACATATGATCTATTTATGTGGTTAATAAACCCTTTTTAACCCTCAACTATTATGATTCTATATAAAATCCCATTATTCCTTTAATGTACTCCTTTATACATGTTTTATTTCATCCTCTTTGTATGTGTATGTCTGTGGGATTCTCGATGATGGAGTGACTTCTAGGAAAATAACCTAAACTTTGTTAATTTATAGTGGTTTGGATTAATGGGTTTTTTGATACCCCATTCCATAAAAGAGTCCAAAAATATGACAAAGGGAATCCATTAGAATGAAAAGGGGGGAAATAAATGAAGAAAAGTCAAGATTTTCAATGGCATGAGTTTTTGGTCTCCCAAGTCTAGCAAAAAATATGCCAGCGCGCAACCCACTTGCATGTCCCGATATGTCACGCGGCCCACTTGAGTGCCCCCATATGTCGTGAAGCCTACTTGCGTGCCCAACTCATTTCATCGAAGGTCACTTATTTACCTATAAATAGACCCTTGGGGCCCTCATTTGTACGGACGAATTTCCTTGAAGCCTAATTGCTGCTCTGGTCGCCTTATTACTTCACCCTAGTCCTCTGAAACTTTCAAGGTATCTATTAAACACATTGAGTAGAAGATTTAAGGTAGGATCATTTAAGTCCTTTTTAGTGTTTTAAAACCATAACACTTGTGCGGCTAAAGTGACCAACCTCCCCAAGTTAGAAATACTTGCACACTGCCCATTCCTCTCACAAGATCTTGAGCCCCCTACTTCTTGGATCACTTGTGAATACTCTTTAAGGCTTGACCAAGGTCTTTCAAAAGTATTACCATATAGTTTGTTCATCGCCTAAGTGAGCATAAGGTCTCCCAAGCCTACTTTCACACCCTTACTTGCATGCCCTTCCCTACTTGGGATCCCCTCCTTTATTCACTTAATTTCTTCACTCTCTTCAGTCTACAAGCCATAAAGCCTTCATCAAAGCCATTCATGGAAAGGATTATTCTTCATTGGATCCCTTATCTGAAAGATATTCTATTGAAACCTCCACCCAAACCTCTTGACTTATCAAACCTTTGGGATAGTCACATCAGTGTGTCTCCTATTTGGGTTTGTATATCCACAATCATAGGTTTCCCACATTTTTTTACAATGGGGTTAGTATTTATGGAGTGTTTGTGGGATTGTATATCAACATTCAAAAGGTCCTGTCTCCCAAAAACAGTCTTGGGATGTTCCTGGTTTGGAGGAGTGTTGGGTGCTGGCCTCTCCCTTCTTGAAGAGATGACCCGAAACCTCATGTCTCTGGTAGGGGAAGATACGGTTCATACCTTCATTTCCTTTTAATGATAAAGGAGAAGTATCCCTCCCCTACTATGATCAATTTTTGGGAAACCATACTAGCGTAATCCCCTAGATTTTCTTGCAAAAGGTGGTATCATTGATCCTCCTCTCTTCTTCGATGCCAAAGACCAAAGGGGAGATGGGCACATGGACTCTTGTTATCCTTTCCCTCTCTCGTTGCACTTTGTCTCCATGGGCATCCATCCTGGTGTAATCCCCTAACCTTCATCCCTTATTTCTTCCATTGGACCCTTTTCCAATGTGAAGGGAACATAGGGAAGGCTCGTCGCCTCGCCCTCTTCCACGGTCGCCTCGACCTCGTTCACCTTGGACACCATAGGTGCGCCCTCTTCCACCAGCGGAGGAGGGAAAATTTTAAAGTGTGAATGACTTTGTTGAATCTTTGAAATCTTCTTGTTTCACACACTGAGCATGACTCATATGGAGTTATATATTTTTCATGGTCACAACATTATCACAATAGAAGGAACTATGAGAACTCAGATTCTTGTTCAAACTAGGATATATATGAAGCTATTTTAAGGGCCCTAGCTCACTAGACACCCTCTTTAGAAAATCCAACACTAATTCCTTTAATCTGTGTATCCTCCTTATGGATAAGCCTCAAATTAAACCCTTAAGTCACAAAGGCATCCTTTTTAGAAAGTTAGCCCAAACTCATCTCTCTCAAAAGACCATACTATCCTATGAGACAAATAAGACTATGCGGGCTTTGATTCCCATCTATATGGGATAAGTAGGAATCCTCTTTGAGGTTCAAACCTAATAGCCTAAATCAAACCTATTCTCCTTGGTCCAAATTACCAATAGGGTCTGATCCTACTTGGAAACCCATATCCTTTCCATGTTCCTTGGGTTTCTTTAGTATAAGTCCCACACTTAGTTTTGACCAAGCACCTTCCTCTTAGAGGTCCATATCACATGACCATAAAAGGTATGATGTGTCCCATTAAGCGGCACTGAACTAAAAGGGTTCTGATCCCTTTCACAAGTATACATAGGTCACCTATTTTATGGGCATGATCCCAAATAAAATGAAACCTTCATCTCCCTAGATGATAATAAATTCCAGAGTGCCCCACTGTGTGGCTTAAAAACTAGTATTATCACAACAATGATTAAAAGAATCTCTGAGAAGTATATTAGAGAATACCATTGATGGAAAACCTTGAATAAATATGAATATTTCCATTAATGAAAAACCTTTAATGCATACTGATGAATATAAATTTTACACATGTTAATAAGTGATTGTAAATTCCAAGGGATACTTATGACATACTTGGTGAATTAATAAGGATTCATGAAAATATCTTAAATTTTCAAAGAGAGTCCCAAAGTAGACAATAAGTCCCCCCAATAGGGTGTGATGGGTCTGGCACGACTAGAAAAATGACATATAGACACCGATCAATAGCCATACTTTAATTTATCTGTGGCTATAGTTAAGATAAAACCACGAAGATATTCTCCCTCGTTGCAACAGCTCCCTCTAATTTTGCTCTCCCACCCTCACGCTCGGGTTTCCACTTTCCTCTCCCACCCTCGCGCTTGTGATTTCCTCTCCCACCCTCATGCTCGGGTTTCCTCTCCCAAAACCCATATCCTCGGTAGATATTCACCTGATCGATTCTCCCTCATCAGATCCTCACTGGCTTCTCCTTTGCAGTTCCTCCATCCTTCTTCAGCTTCTACATTTTTAGTTCCTCCATCCCTCACACATTATTTGGGAATTCCTCCTACTTTTGGTGCATCGGCCAGTGCTTCCCCTCTTCACGGTCAAGCTCCCCATCCTCCACGCGATCAAACTTCCCCTCTTCGCGATTGAGCTCCCCTCTTCTATCATTCATTGTTTCACTTGAGGAACGTTTGATTATGGATATTTTCAGAGTTTCTAAAAATTTTGGGTGAAATTGGCAGTCTATTTCAGTTCATTGGTTTGGGTTTATTTATGAATAGACGAGTGGGAAGTGATTAGTGGTCAAATTTCACAGGTTGTTTTATCGGAGCTATTTTGGTTTCGTTTCTCTGTCTATTTTATTTTTGGATTGTTGTATCAGCCTTTTTTATCCTATTATATTTTTGTATATTCTTTCACATTGTTTTATTTCAGTTGAATCTATATCCTTTTATGGAAATTTTCTTATACCATGTTTGTAAGGATTTTTAATTCTTTTTTCCATTTTTTGTTTATTCTCACATTAATATTCATGGTAGAAATCATTCCCAAAAGGGTTTTCTCAATACCCATTTACTAGTATCTAGCTTGGGGGTATCAGGAAACCCCTATGGGCTAGTGGTGGGTTAGGTTATGTGTCTATTAAGATGGTATCTCCATGATAGTTCATTGTAAACAGTATTAGATCCTATGATTAAGTATAAGGACCTTGGTTCTCCAATCCATCTCTTGTTATTTAGGGAAATTGGGTATTATTTGTCATCTGGACTTTGTTGGTTGGTCATGAGTGGGTTCTTAGTCAACACCTTTCATAATGACACATGAGTTTCCACGATTAGTGAGGTTTGAGTTATGAATTTAGAATTTTACTAGATTTTTTTTGATGATGTGAAAATCATCATTTTTATTGTGTGAGTTACCTTAGGTCTCAGAGTAAATTTTTTCATGGGAAAAAATTTGTTCAATGGCATTATGTTAGTTCACATGGTCGGAAAAAATTTGTTCAATGGTTTAGAACCATTGGGAAAAGAGATATTTACCAATGGTTCAATGAACCGTTGGTAAAAACTTCTTTAGGATTATATGCCAACAGTTTTAAACCGTTGGAATATCCTATGCTGCAAATTGCAGCAGCCTGCAATTTTCACAGCCCCTCTCCATCAGGCCCCTCTCCATCAGGCCTCATTTTGACCTCATTTTCAATCCAATTATTGTACCTGCAATAAAATAAAACATACATATACAATTACGAACAAATTCATACAGATTTAACATATAATGGATCCTGAAACTATACACATCCATAATTAAATTAGAATTCATAACGTAATTATAAACGTACATAATTCATATAGAATTCAATTTAAAATTTAGATGACAATTATATGTGGAATCCAAAATTCAATTCATAATTTGATCGGTTTTTTCTATACCATATATTTTTACCTCAAATGATGTCCATTTTAAACAAAATACATACACCTGAAGTGATACCGGACACACTGCACCTCATATTGAGGCGGGGTTGACTCGTACACGTCACATTTGACCCATGGATCGTTGTGCTAAAGTATCGACACAATCCGAATGTGTTTGGTCGGTTTTCCATATGCCAGTTGATTTTTTTCACTTAAAATCACGTCCTTTTGAAACAAAAGACGGACACTATGAGTGGTGCTGACCACACCGCATCTCCAATTGAGGCGGGGTTGATTCTTACACATCACATATGACCCATGGATCTTTCTCCTAAAGTTTAAATGGAAACCGAATGCGTTTGATTGGTTTTCCGTATGTACTTAAAATGTTGTCCATTTTAAACAAAAAAGTGACACTTAGACTAATCTTGACCACACCGCGACTCAAATTCATCCCGGGTTGGCTCTTACATGATACATATGACCCATGGATCGTTGTGATAAATTATCAAAAGATTCCAAATGTGTTTGGTCAGTTTTGCGTATGCCAGTTGTTCTTTTCATTTATAATCATGTCCAGTTTAAACAAAAGAGACAGAGTTAGAGCGGTGTTGGCCACACCGCATCTCGGATTAAGACGGGGTTGAATTGTACACGTCACATATGACTCATGGATCTTTGTGTTAAAGTATCGATAGAATCCAAATGTGTTTGGTCATTCTTCCGTATGTCAGTTGATGCCTTTCACTTAAAATGACGTCCTTTTGAAACAAAAGACGGACACTTTGAGTGGTGTCAGCCGCACCGCATGTCGGATTGAGGCGGGGATGATTCGTACATGTCACATATGACCCATGGATCGTTCTCCTAAAGTTTCAACGGAAACCGAATCCGTTTGGTCGTTTTTCCGTATGTACTTAAAATGGTGTCCATTTTAAACAAAAGAGAGACACTTAGACTTATCCTGGCCACACTGCGACTCGGATTCATCCCGGGTTGGCTCGTACACGTCACATATGACCCATGGATTGTTGGGATAAATTATCAACAGATTCGGAATGCGTTTGATGCTTTTCACTTAAAATGACGTCCTTTTGAAACAAAAGACGGACACTTTGAGTGGTTCCGACCACACCACGTCTCCGGATTGAGCTGAAACCACCGTGCAACATTATAATTATTATTCGTGACGTGTACGCACAGACGGAACATCAATCGGACGTGTGGTTTGCGCGGTACGACTCAATATTCGTGTTTTAAGTGATGTGTGCGCTTCGTAAACGCGCGTGAGGGGGGTCCAAACGGGCCGAACGAAGTTGGAATGGCCTGAAATCAGAAGAAAAATACGGGAGAGTGATTTATGAAGTGGTCGAGCAGACGGCACGTCAATCGGACGTGCCGTGTGCCCGCGGTGACCGACAACGCAGTTCTGGTGTCATAAACGGCCAAAACGGGCGTCCAACGGTCAAATTCATAGCGGACAACCTCATATTGAGCTGAAACCACCGTGCAACATTCTAATTATTATTCGTGACGTGTACGCGCAGACGACACGTCAATCGGACGTGCGGTTTGCATGGTACGGCTCAATATTCGTATTTTAAGTGATGCGCGCGCTTCGTAAACGCGCGTGAGGGGGGTCCAAACGAACCGAACAAAGTTGGAATGGACTAAAATCAGACGAAAAATACGGGTGAGTGATTTCTGAAGTGGTCGAGTAGACGACACATCAATTGGACGTTCCATGTGCCCGCGGTGACCGACAACGCAGTTCTGGTGTCATAAACGGCCAAAACGGGCGTCAAACGGTCAAATTCATAGCAGACAACCTCGGATTGAGCTGAAACCACCGTGAAACATTCTAATTATTATTCGTGACGTGTACGCGCAAACGGTACGTCAATCGGACGTGCGGTTTGCGCGGTACGGCTCAATATTCGTGTTTTAAGTGATGCGCGCGCTTCGTAAACGCGCGTGAGGGTGGTCCAAAAGGGCCGAACGATTTCGGAATGGCCTGAAATAAGACGACAAATATGGGTGAGTGATTTATGAAGTGGTCGAGCAGATGACACGTCAATCGGACGTGCCGTGTGCCCGCGGTGACCGAAAACGCAGTTCTGGTGTCATAAACGGCCAAAACGGGCGTCAAACGATCAAATTCATAGATGACGACCTCAGATTGAGCTGAAACCACCGTGAAACATTATAATTATTATTCGTGACGTGTAAGCGCAGACGGCACGTCAATCGGACGTGCGGTTTGCGCGGTACGGCTCAATATTCGTATTTTAAGTGATGCGCGCGCTTCGTAAACGCGCGTGAGGGGGGTCCAAACGGGACGAACGAAGTTGGAATGACCTGAAATCAGACGAAAAATACGGGTGAGTGATTTCTGAAGTCTTCGAGCAGACGGAACGTCAACTGGACGTGCCGTGTGCCCGCGGTGACCGACAACGCAGTTCTGGTGTCATAAACGGCCAAAACGGGCGTCAAATGGTCAAATTCATAGTGGGCGACCTCGGATTGAGCTTAAACCACCGTTAAACATTCTAATTATTATTCGTGACATGTACGCGCAAACGGTACGTCAATCGGACGTGCAGTTTGCGTGGTACGGCTCAATATTCGTGTTTTAAGTGATGCGCGCGCTTCGTAAATGCGCGTGAGGGTGGTCCAAACGGGCCGAACAATTTCGGAATGGCCCGAAATCAGACGAAAAATACGGGTGAGTGATTTCTGAAGTGGTCGAGGAGACGGTACATCAATCGGATGTCCCGTGTGCCCGCGGTGACCGACAACGCAGTTCTGGTGTCATAAACGGCCAAAACGGGTGTCAAACGGTCAAATTCATAGCGGACGACCTCAGATTGACCTGAAACCACCGTGCAACATTCTAATTATTATTAATGACGTGTACGCGTAGACGAAACGTCAATCGGACGTGCGGTTTGCGCGGTACGGCTCAATATTCGTGTTTTAAGTGATGCGCGCGCTTCGTAAACGCACGTGAGGGGGGTCCAAACAGACCGAACGAAGTCGGAATGGCCTGAAATCAGACGAAAAATACGGGAGATTAATTTATGAAGTGTTCGAGCAGACGACAACTCAATAGGACGTGCCGTGTGCCCGCGGTGACCAACAACGCAGTTCTGGTGTCATAAACGGCCAAAACGGGCGTCCAACGGTCAAATTCATAGAGGACGACCTCAGATTGAGCTGAAACCACCGTACAACATTCTAATTATTATTCGTGACGTGTACGCGCAGACGGAACGTCAATCGGACGTGCGGTTTGCGCGGTACGGCTCAATATTCATATTTTAAGTGATGCACGTGCTTCGTAAACGCGCGTGAGGGGGGTCCAAATGGGCCGAACGAAGTCGGAATGGCCTGAAATCAGACGAAAAATAAGGGTGAGTGATTTCTGAAGTGGTAGCAGATGGAACGTCAATTGGACATGCCATGTGCCCGCGGTGACCGACAACACAGTTCTGGTGTCATAAACGGCCAAAACGGGCGTCAAACGGTCAAATTCATAGCGGGAGACCTCAGATTGAGCTGAAACCACCGTGAAACATTCTAATTATTATTCGTGACATGTACGCGCAGACGGCACGTCAATCGAACGTGCGGATTGTGCGGTATGGCTCAATATTCGTGTTTTAAGTGATGCGCGCGCTTCGTAAACGCGCGTGAGGGTGGTCCAAACGGGCCGAACGATTTCGGAATGGCTTGAAATCAGACGAAAAATAAGGGTGAGTGATTTATGAAGTGGTCAAGCAGAAGGCACGTCAATCGGACGTGCCGTGTGCCCGCGGTGACCGACAACGCAGTTCTGGTGTCATAAACGGCCAAAACGGGCATCCAACGGTCAAATTCATAGCGGATGAGCTCAGATTGAGCTGAAACCATCGTGAAACATTCTAATTTTTAGTCGTGACATGTACGCGCAGATGGCACGTTAATCGGACGTGCGGTTTGCGCGGTACGACTAAATATTCGTGTTTTAAGTGATGCGTGCGCTTCATAAACGCGCGTGAGGGGGGGTCCAAACGGGCCGAACGAAGTCTGAATGGCCTGAAATCAGACAAAAAATATGGGAGAGTGATTTCTGAAGTGGTCGAGCAGACGGCACATCAATCGGACGTGCCGTGTGCCCGCGGTGACCGACAACGCTGTTCTGGTGTCATAAACGGCCAAAACGGGCGTCCAACGGTCAAATTCATAGCGTACGACCTCAGATTGAGTTGAAACCACCGTGAAACATTCTAATTATTATTCGTGACCTGTACGCGTAGACGGCACATCAATCGGATGTGCGGTTTGCGCGGTACGGCTGAATATTCATATTTTAAGTGATGCACGCGCTTCGTAAACGCGCGTGAGGGGGGTCCAAACGGGCCGAACGAAGTCGGAATGGCCTGAAATCAGATGACAAATACGGGTGAGTGATTTCTGAAGTGGTCGAGCAGACATCACATCAATCGGACGTGCCGTGTGCGCGCGGTGATCGACAAAGCAGTTCTGGTGTCATAAACGGCCAAAACGGGCGTCAAACGGTCAAATTCATAGAGGACGACCTCGGATTGAGCTGAAACCACCGTGAAACATTCTAATTATTATTCCTAACGTGTACGCGCAGACGGCACGTCAATCGGATGTGCAGTTTGCGCGGTACGGCTCAATATTCGTGTTTTAAGTGATGCGCGCGCTTCGTAAACGCGCGTGAGGGTGGTCCAAATGGGCCGAACAATTTCGGAATGGCCTGAAATCAGACGAAAAATACGGGTGAGTGATTTATGAAGTGGTCGAGCAGACGGCACGTCAATCGGACGTGCCGTGTGCCCGCGGTGACTGACAACGCAGTTCTGGTGTCATAAACGGCCAAAACGGGCGTCAAACGGTCAAATTCATAGCGAACGACCTCGGTGTAACACCCCGAGCTTCCATGATACGCTTCTCATTCAATAATGCAATAGCTTGCATTGTATGAAACGTCGAGTTCTAAAACACCGCGACTAATCAAAGTAGCCGTTATGAATAGTAATAACCACTTTTTAAAATTATAGAAATTTAATATTTCAAAATGGACTTCATTTTTGGATTCGGAATATCGAAATTAGCCTATGTTGAAATTTTGGTATTTTTCTGAGAACTTCTAATTTTTTATGAATAGTGAAAAATACTTAAAACAACTTTTTTAATCAAAATAATTTATTGTGATAAATTAAACTATTTAGTGGTTTTAAAGTATAATTAGAATATATTTTTACCATTTTATCCAATGGTGGTCATTAGAATTAATTTAACATTGAAATTGGACATAAACAATTGCCAATCTTTTGATATAAATTGTTTCTTAAAAACACGCTATTTGTTGTGAAAGCGGGAATTAATTATAAAATTAACTAATGAAACTTATATGTTTGGAATTTTGTAAAATAGACATCATTTTTGAATTCGGAATATCAATTATAGCTTAGGGTGAAATTTTGGCATTGTTCTGAAAGACTTCAATTTTTGATGAATAGTGAAACCACTAAGTGGTAGTTAAATAACTGATTTTTCTTTTAAATGAAATATTACCACTTCTGTGATTTGATTTTCAAAAATCCGACATACGTGGTTGTCATTAAGAAGTAAAATGTGGTTCAATGAGATTAAAATAATTTTTTGGTGAATAGTAACTTTTAAGTTCTTAATCGCGATTAGAGGTAATTAGTGTAGTTTAAGGTAAAAATAATGTTTTCATAATATGAGATGAGCTTGAAACTTGTCCTACTCCTATTGGATGAGTCATGGCAGACCAAGAAAACCCATGAGTCAACTTGGGGACCCCATGGAGCCACTTTAGTTGGAAAATGACATTAATATATATTTATTAAATTGATACAAACATGAGTTGTTTTACTAAAACAGTTTTTAAGTGGGGTTACACAAGTCCAAATTTTGATTATAAATATTCATTAGAAAGATAAAACTATTTCCTACATCATAGTATTTTTTTTATAATTTTTAGACATTAAATAAATTAAATTATTTATGACATCATTATGATGCAGTGATGACCTCATTATTTAACGATTTTAATAAAATGAGAAGATAATGTAAAATACAAGGCCTACACTTGTCCAAAGACTATTGGATGGGTAGATTTCTAACCCTTATCACCGTATCCACGAATTATATAAGTGTGGGACCTTTAGAATCCGAAAAGCATTGTGTAATAATGTAACATTTCAATCTTTCCAAAAGAGCCCCTCCTCTCCTCTTATAAAAGGCCCCCACCTCTACCACCTTATTCACACTTTCAAGCCTTTTGGTTCGGCCAACCTCTGCCCAAATACTCTTCTAACTTCCCCTTCTTACTCCTAGAAGCCTCACTTTGGGCAGAACTCTTCCCAAGGAAGCCTTTGGCTCAAATCAAAAAGAGTTACCCGATTTTGAGGTAATGTCTTCTCTAATGTTGTTTTGTTTCATTTTTCTTCTCCAACCCCCTAAACTCTTTTTATTCATTTCTTTTGTAACAACACCAGTATCCTCAATATACTAGGATGTTGTTATAAGAAGGATTCGAGCTACACTTACACACACCTACATCTAATGGTTAAAGAACATACGGTTTCTGTGGATGGCGAATTTCTGCCTCACGAAACGATGATTGTTCAACACTCATATAACACCTTCAAAGGTGGCCATTAAGATGTCACTATTTTTATATATGATATATAATATGTTTATGTTTTACTTATGCTTCTGTATTTCTCATTTATGGCATACTTTATGATTTCCATTTTGGGTAAAACGCGATAATTTCATTTTAGGAAGTGCGGACTACCGCCCCCTCAAAGTGATTTGAATAGTTAATTCCATATGTGGGATGTATAAAGGATGGTGTAAATGGTATTATACACTATATTATACTGGAATTATATTATAAATTTATATCATTATGATTTCATTCCATTAAATACGAAATAGAAATGAAAGTAGCGTTCATGCGTACGTACGGCTTACCGTCTCCATGAAAGGTGCATTTCATTTCTTACCTCTAAATGTTACATGACATTATGAATGAATGTATATAATGTATATATATGATATATATGATATCTACATCATGAATATAATTCTGGATATAATGGATATTTCACCACATGAACAACTTGTAATTATAAGAAGTTTATTTTTGACTCAAGTACCAAAGATCGACAAAACGACCGTTATTAACTTAAATAATTAAATAATGTTCATAACATGGTAATAAGTGATATAAATGGAATAATGAACATGAAAAAGGTTCTTAAGTAAATATAAATTAACTCTAGTTTATTATTCAGGAGGTTAAAGAACGGTCGAGTTAGGACAAGACGCAAGGTAAGGGAACTTCTTAAACCAACTTCCATTCTTTGGGTTAATCTCCTACTTTCAAATTATGTCATGATATTATTATGTATTATTTTGTATTTTTACTTTCTTTATGTGTAACTATAGTGAATACACATAATAGATCTATTTTATTTTAAAAATGATTTTTTTAAGGACTTCGTCTCAATCTCCTTTCATTGAGGCATATTTGGTTTTATACACAACTTTCTTTTATACGGTGTATAAACCCCTTTGACTTTTACGTTTATTCAAAAGGAATTTTTTTTATACGAAGCGTTTTACTAAACAACAAAAGGGAATGTTTTTCTTTCTGTACTTATGCGGCGACAACGACTTCTCCGCCACCGTGACCCTTATTTGAGATTCAGCTTCCTCTACAAGCCATCTTTTTTTTAATGAAAAATAAATACTAAGTTTTAACTTTATTTTATTTTGGTATTGAAAATGGTTTTGAAATCATTTTTATTATATCAATGTGTTGTATTTATATCTTGTGATTGAAATGTGGAAATGTTATGTTTCCTTTATGCATGTTTTATGTGATACGATTATGTTATGGTTTATGATATGTTTAAACCTATTCATATGAGGAATGCATTGGACTTAATAAGTGACGGGTGGAGCCCGCTATAGCTCCTCGATGCATCGGCAGGTCTCATGAGAAAAACTAGTGTCTTGGAACCAGGCCTTGACAAAATTTTATTTGTGGTCTTGGCACGAGGCCTTGGCTACGTGGTTATGATAGTCTGGAATTATGCATTCCATCATTATGAAAATGGTTATTGATGTTGCATGGGATTATTCGATTAGTAGAATATCTATGTGAGTAAGTAAATGGCATTATCTCATTTTATTTTTTCCATATTATGCTAAAGTTCAAGTTTAAAAAGGCTTTTGTTTTAGTTATACATTGCCTTAAATGTTAATGATTATTTATGAAAGCTTCCGTATTATTGTTATCCTTACTGAGCATCTGAGCTCACCCCTTTCAATGTTTTAATATTTTCCAGGATGTGAAGAAGTATTTTATGAATGACCTGCAGGGATAGTCCGAAGAGGATAGAAGTGTGGACTATGGAGACTATGTTATTATAGTTTTTCACTTTGTGATGTAATGTAACATTTATGAATGTATCTAGTGTTTCCAGGGAGACTAAACTATTCGGTCTTTCGAGACTTGATCTTTTGTGATCATGCCAATGTTACGAAGTAACGCACCGGCTCTGGGTAGCTGGGGTCGGGGCGTTACAGTTGGTATCAGAGGCAGTTTAGTACTAACCTTGGAAGCTAGATTTAGATAAACTCTGATTAGAGCACATAGACCAAAGATAGACTTTGAGGATTAGTATAGAAGAACTTCCTAGAATTTTGGTATTATAGAGATGTTATGAGTTTTCTGAGCAATACATCCCTGTCTGGATACGAGCAGGTAGAGGTGGCTCTTGCACAGATGTACCCAGGGGTAAAACCCGAAAACACCGCTTTGAGCTAGACTCGAACGGGAACTGGTGCACGACAACAGGCCTTGCTGCACTCTTGGTTACGACACTCCCGGGGGATATGCTTAGTATAATTCCCATTTTATTTACAAACCACTATGAAGGGTTATGAGTATATACTTCCTCAAAGAAAACATTTCTTTTTATGATTATGGATTATATCCATAAATAGTTCAATTTATGTAAAGTGTTTTACAAGTATGGAATTATGTATTTTGATTCATAAACTAATCTAGTTTATGCCATTGTATAGAAATGGCGCCTAGTGGAAGGAATGGAAACCGTATCAATGCACGAACTCCGTGTAGGGATTTCCCTCCTGCTCAAGATAATTATTGTGGATCTGGAGATAAAACTGGTGCTGATCAACTTATTACCATACTGGGACAACTCACTCAGGTTATGAATAATAACCTTACTCGTATGGAGCACCCTGATCCGCAACGTGGAGGATCAATGTTAGACCGCTTCATAAGGCAACAACCACCAACCTTCAATGGGAGTACAAATCCTATAGTAGCTGAGCAATGGATAAATTCCTTAGAGAAAATATTCCATGCCTTGGGGAGTAGTGAAAGGGAGAAGGTTGTCATGGCAGTTTACCGCCTCACTGGAGATGCCGATCAGTGGTGGTCGCTGATTCAAAACACAAAGGAAGATGATGACGTATCGAATATGGAATGGAGGGAGTTCAAAGAGCTTTTCTTAGAAAAATACTTTCCTCGTGACCATCGAGCAGATATGGAAAGGCAATTTCTGAGTCTGAGGCAGAAGGAGGATAGGAATGTCGCAAAGTATGAGGCTAACTTTACAAGGTTAGCGAGGCATGCTACCGATTATATACGTAACCCAAGGAGTAAGATTGATCGTTTCTTTGATGGGTTAAAACCATTTCTCCATCGATCTTTAGTATCACAATCCTTCTCATCATACGAAGATATTGTCTCGTGTGCTATCAAGACAGAAAAGGAATTCTCTAAGTCTTATGACAACAAAGTAAAGCAAGAGAAGAAGAGAACGGTGGAACAAGAGACAGATAAAGGGAAAAAGGGAAAGAAGGATTTTCCATTATGTGATAATTGTGGGAAGAATCACCCTGGTAAGTTCCTAAAAGGAATGGGAGTTTGTTATAAATGTGGAGAAAAGGGTCACCAGGCTCGTGATTGCAAGGGAAAGAAAGAGGCTGTCAAAGTTGAATGCTACAATTGTAGAGAAATGGGGAATTATGCAAATGAATGTCCTAAGCGTCAGGGAAACTTACCTCAGAAAAGGCCAAGGGATCAAGGACAATCTTATGCTGTTACTACAGTTGAAGCAGAATAACTAATGTATTGGTGCTTTTGGACTCATGGATTATATTCTGGTTTTAGAATAATGTGATATATATATAAGGATTGTACTACAGTACTTGTTGATTTCATTAAGGTTTTAATATGATTAAGGTAATCATATTTTTAGTATGTGACAATAAGAGAAACTTTTCTTGTTTGGGGAATCTGATGTTACAATTGATTTTGGAATTTAGAGACCTTTTAGAGAAAGTCTGGACGGAGGTATTTTGGATAACTATTAAGGTTGGAATGGATTAAGTTGAACCATGGATAGTATTATTTAAGGTTAAAGCATTTCTGAAGATTATTTTTGGAATATTATAATACTATAGTTTTAGGAAAAAGGACAACCTGCAGGGTGGGGCATAACCCGTCGCGTCGGACAAAGCTGCATGAATCGAACCCACAACCATAGTGCGACAAGCCTTTATTTCCTACCACTAGCCTACAGGAAGTCCCTGGTTATTACAAAATATTTTTTCTAATCTAATGGTATGTGTTAATATTTGTAACCTTATACAATTAGGATAAATAGAATATTTTTGAGTTCTATAACCTTTTAGAGTGAAAGATGGGTTTTTGGTAAAAATTTATTAACGAATGAAAGTATACATAACAAGTATGTATATTCCCTTACGTTCTTAGTAAATCTCCTAAATAAATTCCTCAACATTATAAAAGGTAACTTAAAACAAAAATGTTGTCGGTTAACTTTTCCAACTGGGGATTCAATGACCGTTTAACCAGTCACAAGTTTGTGATTTTCTTATAGTTAAACTTTCTCCTAATCCTGTTTTCTATAACTCTCCATCAGACCTTGATGGTTTGTTTCTCCTCCATATCCATATTTTCATAGAATCCTAGAATGGGCTATATCGGGTGACCTTTGTACTTATCTTGCTTTCTTTTAATGTTATATATTTATTAACCTTATTTCCGATGTGGGTTTTCCACAAAGGTATTTTCTCTTTTCAACCTTTTATTTTCAAAGAAAAAACTTCAAATTGCGAGGACTCAATTTATTGAAGGAGGGGAGAATGTAACACCCCGAGCTTCCATGATACGCTTCTCATTCAATAATGCAATAGCTTGCATTGTACGCAACTTCGAGTTCTAAAACACCGCGACTAATCAAAGTAGCCGTTATGAATAGTAATAACCACTTTTTAAAATTATAGAAATTTTATATTTCAAAATGGACTTCCTAATTTTTTATGAATAGTGAAAAATACTTAAAACAACTTTTTTAATAAAAATAATTTATTGTGATAAATTAAACTACTTAGTGGTTTTAAAGTATAATTAGAATATATTTTTACCATTTTATCCAATGGTGGTCATTAGAATTAATTTAACATTGAAATTGGACATAAACAATTGCCAATCCTTTGATATAAATTGTTTCTTAAAAACACGCTATTTGTTGTGACAGCGGGAATTAATTATAAAATTAACTAATTCAACTTATATGTTTGGAATTTTGTAAAATAGACATCATTTTTGAATTCGGAATATCAATTATAGCTTAGGGTGAAATTTTGGCATTGTTCTAAAAAACTTCAATTTTTGATGAATAGTGAAACCACTAAGTGGTAGTTAAATAACTGATTTTTCGTTTAAATGAAATATTACCACTTCTGTGATTTGATTTTCAAAAATCCGACATACATGGTTGTGATTAAGAAGTAAAATGTGGTTCAATGAGATTAAAATAATTTTTTGGTGAATAGTAACTTTTAAGTTCTTAATCGCGATTAGAGGTAATTAGTGTAGTTTAAGGTAAAAATAATGTTTTCATAATATGAGATGAGCTTGACACTTGTCCTACTCCTATTGGATGAGTCATGGCCGACCAAGACAACCCATGAGTCAACTTGGGGACCCCATGGAGCCACTTTAGTTGGAAAATGACATTAATATATATTTATTAAATTGATACAAACATGAGTTGTTTTACTAAAACAGTTTTTAAGTGGGGTTACAAAAGTCCAAATTTTGATTATAAATATTCATTATAAAGATAAAAATATTTCCTACATCATAGTATTTTTTTTATAATTTTTATACATTAAATAAATTAAATTATTTATGACATCATTATGATGCAGTGATGACCTCATTATTTAACAATTTTAATAAAATGAGAAGATAATGTAAAATCCAAGGCTTACACTTGTCCAAAGACTATTGGATGGGTAGATTTCGAACCCTTATCACCTTATCCACGAATTATATAAGTGTGGGACCTTTAGAATCCAAAAAGCATTGTGTAATAATGTAACATTTCAATCTTTCCAAAAGAGCCCCTCCTCTCCTCTTATAAAAGGCCCCCACCTCTACCACCTTATTCACACTTTCAAGCCTTTTGGTTCGGCCAAACTCTGCCCAAAGACTCTCCCAACTTCCCCCTCTTAATCCTAGAAGCCTCACTTTGGGCAGAACTCTTCCCAAGGAAGCCTTTGGCTCAAATCAAAAAGAGTTACCCGATTTTGAGGTAGTGTCTTCTCTAATGTTGTTTTGTTTCATTTTTCTTCTCCAACCCACTAAACTCTTTTTATTCATTTCTTTTGTAACAAAACCAGTATCCTCAATATACTAGGATGTTGTTATAAGAAGGATTCGAGCTACACTTACACACACCTACATCTAATGGTTAAAGAACATACGGTTTCTGTGGATGGCGAATTTCTGCCTCACGAAACGATGATTGTTCAACACTCATATAACACCTTCAAAGGTGGCCATTAAGATGTCACTATTTTTATATATGATATATAATATGTTTATGTTTTACTTATGCTTCTGTATTTCTCATTTATGGCATACTTTATGATTTCCATTATGGGTAAAACGCGATAATTTCATTTTAGGAAGTGCGGACTACCGCCCACTCAAAGTGATTTGAATCGTTAATGCCATATGTCGGATGTATAAAGGATTGAGTAAATGGTATTATACACTATATTATACTGTAATTATATTATAAATTTATATCATTATGATTTAATTCCATTAAATACGAAATAGAAATGAAAGTAGCGTTCATGCGTACGTACGGCTTACCGTCTCCATAAACGGTGCATTTCATTTCTTACCTATAAATGTTACGTGACATTATGAATGAATGTATATAATGTATATATATGATATATATGATATCTACATCATGAATATAATTCTGGATATAATGGATATTTCACCACATGAACAACTTGTAATTATAAGAAGTTTATTTTTGACTCAAGTACCAAAGATCGACAAAACGACCGTTATTAACTTAAATAATTAAATAATGTTCATAACATGGTAATAAGTGATATAAATGGGATAATGAACATGAAAAAGGTTCTTAAGTAAATATAAATTAACTCTAGTTTATTATTCAGGAGGTTAAAGAACGGCCGAGTCAGGACAAGACGCAAGGTAAGGGAACTTCTTAACCCAACTTCCATTCTTTGGGTTAATCTTCTACTTTCAAATTATGTCATGATATTATTATGTATTATTTTGTATTTTTAATTTCTTTATGTGTACCTATAGTGAATACACATAATAGATCTATTTTATTTTAAAAATGATCTTTTTAAGGACTTCGTCTCAATCTCCTTTCATTGAGGCATATTTGGTTTTATACACAACTTTCTTTTATACGGTGTATAAACCCCTTTGACTTTTACGTTTATTCAAAAGGAATTTTTTTTATACGAAGCGTTTTACTAAACGACAAAAGGGAATGTTTTTCTTTCCGTACTTATGCGGTGACAACGACTTCTCCGCCGCCGTGACCCTTATTTGAGATTCGGCTTCCTCTACAAGCCATCTTTTTTTTAATGAAAAATAAATACTAAGTTTTAACTTTATTTTATTTTGGTATTGAAAATGGTTTTGATAGCATTTTTATTATATCAATGTGTTGTATTTATATCTTGTGATTGAAATGTGGAAATGTTATGTTTCCTTTATGCATGTTTTATGTGATACGATTATGTTATGGTTTATGATATGTTTAAACCTATTCATATGAGGAATGCATTGGACTTAATATGTGACGGGTGGAGCCCGCTATAGCTCCTCGATGCATCGGCAGGTCTCATGAGACAAACTAGTGTCTTAGCACGAGGCCTTGACAAAATTTTATTTGTGGTCTTGGCACGAGGCCTTGGCTATGTGGTTATGATAGTCTGGAATTATGCATTCCATCATTATGAAAATGGTTATTGATGTTGCATGGGATAATTCGATTAGTATAATATCCATGTGAGTAAGTAAATGGCATTATCTCATTTTATTTTTTCCATATTATGCTAAAGTTAAAGTTTAAAAAGTCTTTTGTTTTAGTTATACATTGCCTTAAATGTTAATGATTATTTATGAAAGCTTCCGCATTATTGTTATCCTTACTGAGCATCTGAGCTCACCCCTTTCAATGTTTTAATATTTTCCAGGATGTGAAGAAGTATTTTATGAATGACCTGCAGGGATAGTCCAAAGAGGATAGAAGTGTGGACTATGGAGACTATGTTATTATAGTTTTTCACTTTGTGATGTAATGTAACATTTATGAATGTATCTAGTGTTTCCAATGCTACTAAACTATTCGGTCTTTCGAGACTTGATCTTTTGTGATCATGCCAATGTTACGAAGTAACGCACCGGCTCTCGGTAGCTGGGGTCAGGGCTTTACACTCGGATTGAGCTGAAACCACCGTGAAACATTCTAATTATTATTCGTGACGTGTACTCGCAGACGGCACGTTAATCGGACGTGCGATTTGCGCGGTACGGCTCAATATTCGTGTTTTAAGTGATGTGCGCGCTTCGTAAATGCGCGTGAGGGTGGTCCAAATGGGCCGAACGATTTCGGAATGGCCTGAAATCAGACGAAAAATATGAGTGAGTGATTTATGAAGTGGTCGAGCAGACGACACGTCAATCGGACGTGCCCTGTGCCCGCGGTGACCGACAACGCAGTTCTGGTGTCATAAACAGCCAAAACGGGCGTCCAACGGTCAAATTCATAGCGGACGACTTCAGATTGAGCTGAAACCACCGTGAAACATTCTAATTATTATTCGCGATGTGTACGCGCAGACGGCATGTCAATCGGACATGCGGTTTGTGCGGTACGACTCAATATTCGTATTTTAAGTGATGCACGCGCTTCGTAAACGCGCGTGAGGGGGGTCCAAACGGGACGAACGAAGTCGGAATGGCCTGAAATCAGATGAAAAATACGGGTGAGTGATTTATGAAGTGGTCGAGCAGACGACACGTCAATCGGACGTGCTGTGTGCCCGCGGTGACCGACAACGCAGTTCTGGTGTCATAAACGGCCAAAACGGGCGTCAAATGGTCAAATTCATAGCAGACGAGATCGGATTGAGCTGAAACCACCGTGAAACATTCTAATTATTATTCGTGACGTGTATGCGCAGACGGCACGTCAATCGGAATTGCGGTTTGCGCGGTACGGCTCAATATTCGTGTTTTAAGTGATGCGCGCGCTTCGTAAACGCGCGTGAGGGGGGTCCAAACGGGCCGAACGAAGTCGGAATGGCCTGAAATCAGACGAAAAATATGGGAGAGTGATTTCTGAAGTGGTCGAGCAGACGGAATGTCAATCGGACGTGCCGTGTGCCCGCGGTGACTGACAACGCAGTTCTGGTGTCATAAACGGCCAAAACGGGCGTCCAATAGTCAAATTCATAGCGGACGACCTCAGATTGAGCTGAAACCACCGTGAAACATTCTAATTATTATTCGTGACGTGTACGCGCAGACGGAACGTCAATCGGACATGCAGTTTGCGCGGTACGGCTCAATATTCGTGTTTTAAGTGATGCACGCGCTTCGTAAACGCGCGTGAGGGTGGTCCAAACGGGCCGAACGATTTCGGAATGGCCTGAAATCCGACGAAAAATACGGGTGAGTGATTTATGAAGTGTTCGAGTAGACGGCACGTCAATCGGACGTGCCGTGTGCCTGCGGTGACCGACAACACAGTTCTGGTGTCATAAACGGCCAAAACGGGCGTCAAATGGTCAAATTCATAGCGGACGGCCTCAGATTGACCTGAAACCACCGTGCAACATTCTAATTATTATTCGTGATGTGTACGCGCAGACGGAACGTCAATCGGACGTACGGTTTGCGCGGTACGACTCAATATTCGTGTTTTAAGTGATGCGCGCGCTTCGTAAACGCGCGTGAGGGTGGTCCCGACCACACCGCATCTCGGATTTAGGCGGGGTTGACTCGTACACGTCTCAAATGACCCATGGATCGTTGTCTTAAAGTATCAACACAATCCGAATGTGTTTGGCCGGTTTTCCGTATGCCAGTTGATGTTTTTCACTTAAAATGATGTCCTTTTGAAACAAAAGACATACAATTTGAGTTGTTCCGACCACACCGCATCTCGGATTGAGGCGGGGTTGATTCGTAAACATCACATATGACCCATGGATCGTTGTCCTAAAGCATCAACACATTTCGAATGCGTTTGGTCATTTTTTCGTGTGCCACTTTTTGTTTTCACTTAAAATCTTTTGGAAATTAATATAGAATATTTTTATATCATATTTAGTATGGATTAGATTTTAGTTGATCGTGCTATGAAACATTTCAGAGCTAATGAAATTAAGGAAGGTAGAGGGGCTGTCCGGGGGGCTGTCCGGGGGGGCTGTCCGGTGGGTGTCCGGGGGGCTGTCCGGGGACCAAGGAGGAGGGTGGGGGGGCTGTGCGGGGTCTGTCTGGGGGGTGTTTGGGGGTTGTCCAGGGGGTTGTCCGGGGTTGTTCAGGGGGCTGTCCGGGGGTTGTTCAGGGGGTTGTTCAGGGGTTGTTCAGGGGTTGTTTAGGGGTTGTTCAGGGGGTTGTCCGGGGTTGTTCAGGGGGCTGTCCGGGGGGTGTTTGGGGGGTTGTCCGGGGTACAAGGGGGAGGGTGGGGGGGTTGTCCGGGGGGCTGTCCGGGGGGCTATCCGGGGTCCAGGGTGGAGGGTGGGGGGCTGTACGGGGGGTTGTCCAGGGGGCTGTCCGCAGGGCTGTCCGGGGGGTGTTTGGGGGGTGTTCGGGGTCCAAGGGGGAGGGGGGGGGGGGGGGGGTTGTCCAGGGTCCAAGAATGAGGGGGGTTGTCCAGGGAGTTCTCAAACACACTACCACTAAAAGACAACAACATCCATAAAAACAGACAATATATAAAAATAACTCAACTCCAATACTATACTACGAGTCTAGATAAAACCAACAACTAGAATAGATTAAACATCAAATCTCAGTAATATAAGTCAAAAATGTAACGGATCAATATGTCCCACATCAGCATCACCATCACCACCACCATCATCATCATCACCCTCGTCATCGTCCTCCTCATCGTCCTCACCCTCCACAGCGCCCTCCTCCTCGCCTTCACCCTCCTCCTCTCCCTCCTCATCTCCCTCCTCTTCCACATCAGACTCCTCGCCATCATCATCTTCAAGCTGGACATCGGCCTGACCACCACTGGAACTGCCACCTGGTGCACCATATATAGAATATATCGACGACATGTATTCATCAATCAATGGGCTGGCCTCTGCTGGAAGTGTTGGACGTAGAACTTCAATAAATTTCATAAATGCACTGTTTGCCCTAGCAGACTGTTCTGCCATCTCTGTGGCCCTTTTCTCAGCCTGTTCTGCCTGTGCCCTAACTTGCAGCAGCTCGGTGGCACTACAACTCGTACCTGAGGCAGGCCAATACCTCGTCGGGGCTATCCTAGGTCGGCAGCGTACTCTTCCAGAATGATCCTCTCCCAACACCTGATGTAAGTGATCAGATGGCCCAAAATTGTTTGCTTCTTGGGCATCGAGGGCCTCTAAAGCATCCTGTTACAAATATAAATATATTATTAAGTTACAAAATAGATATTAAAATATAAAATCAACAGATTAAAACTTACAATCTGCTGCTGAGTCGCTTCGTTGACAGCACTTCCATCCTTTTTTCGTCTACTCGAGCAAAACAGTTTTTCTTGAGGCACACGTCCTTCAATATTTTGTACTTGCCTCTACAATGACATTGAAAAAAAAAGTTATATAAAAACTTTAGCAAATGATTAAATAATTGAGGAAACAAAAGAAAATGTAAGTCGTAAAGAAAACTTATACAAAATGTTCATACCTGCTGCCTCTCATGATCCGGCATCGTCGTACGTCCTAGTGTATGGAGGTATTTTTTTGCATAAATGTTTTTTTTATTTTTTCCAGATGATTCCTAAATAAAATTCAATAATGCAAAGGATAATATTAATGAAAAACTTGAAAGTTATTATTTACATACCTCAAATGTAATTCATACCTTAAACTGGGTACTCGTCCAATGAGTAATCATCTGACGATACTGCTCTATAGGACAATCATCCATGAATAGTACCGCCTCTAACTCAGTGCCAACTCTAGCACGCCACCCAATATATAGATCATGCTTGTAGGCTCTTCAAAGCTCGCCTAAATCCTTTAGACTTTCCAGTCGTGCACCCTCACCATCAGGAAAATTAAATCGAAGCTGAAATCAAAATATTAATTCATATAAATACAAAAATAATTCATGGCATTAAATACAACAGATTTTTTTACCCATATCTCTGCCCAAGCTCTATCTTTGACCTCATGTGGAAAATTTCTCCATGACAGCGGGCTGACGGGAATGATGTCGGAGTATTTGGAAAGCGTCGCCAGAAAACTCCGACATTGCTGCCCTATTTTCTCAACCATCTGATTGTCTTCATTATATTCCACCATAACCTGTGTGCGACGGTTCCACACCGAACGCATGCGTGTACGGCCCCGCCCCCGCCTCCTGTCAGTAGATGTATCTGTCATGAAAGAAAAAAAAATATTTTATCAAAACATGTTATAATGAAAATAAATATTGCTATAAAAATTTGTTAGGGTTTTATAAATATACCTGCGCTAGTCTGATCAATGAGTGGCGCCGGATCCACAGAACCTGATGGAACACCCTCTGGTGGAACAGGAGTCGAAGAAGATGGAATATAAAAGCTCAGAGAGACAGAAGTAGAAGAAAAAGAAGATGGAACAGCTGTATGACCTGATGCTGACTAGGGAGTGGGAATCATCATGGGATGTGAAAATGATGGGGCAGAAGATGCAGAAGGTAGCAAAAACATGGGAGGCCTAAATACCCCGTGTGTCCCTAACGACACACCGGGATCAAAATGTGGGAAGGATGAAATGTCAGTTGGAGGGGTAGGGTCTAGTCGGGCACGCGCAGCTCTACGTCCACCTCTGGTACGAACCCTCCTCGTACCACCGGCCTGAGTACTAGGACCAGTACTAGGCTCCTCGTTGAATAACTGTCGACGTAACGGTGGATCCTACAAAAAAGTTTACAAAACAATTAATCACATGACATTATATATTCTGTAAATATATATATATATATATATATATACATATATATATATATATTTGAAATAAAGTACTCACTGTAGGAACTAATGGTGGAATGCCCATCTCCTCCATCCGACGATTGTTCTCCGCCATTTTTTTTCTTCGTCTCTATTCAAGTGGCTGCATTTCCTGCATTTGAAAACAAATATGTAATTAATTAGAAAAAGAAAATTAATGTGTAAACCAAAAAACTAAATATATGAGGGAATGAGGAGATTCATTGGTAATTTAGCTATCAATTGTTTTAGAAGAGCTTGAATGAATTTAATAAAACATACAAGTTGTAATGTTCAACAAGTTAGAAATATTGTTTGATTTGGTTTGAATACAGTTCAATTCCAAATTAGAAAATGCAATTCAAATAAAACAACAACCAATAAACATTGAAAATTCACATAACGGTCAAGTCAGCTAAAACATATTTGTGATCAATACTAAATAAATATGAATATTACCAACCTTAACAACCCAACTCGAGGTAAACCAAAAGAATTGAGAACATGGATGAATGATTCTATATATTTCCAACCACAACTTTAGGTTCACAATCAACTCTGACAATTGAGCTATTGGAGTCATCAAAAGAAATAAATGGATTGGTTCCAATGGAAATAGGGACAGTGTCAATTCCATCATCAGCATCATCAAAAATATGTCTTGGAATTACTTCAACTATGACACCAAATTCAGGTTGAAGTTGATCTTTGACATAAAAAACTTGTTTATCCATTAATACCAACACATATGGTTCTTCGGTAGCAAGAGTTCGGGTCATATTAATTACTCAAAATCCACAATCATCAATAAATGTGCCATGTCTCATCATCGAATCAAACCAATGGCATTTCATCATTGTGACTTGTCCATGAGAGTAATAATCCAATATTATTATTTTCTCAACGACTCCATAATAACCCACATTTTCAAGTCACGGTCTACTATCTGATGCACTGTCATAACAATCTGTTGTGGCAGTAACCATAATACCATCATGTTGTGTTCTCATGTTTTTGGCTCATTCAGTGACAATAAATCTGTACCCATTGATAACAATTGATTTACAGTCACGAACCACGGTATTAGGACCAAAAGCCAAATCTCTTATTTCCTCAGAGACAGATTCAGCAGACAAACTCAATACCTGCAATATAAATGACAGTTAAACTTAAGTAAATATTGAAATAATTAATTTAAATAGTAATATTTTTACCTTCAATTTTAACCAAGCAGAAAACTCTTTTCTATGCAAAGTCTCTCTCCTTCTCAAAGATAAAGAACGATTCTTCCTATTTATCATTGTTTTATGTTCCCTGTAGATAAAAAAATATGAATAGTTTAACAGATATATATGTAAGATATACATATTCAATTTTTTTACCTGATATAGTCATCGAACAAATCACAGTTGAACAAAACTGTGCGATGTGCCATCTCCCGCTCTTCATGGCTTAATGTCTTCAATGTATATGATCCAGGAATTCCTCCTGTTTGAGGAAGTGATGGAAAACTGGGTTCAATTTTCTCATATTGTTCTTCTTCATTTCTCATTGGTCTGTTCATTCTTGTAGTAAGATCAGACAAATACATCGAACAGAAATCCATACATTCTTGACCTAAGTAACCGTTCACGATAGAACCTTCAGGATGATTCTTGTTTCGAACATAAGACTTTAATGTGAACATATTTCTTTCAGTTGGATACATCCAACTAAAATAAACAGGTCCTCCGAGAAGTATTTCAGTTGGAATATGGACAGTCAGATGCAGCATGCATGTGAAAAATGATGGGGGAAATATTTTCTCCAACTCACACAAAATTAATGGGGCATCTGTCAACATTTTTTGTAAGAAAGACTTGGACAAATTCTTAGCACAAAGATCTCTAAACAAATGGCACAACCGAATAACACCCACCCTTACATTATTGGACAAAAGATGATGGATTGCTATTGGAAGCAACTCATGCATTAGAACGTGATAATCATGAGTCTTCAAAGATTTTAGCTTCAACTCTCTTCTGTTGACCCGTTTAGATATGTTGTTTGAATAGCCATCAGGAACTCTAATAGTCTCTAATACTTCCAAAAATTGTTTTTTTTTCAGTATGTGTCATCACATAAGAAGCACATGGAAGTTGCCATTTATTTTCACTGATACGCACAGGATGCAATTCTGGTCTGATGCCCCAATCCACCAAGTCACGTCGAGATCGTAAATCATCTTTTGTCTTCCCCTTGACATTTAGAAGAACTGAAAGCAACATTTCACATATATTCTTTTCAATATGCATTACGTCTAAGCAATGACGTAGCAAATTGGTTGACCAATAAGGCAAATCAAAAAAGATACTCCTCTTCCTCCAATTGTAACAGGTTTCTGTAGAAACATTCTTTCTCTTTCCAGATTTCATTTGACCCTTCCCGAACGAAAAACTGAAATCTTTCAATTCATTAAGCACATCAGTTCCAGACATACGCTGAGGTGGATCATCGGTCTCTATAGTATTATCAAATCTTCGACGATTCATTCTATATGGATGATCCTTTGGAAAAAATCGTCGATGTCCCATAAAATTGAAACTACAACGATGTTTCAGTCTTCTGGATCGTGTATTCTTCATACAAATTGGACATGAAAGTTTTCCCTTCGTGCTCCATCCAGACATCATTGCATAAGCCGGAAAATCATTGATCGTCCACATAAGCGCAGAACGCATCTGAAATATGTCTTTCGAACATGCATCGTATGTGCGCACACCCACATCCCAAAGAAGTTTCAACTCTTTTATTAAAGGTTGCATGTATACATCAATATCAATGCCGGGATCAGAAGGACCAGATATGAGTATACTCATGAAAGTGAATGATTTTTTCATACACAACCATGGAGGAAGATTATAAATGTGTATAAAAACTAGCCATGTGCTGTGCGAAGTAAGCATCTGCCCAAACGGATTAAAACCGTCGCATGAAAGACCCAGCCTCACATTACGCACGTCAGCTGCAAAATCAGGATGTCGAGCATCAAATATCTGCCATGCAAATCCATCTGCAGGATGAACCAACTCATCATTAGTCTTCTTTCTCTTGGTATCATGCCATCTCATTTTTATTGATATGTCATCAGACATAAAAAGATTCTGGAGTCTGGGGATCAATGGAAAGTGCCACATTACTTTCTGTGGAAAGCGGGATGGTGTTCCATCAGATTTTGACTTCCAGTGGGATGTGCCACATTTTATACATTCATTTCGTTCAGCGGTTTCTTCCCAGAATAAACTGTAATCTTTCAGGCAAGCATGAATTTTGTTTCTGGAAAATCCAAGTTCTTCAACTAACTTCCATGACATATAGTGGTTTGAGGGAATATCTGCATCATCTGGAAGTAAATCCTTCAAGAGGGTAAGAATGTAATCGATTGCTGTATTAGAAATCCCATACATAGTTTTTCCATGAAACAATCGGATTAAAAATTCCAGCCTTTTCATTTTATCGCATTGTCGATATACTGGAGTCGTGGCAGCATCATTCAATTTTTTCACCATATCAATATCATCATTTTCACTAGATGCATCATTTGTCCTCATATCGATGTCTTCTTGAGTCGAAATCCTTTCTTTTTCATGATGACGAATAAATAGAAACCGATCATCTAACAAATTCTCCATTCCAGTCCTTTCATTTCGATCATCACCAATTTGAGATTTCATTTGCTCCCCATTGTGATACCACACAAAGTAGTTTGCTTGAAAATTTTTTTTGGTTATGTGGTAGCTGAATTATTCATGACTCAACCAAGGTCTACCAACACAATTGGAACATGGGCAGTGTATGCGACCACTATCTGAAGCATTGTGAAATGCAAAATCTGTAAAGCTCTCCAAATTGTTTTGAAAATCACTTGAGATACGATCGGTTTCATACATCCAACTTATGTCCATTCTGTAAAAAGAGTTCATATAAGTCGTTTTGTCATAAACAATTCAATAGGATTGAACTTTAATAGAAAATACATTTAAGTAAACGATAAAGGGAGAAAATAATCATGGTATCAACTACACATGTGAAAAAAACATACTAATGTGTTATTGAAAAAATGTAAAACCAAAAAGAACTTAATGTGTTATCACATCAGAGCATGCCTCATCCCATAACCATATTAGTAGGGTACCCTCGTGGACAGCCCCGCCCACCCCCGTGGACAACCCACCCACCCCCGTGGACACCCCCTACCCCCTAGACAGCCCAACCACCCCCGTGGACAGCCCACCCACCCCCCTCGACACCCCTTCTACCTATGGATAGCCCCCCACCCCCTTGGATAGCCCGCCCACCCCCCTGGACACCCCTACCCCCTGTGGCCAGCCCACCCACCCCCCCTGGACAGCCCGCCCACCCCTCCTTGACAGCCTGACCACCCCCGTGGACAGCCCGTCCACCCTTGTGGACAGCCCGCCCACCCCCGTACCCCCCTGGACACCCCGTACCCCCCCGGGATAGCCCCGCCCACCCTCCCAAACAGGACACACCCCCCTCCCCTGCAACCCCACCACCACCACCTAGACATACCAACCGCCCTGGACACCCCACACACCCCTCCCCCACCAGGACACCCCACCCAGACCCCCAGGATAGCCCACACCCCCTGGACAGCCCCGCCCACCCCCGTGGACAGCCTTTCCCACCCCCGTGGACAGCCCCACCCACCCCCGTGGACAACCCGCCCACCCCCGTGGACGCCTCCTACCCCCTAGACAGCCCAACCACCCATGTGGACAGCCCACCCACCCCCCTCGACACCCCTTCTCCCTATGGACAGCCCCCCACCCCCTTGGATAGCCCGCCCACCCCCTGGACACCCCTACCCCCTATGGCCAGCCCACCCACCCCCCTTGGACAGCCCGCCCACCCCTCCTTGATAGCCCAACCACCCCTGTGGACAGCCCTTCCACCCTTGTGGATAGCCCGCCCACCCCCGTACCCCCCTGGACACCACGTACCCCCCTGGATAGCCCCGCCCACCCTCCCAAACAGCCCACACCCCCTTCCCTGCAACCCCACCACCACCACCTAGACATACCACCCCACCTGGACACCCCACACACCCCTCCCCCACCAGGACACCCCACCCAGACCCCCAGGACAGCCCACACCCCCTGGACAGCCCCTCCCACCCCCGTGGACACCCCCTACCCCCTAGACAGCCCAACCACCCCCGTGCCCCTTCTCCCTATGGACAGCCCCCACCCCCTTGGATAGCCCGCCCACCCCCCTGGACACCCCTACCCCCCGTGGCCAGCCCACCCACCCCCCTGGACAGCCCGCCCACCCCTCCTTGACAGCCCGTCCACCCCCCGTGGACAGCCCGCCCACCCTTGTAAACAACCCACCCACCCCCGTACCCCCCTGGACACCTCGTACCCCCTGGATAGCCCCGCCCACCCTCCCAAATAGCCCACACCCCCCTCCCCTGCAACCCCACCACCACCACCTAGACATACCACCCCCCCTGGACACCCCACACACCCCTCCCCCACCAGGACACCCCACCCAGACCCCTAGGACAGCCCACACCCCCTAGACAGCCCCGCCCACCCCCGTGGACAGCCTTTCCCACCCCCGTGGACACCCCCCGCCCACCCCCGTGGACAACCCACCCACCCCCGTGGACACCCCCTACCCTCACAATCTATTATCCGAAACATATCAAATTGGTTTGAACACAATCCATAATTCCCACAATCCATTATCCAAAACATGTAAACGTTCACGATAGCCTCCCCCAACTCTGATTTACATGTTTTGAACACTCTCCTTCCAAACATAGAATACAAAAACATTAAATAATTCTTCACAAACACAAAAATATCCTATTTAGATATTAATTTCAATAATCAATTAAACCACCAACACCTGGAAAAAATCTATTCATTAAAAAAACTACAACAATATGGTTGAGATCAAATTTTACCTATTCGTATGGGGGTGTACCTGTTGGGATGGGGGGTGCTGGTGTTCGGATTCGCGAGAGCAGTGGAGTCGGATGGGGTTCGCTAGAGCAGCGGAGCGAATAGATTAGGGCTCTGTCCGAATGGGGAGAGGAGATCGTGATTTGGAATTTGGGGGAAACCTTTGCCAACGGTTTTTATAAACCGTTGGCAAAGGCACACATTTCCCAACGGTTTTAGTGAACCATTGGGAAATGTGTGAGTTTAGCACCCCTTTCCCAACGGTTCCAGTGAACCGTTGGGAAAGGGTCCACCTAAATTCCCTTTTCCAACGGTTTTGTTAAACCGTTGGAAAAGGCTCACTATACCAATGGTTTAAGTAAACCGTTGGTATACTACCGTTGGGAAAAGACCAAATTCCAGTAGTGTTTCCGACAAGACAACATGTTTTAAGGGGACTTCCCAAATTTTTACCCAAATTTCAATTTCACTCTATCCTAAGTTTTAAAATACCATTGTATTTATAAAATCAGTATTTTTATTATGAAAACATTCTTGGTTAAATTCTTGTTTTATATAAAATTTTCTTTTTTTCTATTTGAAAATCTCTAGAGTGTTTTCCTTAAAACCACACAAAAATGTTTTAATGCTAATGTTTCTAAAATAAATTTTTTATATGTTGTCACTTATATTTGACAACACTTAACATGTTATATGACTATTTTGACCTATTAATGTCCATGTATGTTCTAATCCCTTCCTTTCATGGACACTTTCATGATACGCCCATTGGATATGTTTTATGTCATGATTGTGGTACCCAATTCTTTCCATGGGTACCCTTATGTTTATGTATGGTTGATTATGTATGATTATTTATGTGGCAAGAATATTCATGAATATATTTATATTGGTGCGCCCAAATAGCACTCCAATGCATTGGGTAAGGTTAAGTCTCATGAGATGTGATGTGAAACGGGATTGGAAGTTAGCTAGCCTTAACCCGTACTGAAATGGGAAACGGGATTGGCGGTTAGCCTTGACCTTACTGAAATGGTAAATGAGATTGGTGGTTAGCCTTGAACCGTACTGAAATGGGAAACAGGATTGGTGGTTATCGTTGAACCATACTAAAGAAATGTTTTATGATTCTTCCACATTTATATGATTCTATGTTTGTATGATCCCATGCTTATATTAAATGATTTTATAAGTTTCATGCTTTTTATATCATTATGTCATGCCTCCTAACTCATGTGCTTGATATGTATCCTTATGTTCATTCCATTACTGGGCTTTTTAGCTCATCCCATTGTTCATGTGTTCCCCAGGGTACCCTATGCAGATGTAAGAGCTCAGTGGAAGTTAGAAGCTCTTTATGAAGATTAAATAAAAAAGTTTTTTTTAGCCCCATGTTTTATGTTATATGTACCTAGTCTTCCAAGACACTAGACTTAACGATCCTTGGTTGTACTCTGATGATTAATTATACTTAAAATCCTGAAATTTTATGTGTAAAAGGATCGGGTTGCTATAGTATATGAATCAGATCTATATAGTGTGTTTCATTAAGATATATGATTTGATCCTTATACCATTTTATGTCATAAGATTTATCGTTCTCTCATAATGTGTCAAAATCCCCATTCTTCATGTCAAACTCGATTGGTGTGAGAAATGATTGTTTCAAGAATTATGTATAACTTGATTCTCATTTTTAATGAGATATGTAGAGATGACTAGATCTCCAATCTTGGGACCAGCCATGATAAAAAACTGTTTATTTCTTTTATAAGAACCAAACCTGCATAGGGAAAGTTTTAAGAGCTATGTGTGACTTTATTCTTTCCCTAACCAAGTCACATAATGACCCTTGTGTTTTATCCCTTAATCTAGTTACAATATGTATTTCTTTCCACAATTGGTTCATCTTTACCCTTACCGCATGACGTTAAACTACATGGAAATATAGCACCCCTATTCTTCACCTATGTCACCTTTATATTAAAGAAGAAACCTTTACTACTCCATGTTTCTCACACCAATCAAAGCTCAAGTGGTATTAGGAATTTGGTAAAAGGATTCTTTTATATAAATAAGGTGTCTTAATTTACTACGGGGTTATTAATGTCTTTACTATATGACATAAAACTACATAATATAATGTCCTTATTGCATGACTTTAAACCACACATCATGATATTAATTCAGAGGAAACAAAGAAAGTCTCTATTTTACATATGAGTAAGATCTATATAAAGGACGTCAAACTCATGACCAATATTGGTTCAAATATTTATCATATGAATTGGAAAATAAACCCCTTCTATATTTCATACTCTTAATATTGAATATTTTCATATCTTCAAAATATTTCTTATGTTTTCTGGTGATAAGGTTTCTAATATCTGAGAACTCTTTTTCCTGATTATGCATTATGTGCCCTTAGGTGGCCTTGCATGAGTTGCCTCTATAATAGGCCTGTTAGTCAAAAAATGATACTATTTGGCTATACAACATATGAACTAGTTGGGCCTTCATAATACATCCCCTATAATGGGTTTGTAAAATAATGGTAACTTCATCCTTGGTTATAGTATATTTTTTTCCCTTTAATCTTTGATGAAAATATACATGAATCGGTATTTTAAAACTGTCATTCAAGTATACTTTCCCCATTATCTTTCTCGCAATCTGAAAGACTTCAAGACCATGGTTTTCTCATTTCCCTCACCATGTGTTCAGTACAATATAAAATAACCTTGAAATCACATGGAACCATATTAGATATTGTTTCTATTTATGATATTAGTCATATGACCTAAAACTACAGACACCATACCACTTACGTTTGGGTCATATATTTGTAAGAGTCCTATTCCTATGATTCTTTGGACATCTTGGGTGGAAATACCCCTTCCATATACATGTACCTTTACCCATAAACCAAAATCTATTCTTTGGAAAATCTGAATATCAATAAACTTTCTTCAGGTTTTAGCAAAAGAACGTCAAAACATCTGAGAGATCTTTTTTCTGACTATGTAGCATGTTCCCTTAGGTGGCATTCCAAAAGATTCCTACATAACAGGTCTGTTAGTAAAAAGATGACACTATTTGGCTATGCAGCATATTCCCCAGTTGGCCTTGTATAATACATCCCCGATAATGGGCTTTTCAAATAATGGTGACTTCGTTCTTGGAAATGACTTCCTCTAATACTTTTATCCCTTTTACCGTATCATTCCTTGGTTATAGAAATTCCCAAATCCTAGTTTATAATGTTACCTTACATACCTGAACATGATAGTATGTTTCCAAATAAATTATCACGAAATTAGGAGAGTTTCGTACTGCTAGTCAGAGCTAAAGACCTTAAATTAAAGTCACCTAATGTTCTCACTGCATGAATTAAAACTATACAGTACAATGTCCTCACTGCTTGACTTAAAACAACACAATTTGATATTATAAATTCCTCTTTCTCATAAATTTTAACCATTACCCATACACCAAAGTTTTATAGAAATGGTTTTCGCATTCATGACTTATGTTGGTATAAAATAGCCCTTTAATTCTTAAAATTCCTTTCCTTGGAAAAACCACCCACAATGATCTTAAGTCACCCAAATATTGTTTTCCCCTTTCAATCAGTAGTAAAATGTTAAACTTTTATGAGCTGTTTTGTTTGACTATGCAGCACATGCATTTAGGTGGCCTTGCATAAGTTTCCTAATAAGCCTGTCAGTCAAAAGATGACACTATTTAGAGATGCAGCATATTCCCCAGTTGGCCCTGCATAACACAACCCCCATAACAAGTTTTTCAAATAATGGTAACTTCATTCCTGAAAAGTACACCACTTATGTTGATATAGGTTTTAAATTTGGTGACCATAAAAATCATGGCTCAAGATTCCCCTTGGAAATATTTAAAGAATATTAAATAAATTCATAGCCATAGAGTTTTTTTTGGGATTTATTTCAAAATTTATGGTCAAAGCTATTTGAACCTAAATATTTGACCATTATAGTCCAACATGCATGACTTTAAACTTCCAAACAAATAAATACTTGGTACTCATTAGATTTAGAACCCACAAAGGGAACTCTAAACAAAATTCGAGTCCTAGAACACTAAACATGAATTTTGTATGGTTTATGTAATATTGAGCAATAGAAAGTCAAGAGATATAAATTTTATATGATTATACATATAACCCTAGAAAAAAACAAACTATTCTTACTGGGCCCAATGGCCGAGGTAAAGCAAATGTATTTAGCGAAAGTGAAAACATAAATGATTAAATACAAAATACTTTTCATTTATGAAAAAAATTTCACAGTGGAGCATTCAAAAATTGTAGTTTCTCTCTATGAAATTACAAAAGGATTTCTATATAATTCCTCATTTGTTTGAAATCCTATTGAGCCCCATAAACTTCTTATTGAACTTTCTCTATTTGACTAGACTCATTCTCTTCATCATGATGAAGTGCTTCTCTAGCATCTGCAATGGCTTTTTCACCATCCATCTGGACATCTTCTAATGAGCTAGGAATTTGATCATGCTCCCCTATAATTATATCTAACTCATGTTTAAGGAAAAATTGATGAAAAACCATTTATATAATTGTTTTCTTCATTCCCTACAACTTTTCATTATGATTAGCCTCATCCTAGGACAATGCTACTACGAACTCTTCAATATTGATTGACAGTTTGGATTTTGTCAAGTCTTGTCAAAGATTTTTCTCTTGCTCCCTCCTCCGGATAATCTCTTTAACTAAAATATTAATTTCATAGTATTCAAAACCAAAAAAATCCTATCATGATAAATAGAGATGAAACTTTTGGAATTCTTGAAGGCAGTTCCTCACAGGGCATCTCATATATTATCTTCCAGATGTTTTTCCATGCTTTGTGACGATCAAGACGAAGAGCCTTCTATAGTTATGGTTCCAATTCAGAATCACTATCATAAGGAGGGGTATATTCTGGGACTAATTCACTTAAAGAAGTGTCCTATTAAATTTCTTCTTGAAGAATGGTTGCTCCACCTTCCAATGTTGTTTGGGCTGATGCAGAGGCTTCACCTCCAGACCTAGCCATTGAAGTTGATAGCCCTATATGGAAAATCAAGAATTATGGTTGTTATTAGATTTAAAAGATAAAAAAAGTGAATGAAATCCCAATATAAATATCTCTTACCTAAAAATAATTTAGCAACTTGAGAAGAATCCTCCCCAATGATCTCAGTTTCAACAATTTTGTTTGATGTCTCTAGATGAGGAGTGCTATCTTTAATATGCTCAGAATTTTCAGAGTGAATCTCAGGAGGACCTACTATCTCCAGATCCACCTGAGCCAATGTCTCCAAAATGGTGGGGTTGACATTAATATCAACACTTCCTTAAAATACCATTGCGAAATCAGTTTATTTATATGGAACTGCATATTTAAATCAACCATGGTTAGCATGTTAATCATAATAAGATTAACAGGATGAATAATGAGAACTCACGTTCATTTGATTCTATACAAGGAACTCCAAAATATTCCAAAGCATTTGATATATTAAAATGTTTAATAGTTATTCAAAATACATTCCAGGGTTCATCATTTCATCCAATGATATCTCAGATCCAAGGTTAGTCTTACCTGTGGGAGCACTTGGCATATTTTCTTCACAACCTTCTCTTTAAAACCTTAGACCTTGAGTAGCTTCTTCAGTGACAATTGTGGGGTCATTGTCAGTTTTTGTTAGATTTTTTGGTGCAAGTGATGAACCTGAAAGTATCATAGAATGGAAGTTATCTATTATTACATTTTATGCCTTGTGAACTATTATTGATTTACCAGAAGCTTCTTCTACTCTGATAGCCGGAATCAGAGAAGTTCTTGGAATAGATGTTGGTTCCATTAGCTTCAATTCCTCTTCAGGAACCACTAGATTTTCAAGAATTTGTGAATTATCAGTAGCACCTTCTACGGTGCCTTGAATCTTATCAGTAGTTTCTTTCAAAGTAGAAACAAAATAAGCCCTTGTAATCTTAAAAAGTTTAAAAAAATTTTCATGAATAAAGACTAAAATTCATGATTATTAGGGAAACTTACCACTGATTAGAAAGTGCTTAACCATGGCCTTATTTATTTGGTGCTTTGTCTTCATTGAATTTTTGGGAGGGATTTCATCATCATATATAAAGACAGGTATCAGAGATTTCAGCACCCACTCTATTTCCTCTTCCATGGCCAGTTGGCCTGGAGACATTTCTCTCGATTCATGAGGTGACCCCATATCTCCAAGAGCAGTGCCTCTAGGGCTATACTGTGGTGGAGGAAATTCAATTGTTTTTTCCATTACCCTACTATATGTTAAGATGATATTTCTTCTATGTAACAATGTTTTAACTAAATTTCAAGTTGAAAAATGGAATAGAATGTGAGAGAAAGGAAACTTACATCCTCAGGATCTACAAAGTCATGCCAATCTTCATTTATTGGAGGATTGATCCCTTCGGTGGTACCACGATCTATCATTTACTTTACCCTCTTTGTGGTAGGAATTGATTATTCAGTGGAATATATGAGCATTTCCAGATCTCAAATATAGTTCCTTACCTTATTGGGATTATCTTCAAAAATAATGTCAGAAGAAAACCGCAAATCTCATACTCCTGGAATATGCAGTCCTTTCCACAAATCCATCCACATGGTTTCAGCATCACAATACAGATTCTGCCATATTCAAATATCTTTCATTCATATATAATAAAAATGTATGCTTGAGGGTTGTGAGGAGGATAAAAAAACCTTGGACTTGAGTTTCTTCCGAGCACGCACAATCACAGATGAAGGATTAAAAAATGGAACTTTTCGCTCTTCAAAATGATGGAAAACTAGATCGTTATGATACGACGTTGATAGCGATTGACAGAGTGGAACTCTTAATTATGATAGGAGGGTTATATATGGCACAAGGTATCTTTGGTGAATTTGGAGCATCATCACCTCCACCCTCTGATTCTTGCAAGTCGGCCCAAATGATGAAGAATTATCTTCCAAACAATGAGGTTCCCTACTGCTGCTTATCTTTATCCCCAATCGAGGGATGACATGATTTAATACCCCTTTAGTGTAAGATGAAACCCACTTTTTAGCATACCAGATGGTCAATCTTCTTACTGCGTCAGTGATAGGAAAATTAAATATTGACTCAGTCTTATCTGCAGATGTAAATGACTATAGTTGTTGGGAAACCATTGGGTGTTGCTCTAATCTGACATAAACAGTAGGGGATATAGTATTTTGTTGTGGACATTTGAATTGACATGCAGATCTATAAGAAGAATAAGCCTCACATATGATTTCTCTGTCGATTCTGGTGGCCAACATGCCATATCTGCAAGCTAGCATATATGCCCTCAATTCCAAATTGGCAGTACCATCATCAACGAATCACCCTGTAGGCTAATTATCATAAGGAAAGAAATGAAATTCCTTATGCATTCTCATTCTAGAGTTGATGTCATAAGCAGTCAAGGACAAGGGTGAAATACTAGAAAAGGCCTGAACAGATGGTTAGAAAGAACTTCTAGAAACATGTACTCCACTTTGTACAACATAAGTTCTAAAGTGAGTAGCAACCCATACCCACAACAATTGGAATGGTCCCAATTTTCTAAAGGGAGACTTACCTTTGTAAACATGTAGAAAACTCTTATAAATCTTGGACAAAACAGGAGTATCCAACCCTACATCCTTTTCTCCGCCAGCTTAGCTAAAATAACAATGGTTCCCAACCTCACAACTCATTTAGAGTATCAGACTGATAATAAATACCCCCTGAACCACATGGCTAAGAAAACTTCCAGACGTGTATTTGCAAAAAATTTTGGGATGATTTCATATCCCCATTTTTCAAATTCTCCTTTCTCCATTGTTGGCCATAAGGTGTCAGGATTACCTCTCTTATCTGCCCTTGGACTGCTAGTTGGACATCTTCTTTATCAAAAATATTTCCATCCATTCCTTCAAATGAATATCCCTCTTGGTGAGAGTTTTTGGAGTGATTTAATTCTTGAGTTTGTTAAATATTTTCATCAACTCATGAACCAAATATGGTGTCTTCTCCGAGCCATTCTATGTCACCTTGGGAGGAATAAACTCATCATACATGTCTCCAAGGATTGGAGCTTCATAAACATTGTAAAAATCCCACAAGATGATACCTACCTCTACATGTGTTAAATGGAGGAATTAGTCTTTGGGCTCCATCAAATTAATAATTTTGGCCTGAAATCATCATTCCTATACATGTAGGTTTTCCCAACCCAAACAGCCTCATAAATACCGACGATTATGAAATCATATGAAAATTATGCACATGTCTTTGGTACCCAGTATGCCCACATCCATGTGGGTTTTACACCTCCTCCTCGGTGGAATTCCCAACTTTTCTTCCAACCCTTGTACTGATCAGTCTGCAAATCTTGAAAGATGGATGAATTGAAATGTGGATTCAGCTCAGGTGTGTGTGACTTAAAATCTATAACACATGGCCTATGGTTCATAATATGATCTTTCTCTACTATCCCAACATTAGAAAATGGTCCCCCAATAGAAACACTGGCCAACGAGAAGTTGGTATAATCCTGAAACCAAGAATGTGGGACACAGTTATTTGGATTTAGAATGTTAGCATCCTGCAAATGGCCATAGCTATACAAAGGTAGATAGGTGCTTCGAGGAAAGTTGAAATGATACTTCTTCAAATATTTTTCTAAGTCTAGAAGGGTGGTTTCACAAATTTCAAATTAATCATGACCAATGAAATTCATCATGTCATCAATCCTCTTTCTAGCAAGCTCATTAGAAATTCAAAATATTTTGGAAGCCATTTAACCTGAAAAAAAAAGATAGAGATCATCTTTTAAAAGAAAGATCATTTTTTGTGTTTTACAAAAAAATTGACAAAGGAATTAAGGTGCACAAGTTTAAAACTTGGTGTGCAAGTATAAGTTGGCATGCAAGTATGGAACCCCACTTATAACGTGCAAATAAAAATGTATAGAAGATGTTCGTAGAAATAGGAGTGCCTGAATAGAAGAAGACCAGTGTTCCAAGAGCTGAAAATTTGGAAGTTCTGAGACTTTTCACGGAATTGAAGCCATTATATATAAGAAACGCATGTCACCCTGCGCGCCAGAAATCTTACGCATTGAAAAATTGCATGCCCAAGTCTACTTGAGCTCAAATACTTTCATACCCCAGTTCTCTTTTCTTTCTCCTTAATTATTTTACCTCATTATAGGATCCTCTTTTCATTTCAGATCAAATTCTAAAGGGGCACTTTTATTGACACCCCATTCCATCAAAGAGTCTAAAAATATGAGAAAGGGGATCCATTAGAAAGAAAATAGGGAAAATACATGAATACAAGTCAATATTTTCAAAGTCATGAGTTTATGGTCACACAAGTCTAGCCAAAAATCTATCAACGAGCATCACACTTGCTCTCCCAAATATGTTGTGCAGCCCACTTGCGTGCCCCCATATGTCGCACATCCTACTTGAACACCCAAATAATTTCACCCAAGGTCACTTATTATCCTATAAATAGACCCTTGTGGCCCTTATTTTTATGGATGAATTTCCTTATAGCCTAATTGATGATCTAGTTGACATAGTACTTTGCATCATTATTCTGAAACTTTCATGGTAGTTCTTCAACACTATGAGTGGAGGATTTAAGGGAGGATCATTGGACTTAAGTCCTTTTTAGTGTTTGAAAACCATAACACTTATGCACCTAAAGTGCCCAACTTCCACAAGTCAGAAATACTTGCGCGCCACCCATTCCACTCATAGGAACGTGAGAGCCCCACTTCTTGACTGAAAGCTACCATTTTTATTGAAATAAAATCCATAGTACAAAAGAACCACAAAAACACATCAAGGTGGTCTAAAGTAGTGCAAACCCATAACATCATTGGCCACAAATTTCATCCCCTCCTTCGGAAACACACCCAAGAAAAGGAAATATATTTCCCTCTGATATGTAGAAGCCATGGAATCCAGATAATCCACCACCATATTCCCCTCTCGCCATGTGTGAGACACCGTCATATTGCTGCCCCTAAACGCGTTGCATTTTCTAATGGTGTATGAGATATTCCAAGGAATATTACCCTTTCCAAGAATTGCATTACAAAGCAGAAAAGATTCATACTCCACCATATGAACCTCGATTTGTCTTTGACTACACATTTCCAACCTCGTGGCCATGGCCAGAGCCTCCGCCTGCAGCACATCACCTCGCCCAAAGAAAGCCGCGAACGCTACAACAACAGAACCAGTATAATCTCTTACAACCCCACCCCCACGCATCTCCCCCCCCCAATTAGAGATCCGTCAGTGTTGATTTTTACACAATGTCGAGGGGGAATCCAACATACCCATGTGCCATGTTCTGATCATCCAGACCAAGGAGCAGTTGGAAGAAGAAGACCAACTGGACTCGCAGACAGAGCATGGTGATAGTCAGGGAAGAGGTGAAGTAGATCGAGCAAGGTATTATTCATCTTGAAGTGAATGATTACTTTTGAACCATGTGCATAATTATGTCGCACCTCGTTCCTAGCCTTCCAGAGCATCCAACAACCTGTAATCAGAATAATAGAACGGGTCTTCCTCTCCGCACCGTGTGAGCCTGCTCCTCTAAACCACGACACCACGAATTCCTCCTTCTCCCCTCTAGACGGAACCCATCCGAAGAAAGCCCCAAAACACGTCCAGATACTGATAGACCATTCACTCTTATAAAAAAGATGCTCCATTGTTTCTTGGTTCAGGAGCCTGCAACACCAACACCTGGAAGCCAGATTCACGCCCATCCTCTTTAAATTTTCTTCAGTTGGCAGAGCCTTGTTCCTCACTCACCAAAAAAGGAATTTGTATTTAGATGTAATATCCTTACACCACAACTGATCCCCCACTGATATTCACCTGAGATATTCCTTGTGATGTGCATACAATATTTTATAGAGAAGATACCTGACATTAAAGGTATGAAAATAAGTTTATCTGGGACATCGCTGGAGACAATGCTATTGAAGAAGGAAATTTGATACTCATCAAGAATTGCCTAAATAAATATGGGATGACCACTTACCTCTCTGAAGGACATGTTTGGATTGGGGCATACCGGGAAGTATAGTCTCCCTATCCCACAATATTGTTGCCAGAAATTGACATTCCCTTTACCCACTAGCCACCTAGAGTGATGTTGTAGAGTCTCCATGTAGGAGTGAATGACCTTCCAGATCCTAGAGGGTCTCGATCTCTATGAACAGAGATCCTGCCTATAAATATCCTGCATAGTCCTTCCCCAAAGGGATCTACCTTCTATAGCCTCCCATGCTAGCTTGGCATGAAGCCCCTTCATGGTTGAAAAAGCACTCCTCAGATTAATACCCCCTTCAACAAGAGTCCTTGCAAGACATTTCCCTGAAGCCCAGGAGTGCTTTCCTTCCATATAACCATCCCATACAAAGGATATAAAAATCTTATCCAAATTAGAGGTTACACACTTGGGAACCTTCAGGGTGGAAAGAATATGCATTTTGATGGACACCAGAATGATGTTAACTAATGTTATATGACCTCCAAAGGATAAAAACCTTTTCTTCCAGTTGAGAATACGCCCAAAAATTTTGTTGATGAGCTTATAAAAATGATGTACCCTTAGGGAAGAAGGACTAACTGGAGCCCCAAGATATTCCATTGGAAATAAGCCTCGCTCTATATTCAGAATAGACCCTACATACCTCACCCTCATTTCCGACACATTCCTTGATATGTAAAAGGTACTTTTCTCTTTATTGACAACCTGCCCACTCCACTTACAGTATTCCCCTAAAAGATCATTCAAACCTTACACTGACCGGCTACTGCCATTAATAAAAAATATGGTATCATCTTCGAACATCAAATGCGAGATCCCCCTAGTAGCTGGCCTATTATGATAGTAGAGGATTGTCCCCGTGGTAAGACCTTGATTGATAAAGCCACTGAGCATATTTTGGGAGATAATGAAAAGAGTGGGAGATAAGGGATCGCCTTGACCAAGACCATGAAAATCTTTGAAAAAACCAAATTGATTACCCATAAATGAAGAAGAAATCCAAACTGAGCTAACGTATAGGAAGAGTAATTCAGAAGTCCATGTTGAAAACCCCATGCAATTCAAGACTCTGAGCACAAAACCCCATTCCACTCTATCATAGGAATTGATCATATCTAACTTAACCACCACATTTCCCCTGAATGACTTGTTATTAATTAAACTTACCATTTCTTGGGCTAATCCAATAGCACCCTGGATACACCTCCCTTTAATGAACCCATGTTATTCCGAAGCCATCCAGGAATCCAAATGAGGTGCTAGACGTCTGTTGAGAATGCTAGCCAAAGTCTTGTACGGGATGTTACACATACTAATGGGCTGGTAATGGTTAAAAAACTGAGGATTACACACCTTCAGAAGATGAACCATCTTTGTGGCACATTCAATCCGTGGAAACTTTCCCCCCCAAAGAAGCCTTGTATTCCTCTCACAAGATCCCCTTTAATACAATCCCACCATGACCTGTAAAAAGAACTAGGAAAACCTTCTGGCCTAGGAGCACTATCTGTGTTCAAGGAACAAAGCGCCTCATGAATTTCAGCCTCATCAGGAATCCTCCTAAAAGCCTCATCAACGCCATCTGAAACACATCTATGAATCCCTCCAAAAATATCAGAGTCTCCTCATGGGTACCCCCCTTCCATATTTGGATTGGGTTCAGCCTGTAAGGATCTGATAGCCCCACCGATCAGGCCCCCTACTTCATCACAATCACTGGAGTACGACCCATATTCTCTCAGGAGGTTTGGCCGCTGAACCCTACGTCGTTCTCTGATGTAAGCATGAAAGTACCCAGATTTATGGTCCCCCTCACGAAGCCATCTGATTCTAGCTCCCTCCCTGGCTAGCCTTTCTTGATGTAAGATACTATCAGTAATCTTGTCCTTTTTTATCCTAAGATCGTTAAACAGAATATCATCCCACTCTAATTCCATCCACTTCTCCATGGTTTCCACCTCTTTACTTATTTCACTCAAAGCCAGATCGCGAGCAGGTATCTTCCTTACCCAGGGTTAGAGAAGATATTTAAGCCATCATAGATTGTTATGTAGAGTAACCCATGGATTTATTCAGTGCTGTAAACCCCACGCTTCCCTAAACACATCAAGAAAGTCATGTTCCTCCATCCACATTTTGGAAAATCACATGGTCTCCACCCTTGACATCCTTGTTCCCAGTGAAACACGAAGTGGCGAGTGTTCAGAAAGGCAATGAACCAGGTGAGTAACTTTAGAGTCTGGAAACATTGTTATTGCGGCCTCATTCATCAGGCACCGATCAATCTAATAGTACGTTATTCTATATCCTCGATGATTATTGAACTAGTTGAAGCTACTTCCCTCATAACCCACATCCATCAAGCCATTCCTGGCCATGAAAGAACCAAAAGAAAGACTGACATTCCTTGGGAAGACACCCCCTTTATTCTCTTCCGGGAAAGCAATGATGTTAAAATCACCCCCAACAATTCAGGGGACATTCTCTGGATAAGTAGCATATAACTCACTCCAAAGAACCTCATGCTCCATATCATTTCATTTGGCATAAATGAAAGAAAACAGAAACACATGACTCCCTACTAATATTTTTGTAGTCAAGGATTGATCAGATGTCCTTTGGAGGTCAACAGACAAAACATCCTTCCCAAACAGCCAGATATGCGAGTTAGGAGGGTCCCCATGTATGAAACCAGTGACCTTGAGCCTCTGATCATACTCACTGATCTTACTTGAAGCCTGTTTTGGCTCCAAAATAGCCACCATAGCTACTTGATTACTCCTAAACCCATTGATGATGATGTCAGTCTTCGCACGAGCCCCAAGGCCCCATGCGTTCCATATTAGGACTTTAGACATTTAAACGGGAACGTCTGGCTTTGGCTCCAGACTCCTAGATCTTAGCATGAGGAGAAACTGTTACACTTTCTTGCACACCATATTTTGACTGAGATCGAGTTCTCATACCTGCTTACACCTACAAGGACCATGCCCCTGGAGAAACCACACAGTTCAAACGAACCTTGCATGAAGCTTCGGAAGATTCAAATGACCTCCCATCCAACATGCTATGAGCCAACTCCAACACCGGTGTAGGAGAGCACAGAGGAGAAGGAGGAGAAGGGGGATCCTGAGCTGGTGAAGGCGGAGGGGAGGATACCACTGGGCAAAAAGACAAAGCCTTGGAAGCGGGCTCGCTGGATTATTCATGCGTAGACCCTGGCTCCAGCAATGCGATCTTAGAGATGCTGATGGAGTGCGGAATCCAATCCGCAACAGACAAAGTATGCCTACAAAATCCATTACTGAGAGACACCCCCATGGAATATAGGCCAACCTCTAGAATGACCATTTAACCCCCGCCCGGGGCTCTATGAAATGGAACTAAGGCACGAGAGGAGGCCACATCACTAACCAACTAGCAGCTTCCATGTAGGTTGTTCGTCCCCTAAGTGAACATCAGGTCGTCCAAGCCTACTGGCACACCCTTACTTGAGATCCTTTATCTACTTGGGATCCCCTCCTTGATCCGCTTACTTTATTCACTCTTTTTAGTCTACAATCCACCAAGCCTTTATCAAATCCATTCATGGCTAGGATTATTCTTCCTTGGTTCCCTTATCTGAAAGGGATTATGTTGAGACCTCCACCAAAACCTCATAAATTATCAAACCTTTGGGAAAGGCACATAAACATGTCTACTATTTGGGGTTGTATATCTATAGTTAGAGGTTTCCCACATTTGTTTCACAATGGGGTTAGTATTATTAGAGTGTTTTTAGGTTTGGATATCTATAGTCACATGGAACTTTCTTCTAGAAATAGTGTTGGGTCTGGTTTGGAGGAGGTTGTGTCCTGTACTATCCCTTCTCAAAGAGATGACCTGGAACCTTAGGTATCTGTCAGGGGAAGATATGGTTCATACCTACTTTTCATTTTAATGATAAATGAGAAGTATCCGTCCCCTAACAGGATCAATTTTAGTGCAACCATCCTGGTGTAAGCCCCTATATTTTCTTGTAGGAGGTGACATCATTTCTCCTCCTCTCTTTTTTAGTGCCAAATACTAAAGGGGAGATGGGCACAGGTTCTCTTGTTACCCTTTCCCTATCTCGTTGCACTTTTTCACCGTGGGAAACCATCCTAGTGTAAGACCCTAACCTTTATCCTTTCTTCCTTCCATTAGACCCTTGTCCAATGTGAAGAGAACATAGGGAAGGCTCGTCGCCTTGCCCTCTTCCATGGTCACCTCGACCTCATTCACCTTGGACACCATAGGTGTGCCATCTTCCACCAGTAGAGGAGGAAAAAAATTTAAAGTGTGAATTCCTTTTTTGAATCTTTGACATCCTCTTGTTTCTCACACCAAGAATGACTCATGTGGGCTTAGATATTTATCATGGTTACAACATTTTCCCAATAGAAGGAACTACAAGAACTCTGATTCCTATTCAAACTAGGATACGTAGGAAGACCTTTTTTGGGCCCGAGATCACTGGACATCCTCTTCAGAAATAAAACCCTAATTCATTTAATATAGGCATCCTCCTTAGGGATAATCCTTAAATTAAACCCTTAAGTCACTATGGAATCCTTTTCAATAATTAATCCCAAAATGATCTCTCTCAAAGGACCATACTCTCCTATGAGACTAATCAAACTACGTGGTCTTTTATTCCCATATATATGGGATACGTAGGAAGCCTCCTTGAGGTTCACACCCAATACCCTAAGTCAAACCTGTTCTCCTTAGGCCATATTCCCAATAGGGTCTGATTCTACTTGGAAACCCATATCATTTCCAAGTTCCCTGGGCTGCTTCACTATAAGTCCTACACTAAGTTTTGATAGAGAACCTTCCTCTTAGAGGTCCTTATCACTTGACCTTAAGAGGTATGATGTGTCCCATTAAGCATCACTGAACTACGAGGTTTCTAATTACTTTCACAAGGATATGTAGGTAGCCCATTTTATGGGCACGATCCCAAAATAAAATCAAAACTTCGCCTCCATGGATGATAATAAATTACAGAGTTCCCCACTGAGTGGCTTAAAAATTAGTATTATCACAACGATGATTAAAATAATCTCTAAGCAGTATATTAGAGGATAAAATTGATTAAAATCTTGAATAAGTATATATATTTCCATTAATGAACAACCTTTAATGCATACTGATGATTATAAATTTTAAACATATCAATAAGTGATTATTAATTCCAAGGGATACTTATGAAATACTTAGTGAATTAATAAGGATTCATGAAAATATATTAAATTTTCAACGAGAGTCCCAGATTAGACAATAATTCCTCCCAAAAGATGTGATTAGTCTGACCTCCCATCCTATCGACCAATGCATGTTCTTAAGTATCTTAAAGTTCAAAATTAATAAATTCCTGCCTTTTGAAAGCAGGTCCCCTTTGGATAAAGAACTGCTTGAAGATTCCAGTTCCATAAATAAATCCAATGGAAACCTCCTAGAAATATTGATTCTTAAAACTAGAACACATGTTTCAAGGAACTACGAAACATGGGTTCAAGTATAAATTTTTCAAAGGAATCATATGGTTCTCCTCGTGTTCAGAAAAATTTGAAGGGTCTTTTGAAGTTTTTTGAATAATCTATGCTATTAGTAGTCTTATGGGCGATTACATGTCATGTAATTCTATTAAACACCATGAGAAGGGATAACACGTCATGTAATGGTGTCAAGGTATATTCCATGAATCTAGTTTTGGGAGTGAAAGTATCACATTTCTAGAAAACAGTTTGCATCATGTTATGGTAAAATCAGGATTGTTAACCTAAGGCAATAAGTTTTTCCATATTTTTGGGTTTTGTGGATTACATGATAAGATATGGTATTAAAAACCATGTAATTATCATAGTTTATGTTATTAGGGAACATAATTCATTGTTTTCATTTCATTTAGTCTTCATACCTCCCTCTCTAACCCCTAGGTAATTTTGGGTGATATTGCTCCTTTTGGATCACTTGTTTGGTGATCTATCATCAGGGTTTTTACAATGTGCCTCTACGAGTATGAATTCCTTCTTTATTTCATTTAAATTGGTTGTGTAAATTTAATTGGATATGGTTATGTTTTAGATTCATGATCAGGTAGTGTTTTTTATCTATCCTTTATAGTTTATTGACATGCCTAGTCATTCAAAGGCCGATCTATTGGTTTCTAATCACTATTGTTGAAGTCAGATAGGTTTATAACATTTTAAGGAAGGGTTTTCTATAAAATGGGACAATTATATGAATTTATAATCATTATTTTTAAATTTATTTGGATTTTTTATTTAATTGAAGTGATTTTTGGTTTCAAGGGATTTCTTGGAAAGATAAAGTTCTTTAAAGGGGTTTTCTTTAAATAAAAATTTGATTTATAAATGGTTTTTTCAAACACTAAAGGGATTCGTATTATATTTAAAAAAAATCTTAAATATTGAACATGGTTTTGAAATGAATTTACACAATCTTGGAACTTTGGGAACCTTGTGTGCATCGATAAATAGACATAGAAAACCTTAGTGTGTGTGGCACTACTAGTGGTTTTTTTGTTGATATCGATAAACTATAGAAGGACTCAATATTAGTTGGACAAATATATGGCTTGTTTTTGGTCTATTTTTATATCTAGAATGTCTTTTCCCATAGGCTTGATCCCGAATGATAGTATTCTTTTTAATTTACAAATTTTTTTATCGCTTGTTGGTTTTTTTCATGGATAGTTTCTCACGTGTTTTATATGAAGTTGTATCACATGTCTTTTCATGATGGTATTCCACTGATATGTTTTTACATTATTACCTTATAATTCAGGGATATAATTTCATATTTTATCGATAATACTTATCATATTACTATCTTTGTGAATATGAAATTATTTTATGAAAACCTAAAGGGAAATAATTTACAAATGATTTTAGATTTTATGAAAATTATTTGTAAAAATGTTTTTATTTTAAATTATAGAACTATTTCACACTCTATATTAGACCTTTTATAGACTATGTAGTGGTATCCCACCAGGATTTTTTCTCACATCCTACTTTTGTTTTTTGGAGGTTGTAGATGCTATATTTTAGGATCCAGGTAGAGGTAAATTAATCTTGTAGTATTTAAGCTTCAACTTTATTTATTGCCTTTATAATAAGGTGGCTTTGAGGTGACTTTTGGTGACATTGATACTTTTAATATTTTTTATTTATCCTTTTTAGGATTATATTTTATAGTTTTTTCTATTTATATTTTCTTCCAATTTTTACTCTCTTAATATGTATTGTTTTTTTATATTCAAGACTTGTTTCTGTTATCTTTCTTTCACCTCACCATGTGATGGAAAACTCAAGTGTATGGTTTGGTTGACTTAGGGTAGTTCACTAAAATTTGGTATCAAATAGAAATATGACCATAAAGTGAATTAACCCTACCGGTTCAGCATCTTGGGTAGGTAGGAGTTAGGTTCATCAGAATTTGAATAGTAAGTAAAGAAAAGGGGCATGCCTAGCTCACTTCTCTGACTGAACCTAAGTTACCATGGGTGGTTAGGGAATTTAACTAGGACTGAGAATTAGAATTTGAGTTCATTTGAATGAACTATAAAGGAGTTTTATTTGAATTGACATATTCATTTTTAATTAATGTCTTTCCTTGAAATAATTTATAATTTCTTTAAATTATTGTTGTTTTAAATCATTGGTTTGAATTCTGAAAGTGGTATTGAGATTTTAGAATGTGCTCATAATAAAATTAGTTATTTTCTTGGTTTAAAAAAAAATGTATCCAAGAATATCTCATCCAAATTTGAGATAGGAAGGTATGATCCTCTATTATACCCTTCCTTAGTTGAAGTAGTAATCTATACTATTCAGACTCTGGGTCATGTGGGTTTCAGGAAACCAATATGTGTGGTGGATCATGGATTTAAATTTACTTATAAGTATCCATCCATATTCAATGGTGATAAGGGACCCTAATAATTTGAGGAGTGTCTTGAGTGTATTAGGAGGATATTCCACTTCTTGAAGAATCTAGACGAATCTAAAGTGGGTTTTTCCATGTAAATGCTTGAGGGTTTGGGAAGGAGACAGTGGAACTCTATTGTGTAAGTTAAATTTCAAGAGTATCTTACACATGATTATTTCAAGAAAATATTTAATCTGAATTTTTACCCTGAGATGTTATTCTTTGTAAATACTAGAGAGTTTTTGACCATTTAGTATGAGGCATACTATTCTTGATTATTCCACCTATTTTTCTGAATTGGTCCATCTAGAATCACAGCTTTCCACTAACGAGTACCTAATGTATTGATGGTTTGAGATGGTATTGAGGCTTGATATTTGGTCTATGTGGATTCTCATGTTCCTTAAGACCCCTGTGTAAGTGGTTAACAAAGATACTTTAGATGAGGTAGACACATCTATGAAGACAAGTTTGGGTGGAGCTTCAGTTAGTGCTATTTTTAGCGAGGTATATCTGTTGGATAGAAAATAAAACATAATAGTAGTTGGTTCTCTTCAGGATTGGTTTTAGGGGATTTATTAGGGTTACAATGGGTTATCTACTACTAGTGTGTAATATGAAGTCATACGAATCCTAACTATGTGAAGGCTCCCAATACTTGTCATCTTTGGGGATGATTTAACCATATGAAATGTTTTTGTGACAGGATATCCCAAGGTAGTAAGGCCGGATCTGAATTCACCAAGGGATCACAGGTTCATGATGATAATTTCAAGGGTGTTGGGTCCCATCCTTAGGCCAAGGGGGATTTCCATGTTCATATGAAAGCTCATGGTGGAGCTGAGACCAGACATATTTATGTTGTGGTGTGTGCACTAGAGGAATCTAAAGCAGGGATAACTATAATGAGAGGTATGGTCATTATTTTTTCTTAGATAGTGCTATATTTTTCTGATATATGTGCTACTCATTATTTTATATCATCAAATATGGTTGATATTTTGGGATTTAATATATATATTTTAACACTCATGCTGGATCTTTCCATGCCTTTGGGAAAGAGGTCCCAAAAAGGTCTTAAGTGCCCCATGTTTTAGGTGATCATTGCTAACTACGAGGTGGTATGGGACTTCTTAGTGCTCGATCTAGACATATTTTCATTGATTATAGGCATAGATTTGATGATCAGTGTTAATTCCCATATAGACTATAATAATCATCAGGCATAGTTTTTATCTTCTGATGGGCTCAATCATGTTATTTAGGGTGAGTGGGACTCTAGATCTAGAAGAGAAGGGACTATTGTTCCTTATTCATGGGTAATATCATGCTAGTTTTTAGCGATATTTCTTGATGTAGATCCCTTTATTGGGAAGTCAGATACTAGTGGTTAAATGTGTGTATCCTGTGGTCTTTACAGATGATTTCTCTGGTTTACCACCACATAGAGAGGTTAATTTTATCATAGAACTTCTCCCTGGTATGATGCCCATTTCTATGTCATCGTACCAAATGACACTTGCTAAGTTGGTGGAACATTCAATCCAACTTGAGGACCTAGAGGCTAAAGGATTTATTTTTCCAATAATTTCACCATGGTCTTAACCTTTCATCTTTAATAAGAAGGTAGATAAGATCCTCAAACTTTTTATTGACTATCAAAAGTTAAATCATGTCCCTTTCCAAGGATTAATGATACCTTTGACCAGATTAGATGATATTGTTGGTTATCAATGATCGACCTATAGTCAGGGTACCACCAGTTCAAAGTTTAAGAGTATTATATATAGAAGATAGAATTTAGGAGATGGTATGTGTATTTTGAGTTTTTGGTTAAGTTATTCAATCTTATTAACACTCCTACGGTGTTTATGGAATTTAGGAACTTTATATTTTATTAGTTATTGGAATATTTTATTGTGGTGTTCATTGATGATATTTTAGTTTACACTATGAAATAAGATGAGCACAAAGATAATTTGGATATCATTCTTAGAACCTTGAGGGAACACTTACTGTATGGTAACCTTTCCAAATGTGAGTTTTGTATTCAAGAATTAATGTTTTTAGTGAATGTTATATCTGAGAGGAGTTTCTTAATGGAACCTTAAAATGTATAGGATGTTATGTCTGGGGAGTGGCCCATAAATGTTTTTTAGATTATAATATTCTTCGGTTTAGATGGTTATTACAAGATGTTTGTTTGGGAATTTTCCAAAATTACATCTCTGATGGTAGCTTTAAATTGTATGGGTGTAAACTCTGAGTGGGATAACATGTTTTAGAAATATTTTGAGGAACTGAAGGTGATACTGACTTCAACTCTAATTTTGATTCTTTTGAAACTAGGTTTGAGTTATGATGTTTTCTATGATACTTCTAGTATGGGTTTGGGATGTGTCTTAATATAGGTGAAACATGTGGTGACCTATGGATCTCACCATTTACACCCTCATGAGATGAAATAACCTACCTATGATCTTGATTTGGAAGCGGTTACACATGCACTCAAAACATGGTGTCACTGTCTCTTTGGGGAGCAGTTTACATTGTATTCTAATAATAAGGGCCTAAAATATATTTTCAATTGTAGGGATATGAAATTATGATAGAAACACTGAGTGGAGTAACTTCGGACATTTTATTTTGATATCACCTATACCCTATGAAAAGGTAATGTGGTTGCTGATGTGTTGAGGTGGATATTAATGACACACGTAGTAAAAAAATTGATGAAATATTGGTATCTGATGAGCTTGTTTGATGATTTGATCTTGGGAATGGAAAAGGTTGGTCAGAAAGAATTATTTTCTTTGATAAAATATGACTCATCTTTTGATGAGAAATTTCATCTCGATTAGGTGAAAAAAACTAAGTTCCAATGCTTTTGGAAATCCTTATATTGTGGGGAGAACTCGGGTGAGTGGTTTGAGTCTCCTGTTGGAGCTCTAACCTTTTATAGTAGGGAGGTTGTTCCATTTTTTATGAGGTAGGAGTTGATGGATAGTAGGACCTAGTTTTATTAGCCCATAAACCTTAATGATACCAAGCTATATCACATCTTTGGATGTTGGTATTGGTGGTCAGGGATAAGGTGGTCGATTGCGAATTTTGTATTCTGGTGTCTTACTTGTCAGAGGATTAAAGAGAAACACCATAGACCTTATGATTTGTTATATCCCTTACCCATTCAAGTATGTAAATGGGATGATATCTGTGTGGATTTTGTTATTTATTTTTCCATAGATTCCCTATGAGAAGGATGTAGTTTGGGTTATCAATGACTGATTCACAAAATCAGTGTATTTCCACTATATTAAGGAGATGACAAAGGTGAAACATCTTGGGGACTTGTATGTCCAAGAGATTATGAGACTTAATGGGTTTACCTCTATGGTTTTATCTCATAGGTACCCAAGGTTCATGTCTAGTTTTTGGAAAGGTTTATAGAAGTAAAAGAATTCTAATATGAAATTTATCATGGCACATCATCTACAGATGGATGGATAGATAAAGAGGGATATCCAGGTTCTTGAGGATATGCACCAGGTATGTGTTCCTTATTTTGGTTGATCATGGGTAAATCATTTTACATTAGTCAAGTTTTCCTATAAATTTATTTATTAAGACTCAATTAAGATGGAACCCTTTAAGGCTTTGTATGGGAGACCTTGTAGATATACATTGTATTGTGAGGAGTTGGGAGAGTGGTCCTCGGTGGGACTGATTCTTGTTCCGAAGATGACAAAGATGATTTAGTTGATCCATAAGTGATTGGTCACAACACATAGTCATTATAAATCTTATATGGATCATCATTTTTATCCATTAGAGTTTGAGGTTGATAAATAGGTCTTTCTCAAAGTTTCACCTTTCCTGGTATATCATTGGTTGGGTAAGTAGGGTAAGTTGACACCGAGTTTTGTGGGCCCCTTTGAGATCATTGTATAACTAGGGAAGGTATCGTATTGGTTGGACTTACCATCTCATTTTAATTTTATCCACGACATGTTTCATGTTTCCCATTTATGGAGGTATATACCAGATACTTCACATGTAATCCGATGGGAGGATGTTGATCTTGATACCGAAACTACTGTGGTTGAGAAACCATATCATATTGCGGATAAGGTACTACATGATAAGGTATTATGGCAGTGGAGATGGGATATCTATGATATGTGGGTGCATGAATCATTGATGAGGTAGTAGTGTACTTCTATTTTTGTGAATCTAGGATCTTGAAGACTTTCTTGGAATAGAAATATTGTATGGTGGGGAGATTTTAACATTTTGTAACTTCTTTTAGTGACTCTTTTTTTTCCATATTTTACTTTATTTTCCTTATGTGGGAGTGTTTGTGGGATTCTTAGGGATAACGATCCTTTCTAAGAAAATGATCTAAATTTTGGAGATGTATGGTATTTTGGATTAATGAAGTCTTAGTATAAATGTTTCAAAAAGATTTATAGGATTCACCCTGATTGCAAAGAATTCCAAAGTTGGTTTTTGAGATTTTGTGCATAATTTGGACTGTTAATAGTCTATTAGAAAATTACACACCATATAATGGGATTAAAAATCATGAAATGGTCACCCGGAAGATGTCGTGAATATGGTTTAGGGAATAAAAGTATTACACATTGTTAAAATATTTCACATTGTGTAATAGTAAAATCAGGATTTTTTAACCCAAGGTGATCAGTTTTCAGTGTTTTTTTGGTTTCATCGATTACACGATATGAAATGGTATTACATGTCTTGTAATTCGAGTAGTTTGTGTTATTAGGGAATTTATAAGATGATTTAAAATTCATCCCTTTGTAATCCCTCCCTCTCAAACCCCTAGGTTATTTTGGGTGGTTTTGTAGATCTATGCTTCTTCTGGATCGCCCATTAGGCGATCGATCATTACAGTTGTTGTGGTGTGCCTCACTGAGTAAGTGTTCCATATTTATTTCATTTTAATTGGTTACGTATATGGTGTTTTCTATAGTTATGGTTCATATTCATGATCATATAGTGTTTTACTGATCCTTTGTGGTTTCCTAACTTACCTTGTCTTTTAAAGGTTGATCTCTTGGTTTCCATTTACTATTGTTGAAGGAAGAAAGGTTTATAACATTTTGTGGTAGGTGTTTCTATACAGTGGGATAATTTAATGAATTTCATATCATTCATGATAAGTTTCTTTAGGTTGTTCATTTAATTGAAACAATTTTTGGTTTCAATGGATTTATTTGAAATTTAAATGTTTTTAAATGGGTTTTCTTTTAAAAATTAATTTGTTTTGATCCGGAAAGGGGTTTTTTAAATGTTTAAATGGTTTGGATTGTATTTGAATTTTTTTTATAAATGGTGATCATGGTTTTGAAATGTATTTTGACAAGATTTTCACTTTCACAACCTTGGGTGTGTTAGGAAAAAGACATAGGCAACCTTAGTGTGTGTGGCTCCACTAGTGGTTGTTTTGTTGATATCAATACACTTTAGTAGGACTCAATGTCGACTGGATCTAGTGTTTGGACTTGTTTAGGTCTATCTTTATGTCTAGTACATATTTTTCTATATTCTAGAGCCTAAATGATAGTTTTATTTTTCATTTATGTATTTTTTATCACATTATGGTTTTTCATGGATAGTTTCTCACATGTTTTATATAAGGTTGTATCACATGGTTTCACATGATGATATTTTATGCATATGTGCCTACTTTCCTACCTAATGATGCATGGATATTATTTAAAATCTTATCACTTCTAATTTTTATATTTTTGGGTTTTTGAATATAAAAGGATTTTATAAAAAAACAAAAAATAAAATGATTTGAAACTATGTTAGGATTTTATAAAAATGATTTATAAAACTATTTTTGTTTTAATGGTTAAAATTGTTACATTCTTGATATTAGAACATGTATAAAATTTATGGTGGTATCCTAATGATATTTTTATTCACACACTAATTTTGAATTTGGGTGGTTGTAGATGTTTTATTGAAGGATCTAGGTAATAGGAAGGAAATCTTGTAGCTTGTAGGATTCACCTTTTTTCATTTCCTTTGTAACTGGGTACTTTGGAGGTGACTATTGGTCATATGGAGACTTGTCATACTTTCTAATTTATCTTGTTTTGGATTAGATTGTATGGGTTTTTTGTATCTCTTTTATTACACTCTATACTCTGGTTTTATGTCTTTTTTGGTTATATTTATGATTTTTTTACATTTTATTTATTTCACCTCACCATGTGTTGGCTGATATGGGTGTACGGTTTGGTAGACCTATGTTGGTTTGTTACATTCTACCATGAGTTTTGTTTTATGAATTGTATCCATTAATGATAAATAGATATTTAATAATCATGTAATGTCATATCTTGGATGCCCATAAACTAGTACCACAAGATATTTCATCACATGGCCTCAAGCGTGCCTCCCCATACACCAGAGGCTAACGACTAGTAGTGAAAACCATGATGTGTATATAGGGAGACTATTCCCTCATGTCAGAGTAAGAAACAATATAAATAACCAAAAATTAATAATGTTAGTAAATAACCATAGTATGAATGAAATGAATATAATAAGGATGTAATAATAAATGAAATTCAGTAAAAGACTAAATGTGTAACGCCCCGACCCCAGCTACCCAGAGTCGGTGCATTACTTCGTAACATTGGCATGATCACAAAAGATCAAGTCTCGAAAGACCGATTAGTTTAGTAGCCTTGGAAACACTAGATACATTCATAAGTCTTTCATTACATCAAAAAGTAAACAAACTACAATAACATGGTCTTCATAGTCCACACTCATATCCATTTCTGACTACCCCTGCAGGTCATTCATAAAATACTTCTTCACATACTGGAAAAATATTAAAACATTGAAAGGGGTGAGCTCAGATGCTTAGTAAGGATAACAATATAGCGAAAGCTTTCACCAATAAACATAAATATTTAAGGCAATGTATAACTAAAACAAAAGCCTTTTAAACTTGAACTTCAACATAATATGGAAAAAGTAAAATGAGATAATGCCATTCACTTCTTCACATGGATATTCTACTGGTCGAATAATCACACGCAATATCAATAACCACTTTCATAATGAGGGAATGTATAATGCCAGACATTCTGAAACATTTCGTCAAGGCCTCGGCCAAGACGTCTAAAATGATTAAGGCCTCGGCCAAAACCATAAATCAAATTGGGAAAGGGCCTCATCCAATTCCGCGTCTAGTTGTCTCATGAGACCTACCGATGCATCGAGGAGATATAGCGGGCTCCACCCGTCACTTATTAAGTCCAATACATTCCTCATATGAATAGGTTTAAACATAACATAAATATTCGTATTAAAACTAGCATACGAAACGTCAACAATTTCTCCATAAACTATGGATGGTATAAAAATAACACATCCACAGTCAAATATTTCACAAAATGTTCAATGGGAGTTTTGTATCATAAATCAATTTCAATTAAACTTAAAACCCATCAATGGATGTTGACATGGATGAAATCAAAGCTATTTGAGAGAAATATTTATCTTTTTTTAAATCATTTAAAAGTCCTATAATTATAAAATAATACATTTACTTTGAAAATATTCTTATAAGCTTGTAAGGTAAGCTTCGATGAAGTTATAATGGTGGAAAATAGCCGCACCCGCCGTATAAGTTAAAAAAAACATTCTTACCTTAAATTTGTCAAAAAGGTCAAAAAGTACATTGTTTGGAAAATGACGGTAAGATTACTTTCAAAAACGTATAAGGGTATAAATGACTTTAACCCATTTTCCATTTAATAGTAAAAATGTTTTGAAATACATTTTTAAGAAACATGGATGTGGATGATAACGAGGTCCCAGTAGATAATTATGTATAAACAACCTTGGATAATGAAGAGGTTGTGAAGTAAACCCTTACCTTGTACTTTTCCTTGGTTGGGGTAGGTTAACCTCCGGTATAATGGTGAAATAATTGTTATTAAATTATACAAGAATCATATACATTCATATGATATCATATATGATCTTTTAACATTGCTTTGTTAACAATATCTTAGATTTATCGTTGTTTGGGGTGTTAACTTACTCATTTTCTTTTATATATTTTGTTACGTAAGTCGTGTTTTTCATGGATAGGTTGCATCTTATTCATATCCAGAATGATATCATGTCCTTAAACATTATTTCTAAATCATCAAATGATAATTATACTTGAATGGATACGACGGAGAATGAATCTCATCGCGTTCGTGGAGACGGTAGTCCGTACGTACGCACGAGCGACAATATCATTATTTTGTTATTAAAATAATATATAATTGGATAGTATATAATATATACAGAATCATTATCATGTTATATTTATTATTTACATGAATTACATATCATTATTATACCCATCTAAATAATAATATATTGAATAACAATTACACCACGACGTGGAGACGGTAAGCCGTACGTACGCACGTATGGTGACATGTCATTCAACTGATGGGTAGAATACTGAATATGGTTGTTTCATATTTATAATAACATCACAGTATATAGAAGATACTGGAGTTATAATTTTAGAATTGAAATAATAAACAAAGAGGGAGTGGAAGAAGAAAGAAACTTGAAAGAGGGTGATGAAAACGTTACCTCTTCTTCGGGTTCTTCCTTTTGATTTGATCAAAAGGACTCCATAGGATGGATTTCTGACTAAAGTAAAGCTTCAAGGATGAAGGGAGAGAAGTTGGGAGAGTATTTGGGCAGAGGTTGGCCGAACCAAAAGGCTTGAAAGTGTGAATAAGGTGGTAGAGGTGGGGGCCTTTTATAAGAGGAGAGGAGGGGCTCTTTTGGAAAGATTGAAATGTTACATTATTATACAATGATTTTAGGATTCTAAAGGTCCCAAACTTATATAATTAGTGGGTAAGGTGATAAGGGTTCGAAATCTCTTCATCAAATAGGCTTTGGACAAGTGTAAGCCTTGGATTTTGCATTATCTTCTCATTTTATTTAAATCATTAAATAATGAGGTCATCACCGCATCATCATGATGTCATAAATAATTTAATTTATTTAATGTCTAAAAATTATAAAAAAATACTATGATGTAGGAAACATTTTTATCTTTCCAATTACCATTTATAGTAAAAAATATGACTTGTATAACCCCGTGTAAAAATTGTTTTAGTAAAACATTTCATGTTTGTGTCATTTTTTACTTTAACATTAAATAAAAGGTATTTATGTCATTGTCCAACTAAAGTGGCTCCATGGGGTCCCCAAGTTGACCCATGGATTGTCTTGGTTGGCCATTACACATACAATGAGGGTAGGACATGTGTCAATCTCATCTCATATTATTAAAACATTATTTTTACCTTAAACTACACTAATTACCTCTAATCACGATTAAGAACTTAAAAGTTACTATTCACCAAAAATTATTTTAATCTCATTGAACCAAATTTTACTTCTTAATGACAACCATGTATGTTGGATTTTTAAAAATCAAATCACAGAGGTGGTAATATTTCATTTAAACGAAAAATCAGTTATTTAACTACCACTTAGTGGTTTCACTATTCATCAAAAATTGAAGTTTTTCAGAACAATGGAAAAATTTCACCCTAAGCTATAATTGATATTACGATTTCAAAAATGATGTCTATTTTACAAAATTACAAAAATATAAGTTGCATTAATTTATTTTATAATTAATTCCCGCTGTCACAACAAATAGCGTGTTTTTAAGAAATAATTTATATCAAAAGATTGGCAATTGTTTATGTCCAATTTCAATGTTAAATTAATTCTAATGACCACCATTGGATAAAATGGTAAAAATATATTCTAATTATACTTTAAAACCACTAAATAGTATAATTTATCACTATAAATTATTTTGATTAAAAAAGTTGTTTTTAAGTATTTTTCACTATTCATAAAAATTAGAAGTTCTTAGAAAAATACCAAAAATTCAACATAGGATAATTTCGATATTTCGAATCCAAAAATGAAGTCCATTTTGATAAATAAAATTTATAAAATTTCAAAAAGTAGGTATTACTATTCACAACGGCTAGTTTAATTAGTTGTGGTGTGTGTTAGAGCTCGAGATTGCGTACAACACACGCTATTGCATTATTCGAAGGGAAACGTACCGTGGAAGCTTGGGGTGTTACAAAATGACAATTTCATACATACATCAAAAGATCACCCATTGGGAGGATCACATATACTAGATTACATAAAATAAACTAAATAAAAGTACATTGATCTAATGCTAAATCTAATATGAACCGCACACCTAGTCTCCAATGCACTATCAAGATGCTTTAACATAATTATAAAAATCATGAAACCAATCGATCATGAAACTCTGGGCCTCAACTCCATCCATCATGTATACATACTCAACGTAAAAGTAGACATAAGGTAAACACACACACACACACAAAAACACACACACACAACGGTGCACATACAGGAGGTGAGAAATAAGTCTTAGTAGGACACCCCAATGGATAACCTATAATCTACTACAATAACTACATGATCTTGCAACTCAGCCTAGCCAAAACATTAGGAATAAAGTAAATAAAATAAAAGCATAGATGATCCTTGGTTTAATTATCTTGATTAGCCATAACTACTTTGTAAAATTCTATAATGTCTCTGAGTACTATAGTATAGATTAAACAAGGATAAGGTGTATGTAACCAAGTAATCCATGTAGAGTGATAACTTATGGGCTATGTATCCATGGAATACATAACCAAACCCAATAAATTTAGTCGTTAAATATTACCTAGTACTTGTACATATTAGTTTGATACCTAACCCACACATCAATGAGGTAATTCCTAAAGAATTAATCAATCACATAATTTATACAATATACAACTGATTCACATAGCCTCAATATAACATTTAAACCACATATGTGGAACACCATGTCCAGTTTTCATAATCTAGAATAACATAATTTCATTTACCCTTTGATCCTATGCTAGTAATTTCATATATGGAAACCAAGTATCTCTTGATTAGTAATATAGTTTATTCAACCTACGAGCCCATCCAAGGTATTCTGTATCAGGAATACACACATCAATCAAGGTGTAATATAATCTCACCGGCCCTATGATTCCATCCAAGGCATTATATATTAAGAACCCAAGTATCACTAAAGGAATAATATAAAATCATCTTCACTATGAACCCGTACAAGGAATTCCATATCAAGAACCCATTTATCTCTTAAGGCATAACAGATAATGTATCAATGGTGTATCCACCATGACCCTTGGGATTATCTATGGCATTGATCCGGGAGATCATCATCAATCACTGATAATATCTCAAGAATAATTGTGGAAAGAAATTTTCACTATAGAACAACATTTCCACTAATTGAAATAATGTATATATTAATTTTATTTATCCCATGAGGTCATCTAATGAATTACATATCCAGAATACAAGTATCCTATCAAGGAAAAATATAATTACATCCATCCAATCAGCCCATACAAGGAATTTCGTATCAAGAATCCAAGTATCACTCAAGGCATAGTAAGTCAGATCCCAAGAAGTAACTTTGGGTAACACCAAAATAGAATCACATAATATTAATCTCCTTGGTATGAGTTCCAAGAATCAGGTCTAAAATCGAAGTTAGATGAACAATAACTGAGTAAAAGAAGTAATAAAAGAGTGAGGGTGGAAAAACACCTAAACTCACCACTCAAACAATAACCCCTTAGGATTACATATTTATTATAGGCTCTATGTCATAATCCTCTACCATCTATACCCAAACTCATAATGCACAAGCTCACGGTTGGTCATACACTAGGGAAACCACTAGGTCCCCTAAATCATCATATGATATTCATCCTACTCCAAATACCCATGGTCCAAAAATAAGAAAATGAATCCCTATTGGGATAATATAAGTAAAATAATAAGAAAAGGAATCCCTCATGTGATACTAAGAAATAATAATATAATAGAGTCATTCAACATGGGATTTTCAGAAAGAGTAAGAAGAGGCATCCTACACGAGATCCTCAAAAAGATTAATTGGATGTATCTTACATTGGATCCTCTAAAATAGTAGGTAAGTAGAGGTATCCTACTTAGTATCTTTGGAAAGAGTAGGAATGTAGAGTTATCCTAATTAGGGTACTCAAAAAATATTAGGTAAGTAGAGGTTCCCTACTTTGAACCCTTAGAAAGAGTAGGAAAGTGTAGGCATACTACATGGACCCCCAATCACAACTAATATCTCAGAGTAACACATACCACAACCCTATATATATCATCTCATATCCTCCTAGGATAGAAGGTGGAATCATGTAAGGGATATTTACTCATTGGAAAATCTATGAAACATTGGTCTAAGGAGATGGATAATGGCCCATATTAGATCAAGGTCTTAAACTAGGTTGGTCCGAACACCCAACCAATCCATCTCATCAAGTCACATCATAGTCCCACTAACTAGAGAATATTATATAATACATCATATGGGGAACTTGGTGAACCAATTCCCCGTCAACTCACCATTAATCCCAACCCTCAAATAGGTTTCATTATAAGTCTCACTCACAAGAGAGATTATTTAATCTACAGGAGTGGGAACCTCTCCATTACGTATATCATGAATAAATACCCCTTAAAAAGCCTTAAAATACCCCAAGGGTTCCACCATCATGATATAGATGAATAAAACTCAAAATGGACTACTCATACGTCCAATTCTGACTCTGGGGAATCAAAACACAAAAAACCCTCAAAAGGGTCAAACAGTAAAATTACATAGTGTGTATACCCAAGTGCATGATGTGTATTCTAAAATTCCCACCCTACTGTATAATCTAGTCATATATATTATTTAAAACCCACGTACATGAAGTGTAAAAGACATACACAGAATATATCCTATAAGGCGTACCTTCCCATATACCTCACATGGCATGGCCATGTGTTTTATCCTGGTCATGTACTTCTACACGGTGTGTAACCCACATGAGGTATGTCCATGAACCTCAAACAGTCATGTGACCCTACATGGGATATCCATACATGTACTCAATAATTTGGATGAGTAAAAATACATTACACGTACCCCTCATACAAAACATGTTGTTATAAAAACTCATCTTCCCCAAGAAGGAAGAACACATGATGTGTGTTCCTGAACTACACATCGTGTGATTAGAGTTCCCAAATGAGAAACCCCATGAGATCAGCCCGAAGCAATGTTTTTCTATAGATTAATCATATATTGACCCACGAGGGGTCATTAGTCTTCATAAATGCGATATAAAACTAGAAAGTAGTAAATCTATGACGATTTATGACATAAATTTAAAAAGTTCATACCTTTGAGAAGAATCCATTGAAGCTTCACCTGCATTCACATTCCACCACTATTTCAGTATGACCTGACTCCTCCTGAGCTCTACAACGACACCTCCCTTCTTCCCTCTCTCCCTATATCTCTTTATCCCTATTCTCTCTTGGTATCTTGAAATAGGAGGCCCATGGGGGAGTATGTGTGTATCTAGTGGGAAGATAAGAATGAAAATAGGGAAGAGAAAAGGAAGAAAAATAAAGGAAAAAATCAAACGGGGCCTCAGGCACAACCCCAACACCTGATAAGAGTTTATACCTTAATTAAGAAATTCCCCATTTTAGACTCAACGATGGTGATTAAATCTCAATATGTTACTCCATTAAAAAAGTTATATCAAAATGAATGCATGAAGATAACTTAATCTTTAATTAATTTGATATTAAATATTAATTATTCCATGAAAAGTTTGAAAATTCATATTTCCACGAAACATATATCCTAGGATAATAACCTTATTATGGGACCAATGTAGTGGTAAGATAAATTATCCAAGATCATCTGCTGGGAAAAAATAACCAATTTAACCCTCATAATAATCCATTAAAAAATCAAATTTATACTATATTACATATTCCAGAAAAACAAGGGTCATTAAAACCTCCCCACCATAAACATTCTCATCCTTGAGAATCCTTGGGGGTCTAACAAAATCCAAAATCCATCCCAAGAATCTACACATATATTCTATCTTCACCATCCAGTGACTGATTTTAAAACTTTAATAACCCTCCCTATAAGGAAGATATCTAACTGAAACCAATCTGATACTCCCCACCATAGGAATTACCTTATCATTTCCTCATAATTTAACACCAAGCTTAATGGTCCACACACAACCCATCACCAAATGTGATTACTAAAATGACCAAAACTACTCAAACTAGACTGCCAATGTGAAAACATAAAAACCATGCATGTTCCCACTTGTTGAGAATGGTTCACATGGTAAATTCCAAATTTTAACTCATAATGAGGGACAACACCCACAAACTACTAATGGTTCAATACCCACTATATGGATTATGTTATAAATCTCCTTGAGAATAACCCCCAATGATCTATATATCAAATAGAAAATATATTTAAAAATATTATCATATAATATATTCTCTCTCTATATAATCCAAAAATATAACATGATATAGGACATGATCATCTATAAACTACGAGTACACTAAGATTCCATAGATAGGTGTGTACTACTCTCTCTGCACCAGGCTCAGATAAAACAAGGCTATACTTTCCATTGACCAACTCCCAACACCACATATTTCAATAATGTGTATCAAGGTATAACCATGGTCAACCATATCATAACACCTAGTTTAAAACTAGGCTCACACTCCCATGAGTCATTGATCACAAGGCTAAACTAGCTATGCTATATAACATTCCATTGTTAAAAAGAAAAAAGTTATCTTTGTACCCAAATTCAAAATCTTTCACCTCTCACCCATGCCAGGATTTATTCAAGGAATGACACTCATATGAAATCATTTTAGTAACAACCATCTAATTTTAAGATAACAATCTACTAAAAGCATCAATTGGTCAATATGGCCAGGCACTTGATTAGTCATTCCCATGTAATCTATTCTCGATACACAAGAACCCTAGGTGTTTCATCAAAAACCAAAGAAATAATCATTACAATATCATAAAAACTGAGCACCTCCCATGCATTAGTCTCTACAATAGTGCACAACCATGATCACTACTTCAGATGAGATCTATAAACCCATGCTAACCCCAGTCTTAGGTTTCCATCAATCAAACTGAATGTCGATCTATAAGGGTTTGAGTCATAACTAAGGGCCTCTAGGTATACCACTTAGACCTAAGAATAAAGTCTTATAATAAGGGCACTAGGTCCTACCACCTAAACTATAGGTCAAACCTCGCACCAAGGTCACATCTGATGAAGCGCCATCCATGAACCCATATCAATTCAAGGAATCTATCATGCATTTCAATCCTTTTTAATGGGGGGTAAGGATAACATTGAAATAAAATGGTCCAAAACTATCAACATGGGTTCAATAATATAGGTTTCCAATTCCAAATTAATTGAGTAAAACACATTATAAGTTGAAATTGGAAACCCATTTAAGTGAAACCCATTAGTAACAAGTAAATTAAAAAATAACTCTAATGGAATCACTTGATAAGAATTGGACTACTAGAACCTGATACTCTCTGAGGATCCTCATAAAGAATATCTCCCTAGAAAGTCATGATATGAACTTATAAAAGAAGAAATGACACTCACTAGGAATCCATATATGGTTATACCCCCTCAAGGTTCTCATTAACTATAAACAATCAGGTATATATCGACATCACAATAGAGAATCTGACTAGGTGACTATGAACGATGGTCATTTAAGTAAAATATCCTAGTAAGATAGATGGGAAATATTATTATGAGTTTTAGTTAACTTCACCTAAAATAATCACCAAAAATAAATATAAAAAGGGTATCAAGTTCTATGTTAACATACTAGGGTCACTTCCCCTCCCATGCATGAGGAATGAGTCATCATCCTCACTATCAAACATATCATCATAGATCCACATAACCTTATATTAGAAACAAATATATATAAATGTCGATCTAACTGAGTATAATTAAACCAAGAACCTATAAAGTATAAAACAATTTAGGGTGTTTTTGAAACTTTATATAGTTTACCATTTTCATCAATAATAATCACACACTAGTAGGCCAATAACTTGTGTACCATGCATTCGAAATATGATGCATGCGATTCTTCTTACCTTTATAATTCAAGTGTAAAAATCAATCACTAGCCTCTTTCCAATGGGAAGAGATCCTTAAATACATAATAAATCATAAAATCTACACAACAAGTGTGTCTCTCAAAGAGAAAGTTATATAAAACTGTAAAATCACATTTCAAGAATACAGATGCCTTATCCCTGGAAATCAAGGCTTATTAATAGAATAAGGTTTCTCAACATAGTAATATAATATCCGTCACAGGATCCAATACATTATTAATACTATAGTCTACCATATCCTAAATAGTATTACCGTAGGAAAAGAACACCTTTAATACCACTTTGTGACGTCCTGGACTAGATGCTACTAAACTGGTTCCATTAGCTTATTTTCCACATGACCTCAAGCATGCCTCCCTATATGCTAGAGGATTATAAATTTAAAAATGGTAGAGGGTGTGTTTGTGGGGATACTATTCCCACACATCAGAGTAACCAAAAACGGAAATAACCAAACAACAATAATTATAGTAAAAAGTTATTGTGTATATGTAATGAATATAAAAAAACTATAATAATAAATAAAATACAATAAAATCACAAAAGGCTATGTCATACATATATCAGTCGATCGCCCACTGGGATGATCCCATAAACAAGAGTACATAAAAGAAACTGAATAAAATTACATGGCTCTACTGCTAACTCTAATCCAAACCACATACCTAGTCTCCAAGAAAATGTTAAGATTATTTAGCCTAATCACAGAAATATACATGAGTAATATCATTCGATCATGAAACTCTAGGACTCATCCCCACCCATAATGTATTCATGCTCAACATTAAAGTGGAAATAAGGTCTACAGGTACATCAAGGTGCATATACAGGTGGTAAAAAATAAAATTTAGTAGTCCATTCCCAACAGTGAACCTATAATCTACTTACATAAGTCCATTCTCATGAAATATTCCCAGCCTAGCTGAAACATAAAGAATAAAGTAAATAAAATAAAACCATAGTAGATCCTTAGATCTATGATCCTGATTGACCATACATACTTAACCAATGCTATAATTTATATGAGTACTTTACATAGTAAAGATAATACCAGGACCTGGGGTATGTTACCAATGTATCTATGCACAATGATAACCTATGGGATCCATATCCATATAATTCCTAGACAAACCTCATCACTTCACTCATTTAATCTTACCTAGTACCAATATATATCAATGTGGTACCTAACCCAAACATCAAAGAGATAGTGCTTGGAGAATAAATCTATCACATAATCCATATAATATACAACTCATATCTAGAGCCTCAGTCAACCATGTCAAACACATATGTAGATCGCCATATCCACCATTCATAATTAGGCATAAAATAATTTAATTTAACATATGATCTCATTCAAGGAATTTTATATAAGGAATAAAATTATTTATCAAGGAATAATATAGTTCCATTCTACCTATGAACCTACCCATGGAATTCAATATTAGGAATCCAAGTATCGCTCAAGGTGTAATATTTTCTTATCAGCCCTATAAGCCATTCCAAGGCATTCGAGATTAAGAACCCAAGTACCTCTCAATGTATAATATAATCTTATCTGACCTATGATACAATACAAGAAATTACATATTAAGAACCCATTTTTCACTCAAATAATAATAGATTATGTATTAATGGTGCGTCCACCCTAACCTTGTGGAGTATCTTAGGTGTCCCCCAAGGAGATTATAAATAATCCCTAATAACATATCAATAAAAATAATGGAATTCCATGTACAATATATAATTCCATGTACTATAATTTAAATCATGCATAGATTAATTTTATTTTTCCTATTATTTCATCCAAGGAATTTTGTATCAAGAATAAATGTATCGCTCAAGGCATATTATAATTTCATATAGCCTATGGGAATATATAAGGCATTCCATATTATGAATCCATGTATCAATAAAGGTGTAATAAGTAAGATACCAGGATGTTCTTATGGGTATCCCCATCATAACATCACATCATTTCATTCTACATGGATCAAAATCTAGGAATCACCTCTAGAATCAAATTTGCATCAACATTATTTGATTGAAAGTAATAATAAAAGAGTGAGGGTGGATGAATGCCTAAAACCACCACAACTACCACAAACCCTAAGGATTACATGTTTGGTAAGGATTCTAAGGTTACATTCACTAACATCACTACCCAAACCCATAAAACACTAGCTCAGGGTTGGTCAAGAACTATGGAACCCATTGAGTCCCCTAAATCAGCATAAGAAAGGCATCCTACATAGGATTATTGTAGTCTACACATAATATAAGGTATCCTTCTTAGGATCGATAAGTCGACATATAAGAAAAGGAATACCTCATGGAATCCTCATAAATAGTAATATAATAGAGGAATCCTATATGGGATACTCAAAAAGTGTAAGCAAGGTAATAATACATAGTATCCATAGAAAGATTAAGTGGAGGCATCCTATATAGGAACCTCTAAAAGAGTAGGTTAACAAAGGTATCATAACTAGGACACTAGTAAGGTGTGAGTGAGCATATATTTCCTAGTTGGGATCCTAAACAAGGGTAGGTAATCATAGGTATCTAACTTAAAAAATCAACTTCATCTTTCTATGTTATTTCCATACCAAAGTAATAACTAAAAAATCTACTTCATGATTATATTTTATTATGATTATGAGACAACCATATTTAATCCTTTTACCCATCCTATGAAAAACAATATCACTATGTGTGCGTACGTACAGCTTACCGTCTCCATATCGTGGTGTACACTGTTTTTCATATACACTTTATTTTAATGAGTATAATGATAAAAAGGATATAAATAATAAATATGACATGATATTTTTTTCTATATAATTCATATTATATTAAATTCCACACCATCTAACCATTAATTAAATGATATCGTCACTCATGCATATGTACGACTTATCGTCTCCACGATGCGATGAGATTCATCCTATATTACAACCATTTCAGAATGATTATTAAATTTTTTATACTGAATAAATATAAAACATGTGACATAATAATGCTACTGGAATAATATATATTTATATATATACATATATGTCATTTACTTTTTTTTGATTCAATGTGATAAGAAAATGGAAACAACATTCATGCGTACGTACGACTTATCGTCTCCATAAATAGTGTATTCCATTTCATATATATATCTATTATATATATTTATATGCTGAATATATATGATATTTAAATAATGTTTTAAATTCTTAAATTAAGTAAACCATTATCTAATTAATACAATCAAGAATAAAAAATTAAAACACGTATGATAAACAAAGAAGTTATTACCCAAAACATTTCTTTAACTTAGAATTGATAGTAAATGGGTTATATAAGGTCATAAATGAATCATATATAGCATGATAAATATTTTTATGATTATATTAAAAGTTAATAATATATTTTAAACAACTATATAAGAGTTTCAGACATGTACGAAGAGTATCAGACCTAAGGTAAGGGAATTCCATTTCATTTTTAATTTTCGTTAGATATAATCCATGTTCACCACCTATTTATTGTGTGTGGTGTATTTACTACCCATACTATATTTGATATCATGAATAAATTTATCTTCATTTTATTTAAATATTCATTTGAAGATATTGGGATTATTATTTAAATGTTTAAGGTGGTATGGGATACATTGAATGTTTAAAGAATTAACCCTTTCTCTATTTCAATATTCTTGATATAATTTTACATAAATATATATAAGGATATAAAAAAATTATAAAGGAAATTTTATTTTTATTTTTATGTTCATTAAATGTTTTTCAAAAATTAATCCATTTAATCTTTTATGTAGGTGAATTTTAAACTAAAACATCATTTTAAATGTTTTAAATATTTATTCTTCCAAATATTTCTCATTAATGTCCATGTTTTCATAATGGTTTTGAAGATTTATTTATTTGGACATGAATGTTTTAAAATGTTAATTCATTTAACAAGTTTCAAAGTGGTATGTGACACTTTGATTAAAAAATGTCTTTTTAAATGTGTTATTTTATAAATTGCATGACTTTTTAATGTTTTCAGTGTAAAAGGGATATTTATCTTAAAAAGTTTTAATGATTTTATTTGATTTTTTTCATATATTTCAACATCCTTTGTTGGATTTTATGATTAATTAAGGATTATTTGTTATGATAAAATACACCATATTGTATTTAAGGGTTTATGGTATGTTTGAATATGTATGTTCTATACCATTCATGGTTTATGGTTAATTTATTAACATTTCATATGATAGTTTTAATATTAATGCTCATATTGGTTATGTTTTACCCATTTCATAAGAGGAACACATTGGAATTATTATGTGATGGGTTAGGGACTGGTTAATAAAATCCCTATAGGTTGGGGACTGGTTAATGACAGCCCATATGGTTTGGGTATTAGTTAATTAAATCCCCTTGATGCATCAATAGTTCCCATGAGACAAACTAGTTTTGGGTTTTTACTCGTTTATGTATGGTCTTGGAATGAGGCATTAACAGTGCGGTTATGATGTTAAGAATTATCCATTTTCTCTTTATGAGATTATTTATTGATATTAAATGTGATTATTCAACTAGTAGAATATCTATGTGAATGACTAAATGGAATTATTTTATTTATTATCACTATATTATGTTCAAGTTTATATTTAAAATTCATGTGTTTTAGTTTTATACTTGACTAAAAAGTTTATTGTTATTTATGAAAGATTTTTTTGTATTGATTAACCTTACTGAGCATCTGAGATCACCCCTTTATTATGTTTTATTTTCCCTGGCTTCTATGAAGTGTTTTAATATTGATATGCAGGGTTAAGCTAGGAGAATAATGGTGTTCTTAAAAGATTTTCTAAGTTGTAATCTATGATTGAAATTGTAATGTAAAGTTTGTGTTTGTAATGTCATATACATGAATTATTTTAAAATTAAATTCCATTAAATTTCCATTCAATCTTTGTTTTGGGGGTTTTCCATGCTTTTATGGAGGAATGGGTGAGTTTTCATGAATTGGGCTAAACCGTGAGCCCAATTCTAGATTTAAAAATAAATTTTGATTCCTTTATAACTCCTTCATTTTTCAACATTTTTCATTAATTTAAATTCCTAATTGTCATAACCTGGCCTATTAACACCAACATATTAATTTGGACTATTTAATAATCCATAATCATGGTGGATATGAGTTTTTATTTAAGGGAATGAGCCTGCCCAAAATCCAATTTTATTCATTAAAAATAAAATTCCATTCTTTAATATCTCCTTCAATATTTACTTTTGTTCTATGATTACAACTCTCACCTAAGACCACTTACCTAAGGCGTGCCCCCATTCTCTCCTACCACAATTTGGATCTCAATAGAATCGCTAAATTGGTCGAAACTTCTGTGGATTTTAGAAATCACCAAGATTTAGAGAGGTAAATTGATCCTTTCATAACTCCTTCTATTTTTACTCTTCCCCCCCATTACAGTTCCTACATTATCTCCTAATCCTTGTTCAAACCTCCCTTGAATTTTTGGATGTTTTAAAATTCATATACTAGTGGATTTTGGGTCATTTTATTCAAGATTGTGTTGCGTAAGTGTTTCTCTCTTCAATTTCTTCCTTATCCTTAGGGTTTCCTCCCTCTTTAATTATGTTATAAAATGTCTAGAAGTTAGGTTTAGAACCTCTGGTTTGATTTGGTGTCTTTTTGGTTAAATATTTTTGTCTAGGTATGGATTTATCATCCTTGTGATGCGGCAGAGGTGTGGTTGATGTTTCGCACCAAGTTTTGAGGGATTCAACACTTTTGGTAGGTGGTTCCATGTGTAAACAATTATTGATGAGTTATATTGTTGTATTTACTCATTTTTCATATTTCTCATATGTTGGGTGTGGTGAAAAAAAACTTTTTATGATTGATTTGGTTAAGTGTTTAATTTTATAATTGCATTTTAACTTGAGATTGGGTGTTTTCATGTGTTACTCATGGGGTATTATTTGGGTGTATTTTATAACATATGAAATTGGTTTATTAAATCTTGTTTGGCCTAAAAATTATGGTTTGGTAATGTATTAGTGTCATTTGGGCCTAAAAAGGGTGTTTTTGAATAGGTTTTATGTGCAAAAAATGTGTATACTTCTTGAGAGCATTTTATGAAAATGTGTATCTTCATTTGAATCTTTTTTAGTATTATTCCAGGTGATTTTATAAAACTTGAAAGTTGTTTTATAAATGTCTCTAGAGATTCCAATTATGTTTTGGATAGGAATTGGTTTGGGTTTTGGTCTTAAATGGGGGTTTTTAAATGGGTTTTGTGTGCAAGACATATTTACACCACTCGGGTTCTTCTTATAAAAATTGTAAATGTTATAGTTGGTTAAACGAAGTGCGAAAATTTTGCATATATACTGTCTGGTATATGTGTTCACTTATTAAGGGGTTTTTAAATGTGAAGTGAAGTTTTATGATGCCAAACATTTTTAGAATGTTTTGTAAATTTCTTAAATGTTTTAACAAATTGCGATGTTGGAGCGAAACTTGTTTGTGGGTTGTTTCCTGTAAGTTTGATGATAAAATGATTTAAAAGGTAAAAAGGGTATTATGTAACAATTGAGTTGGCTGTTATGAGAGTTTTAATATATTGTAATGGTTTTATAAAATTGTTTAATGGTTTTGAGTAAGTGTTAAAGAAATGTGAAAAGTGTTGTGAGCTATTTTGGTGTGAGTCGGATTTCAAAATCAATTTGAATGAAAACTGTAATTGTGTTACTTGTGTTGTATAAATGTGGGATGTTTGGTGAATTTATGAAATGGAAATGATATTTTCATGTGAAAGGTAAATTCATTGACTTGTTGAACTTTTTTGAGCACAAAGGGAAAACCTGGGTATCTAGGTGTGTGGACGTGTACTAGTATGCTAGTGAATCCATGGGGTTTGGCCTCAGTTTCACTTAGAAATATTGATGATTACAACTCTAACTGAACTATGATGATGATTGTTTGGGACCACTAGGTTATGGGTATGTTCCATACTAGTGGCTCATGCACGAGAATAGATATTTGTGATGGTTACTCTCACTGAGATACGAGGTACCTGGGACCCACAGCTAGCTAGTGCCTAGGGGTTATTTCCCATTTCTTGTGCTCACTAGATATTTTGTGCTTACCATTAGCATATGGTATGAGTTTCTAGAAAGTTCAGTATATTTGGTATTTATTTTAAAAGTGCTTATTCTTTAAATTAGCCCACTTGAAAACTCTTTTTATTTAATGTTGCATCATTTAGAAATTGTAACTAGCATTTCCTGTTTTTGAAAACTTTCATGCTTTTAGTCATTAAATGTTTATCACATGGAATATATTAGTGGTGGTATTCTATTGGGCTTTGGATCACACCATACTTACACCCTTGGGTGTAAATAGACTTGGTTATTTTTGTTGCTGTAGGTCGGGTACAGTTTTTAGTTCCAGTGGTTCAGGTTTCTAGCAGGTCCTTGGTGGTAAAGTATTGTGGAGATGGCTTAAGGGCGGTGCCCCTTTCCATGAGGGTTCTTGGGATGTTCCCTTCTGGTTTTTTAACTTTTTTATAGTCTTGTTGAGTTGTTTTAAAATATGTAATTAAGTTCTGTTTTTTTGTAAAAGATTTTTTGGATTGAAAAATCCAGATCTGTTTTATTAGATTCTTTTGGTGTTTTAAGTTTATAAACTCAGGTAAATCATTCCAAATTTTCATTTTATGATAACCAGGAACTTTTTCCAGCCCATGGGGATCTAGAACTCCCTTCAAGCCTTGTTGCGGGCCGGGTCGAGTGACGGTTTTGATGGCGACCAGATTTGGTTCATGACAAAATGGTATAAGAGGAGGTTCAGGTTAAATCTTTGGGTCATGTTATTTTGGGGAAGAGCCAGGATAGTCTAGAGTTAGGATTGTTGGGACTTGGAATTATAGTTATGGGTAGTGTTCCTAATCACCACACCTCATTATGGGATTCATGTTTCCAGGATAAGTCGGTATTTATCTAAGTCCTTTGGTTTTCTTGGTTCGATGATGATTAAGTGAAATGAAAAGAGAGTTGGGTTAATGGTCTTAGTGAGCTCTCAGGGCCTAGAAAGCAATGTGGAGCCAAGGATATTACCTATACCACTCTCTGTGATAGTAAAGTGATTGGAATATGGCCTCCAACCATATGTCCAAGTCACCCACTGAAACTATTTTCCTCTCACATTGTTTTGTGCTTTCATTTTGAAAACTTGGCACCTTGGTTTTAAGAAGCATAATGTTTTTGTGAAATGATTTTCAAATAAATAGGGAAGGGTTTTATTTATGAAATGGTGGAACTTAATTTTCAGAATTTTTTTGAAATGGAAAATGGTGTGCTTACACCTATTTTGGAAAGAAGGAACTATATTTATGTTGGTTTTGAAAAGTGTTTCCAATAGAGTTTTCTAAACAATCAAAGGAAGTTTTAATGGGATGAGATGTTTTGAAATTGATGTGAATATATTTAAAGTCAGTTATTTTATAAATTTTTGTGTCTTTATGAAAAGTTATATAAGATTTGAATTGAGATTTTGATCTTGTGGTTTGCAGTTTTGAGAAAAACGATGTGTTGGTTGACTCTTTTGGTTTTGAAAAGTGGAAAGAATTTTTTTGTTTTAAACATTGGTATTTCCATGAGAAACCACATGCATGGGGTTATATGGGATAATATATGGTCGATGGAATGACTGGATGAGTTTTAGGATGGATATGAGGAGGGTGCCCAGTGTGGTACAGAAACATGCATGTGTAAGGCCCATGGGGTACCATTGGTGGATATGCTAACCATTGAACTGTTTGTTTTCAAGAAATGTTTTTAAAGAAAAAAATGATATCCTGATGAATTGTTTGGGATGGATTATATTATGTGTTTTTGGAAAATGTTGATGGTGTGGGATGTTTTGAGTCTAAGAACCCCTCCTGTTTGAACTGTGTGTTGGGTTTATGTTTGGTCGGTAAGCTGGGTAGAAGGACCGATTAGTAGTCTCTTATGAGATATGTTTCAAGACACCTTTATAGTGGTTCCATTCATGTGTTTGGATCTAGTTTATGGATTTTTTTGACCAACGGACCAGCTTGGTTGGGTCCTTGGGTTATCTCATTGGATAAGGTATTCCCCCATTAAGGGTTATTGCATAACTGAAGTGAAACCCAGATTGTTTCACCATTGGAAAATCCTCCAGTTGATCAATATAAGGAATCATTTATCGATATTTGTTGATTGGGTCTACAACCATTATTTTATTTTATTTTTAGATCCTCTTGTAGTGGGAGAGTGCTCATGGAAGGTTTAAAGAGACCTTAATTTCTTATGTTTCCTAATTTGTCGAAGCTGGAAGTGTTCTAGGGTTTTTAGTGGGGATGAGTGTCTCGATGGCGTCTAAGAGGGCCACTCGGTTCTTCATGGTTTCTTTGAATCATGAGTTCAGGTTAAACCACCAATGTGGGAAATGTGGTCACAAAAGGATATTTTGGAAACTTTCTAGAATTATGTTTTGTTTGTGGATGTATAATAAGGTCCCTCTCCATGCATTGTTTATATCAGTCGCAATGGTCAGGTTCGGTGATTCCTTATGATTTCATGTGCTCCATTGACTGTAAAGGTGAAAGTTGGAAAATCACTTGAGTGTCTCAGTTATGTTGGTAGAATATCTCCCTTGGAAAAAATTAAAAATATTCCATTTTCGAGGAAGGTGAGTATGGGTGTGCTTTACTTCTATTGTTTCTCACCCGAACATAGAAGGTGTGATGTGTGTGCATCTTCTAAGCCGTTGTTTCAGTGAAATATCAGGTTAGGGTAAAGTTAATTTGGAATGTGTTATGTCTTGGAAAACTTATCAGGGATTGCGGTGTAGTTGTTGGTTGCGTAGAATGAAGAATTATCATTCAGGGGGTTTCTAAAGCCTAACTATGAGGCCAAAGATGCTTCAATCATGTGAGCTCCAGCCATAGGTCTCAGAGAGAAGTTGGCTCGTAGTCAGGGGAAATCACAGGTTCATTTAAACCATTGTACAAAGTCCAATCATCAGTATGAAATATAAGAAGAGTTTAAACCTATGGTTTCATCATCTTTATTCTATTGTTCCTGTTCAGTGGAAATAGGTGGAGGGCCTTGTACCCATTTCATCACCCAATGTTATTCCCTCTCCCTTGGGTTTCCATTGAGTATTTGTTGAAAGGTTTAAAGTCTGGATAGAAAGCTTGACCACATGGTTTGCACTTGGTTATTAGTGACCATGCCCTAGAAAACCATGTAGATAGAAGGATAGCCACTGTTAGTGCATGGTTTCCCAAACCGTTCAGACTAACCATGTGGTCGTCCCATCTCTTTAAATTTTGTGGTCTTTCTATACTGTCCCATGCTGGTCGGTTAAGATGGTTGGTTCTTATGGTGGGGAGACCAACTATGAGTCTTATATAAGTTCTTTTGTAAAATTTTTATGGAAGTATACCCTTTGTACCGGGGAGTCGATTCAGGCCTCCCCCTGTTAGTGTCCTGATTCTGTCTCAGAAAAAAATATAGTTTGTCTCTTATGGTGGGGAACCTATTTTTGTTCCCACATACTAGAAACTCAGACATATCCATGGTCTTGGCTTGATGGTAGGTAGTCTCATTTGGAGCTATCAAGGTACCTACATCCTTCTTGGGTAAACTTTGGTATTAGAGAGTGCCCAATGGTTTAGTTATAACATGGTAAGTGTAACCTTGTTCGATGTTGTTGTTCGTTTGGGTGAATTGATTGAGTCTTGTTAGGATAGTGTTTAAGGAGTTTTATTTTGGGATAAATTATGAATGTGATTGATCATTTCAGGAAAGTGGTGTAAGTTTTGTTTTTGAGAGTAATAATTCATTAATTGATCACTAGAGGAGTTTTGGCATTTGGGGGTGAAACTTGGCAAGGGAGTACCTCTTGGTTTCTCAGTTGGGTTTGGATTTTTTCTTTGGCCTTGATGTGAATTTCCTGGGTGGAAAGTTTTAATGGTGGAGAGAATTGTCACATAAATGACTTATTTTAATGTTAAATTCTATTTAATTTCCATTCATGCTTTGTTTTGGGGGTTTTCTATGCATTTATGGAGGAATGAGTGAGTTTTCATGAATCGGGCCAAACCGTGAGCCTGATTCCAGATTTAAAAATAAATTTTTAATCCTTTATAACTCCTTCATTTTTCAAAATTTTTCATTCATTCAAATTCCTAATTGTCATACCCTGACCTATTAACCCCACCATATTAATTTGGACCATTTAGGAATCCATAATCATGGTGGATATGAGTTTTTATTTAAGGGATTGAGCCTGCCTGAAATCCCATTTTCTACATTAAAAATAAATTTTAATTCTTTAATATCTCATTAAATATTTACCTTCTATCGATGATTCCAAATCTCACCCGAGACCAATTACCTAAGGCGCGCCCCCATTCTCTCCTACATCAATTTGGAGCTCAATAGAATTGATAAATTGGTCAAAACTTATCTGGATTGCAGAAATCTCCCAGATTTTGAGAGGTAAATGGATCCTTTTACAACTCCTTCTATTTGTACTCTTTTACCCTCATTCTAGTTCCTACATGATCTCCTAATCCTTGTTAGAACATCCCTTGAATGGTTTGATGTTTTAAAATTCAGATACTAGTATATTTTGGGTCATTTTCTTCAATATTGTTTTGAGTAAGTGTTTCTCTCTTCAATTTCTTCCTTCTCCTTAGGGTTTCCTCCCTCGTTCATTACGTTCTAAAATGTCCAGAAGTTAGGGTTCGAACCTATGTTTTGATTTGGTGTCTTTTTGGTTAAATATTGTGGTCTAGGGATGGATTTATCACCCTTGTGATGCGGCGGAGTTGCGGTTGATGTTTCACACCATGTTTTAAGTGATTTGACACTTTCGGTAGGTGGTTCCATGTGTAAACAATTATTGATGAGTTATCTTGATGTATTTACTCAATTTTTATATTCCTCATATGTTGGGTTTGGTGAAAAAATTGTTTATGATTGATTTCGTTAAGTGTTTAATTTTATAATTGAATTTTACCTTGAGGATTGGGTGTTTTCATGTGTTACTCGTGGGGTATTATTTGGGTGTATTTTATAACATAAGTAATTGGTTTACTAAATATGGTTTGGCCGGTAAATTATGGTTTGGTAATGTATTAGTGTCATGTGGGCCTAAAAATAGTGTTTTTTAATAGGTTTTATGTTTAAAAAATTTGTATACTTCTTGAGAGCATTTTATGAAAATGTGTGTTTTCATTTGGATCTTTTGTAGTATTATTCAAGATGATTTTATAAAACTCGAAAGTTGTTTTATAAATGTCTCTAGGGATTACAATTCTGTTTTGGATAGGAATTGGTATTGTTTTTGGTCTTAAATGGGGGTTTGGAAATGTGTTTTGTGTGGAAGACATATTTACACCACTTGGGTTCTTTCTATAAAAATTGTAAATGTTATAGTTGGTAAAACAAAGTGGGAAAAGTGTGAATATGTACTGTTTGGTATGTGTGTTCACCTATTAAGGGGTTTTAAAGGTCAAGTGATGTTTTAATATGTCAAACATTTTTATAATGTTTTGTGAATTTCTGAAATGTTTTATTACATTGTGATGTTGGAGGGAAACTTGTTTGTTGGTTTTTTCGTGTAAGTTTGATGATAAAATGATTTTAAAGGTAAAAAGGGTATTATGTAACAAGTGAGTGTGATTTTATGGGATTTTTAATATATTGTAATGGTTTTAAAAAATTGTTTAATGGATTTGAGGAAGTGTTGATGAAATATGAAAAGTGTTGTGGGCTATTTTGGTGTGAGTCGGATTTCAAAATCAATTTGAATGAAAAGTTGACTTTTGTGACTTGTGTTTTATACATGTGGGATGTTTGATGAATTTATGATATGTAAATGATATTTTCATGTGAAAGGTAAATTAATTTACTTGTTGAACTTGTTTGAGCACAAAAGGAAAACCTGGGTATCTAGGTGGGTGGACGTGTACTAGTATACTAGTGAATCCGTGGGGTTTGGCCTCAGTTTCACTTAGCAAGATTGACGCTTACAACTCTAAATAAACTATGATGATGATGATTGGGAACCACTAGGTTATGGGTATGTTCCCTACTAGTGGATCGTGCACGTGAACAGATATTTGTGATGGTTACTCTCAATGAGATAACAGGTACCTAGGACCCACAGCTAGCTAGTTCCTAGGGGTTATTTCCCATTGCTTGTGCTCACTAGATATTTTGTGCTTACCGTCGGCATACGATATGAGTGGATAGAAAATTAAGTAGCTTTGGTATTTATTTTAAAAGTGTTTATTATTTAAATTAGCCCACCTGAAAACTGTTTTTATTTAATGTAACATCATTTAGAAATTGTAACTAGTATTTCATGTTTTTGAAAACTTGCATGATTTTCATCATTAAATGTTTATCACATGGAATCTATTTGTGGTTGTATCCTATTGGGATTTGTATCACACCCTACTTACACCCTTGGGTGTATGTAGACTTGGTTATTTTTGTTTTTGTATGTTGGGTGGAGTTTTTAGTTCCAGTGGTTTGGGTTTCTAGCAGGTCCTTGGTGGTAATGTCTTGTGAAGATGGCTTGAGGGAGGTGCCCCTTGACATGAGGGTTCTTGGGATGTTCCCTTTTGGTTTTGTACCTTTGTTATATTATTGTTGAATTGTTTTAAAATATTTAATTAAGTTCTGATTTTTTTTAAAATATTTTTTGGATTGAAAAATCCATATTCGTTTTATTGGATTATTTTGTTGTTTTCAGTTTATAAACTAAGTTAAATAGTTCCCATTTTTCATTTTATGATACCCAGGAACTTGTGCCAGCCCGTGGGAATCGGGAACGCCCTTCGGGACTTGTTGCGGGCTGGGTCGATTGATGGTTTTGATGGTGACCATATTCAGTTCGTGACATGTAATCTATTTTCTAAGATTGCTAAATTGTTCAGTACTTAGGGATTTGATTTCTTGTAATCATGAAAATGTATTAAAATAATGCACCTTATCTAGGAATCTAGGGTCAGGGCATTACAGTTGGTATCAGAGGAAGTTTAGCAACAACCATAGAAATTATATTATGAAAACATGGATTAGAAAACATAACCCTTTGAATGACTTTGGCGAAAAGTCTAAGTTTTAGATATCATCCATTGGATTTGGTAATGGATAACCGAGGTTAACCCTATGGAATTATGGATTGAGAAGAACATTACCTCATTTACTTAACATATAAATGATTTTTCAAGAGTATAACACTATGATTAGTGTTTTTGAGACTCTGATTTATGTTTTAGTCAATGATTATAATCAGCATGGTTATACAAGTAATGGTTATACTATTGCTAATGAAGACATTGAAAAATAAAAATAAGATGAATGAGTTATTAAGGAATAAGATGTTGAAACATAGTTAATATTTTTAAGAGTGATGTGGAATGATGAAGGTTATTTTGAATTTGGATTCAATAACTATTACATCAATGGATATAAGATCTATGAGGATTGTATTACAATACTTCTTCTTTAAGGATTTTAAAGCATAAGCTTTTTCATCTTGGATTTAAAGTTGATAAAATATTTGGTGTGTGAAAATAAGAGTTGGATTACTTTTTTTTTGGATAATATGGTGTTAATATTGATTTTATAAATTTAGAGACCTTTTTGGACAGTGAAATTGAATAGAATTTTTGGAAAAGTCTTAAGGTTGGAATGGGATAAGTTGAACATTAGATATTATTATTTTCAGTTTAAGTATGATTTATTAGATATTATGTGCTTACATTTTTTGTTTTAGTAAACATTTAAAATATGAATGAAGTACTTGTGGACTTTATTATTTGGTAAATGTGATTCATGCATAAAGAATCATCTTGAATATCCATCTCTAGGTGAAAACAATGATGTGAAAATAGATTGAATCACAACCAAAGAATAACATTGATACGTGGAATGAAATCAAGTACATTTTTTCGAGTTCTTATCTAGATAGTAAAATAATAATCGAAATCTAAGAAAGAGTATCTAAAAATTTTTTTTATCCTAATACCGTATGTTTTCTTGAACAGATGATAATTTAAATTATCATAGATTTATGTCATTTAGTCCCTCAAATTTCTATTGATTGTTCACTTGTTTGTGATTTATGATCTCAATCACTGCCTAAAAATATTTACATTTTCCCTCCATGTATGTATCTCTAATTTACAATAATGTTCTCCTATCTAAAATACTAATTTGGTGGCGAATGTTTCATTTCCCTTTCCCTATTATTAAGACAATATTTTATTAACCCTATTTCTGATGTGGGTTTTCCACAAAGGTTTTTTATAGTATCAACCTTTTATTTTTGAAGTGAAATTTTAAATTGGGAGTATGAAATTTATTGAAGGAGTGGAGAATGTAAAAACACAATATATCATGGTATGTTATCTTTAGTAGCTCGTGTTCCATACAACACCGACTTGGCATGTGTTACATGTAAGATGAAGTTTCTACGAAACAACACTTTAGTATTATAATTATTTAAATGTTAATATTTATAAAGTATCTATTAAATATAATAATCTGAATAGTTATATATAATATTTAAATGTTATTTATAATTATCCCACATAAATAAAACAAATTTATAATGAAATGTACAAGTTTCAGTAAAATAGTTATATTTTTAGAAATACAATTTTCTTAAAGGAACTAAGTTTTATAGCCTCTTGCGAACAATAAAAAAATAAAATTTAAACTCTCATATAAATTGAATTTGGTAAAATATAAATCATTTTTTAATTCATAATATCAAAATTATCTTATGGTGAATTTTTGGTATTTTTCTGAAAACATTCAATTTTTGATGAATTGTGAAAAAGACTACATTATTGTTAAAAAAATTGCTTTTTTATTTAAATAATTATTTTAATTTAAATTTATTTTAAATTAAAAATAGATAAATAATTAAAATATTAACCCAATTTTGGTCATTGGAATAATTTTTATAATAGAATTGGATATAAAAATTTACTGAACCTTTGAACGTCTCTTCAACCCACCTTTTAATCACATCAATGGGATTAGAATTAAATGTAATTTAACTGCTTCTATGAATTGAATTTCCAAAAAAGACATAAATGGATATAATCAGTATGAAAAATATGGTCTAATATGACCAAAATATTTTTTTTTGAATAATAACTTTTGAATTTTATTTACCACGCTTCAAGTTAAATTGAGTAATTTAAGGTAAAAATAATATTATTATAATATAAAATTACCCTAACACTTGTAATAATTTATTGGATAAGTATTTTCTGACCCAAATAAACCTAATTTCATAAATATGATCATTTATAAGTCACTTGTGTTAGATTAGGAAATTTATTATATTTTATTTACAGAAGAGTTAAAAATTTCATATTCAAATTTTAATAAATATTTTATTTTTAATATGAGGTTATATAAGTGATATGGTAAAATATAAATAGTATTTAGAAATAAAATAAATTTATATTCATAATGATAATTTATTTATATTTTTTATACATTAAATAATCAAATTAAATGGTGACACAATATTGATATAGTAATTGTTTAATTGATAGAGATATCAAATAAATGATATTAAAAATATTAAAATAAATATAATTAGACTTAATTAATAAAATAAAATCCTTTTATAGGTATCATATCCATTTTATTAACATATTGGATGTTTTTATTTGAATTTACCATGTTGGTTTCATATTTTAAAAAATTAAAATATTGAATAGTATTAAAATTGGCATAAATGATATTTAAAAATAAATAATATTTTATAAAAAGATATAAAATTCATAAAAATATAAGGCTTGGAAAAATAAATTTTTATAATGTAAAAAATTTCATAAATTAACCAATTGGGGTTCTTTTGGTATTTTATTGTAACTATATTAACCCTACAGTGTAAAAATAGTAGAAGACATGGTAAGAGTTAAACTCTTTAACTAAGGGTTAAATTGAAAAGATAAGGTTACTTTTATGACCTAAACTTGTCTAAAATTAAATAGTTAAGATAATTTATTCCCATATTCATCTTATCCTAAAACTAAATCACTTTTTAACAAATTTATACTGAAAATAAACTTATAATAAATTAATATTTTAAGATTTTCCAAAAGTGACCCTCACCTCTCTTATAAAAGGACCCTTCTACTTCTCTTTAATTAAAATCTCCAAAGACCTTTGTCTCAGCCAAAAAGTATTCAATTCTCCTCCAAAATTTCCTAAATACATTCTAGATGACATAATTTGGGCATAAATCTATCCCAAGGAGTCCTTTTGTGCTAATCAAAGGGAGATTCCTAAAAAAGATGTAATTATTTTATCACCTCTTTCAAAGTTCATTCCTTATTTTATTAATATTTCTACGTTGTTTTCATAATTAAGTAATAAATATAGAATCTTTTATATTCTTATACTTTTTATTATTTTTTATAACCATATTTCATTCTTTTACTCATCCTATGAAAAATAATATCACCATACATGCGTACGTACGACTTACTTCCTCCATGCAGTGGTGTAAACTATTTCTCATCAATAATTTCTTTCAATGGGTATAATGATATATATAAAGGACATAAATAGTAAATATTTCATTATAGTTTTTTATTTATTATCCATATTCTATAAAATTCTATACCATTTAAACATTAAGAAAATGATATCGCCGCTTGTGTGTACGTACGACTTACCGTCTCTATGATGTGATGGGATTCATCCACCATTACAACCATTTTAGAATGATTATAAAAATGTATATAATGAATAAATATGAAATATGTGACAGAATAATCCTAATATAATAATATATATTTGTATATATACATATATTTTATTTACTTTCTTCCATTCAGTGTGATTAAAAAACAGAAACAACATTCATGCATACATACGATTTACCATCTCTATGAATAGTGTATTCCATTTCATATGGCAATATATTATATATATATTTATATTATGAATATATAAAATATATAAATATTTTTTAAAATTTTGGAATTAATTAAATCATGACCTAAGTAATACGATCAAGAATAAAAAATCAAAACATGTATGATAAATATAGTAGTTATTATCCAAAACATTGATTTAACTTTGAATTATAAATAAATAGGTAATATAAATTAATAAATGAATAATACATGATATCATAAATTTTATTATGATTATTTACAATATAATACTATATTTAAAACAACTATATAGGAGTTTCAAACATGTATACAGAGTATCAGACGTAAGGTAAGGAAATTTTGTCTCACTTTTAATTTTCATGAGATATAAGCCATGTTCACCACCTATTTCTTATGGGTGGTGTATGTACTTCCCCTATTATATTTGACATCATGAATAAATTTATCATAATGGTATTTAAATAATAATTTAAATATATTCATAATATTATTTAAATGTTCAAAGTGGTATGAGAGGCTGTGAATTTTTAAAGAATTAATTGTTTTTCCATTTCAATATTCTTGATTTTATTTTACATAAATATTTATATGGATATAATAGAATTATAAATAAAAATTAATGTTTATTTTTGAGTTCATTAATTGTTTTTCAAAAAGTATTATTTTTATGGTTTTATTTAAGGAACTCTTTAACTAAAACATTATTTTAAAAGTTTTAATGATTCATTCTTCCAAAACATTCTCATTAATTTCCATGTTTTCAGAATGGTTTTGAAGATTTATTTATTTGGACATGAATGTTTTGAAATTTTAATTATGTTAAAAAGTTTCAAAGTGGTATGGGACAATTTGATTAAAAAATTATTTTTTAAATGTCTTATTTTATAAATTTTAAGACTTTTTAATTTTTTCAATGTAAAAAGGGATATTTCTATAAAATAGTTTAAGGATTGTATTTGATTATTTTCATTTATTTGAACATATTTTGTTATATTTTATTCTTAATTGAGGTTGATTTGTTATGATAAAATCTACCATAATGTATTTAATGATTTATGGTATGTTTGAATATGGATGTGATATACTATTTAGGTTTTATGGTTAATGTATTAACATTTCGTATGATAGTTTTAATACAAATTTTTATGTTGGTTATGTTTTAACCATTTAATAAGAGGAAGGAATTGGACTTAGTATGTGATCGGTTAGGGACAGATTAATGAAATCCCTAAAATTTGGGTACCATTTAATGAAGTCCCTAGGGGTTAGGGACTGATTAATGAAATCCCCTTGATGCATCGATAGTTTTAATGTGACAAAATAGTTTGGGTTTTTACCCATTTATGTTTTGTCTTAGCATGAGGCCTTGATGGGGTGGTTATGATGTCCGACATTATGAATTTCCTCATTATGAGATTAGTTATTGATATTAAATGTGATTATTCAACTAGTAGAATATCCATTTGAATGATTAAATTTAATCATTTGGTTTAATATTATGATATTAAGTTCATTTTTTGGTTTAAAAGGCATGTGTTTTAGTTTTATAGTATCCTTAAATGTTTATGCTTATTTATGAAAGATTTTTTGTATTGATTAACCTTACTGAGCATCTGAGCTCACCCCTTTATTATGTTTTATTTTACTAGGATTCCAAGAAATGTTTTAATATTGATATTCAGTGTTAATCTAAGAGAATAATGGTGTTCTTAAAATATTTTCTATGTTGTATTCTATTTTTGAAATTATAATGTAATGTTCGTGTTTGTAATCTATTTTCTAAGACTGATAAATTAATCAGTACTTCAAGATTTTATTCCTTGTAATCATGAAAATGTATTAAAATAATGCACCAGTTCTAGGCATATGGGGTCAAGGAATTATAGTTGGTATCAGAGGGAGTTTAGAAACAACCATAGAAATTAGATTTTGAAAATAGGGATTTGAAAACATAACCCATTGAATGAGTTTGAATAAAAGTATAAGTATAAGATATCATCCAATGGATTTGGTAGTGGATAACCTAGGTTAACCCTATGGACTTATGGATTGAGAATAATATTTTATCATTTAGATAACCTATAAATGATTCTTCAAGAGCATAGCACTTTGATTAGTGTTTTTGAGACTCTGATTTTGGTTTTATTCAATGATTAGAATCAGCATGGTTATAAAAGTAATGGTTTTACTATTGATAATGAAGACATTGCAAAAGAAAAATGAGATGAAGGAGTTATTAAAGAATAAGATGTTTAAATATCATTAATCGGTTAATAGTGAAGTAGAATGGTCAAGTTTATTTTTTATTTAGATTCTATAATTATTACATAAATGGGTATAAGATCTACAAGGATTGTACTACAAAACTTTTTCTTTAATAATTTTAAAGCATAAGAGTTTTCATCTTAGATTTAAAGTTGATAAAATATTTGGTGTGTGACAATAAGAACTGCTTTAATTTTTTTTGGAGAATATAATGTTAATATTGATTTTATAAATTTAGAGACCTTTTTGGAAAGTGAATTGGAATAGAATTTTTGGAAAATTATTAAGGACTGAATGGGATAAGTTGAACATTAGATATTATTGTTTAGGGTTTAAGTGTGATTTATTAGATATTATGTTCTTACATTTTTGGTTTTAGTAAACATTTAAAATATGAATGAAGTACTTGTGGACCATATTGTTCGTTAAATGTGATTCATGCCTAATGAATCATCTTGAATATCCATATCTAGGTGAAAAAATGATGCGAAAATAGATCGAATCACAACCAAAGGATAACATTGATACAAGGAATGAAATCAAGTAAGTTTTTTTGAGTCCTTATCTGGATAGTAAAATAATACTTCAAATCTAAGAAATATTATCTAAAAATATGTGTTATCCTAATACCATATGTTTTCTTGAACCGATGATATTTTAAATCATCATAGATTTATGGCCTTGAGTCCCTCAAATTTTCATTGATTGTTCCCTAGTTTTTTATTGAAGATCTCAATCACTCCCTTAAAATATTTACATTTTCCCTGCATGTTTGTATCTCTACTTTACACTTATGTTATCCTATCCAAAATCCTAATTTGGTGGTGAAATGTTCATTTCTCTTTCCCTCTTATTATGATTATATTTTATTAACCCTATTTTTTATGTGGGTTTTCCACAAAATTATTTTATAGTATCAACCTTATATTTTTGAAGTGAAATTTTAAATTGTGAGTATGAAATTTATTGAAGGATTTCATAATTTAACAACCCAATATTTCATGGTACATTATCTTTAGTAGCTCATGTTGCATGCAACGCTGACTTGGCTTCTGTTACACGTAAGTCGAAGTTTCTGCGAAACAATAATTTAGTATTATAATTATTTAAATGTTAATATTTATAACTTATCTATTAAATATAACAATATGAATAGTTATATATAATATTTAAATGTTATATATAATGTTCTCACATAAATAAAACATATTTATAATGAAATGTATATATTTTAGTAAAATAGTTATATGTTTAGAAATATAATTTTCTTAATAGAATTACTTTTATATCCTTTTGTGAAAAATAATAAAATAAAATTTAAACACTCATATAAATAGAATTTGGTAAAATATAAATCATTTTTTAATTCATAATATCAAAATTATCTTATGGTGAATTTTTTATATTTTTTTGAAAACATTAAATTTTTGATGAACAAGGAAAAAGACTACATTGTTATTTAAAAAAAAAATTTCTTTTAAATAATTATTTTTCTTTTATTTTATTTTAATTTAAAAATAGATAAATAATACACATATTGACCCAATTTAGGTCATTCGAACCATTTTTATAATAGAATTGGATATAAAAATTTATTGAACCTTTGGACATCTCTTTTACCCACATTTTAGCCACTTATATGGGATTAGAATTAAAGGTAATTTAAACGCTTCTATGAATTGAATTTCAAAAAACAGACATACATGGTTGTAATCAGTATGAAAAATATTGTTTAATATGATCAAAATAATTTTTTGGTGAATAATAAGTTTTGAATTTTATTTACCACGATTCAAGTTAAATAGGGTAATTTATGGTAAAAATAATATTATTATAATATAAAATTACCCTAACTCTTGTACTAATTTATTGCATAAGTATTTTTCGACCCAAATAAACTTTAGGTCATAAATATGATTATTTTTAAGTCACTTGTGTTAGATTAGGACATTTATTATATTTTATTTATAGAAGAGTTAAAAATGTTATATTCAAATTTTAATAAATATTTTATTTTTCATATGAGGTAATATAAGTGATATGGTCAAATATAAATTGTATTTAGAAAAAAAAATTTATATACATTATGATAATTTATTTATATTATTTATAAATTAAAAAATCAAATTAAATGGTGACATAATAATGATGTAGTAATTTTTTAATTAACATAAATATTAAATAAATGATATTAAAAATGTTAAAATAAATATAATTAGACTTAATTAATGAAATAAACTAATTTTATAGGTATATTATCACGTTTATTGACATATTTGAAGTATATTTTTGAAGTTATCATGTAGGTTTGATATTTTAAAAAACGAAAATATTGAATAGTATTAAAATTGACATAAATGAAATTTTAAAATAAATACTATTTTATAAAATGATATAAAAGTCATAAAAATATAAGTATTAGAAAAATAACTTTTATAATGTCAAATATTTCATAAATGATCCAATTGTGGTTCCTTTGGTATTTTATTGTTACTATATTAACCCTATAGTGTAAAAATAGTAGAAGACATGGTAAGAATTAAACTCTTTAACTAAGGGTTAAATCCAAAACATAAGGTTAAATTTATGACCTAAACATGTATAAAATTCATTGGTTAAGATAATTTAGACCCATAATCATATTATACTAAAATTAAATTAATTTTGAACTATTTTAAACAGAAAATAAATTTATAATAAATTAATATTTTAAGATCTTCCAAAAGTGCCCCTCACCTCTCTTATAAAAGGAAACTTCTCATTCTCTTTAATTCACATATCCAAATCCCTTTGTCTCCGAGAAAAAGTAAGAAATTATCCTCCAAAATTTCCTAAATACATTCTAGATGACATAATTTGGGCATAAATCCATCCTAAGGGGTCCTTTTGTGCAAATCAAAGGGAGATTCTTGAAAAGATGTAGTTGTTTTATCACATATTTCAAAGTTCATTCCATCTTTTACTAATATTTCTATGTTGTTTTCATAATTAAGTAATAAATATAGAATCTCTTATATGTTTAGATTTTTTTATTATTATTTTATAACCATATTTCATCCTTTTACCCATCCTATAAAAAACAATATCACCATGCGTGCGTACGTACAACTTACAGTCTCCATGTTGTGGTGTAAACTATTTTTCATCTATAATTTATTTCAATGGGTATAATGATAAATGTAAATGCTATAAATAGTAAATATGAAATTATATTTTTTATTTATAATCCATATTCCATCCAATTCCATACCATTTAAACATTAAAGAAATGATATCGCCGCTCGTGTGTGCGTACGACTTACCGTCTCCACGATGTGATGGGATTCATCCACCATTACAACCATTTCAGTATGATTATAAAAATGTATATACTGAATAAATATGAATTATGTTACATAATAAATATAATATAATAATATATATATTTATATATATAAATATATTTTATTTACTTTCTGCTATTCAATGTGATAAGAAAACGGAAACAACATTCATGCATACATACGATTTTCTGTCTTCATGAATAGTGTATTCCATTTCATATATCAATATTATATATATATATATATATTATGAATATATATAATATATAAATCATGTTTTAAATTTTCGAATTAATTAAAACATGATCTAGGTATAATGATCAAGAATAAAAAATCAAAAACATGTATGATTAATAAAGGAGTTATTATCCAAAACATTGATTTAAGTTAGAATTGTTAATAAATAGGTAATATAAATTAATAAATTAATCATATATGATATCATAAATATAATTATGTTTTTTTACAATTTAATAATACATTTAAAACAACTATATAGGATTTTGGGACATGTACGTAGAGCATCAGACCTAAGGTAAGGAAATTTCGTCTCACTTTTAATTTTCGTGAGATATAAGCCATGTTTACCACCTATTTCTTATGGGTTGTGTATGTAATTTTCTTATTATATTTGACATCATGAATAATGTTTTCATAATGACATTTAGTGAATCATTTGAATAAATTTAGATTATTATTTAAATGTTCAATGTGGTATGAGAGGCTTTTAATTTTTAAAGAATTAATCCTTTATCCATTTTAATATTCTTGATTTTATTTTACATAAATATTTATATAGAAATAATAGGATTATAAAAGAAAAATTTATTTCTATTTTTAAGTTCATTATTTTTTTTTTCAAAAATGGATATTTTTAAGGTTTTATTTAAGGAACTATTTACCTAAAACATTGTTTTAAAAGTTTTAAAGATTTATTCTTCCAAAACTTTCTCATTAATGTCCATGTTTTCAGAATGGTTTTAAGGATTTATTTATTTGGGCATGAATGTTTTGAAATGTTAATTATGTTAAATAGTTTCAAAGTGGTATGGGATAATTTTATTAAAAAATTCCATTTTAAATGTCTTATTTTAAAAATTGCATGACTTTTTAATGTTTTTAATATAAAAAAGGTATTTTTCTATGAAAGAGTTTTAAGGATTGTATTTGATTATTTTCATCTATTTGAAAATCCTTTGTTATATTTTATGCTTAATTGAGTTTGATTTTTTATGATAAAATTTAACATAATGTATTTAAGGGTTTATGGTATGTTTGAATATGGATGTGTTATAACATTTAGGGTTTATAGTTAATGTATTAACATTTCATATGATAGTTTTAATACAAATGTTTATGTTGGTTATGTTTTAACCATTTAATAAGAGGAAGGAATTGGACTTAGTAAGTGACTGATTAGGTATAGATTAATGAAATCCCTATAAGTTTGGTACCAATTAATGAAATCCCTAGGGTTTAAGGAATTATTAATGAAATTCCCTTGATGCATTGACAGTTTTAATGAGACAACCTAGTTTGGGTTTTTACCCATTTATGTATTGTCTTATCATGGGGCCTTGATAGTGTGGTTTATGAATTCCCTCATTATAATAGTAGTTACTGATATTAAATGTGATTATTCAACTAGTTGAATATCCATTTGAATGATTAAATAGAATTATTTGGTTTAGTCTTATGATATTATGTTTTTGTTTTTGTTTAAAAGGCTTGTGTTTTAGTTTTATACTATCCTTAAATGTTTATTCTTATTTATGAAAGCTTCTACTTTATTGATTAACCTTATAGAGAATCTGAGCTCACACCTTTCTTATGTTTTATTTTCGTAGTTTTCCAAGAATTGTTTTAAGATTGATATGTAGGGTTAATCTAATAGAATAATGGCGTTCTCAAAGTATTATCTATGTTTCATTATATAATTGAAATTTTAATATAAACTTCATGTCTATAATATATTTTCCAATACTGTTAAACTAATTGGTCCTTTAGGATTTGATTCCTTATAATCATGTCAATGTATTAAAATAATTCACTGGCTCCAAGCATATGGGGTCAGGGAGTTACACATATACTAGTTTACACTTACACATATATGCATTTTTCATATATAGACCTTGGAACAACTATCCCCAATATATATATTCATGATTCCATGTTAGAATATATATATATATATATATATATATATATATAATGGGGGAACATATATATATAATCCTACCTATGAATACATGGGTAATTCCCCTTATACTATGACGAATCATACCCACCCAAAGCAAGACCAAAATGCTCTCGATTAGTAATGGAAACTGAAATGATTTGAAACACATCACCTTTGGGGGTGAACATTTAAACTTACAAAAACCTGACCCAAGAATCCCTTTTCCTGCTATGGACAAGGAAGAAACAACCAAAAATAAAGTAAAACCTAACCCTTGGGTTTTTACAAATGAAATTGGATAATGGGGAGAGAAAAAATAGGTTAAAATATGGATGAGGGTGGGAGAAGAGAGATTACCTTGAAGAAGCAACCAAAAAACTAGAGGAAATCTAGTGGTATCACTAGAAGAATAGAGGGTCAAGAGGGAGGGTGGTTCATGACTTGAGAGGAAGGCGAAGGGGAATCGTATGATGCTAAGACATAGAATATAGGGAAGAAACAACAAAGAGAATAAATAAAATAAGAAAAAAGAAAAAGAAAAAAAAAACAAAATTTTAAAACACTATACCGATCACACAGTTTTCACATTGTTTTCCAAACCATTTGGAAACCATGTATTGGCCACTACCTAGTCCAGAAGTCTATCCACTTTTACTCCTACGAAGACTCATAGTTGAGAAAAACATGATCAAGTGGTACCCCTTGACACTATCAACTTACAGATCCAAACCATACGCTTGCTGCATTGTTTAATTGACTGTTCACAAGTTGTGTGCCGTAAATTAGACTCACCTAGTCACCCACATGAGAAAAAAATTGTTACTACTAACCATGTGATCAAACTATGACATAGATAAAAATGATAAAAAAAATTAAATTTTTAGCCTACCCACTATCGGAGCTCAAACCTGCTCCATAATAATAATAAAAATAATATAGAATAAAAACATTGTGATACCCGAGGTGTCACAATCCCCACAACATGCAACTTTTTGTCCAAAAAAATTCATAATAGAAGGAATAAAAAAGTAAATTGAAAGTTTCAATGAGTAATAGACAAAAATAAACACTGAAAATGTCTTAACCTCAAAGGAAATTACTAAAATCCTCAAAAAAATGCACTAAACAACTAATAATCTTCAATGTCTCCAAGTACTACCAGAACAAGAACCTCATACAAGAAATATTATTCAGCATGGGAACCTCTAAAATGGTCTCCCCACCATTTATATTTCCTCTAAAATGATTGTGCTAAAAAGAAATACCATAACACATATCTTTGAAAAACTAAACATCCTTGAGAGACACATTCTCAAGAAAAATCACTTCCACACCCAAGAAAGAAAGAACCACCACAAGGTGCCTCAAAATATGAAAAAAGGTCTCACCTCAGGTTACAACACACATGGTTTACCTAGGGTACAAGGAACTAATCCCCCCTACATAGTGCATCCCGAATGAACTAAGTTAAAAACTTGCTAGTTTGGGAAACTCATCTGAAAGATCAAACACCATAGTTACCCGACTTTTCAACCAAGGACTCTCTCATATCGAAAGCAACAAGAAACTTAATGGCTCTGCAATAAAATGGGTGAAACATCCACAAAATATAATAAACCACAACAAAAGATCCAGAACTGAGATCATAGCCACCAAAATAAAGTCTTCCCAAAGAAACTATCCTTGTCAAACTCAACTATAATTGAAAATATAGAGCTCAAATTCTATCATAGGGACAATTTCACATCCACTAATCCACTCAGAGTTTGGGTAGGCACCGGATCTGAAGAAACTCTTTTGAACATTCTGATGGATAGAAACGATGGAACTAGACATGGACCTCAACAATAAATGCCTTATAACACAAACCAAATGATTACTTCTAAATAAAGTTATTAGAACAAACATCAATCCATAACAAGGCACAAAATAACCCTTGAAAAAGGAACACACAATTTCACTAGAAGAACATTTACTTTGAAAACAAAATTTTCACCAATGAATTTTTAAAAATCACCCTCCACCAAGGTATTTTACAAAAACAAAGCCATCCTTAATTGAAAAAAATAACCTTGGTGGTTTCCACACATTGATCAAATGAGTAAAATCACATGAAATACCATTAAAATACATTTTTATATTGAAAGAAATGAACACAAGGATTCCAATTCAAAAATCACTTACCTTTTGAAAACAACATTTCACCAGGATATAACTATTTTTTATAAATAATTTTATAAAACTAAGTCAATTCACCTTTCCTTATTTTCTATAAATCTAAAATTTAAAATAAACATTTTCCTCAAGAACTGGTTGTTTTTATTTCTCAATAAATGTTTTCAAAACCAAGATCACACAAGTACTATGCATGTACTCACATAAGTATCACGTAAAACACATCCAAAACACACTCCTCAATTTAACTCTAATGTAAGGAAACTACCTTTTGAGGAATCTGTAACCACAAAGAGTCCAAAATAGGAAAACTAAAGAGGAAATAGTGTCATACAAGATTTGGCCCCATAGTTTGGGGATTTTGATCCAACCTTAAAACACACTCTATATAAGAGGAATAATTGATTACATGTGAATCACATGGTTTCCCAAGCCATGCATTCTAACCATGTAGCTTATGTTCTCCTTTCGTTCTACCCTAAGACCTAGAGTGATCCCCAATATCACACACATACTAAAAGGGGATAAGAATATCAATAAAATAAAAACAATAAAAACATCCCAAAACTGACTCAAATCCAGGATTAGAAACCCAACTTCTCCTGACATCTTGAGGCTCAGGATATGAATGAGCTAGCTGGACTCTCGCCACCCTTACCTCTCAAGCTTCGATAACCATAGTATCCCTTATACATAAACATCCCCAAATAACATGAGGTATAACAAACCAATGTGATTTTGGAAACTTAGGTTATAATAATACTTTGTAATGAACCGACCCAGGAAGTAATACTTCCTGACACATGACCCAATTCACCACATGGACTAAAGGGAATTACTGATCCCCACTGGCTAGCTACAAGTGATTAGGAATCATATAAATTCATTTGGGAATTATTTCTCCCAAATAATAGTTTAATAATCATAAAAATATATAAATGAAATAACCAAAATAAATAAACGAGGAAATAATGCTATAACATAAACAAGAAAAACTGAATCAAACAAACAAAAGCAGGAAGAAAAGATAAAAGACTCAAAATAAGACCCAAAACATCTCCACAAAATCTTCCATATTCAGGCCACGAAGACAAACTGAGATCCAACTGAGAACCTGGAGAGATATAGGCACGAGATAAAAGACAATTAGGTCACCAAAACACACTGAAACTATGAAATAGATTCCCTATAGAAATTCATCAACGATAGTTTGAAAATAAATCTATAAATTACAATTTACTTACATAATCACCTTTATAAAAACTAATCAAATACATAGACAACTTCAAAGGAACATACCTTTTTTTCCAACACCAAACACATGCATTTGAAAACCAAGACACATGCCAAAGCCTTATCAAAACCACACACACTGTTTTTATTTTTTTTTAAAAACTCACTTTCTTTATTTAAATGAAAAATAATCACTTTAAAATATTTTCCAAAAAGGATCAAATAATCACCCAAGACCAATAAGGCACAATATTCTCATTTATCCATAGAAGGCATAAAAAAGGATGAAAGAAACATCAAAATGTACTCAATGAACACAAAGGGCATAAAATATATCAATAAATCATGTCAAAAAAATGGCACTAAAAAAATACCTCAAGTAAACAAAAATCCCATATATGTATTAAACATCTCAAAGTATCTATAATTACATGTATGGTCTTCCTGACAACTAGATAACATGTCAGCAAACACATAACATCAGTTTAAAATCCAACTGAGGCTCAGAATTACATGTTCGACCATCCCACCCCTGATATGGAATATCATGTCTATACCCTTAGGTTCAGAAGTTTCATTCCTTCCCCCAAAAACTACGATGTTCCGAGGAGTGGAGTGTTAGTCTAATATCCCAAAACCATTAGTCATAGGTCTGAAAACATGGATCATTAGACCAAGAATCCAAATACAATATGTCATGACTCATCTGACCATCCCAAAAAAATTATCACATCTAAAAAAATAATTATATGAATAACATAATCATTATTCTATATACAAGAGTTTTCAAAAAGGGGAAATCAACATCACATCAAAAGTTCCAAAAAAGCCTTAAATTATATCATAACCATTTAGAAATCTCATTCTAGCACAATGTTTAATTCAAACACAATTACAAAGGTAATCATCAAAACTTCCAAGTACACACACACATGTCAAGGGAAACTCTATTTTCACTTTATAAAACTAAATCACCCATTTAAATAAGGAAACATATTAAATACACAAATGGATCCCACTTAAAACCCCATTTTTCCTCATTCCCGAGGATCAAGTGTATTTTACAATGAAAAACCTCATTTTAAATTTAATCAAACATGAAGAATGTGTTAGACCCCATTTTAAAACCAAGTTCCACTGAATAATGAAATTAACTTATTATTTAAAAAGGAAAAAACGATGCCTTTAAAGCATATCAAGGTCACCCTCACACAAATTATTTATTCTTTAAAAATTCAAAAACAGGTCCAAAGGCCGTTCTTCTATTACACGTTCCATAAAAAATCACTTAAAACATTTTATAAGGTTTAAAAATCATCCATTTCATAAAACATTGCAAGATAACTTGTAAAAAACCAAAATAATGCAAAAATCCCTTTTTCATTTCTATAAAACACATTCAAAGAAGACAACTGGGAGTTTCCATAAAATATAAACCACATACACTTTTCAAATACAGCTGAAAAAAGCTTTATAAGTCATTTGAGGTCAACATCTAAATTTAATGCAAAATTCCACTTAAAACCTTACTTTCACTTTATGAAAACCAAAACAGGTTTAAAATAATTTAAAAACCATTACCCACTTCTCAAATACCATTTAAAAAATTCCCAAAGTCCTTTCATAGAAAATTTTAATAACTAAACATGCCATTTCAAAACATGAACACAGATTCCAAATGAAAAAAGCCAACTATACCAAGTTCAAAACCCAAAAAAATGGTTTCAACAAATAACTATGCCATCCATATATCTATACTTTTATAAAAATTAATTAAAAATTTTACAAAAATATATTATAATTCCAAAATGAAATGAATTTCATAATAACACATACCTCAAGGAGAATAGGATAAAGACGAAACACTTTGGCACTTGACACTTTAATCAGTTCCCACTCAAAGCTGGTCTTCCACACCTCTGAGTATATGCACCTTCTCATGTATATAAGGAAACCTATCTTTTATGTACATATTTTCATGTCCATGAAAATTTATAAGGTTATCCTCATATATATTATTATGTATGCATATACCCATTTAAACGCACACACATTTGAATGTTATATATATATACATAAGCACACCTAATCTCAATATATATATCCATGCCACCATGGGTGAATATATATATATATATATAAAATAGGTAACTTACATATATATATGGATGCCTATGAATACGTGGGTAAGTAACATTTGACTCTGGTAAATCGAACCCACCCCAAGGACAACCAAAACACACTTAAGAGGCAACAAAAAACCTAAATGATCCAAAATGCATTGCCTTCGGTGGTGAACGTTGAAACTTACACAAAAAAGACCTGATATTTCCTTTTCATTCCCTATCCAAGTATTAATCCACCAAAAATCAGGTCAATCCTTAAACTAGGGTTTGGTTGAATGAAACTCGACAAGGTGTAGAGAGAAAATCATAGAAAAGATGGGTAAGGGAGGGATAAGAGAGCTTACCTTTAAGAACTAACCAAAAACGAAAGGAAATCCAGGGGTATCTCTGGAAGAAGAGGGGGAAAAGAGGGAGGGTGGATCATGATTATAGAGGAAGGGGAGGGGCTTTGCACAACTATCGGGAGGAGAAGAGAGGAAAGAAAAAAATATATAGAAGAATGAAAATATGGAAAAAGTTAATGATAAACAAAATAGAATCCTAAATTTTAAAATATTTGGAAACATTCATGGTTCGTGCATGGTTTACCAAACCAGGTGCCAACCATGCACTAGTAATTTCATAGGCTAATAAACCTCGCATGATTACTCCTATAAATATGCACAATTGAGAAAACAGTTCTCAAATAGTTCCACTTGGAACTATCAACTTACAAAGACAAACTATATGTTTGTCGCACAGTTTAATAGACTATATTCAAGATATGATTCACACCTCTGACTCACCTAGGAACCCTTATGTGAACTTCATTATTACTACTAACCATGTGGGATAACCATTAAATAACAAAAAAACTTAAAAAATTAACTTTTTTTCACTCCGACTACCAGAGCTCAAACTCACTCCATAATAAGACAAAATAATCTAGAATTAAAATACCATGAAACCCAGGGTGTTACACATTATAAAATTTATTTGAGTCTAAGGGACTCTTGAGGAGGCCTATAGTGGGATTTTTTATATTCAAGTGATCATTTGATGTTATAGTTGGATGTTGAGAATTCTCACATGGCATAGTCTTACTTTTATATGGCTTTATTGGTACATTATTGATCGAGCATCAATTGGATGCCACTGAGAGAATATTGAGGATGGTTATTATGAATGGAATGGCTTGAGACCTTATATTAGAGAGGAATCCCTCATAGCGTGTCTTACACTTATTTTAACCATTGGGATATTTGAGGATCTATGATGGGAGTGGGTGTTCAAGAAACCCTTGTTAAGTTTTCTCTTATTTGTGGATATTGAGACTTGTTTTAAGCCTATGATGGATAAGATAGTTGGATAGATGATCCAAAAGTATGGTTATAGATTTCTTTAATTGAGACTACTTTACAATATGCTTCATATCAGTATCAATGGATAGTTATTGTTTGAGTTCTGGACTGAGGTTTTGGACATGTTGTTTAATATAATGAGTATAGTGGATGTGATGTCACAAGTATTTTGTTATATTTTGGACTCAACCTTTAGTAATGGATAGTATAATCTATGGATTATCTGTCTCACTAAGGCTCTAGACACTGATTGTAATTTTATTTGTTCCATAATGATGCTTTGAGAATTGCTAGTACACTAGGTGGGATGTATATTGTAGTCATGATCGAAATCCCTTGTTTTTGTGCTAGAATGACGCTATAGTATAGATTAATTTTATACATGGTTTTGGTGTTGTATTGATGCTCCAATCAAGACTATTTTGATATAAGGTTTATGTGATCAAATAATACTCCTGATGCTATTATTTATGATACATACGACAGATGTTAGACTTATGGTCTAGGATTGGTAGTACTTTTGTGTAGTAAATGAGATAGATGCGTCGTAGTTCCTTATGTGTGACAATGTTGTGGTCATAAAGAAACCATATGGTATGGATTAGATTAGTTTCCAAGATGATAAGAATATCTTTGTATGGGTCCCCAGAATTGTAATGTTTGGTTGGGGCTTCCATGGATATGGAGTCACAAATTAATTAGGATGCACTATCATTGAAATTTTATAAGAGATACCCTGATGTTAGATGAAACCGGCATAGTTGATAAAGGTCTTGGACTTAATGATCAAAGATGTTTTTATTTATATTCATTTTTAGTCTTGTTTTCGTGAGGATGAGCATATTACATGAGCATGAACTTTTGGGAGCAGTTTATAGGATCAGCATTTGGGGTGTCTTATTGATATTTATTTTCACCCCTAATATGTGTAGATCGCTGTGTGTGAAAACATTATGTGTTATTTTAGGTTGAATAAAGATATATGATGGATCGGGTTGAGGCCCATGATTTTATGGTTGAGTAGGATTATCATGTGTAGTTGACTTGTTGGGCTAGATCATCTTGACAGGGTACTGGATACCGAGTATGTGATATAGCCCAGATTTGGAAAAAGGGCCTGATGTATTTATTTTTTAGTTGTTTATTTTTTATATGTGATTGAACTAGTGGGAGATCAATGTTTTATGTATTCCATGTATGTTCATGCCTTTATTGTATTTCATTTTATTACTACATACTTATATTTCAGTTTATTTATCCTTTACACATTCTCAGATATGTATAATGTTTGGTTATTTACTTATGGTTGGGAACTCTGATATGGGGGTATAGTCTCCTCATTGTTTCACATTATACCCCTAATACTGGTTGGTATCCTTTGGCATATGAGGAGGTGCACGTTAGGTCTTGTGTTGAACTCGATTGGGGAACCATTTTAGTGGCATCTGAACCAGGACGTTACAGTACTCATATCCTTACTAAGTATTTGACCACAACCCTTTCTAATGTTTCTTTCCCCAATATTCTAATATATATGTTATGATTGATATGAAAGGATATGATAAAGGTAATAATGGTTTTATCAAAGAAAAAAATTCATGTATTTTATTTTTTTAAAATTTAAAATTAATTTAATGTATGTATCTAGTTTTACAAAACTACTAAACTATCAAGTCATTAGGGATGTGATTAGGTTTATATAGTTCTGATTTAATAAGAGAGAAACTATATTTGGGATACTATGATCATGGTCTTTATTGTAGGTTTTAGATGAATTTTAGTAGAAACATTGGTAATGAGATTTAGGAAATCATAGATTAGGGAACATAACCCTAGATTGATATTTAGGAAAATTATATAAGAACATCCTATTTTTTGGTACAATAAGGATTATGTTCTTTTTCCACAAAATAAATCCCTCTATGGATACTACAAGTAGACATGATTCTGACACATATATACCTAGGGGTAATAAATTTTAAAAAGGCAAGCCTGACTTGACTTAAGAATTAACTAGTACAAGACAACAATTCTTCATACACACATAGTTTGATAGTCCTGGGGGATATGCCTCAAATAATTCATATTTTCTTTACAAATCATTTTAAATAATACAAAAATATTTTTATGATTTTAATATTTTTCCCAAGAAACCATTTGTATAATTATGAGATTATCCATGGATAAAGTTTTCAATTTATGTGAAGTGGTTCAATATTTTAGGGGTTATACATTATGTTTCATAATGATATAAGCTAATCTAGTGTATGAAATCGTTTAAAAATGGATCCTAGAAGAAGTAATGGAAACTGTATCAATTCACATACCCCATATAGGGATTTCCATCCTTGTAAATATAATGAAATAGGAGTTGGAACTGATCAAATTATAACCGTTTTTTGGAAAATGGATTAGATTATGAGAAATAACCACGCCTGTATGAAGTATCCTACTAATAGACTACATGTTGTAATTTTCACAACCTGACCTATGCATTTATTTTATTTTATTATTTATTTTTCCTTGAATAATTTTTGATGGGGTCCAGGTTGAGTCTTGGATTTGTTTTTTGATTTTTTGTTAAAAAGTTTGAATTTTGGGTTCGACGTCATTAGGCGCATGGGTAGAGTACTATGCCATGCAACTTTTCCCATGAAACTTCATAGCCTTTTCATCTTCTAATAATTAAAGTGAATAAATAAATGTTAATTTATTATTTTATTTAAATTTTTATGGTTATTAATAATTTTAATATTTTTTTAGATGAAAACTAAAATTGTTAGTTTTATTATCAGTAACTTGGAATAAATAGTTTTATTAGTTTTATTTTTACAATCATGATATTATTATTATTCTTAATATTACTGATGTTATTATTAATGTTATTATTCTTTTATTATTAGTATTATTATTATTATCAGGTTATTACAATTTTTAATTTTTTTAGGATGATTTTATATTTTTAGGGTTTCTGAAACCCATTCTCTCCATCTAGCGCAACCCTCTTTTCCCTTTTTGAGAATTTTTATTTCATAGTGTGTGACATGTCAATGAGGATGAGGTCTCATGAATTGGTGCCTTCAGGATTATTCTTGATCTTCTAGGTTCACACATGTCTATTTGTCTTTTGATGCTTGCAGTAGTGATTGTGATTCTTGTATGTATACCTACACTGCCCTTGATGTGTGATTACTATTGTGCATTTTTGTGTATTTTTTTTCTTGGAAAGTGGTGAGATGGTTTTGATTAGGATTCTAGAAATGGTTTTCGAATTAAATTGTTTTATCCTATTTTTATAAATATGAAAATGTAGACACCACTTTCCCTTTGAAAATTTCACTAGCACTAATAAAAAGAATCTATATTTGAAAATGGTTCAGGTCAATGGTTCATACATTGTTTTTAAGTAAAATATTTTGGAAAAATTACTTTTAAAAATTATAGTTAAAACTTGAAATGGTGTCTATTTTATTTTAAAGGTTGTGCATTGGGAATAGATATCGGGCCAACCTATCGAGTTTTAATAATCTCTCCTATAGTTATTTTCTGTTTTTTAGTTTTTGTGTAGGCTACAGCTTGGGTGTGATCACCTTGGGTAACATTTGATCGTTGATTCGGAGAGTGATCGTGGGGTAATAAAGAGTTAGTTTGGTTAGTGTTATCTTCTTGAGTTCCTATTTAGTCATTTTATTTGGTTTATTTATTATGAACTTCTCTCTATTATTTTCTCTATTTTTATTTATTTATATTGGGAGAAATTGTTCCCATTGCCTTTGTTGATGCCCTGGTTCTTGTTCCCAGCCCAGGGGGATTAGGAACGCCTCTCAAGCCTTGCCACAGATTGGCTCAGGTGATCAGTTTAGGTTCAACCTGGGTTGGTTCATGAAAAAATGGTATCAGAGATTGTCGGCTCTTAGTAGACCTCATTTTTCAGAGCACCCATTGTTATTTGAGATGTCAAGGTAGAATGAGTTGGATTGTCAGGACTCAAGGGGTAGGTGCGGGAAGAGCTTCATGAACTCTTGCTGGTTCTGATTCATGGGTTTCCATGGGAAGAATGGTTTAATTAGTTCCTTGGTTTTTTTGGAATGTTTTGAGATTGGGATATGACAAAGGGAGATGGGACAATAGTTTTCATGAGCCACATGGCCTGGAAAGCCATGTGAAGATAGGGGTATGGTCCTAAAGGGATCTATGTGTTAGTGACGTATTTGACATATGGCTTTCATCTATATGGTCGAGTCACCGACTAGCACTAGTTCCCTTTTTGAATATTTTTGGGTCTCCTTTGACTTCTAAAAGTTGTTTAAATCAGATAAATTGGTTTTAAAAGAAAAGGGTTTGTTTGAAATAACATGTTTAATTTGTTGATTATTTTAAATTAATTTGGATGAATGATTTGTTTTTGGAAAATGAAGTTTTGTTTTGTCTGTGGTGTTCCTAGGGGTGATCACATGCATAGTGGTATGTTGGAGTATGAAAGGAAATATGTTGTAGTGTATGGATGCTTGGGGTGGCACAAAAACATGAATGTGGATGAGACTCTAAATAATACCAATGGTGAGGGTTTTACCCACCAAACATGTTTTAAAATTAATGATGTTTTCAAAAGGAAAGTTTAGATGTTATAATGACTTGTTTTATTGTGTCTAGAGATTCTCACCAACATAGTGATTGATCTTGAGAATTTTATTTATTGAGTTGGCCTTGATTGTTTTCTTGATTTTTATTTTTCATCGGTTATCCAGTTGAAGCTTCGAGGGGTGATTGTAGTATAGTTGATCAACCTAAGGATTTTATGCATGAGTTTTGGAAGCTAGATCCACATCTCTTTTATGGTCAAGCAGACCCTTTCATAGTGGAGGAGTGGATGAGAATGATTAAAAGGGAATTTAACCTCATTGATCTTCCCAAGTCGTTGAAGGTTAATTTTTCAACCTTTATGCTTGAAGTTTCACTATGGATGTGGTTGAAGTCAGTGTCTCAGGACAAGCCCTGTTAAGAGATTACATGGGATTTTTTCAAGGTTTTGTTCATTCGTCAGTATTTCTATAAGGAAGAAAGGGTGAGAAAGAGGATGGAGATGTGTTATTTGCAGTAGGGTGACAGATCTGTGTTGGAGTATTTCCAGTTCTTTATGGATCTAGTCCCTTATTATTCAGTGTATTCCACATATGACTCTATGAAGGCTCAATGTTTCGAGGCAGGTCTCTGCCATGATCTTCAGTTTAATGAGTCAACGTCCAACCTAAATTCTTTTTTTGATATGTCAAGAAAATATTTTCATGTCAAATCCATGATAGCAGGAGTGCTCGAAGTATCCCTCCCTCCTACAATCCCCATGAGCAGTGGTGAAGATTTTGAGAAGGAGATGAGGAAGTGATTGAAAGTGGATGGTGAATGTCCTCGAATCAAAAGGCCCCAAGATCTTTCATCAACCTATTCACATTGAGAGATCCATGTGGGTTATTAGTGTGTAAAGATGAGTCACAAGAGGCCGAATGGTCCAAGTACTCCTAAGCCCTGCCATGCTTGTGGATGTTTGGGTCACTAACAACAATTCTGTCGAGGCATCACTAGAAAGTGTCATGGAGGAAGTTCTTAGAAGTGATGTGTTGTTGGGTTTTTTAAAATTTTATTGTGGATAATTCCTTACATTGTAAGGTATCTCTTATCATGGTAGGTATAAAGATAGTGTTTTGGGGTTTTAAAATATATGGGAATGTCGTGGGTCTTTTGATGAACTCTGGTTTTCAATGCCAGTGTGGCTTTAATTTCAAAATCATGTCCTTTCTTTCATCAAATAAAAAGATGTATGTTTCTAATTGGGATTATAAGAACCTGACTACGAGGTAGAAAATGCTTCATCCATCAGAGCTATGGCCAAAAGGCTTCAGAGTGAAGCCGACATGTAGTCAGGAACCTTGGGGAATTTTAAGGAGTTTGGTTAAGGTTGTTCCATTTAAGACGTGAGTTACTGATTAGTGTCCTTGAATGGACCATCCATGTGAATCTGGTGAGGTCTTGGTTTTCATTCATCCTTAGGTAAAAAGTGAGTTGATGGTAAATGTTCTTTCAATGCTTATTTTAGCTTGAGTAAGTCCCAGTTCAGGTCTAAATTGGATTTTCAGTTGGTCGTGTATAGGTTGGTTCTTTATTGTGGGGAGACCCACTGTCTCTTTGGATTTTCTCTTAAGTCATTATCGAATGTTAGTTGAGTTCTTATGGTGGGGAGCCCGGTCAAGCCTATCCTCTACTGGTGATTTATTTCAGGAAATAGGGTTGAGTCTTTTTGTTTGTCAATGTAATATCCTTGGGTTAAGAGGTTGGATCATGTTTATGTGGAATCCATAGGTGTTGATCGATCGGCTGGATAGTGATGTGGCTTTCCAAGGGTGGATAATGTTATATTGGGGAGAATTTTCACACCCTGACCTATGCGTTTATTTTATTTTAATATTTATCTGTCCTTAAATAATTTTTTCTTTGGTCCTGGTTGAGTCTCAGACTATTTTTTTGAGTTTTTGTTAAAAAGTGCGTGTTTTGGGCTCGACGTCATTGTACACACGGGCAGAGCGCAGTGCTGCACAGCTTCACCCTGTTAACTGCATGGCCTTTTCGGCTTCAAGGAATTCATGCGAATAAAAAAATCATAGTTTATTATGTTATTTAAAAATTTTATGGTTATTAAGAATTTTAATATTTTTATTTTAGATGAAATCTAAAATTGTTAATTTTATTTTCATTAAAATGAAATAATTAATTTTATTATATTTTTTACCATCATGATATTATTATTCTTATTATTCTTATTGATATTATTATTATTATTATTATTTTGATGTTTTTGATGTTCTTGTTATTATTTTTATTATTATTTGGGTAGTATAATTTTTAATAGTTTTTTAGAATGATTTTATATTTTTTATGGTTTTTGAAACCCATTATCTCCAGCTACCAAAACCCTACTTTCACTTTTTGTATGGCACACCCAACGACTCTCTCCCATCTAGCCGCTATGAAACCTAAAAGCCTAGAGCCTCCTTCCCCTGTAGAGCTGCCTCAGCCTCTTCTTACCCAACCACCCCATTGAGATCCATCTCGACTTCCCTGTTTCCTATCGTAGCATCATGTTCCCTCCAGTGCCTCTAACCATGACTAACTCCTTCTCTTGAAGAAGCCCCTGCCTCCACCTCCTACTCATCGCCCCGACTGTAATCTTCTCCAGAAGTGCACCCTCCCTGTCCAGCTGCCTATCAATCCAGCAACTTTCCCTCCTCCACCCCGCTATGGCTGACCGCTAGCCACACCTCCTCGGCCCCATGCCTCACTTGAGCGCGCCTAGAACACCTAAACACTTTGGCCTCCTCGCCACCCTCCCAATCGCAGCAGCCCAACATTGGACCCTTCCCCGTTTGACCCTCTCCTAGCCTATTCTCACAACACCAGACTTCCCCCATGGTCATAGTACCTGCTTCAGTGACCTTCATCATGACTCCCAACTGTTTCCCAGCTTAATACCCCTAGCACGACACTTGTTTCCCTAGAGCAACACCCCCAGTGCAGCCCCTACTGGATGACGTGATAATTCTCAGTGTGGCCCCTACTAGACGGTGTGACAACCTCTTGTGTATACCCTACTAGCCGATGCACCTTTCTACGGTTGACCGCACCTTCTCCGGCCTTGCTCTGGACACCTCGTACTTGTCTGGTGACTTATCCACCCAACACCTCTCCCCCTCCCGATGAGTTTCTATTTTCTAACCATTTCTGATGGCTTCTTCTCAGCATGCACAACCCATGTTATTGCACAACTATCGATCAATTTTCATTCATTTATGTTGGGAGTTTTTCCCATTTAGGTTTTGTTTTGGGTGGTTTAGGATTTTTGAAACCCTCGGGAGGGAGTGTCAAGTTTGGATTATCATCGTGCTTTAGTTTTGAGGTGAGGGTTTCTCCCCAACGCTTGGTTTCACATACTTTAATTGTTTTTTTGTTTTGATTCCTTATTGTTCGTTTTATAATACATTGGATATTATTGCGTGGTTTCAGATGCTTTCCATTTCGGCATGCCTTGGTTTCAAGGTTTGATTTCCCTTGTACTAATTTCTTAATTCAGGATTCAATTATTTCATGCTTTCTACAATTTTTTTAATTAATAAATATTGAAGTATGATTTTTGGTTTCAATGTTTAGCATGAAAAATTCTGTTTTAGGCTTTTTTATGTGATAAATAGAATTTCCTTATTAAATATTTCACACAATGTGTTTTACAAAATTTCTAGATGGATTTTGTGAGGAATTATTTATTATGAAAATGATGGTTTTGACTTATTAATAACTATTTTACTTGTAAAATAGTGATATTGGATTTCTTGAGAGTGTTTCAAGTGGTTTCATGTTTAAAAGGAGTGTGTGTTTGTCTTTGAAAGTGGTTTGGAAGGTGATGATGGATTATGGCCCATTTATAAATTTAATAAAAATGGGTTTGGTTTTTAAATGTTGTATAAGGAATTTAAAGGGATTATTTTATTAATGGTCATGAAATGTAAAATGGCATGTTTACACTTTTTAGGATATATAGTTTATTTCTCTTAAAAATGATGTTTTTGCATATAGAACTTAAGGCCTGTTTGGCACCTGGGTAAAATTTATGAAAAACATTTATTATGAAAACCCTTGTTGGATGTTTCTCATGCCTTAGTTGTATGAAGTGGGTGAGAGGTACTTGTTAGTGGATTCTCAGAATATAATGTTAGGGCTTTTCGATTGGAACCTGTAATAATTGTCTTACTTTAAGTCATGAGAATAGTCCTAGGGGAGACTCAGGGTGAGAATTCTTATGCATTATTATTATATATACTGTGATTGGATGATTGGCTGGAATCAGTTGACACACACCCTTTTTAAATACTTGAGACATGGGAACCAGGTATATTGAGAGAATATTATGAGAATGATTACCACACTAGTAGGTTATGGTACTAACCAGTGGCCCATAGTAGGCGGATATGTTTGGGTTCATTCCTATGGGATTTTCCATCGTCCTGCTTGAGAAAGGATGGCCAAGAATTTGAGCATTTGGATTTCATCATGTGTGACATGTCAACAAGGATGAGGTCTCATTTATTGGTGTCTTATGAATTATTCTTGATCTAATAGGTTCAACCATGTCTATTTGGATTTTTTTATACTTACAGTAGTGATTGTGATGCTTGTATGTATACCTACATTTCCCTTGTTCTGTGATTCCTATTGTGGATTTTTGTGTATTATTTTTCTTGGAAAGTGGTGAGCTAGTTTTTATTAGGATTATTGAAATGGTTTTCAAATGAAAGTGTTTTACCCTCTTTGTATAAATATGAAAATTTAGACACCACCTTCCCTTTGAAAATGTCATTGACACTAATGAAAAGAATCTAGATTTGAAAATGGTTGAGGGAAATTGTTCGTAATTTGTCTTTAAGTAACATATTTCGGAAAACATATTTTTATAAATTGTAGTTAAAAATTGAAATGAAGTTTCTTTTATTTTAAAGTTAGTGCATTGAGAATAGATATTAGGCTAACCTACTGAGTTTTAATACTCACGCCTATAGTTCTTTTCTGTTTTTAGTTTTTGTGAAGGCTGTAGATTGGGTGTGCTCTCCTTGGGAGATGCTTGATTGTTGATTCAAAGAGTGATTGTGGGGTCATAAGGAGTTAGTTTGGTCATCGAGTTCAGTTAGTGTTATCTTCTTCAGTTATTGTTTAATCATTTTATTAGGTTTATTTATTCTTCACTGCTCTTTATTATTTCCTCTGTTTTTATTTATTTATATTGGGAGATATCATTCCCATCGCCTCTATCAATGCCCTAATTCTTGTCCCCAGCCCATGGGTATCATGAACACCTCTCTGTCCTTTCCACTAATCAGATCTAGTGACCAATTTAGGGGAGATTCGGGTTGGTTTGAGATAGCAACAATTATAGACCATTTTATGCATCAACAACTTCCATCATTCAATTAGACTACAAATACATTTATAGTTGGGTAGTGGATAAGTTATATAGAGATGATATTTATTCCCTTAGTAAGTAATAAAAGGGATAATGTTTTTATGAATTTTTATTATCTATCAGAAGATGTCGATCAATAGTGGTCATTGATTCAAACCAAAAAGGATGAATAAGAAATATAAAACATGGAATGGAAGTATTTTAAGGTACATTTCTTGGTAAAGTATTTTCCTCATGAGCAATGAGCCGATATAGAGAGACAATTCCAGAGTCTATGAAAAAAGGAATATGAATGTGTTTTGAAGTATGAATCCAAATTCAAATGGTTATCAAAAAATTCTAAAGACAAAATATGTAATTCAAATAGAAATATTGGCCATTTCTTTGATGATTTTAAGCCAATTCTTTAAAGGTTACTAGTCTTATAGAAATTTCTCATCATATGAGGACCTAATATCATGTGGTATACAGGCAGAGAAATAATTATCCCAAACCTATGGATTTGAAGAGAATTAAGAGAATAAGAGCATGACTGAGAAAAATGAAAATAAAGGGAATAAGGATTTTCCTCAAGTGATACATTTAGAAAGAAATACTCTTGAACTTACATAAAGGGAATGAGAGTTTTCTATAAGTGTAGAGAGATAGGAAACTATGATCATGTTTTTTAGGGAAAGAAATGATATTCCAATGTGAAATTATTAAACTATAAGGATATCTGGAACTATGAGAATTAATTCTCCAATCATCAAGGGAATATACTTCAAAAGAAGCAAAGGGATAAAGGTCAAGCTTATTATATTAATACAGACATGGAATGATTAATGATATTGTATTTGTATTCAATAATTATGTGATAAAAGTATTTTATCAGTTATATTCTGGTTATAATAGTTATGAAATGTATAATTATTGTATTTTAGTATTTTTATTTAAGGGTTTTATTGAATATTTTGAGTGGTACCGATGACCTAGAAAAGCGATTCATTGGAAATTTGAACTTCTTTAAACACACAAAATTGTGGGAGTAAAACCCTTAATACATTCCTAATGTTGATATAATAATTATAAAGAGGTTTTTAGAAATTTATTGGTGACCTTTAAGGTTTATCTTACTATTTATTTTGATATAATTATGGATATTTACAATTTTGGAACATTGGAGGAATTATATTAAAAATGTTTTTGAAAAATAAGAACTTGTATGATACTTGAAAACCCATGACATATGAAAATTCCTTGAGGCTTGAACCGACAACTGATGAGTGAAAAGGGTGTTATGCCTATCATTGGCCTATGTGATGTTCTAGTTAACATGTCATTGTTTTTACTTGAATGATTTGATAGATAAATATTAATGTTGATCTAGTGGTGTTACTATTGAGGTTTAGAGATTAATGTATTATATTGGACAACTTGTGACAACCATTTTATTTTTGAAAATATCTAGATATTTAAAGAATAATGAATCACTCTTTTATTGATATTATTATCCCTTAAAAGTTAATTTTAGTTCTTTAGGATTACAAAATTCATATTTGGATTTCCATTTCTTAGAGTAATAGATGTAGTGGAAATTGATCAAAGCACAACCAAATGATGAAATTTTTCCTATGAAATAGAAATATATAAATTAATTATATTTCCTTATATTCTTATTTTGTAAAATAATTCATCATCTTTAGAAAAAGGATTTTTAAATAAAAATGTTATCTATTACCTTCATATCTAATGAATAAAATGATATTTTAAATGAACATAGACTTATGGTTTTTTTTCCTTAACTTTCTATTGATCACTCACTTTCTTGTGATCAATGATAACTATCACTCCCAATATTTATTTACTCTTTTATTCTATGTCCATATATTCACTTATGTTCTCCTACATGGAAACCTAGTTATGAGTTATTCTGGATGAGATTTTATTCATCCATTTTAATATTACCAAGAGGATATTTTATTGAACCTTTTTATGATGTGGGTTTACAACAATAATATTTTAAAATGTTAAACCCTTGATTACTTAGATCAATATTAAATTGTGAGGATGGAATTTATTTTGGGTGTATGATGTAACACCCTATGATTTTAAAAGAGGAAAATTGGGTTTAAGAGAATAGATGACATGAAACACTAAGATTTGAAGAGAATGTAACACAAAAATACTTTATGATATATATATTTTAAATAAATTCCATCCATTTTATAGCTTTTGATCCATGAAACATCAAGTTTAAACGAAATGCGATACTCTATTAAAACATTATTATTTAAACACGACCATTTTAACCAAGCTGTTAAGTTGGTGGGTATGAATATTAATAACTAAATTACGAAAAATATATTATTTAGACATGTATAAAATAAGTTAAATGATTATCTATTGATTATAAATAAAATAAGATCAATTTGAATGAAAATATTATTGTGGTCTGAAAAACTATATTTTTCTAAAAGGTTGTTTTGTCTTGTTTATGCACATAATTTAAAATTATTTTTTTAAAAAAAATATAGAATTTACTTTAAAAAATTAAATTTATTTTTGAAACCAGAATATAAAAATTTACATAGGGTGAAATTTTATTATTTTTTAGACAATATTGATATTCACTAAATAGTGAAAAATACTGTTTTTTATAAAACTCTCATTTATTTAAAAAAATATGTAATTGAAAAAGAAAATTTTGATTTGAAATTGATTTCAAGTAAAATAATAATTATTTATTTATACTTAATTCAGTTAATTACATTTTAATCCCCTTTATAAACTATTTTATCATAAGTTTATTTTTGGGTTTAAAAATATATTTTTTCTGAAAACTATTTTAATGTGCATAATGTTTCACCATTTTAATTAATCAAAATAACTTCTATTAAGGAATTACTTAAATTAAGTAAAAAGATTATAAGTATAATTTTTTTACTTGTAAATTCATATAACTATTATTTTTATTCATATAGTTAATATTATATCATCTTTTCCCTAAAAAATTACATTTCTTGTAAACTGCTTTATCGTCACATCTGTGGGATTAGTTTTAATTTAAATTCTAAAAATTCTAAAAATTTAATTAAAAAAATGGATTCTATATTTTTAATAATATTAATTAATATGAGACAATAATTTTAAATTAATTTTTTCCATAATTAATAGTAAAACTAGAAAAGATTTATTGTCGTGGTTAAGGTAGAAATGTCATTACTGTAGGTTAAACTAAGAATATAAGGGTCTAAAATGACATAAAACATGTCTGAAACACGTTTTATGGCCAAAATTATAACTTATAACTTATAAGAGTTTATAATGATCCATTTTAGAGTCTTATGGAATGATAAAAATATAGGTATCACTTTATCTTTTCAAAAATGTCATGTGTATCCTCACCCCACTTATAAAAGGCCACCCTCTCCTCACCTCTCCATAAATTCAGAGAAATTTGGTTTGGCCACTCACTACCCAAATATATTCATTAATTATCTCATCATATTCAAGATATCTTAGTTTGATATGGAATCCCCCCTAATAATTCTTTAGTTATAACACTAAATAGGCTCCATGAAGAAGAGGTAAAATTCTTAAACATGTGTATTTGTTTTATTTCTTCTTAACCTCCTTAAAATCATTTTCAACTATGATAATATATTAAAAATAATATCTCCTATAGAATAAGATGATACTATTTTAATGTCATAACCTATATCCATATCCACTTATAGTGATCTGGGATTTTCATACATAGATATTACATATTTTTAGATGAATATTCAATAAATTATAGAAAGACACACCTATGGATCATAATAGTTTAATTTATTTGTATAATAGGTACACAATAAACTTATATAGTGAAATATATTAAATGTTTCCTAGAAATATATTCCCATTCAGTACTCTTCATATACATACCCTACAAAAACAATTTCCTTAGAACCTGGGGAAATTAAACATAAGAAATGGTGATTTAGATGTTCAGTAAGGTTAAATAAGGGAAATATATAAACATAACGTGAGAATATGGGTATGAAAACATGATAATAAAATATGAAAACTATATCTTGGATATAAAATATCCAAATATTGAGTCATGACATAAATATATGAAGTTAATAATATATGAATGATAATGAAACCAAAGAACACGAGTCATGATATCATAACATTATCATAAGACATAGAATTGTGGAATACACATAAGCAAAGAAAATAAATTTCATAGCAGTCAAGAATCATTGAAAAAATTATCAGGGTATTCCATGGGTGGGTACACCTCCTAGGTGGGATAGACCACCATCACCTGGGGTGGCCCTTTCCTCATAGTGGAATGAGTTTACTCTCCAAGAAATCATAGTAGTCAAGGTTCACTCCCAAGACCATCATAGTGGAAAAACTCCCTTATAGAACTAGGTTAACTCCTGGTTTTAATCCTATATATTTTATGAGATATAAATCTTTACCTAATGAATTATAGGGAGATATAGGTCTCACTCGTATTTGGTTATAGCATAACCACTATCATTTATTATAACATAACTATATTACTTGGTTATAACGTAACCATAGATCTTGGTTATAATTAAACCACTATCACAGAATAAAAAACATAAATATTTGTGATAAAATATCATAAAACATTCATCATATCAGATCTCATGAAAAAAAATTTGTTTCATAAACATTTCATTATAACATAACCCATGTAAATGAAATAGGTTTCATAATCAGTTCATAATTTCAACATAGCATGACCCATGTATAGAGAAGTGTGTTTAATAATAATTTTATCATGGTATAATCCAAGGAAGATAAATGTGTTTCATAAACATATTTCTATTATAAACCATTCATAGAAAGAATAATAATTATATCTTCGGTTCAAATCCCAACAAAGAATAAGTTTCATCAAATGATTCCATATTTTATGGAAAAAGATTATGAAAGATAAATAAATTAGAACATTTCTTACAAAAAATAAAATTTATTTGAAAATACATTTCAAAAACTAAAAATTCCTAAAACGTTTTGTAAATTCCTTGCTTTGAAAATAAAATCTGAATCAAATAAAGGAAAACTTAAAAATAATTTAAAAACATTCTTGAGAAAAAAATACTTTTCAATTTAAAATAATTATATTATTTATATAACATATAAAAGGGGTAGTATATACACCTTATATAAGAATATTCATTCATAACACAACTTTTGTCCCAAAGAATCAAAATTTGGACAAAAATCCCTTAACAATTTGATAACTTTTGAATCGTAAACCCCATGGAAGAGAGATATTAAAGGGGATTTTAAATAAAAATAATTTTAAGTATGATTATCATAAAATAAATTCATAGGTATTATATAAACCATATAAAATAAACATGTGAATATGAAATTTGTCTCATAGAAAATAAAATTGAGGTGAAAATCCCTTACGTTAAGTGTCGACTTCCTTCGTATATGTTTGAATATCCTGTATAATAAATATATGTTTATTATAAATATATAAAAAAAACATAATTATATATACCTTACCATATATGATTTACTTATTTCTTTTTATTTCCCATTTATTAACAATTACATGTTAAAGTCACATTTCAGGTAATAACTACTTTTTTTTCAAATATGTTTTGATTTTTTATTTTAGGTATTCGTAATTTTATTATGGTTCCATAATATCTGGAATAATAATAATGAAATAATAATATTTATACTTCAATTATAATTTTAATACCAATCATGATAAATGTTTTTGATAAATAAAATATATTAAGATCATGGAGACGATATGTCGTACGTACACATCAGTAACGTTTTCATTTTTCAATGATCATTATGGAAAGAAGGTAAGTAATATATTATATTTTAATAATGACAAAAATAGTATATTATTTCTTTAAAAATAATTATACATATAATACATGTGGTGTAGTGATGAAAATAGAGTCACATTGCTTCATGAAGGTTATAGTCCACACGTTCATGAAAGACATGAGGTGAGTGGCACACTTTTAATATTTATTAATCCTAGTATTTTTTGAACCAAAATGTTCTTAGGATGTGATAAAGTTTGGCAAGGGTCATCTTTTATAAGAAAAGTGAGTGGAAAACTTATAATGTTTTGAAGAAAAGGTGCACCAATGTTTTTATCATTCTGAAAGGATCATAAATGGAGTATTATCAGGAATAAAACATGATAAAATCTAAATTTTTCCATAATTAAATTTTAAACAAGTTTTTATGTCATTTTAACACTTATATTTTTAGTTTATCCCCATTGTAACCTCATTTTTACCTTAACTGTGATAATTACTTTTTACTATTGTCACTATTCATTTTGGTAAAAAAATATGTTAAAATTATTATAAAATATAAATTATTCTTCTTCCTAATATAGAATAAGTTTTCCCAAATTTAACTCACAAAATTGGAAAATATTAAATTAAAATTTATCCTCACAAATATGATGAAAGCGAGTTTTTAAATACAAAATGTTTAAAGGTTCATAAAGGTTTTATTTCTAGTTTCAATATGAAATTGATTAAAATGGCCTAAATTGTGTTAATAGATATATAATTGAAATAATATTAAATTAATGTAAATTTAAAATATAATTTACCTTTATAAATAATTTTAATGAAAAGGATATATTCAATTAAAATTCAGTATTTTTCACTATACCTCAGACAATACGTGTTAGAATATTAGTAAAAATTTACCCTAAGATAATTCTTATTTTATGATTTTAAAAATAATTTTTTTTCTCATATAAACTTTCTAAAATTTTTAAAAATTAATTCTAAAATAAGTGCACAACAAGGAGAAAAAACTAATTTCTAAAAAAAATACGATTTTCAAGTGTAAAATTTGATTTATTCTTTTTCTTGTCTATAAAATACATATGAAAAATTATAAATAGTTTATTAAATTTGTAATATATAAATTTCATTAAAATCATTCACAAAAAGTGATATGTTTAACCTATTGAGGTAAAATGTGTTTCTTCATTAAAATAGATTTTCCAAGAAACATTTCCATTATTTTAAAATTGTTTTTATATTCATTTTTAAATAATTGGTCTCTAAAGAATTTGTGTTATATAAATCTTTAAACCATATATTTTGATAATTTATTTAATCATATTCAATTCCAACATTCCAATGGCTAGGTGATAACTATCATATTATATATTAATATTTTAATAATATGTCACATTTTGTTTTAACTTAGTGTTACATGTAATGCAATATAAACTTGGTGTTATGTGTAACTCAATAAAAACATAGTTTTGTGTGTAATTAAAGACAAACTATGTATTGTGTGTAACATAATCCAAACTCAATGATTCATGTAACAAAATCCAAACAAGATATTGTGTGTAATAAAAAATATATAATGATTAAATTTATTTCAAAAAAATATATTTCAAAAAATCTTAAGGTGTCACATTTTAGCCCCCTTAAAATGAAATTCCTCCCTTAAAATTCATCCCATTCATTTGAAAATTCCTTCAAAGAAACCCATATCATAAAATGGTTTATACAACATTCTCTTGAAAATTAGAAAGGGATGTGTGAAAGTCAAATAGAATACTACATAATTGGTTTCAAAATTGGAGAACATAGGTGGGACGTAAAACATGGACATAAAAGGAAATATTAAATAATTATAAAGAGTGATATAGATCATTGGTCACAGAAAAGTGGGTGATACATAAAAGTTTAATTACTAAAAAATTATAAAACAATGAGGCATGAAAATGGTCATTCATATCAACAAAAATCATGATAACAGAACAATATTTTATTTTAATATCATTTAGGTAATGTTGGGGAATTTATTTTTTGAGAATATATTACAATGTACTTACTTGATATGTTTTTATTCTATAGGAACAATTTCATCCTTTGGATGTGACTTAAATAATTTCAACTTCGTCTCTTACTCTAAGAGATGTTTTTTTTTTCATTTTTAAAGTGATAAATAAGATCCATAATATAATGATAAGTCATTCCTTCTATCTATAGTAAAACAAATTTAACAGTTTTTATCCCATATTGATTAATATTCATATGGTATAGTAATACGTTAATATATAAACCCTCATTAAAAGTTCAACTTAAACCATTCCATAAATAGATAACCTTATAAAACTTTTAAAATTCAAAATTTATAATAAGATCTCTAAATTTATAAAAATAAACCAGAAATTATTCCCCCATACATCATAAAGTATCTATTAATTATTACATGAAAAACATATCAATTCCTTGGTCAAATATTATATATAATATTGGTAATAACCAGAATTACCATAAAACCTCAATGAAAACATTAATTATTACTTATTACTTGAATAAAACCATAGATTACTAAACATATTTTATTAATCAAATATTTTTTAAACTCCATCAATGATAACATAAACATATTTTACAAAAAAATACTTTATCATTTCTGATGTCATCAATAAAATCCAATTTACTTTATCCATATCAATCATCTCTTTTTAAAAACTAAACCTCATTTTCTCAACCTCAAGAACATATTAAGGGTTCTATTACATTAAAAAATATCACATTTCCATTAAATAACTTTTCTATGTCATGTGTACCATCCAATGTATCCTTTAACATCCTTAATGAAAAAAATTCTACAAATAATAATAATATATATTATTATTCATATATAATAATTTTGAGATTCCTATACATAAACACGTCAATAATTCCACCTCATCCTTAATCCAATAACTAGGCTTTATAATCTTATTCCTTGATAATTATTTCCTTTAATGAGTTATTTTTAGTCTATTTATCATAAGAAATATAACCATTACATGTACCAAATTGATAATTATCTTTACAATATTTCCCCTTAGGACATCGGTTTTCACAATACTCATACATTCCACATTTAAAGAAACTACCCATTGATAATACCTTAGAGGGACAAATATCCCTATAAATTGTGTTAACTTAACTCATTATTTTCCCTAGATATTTTCTTACAATATGCCATTATTCTCCACACATAAAATTTTTTATCATTCCTTTGAGACATTACCTGGAGTGTTTCTTCCCAAATTCTTGAATAATAGGAAACTAAATATTATTTTATCTATAGTCTCAACCATTTAAACTCTAAAAAAAATTTGTCCTTCTCTTCGTTGGTGATTATGAGAGTTGGTTAAGGTGTAGGTTATTAATCATATATCATTATAAATAACTAGGAATAATCACAACATCCTTTACTCTAGTCATCATCCCATTTGGATACTCATCAGAAAGTTTTCCATTACATTTTATGTTAACCAGGTTCCTTCTAGATTACTCCATTGAATAAAATTAAAAAGCATAGCGTGAGAAATGATAATCAAAATGGAAAACCAAATAATCAGGAAATTTACCTATAGTATATCTAAATCATTTAAAATTACTTTTAATTTATAAAACCTTAGGTTTATCATAGGTCATTCAAATTCATAATTTATTTAAATACCTCATGATGGTTAGTAAATAGTTTTTGAATTTCTAAAGAATATCCCTTAGGAGTTTCAAGCATGGTGTGAAGAAGTTCCCATTATCGTGCATGTGGTAATGGTCGAATCTAGCTTAATGCACCCTTTTAGAGTTATTATGCCTAGGTACCTTTATTCCAGAGCAACATCCACTTGTAGTATCCATACAGGGATATAATTTCTTCAAAATATCTCACTCTATCCTTTATCAAAATACCTGGAAATTTTACTATAATTTGATTCATCCTTAGAATTATCCTTAGAGACATCGCAAGACATATCCTTAGAAGTATACCTAGGTAACTCACTAAAGTTTTATCATCATAGATTTAAAAGGTTGACTAAACCTTTCTTCGGATAACAACTATAGTGACCCAAGATTTTCATAAATATATATTACATTATTTTAGATTAATATTTAATAAATTACAATAACACATGCCTAAGGACTATAATAATTTAGTTTCTTTGGATATTAAGTACACAATATTATTATCTAGTGGAAGATCTTAAAATTTTCCCAAAAAGATCCTCTCAATTACTGATCTTCATAGACACACCCTATATAAAACCATTATTCAAAACCAGGGGAAAGGAAACATAATAAATTGTGAGATAAGATTATTAGTAAGGGTAAAAAGGGAAACAAGTAAGCATAAGCATATGATAACACACAAATAAAATATTAAAACCCTAAAATACATATCAAAGATCAAAATATTGAGTCATGAAATAAATATTTGAATATCATAAGACATGAATTGTAAATAAATAAAATAACATGAGTTATGAGAGAATAAAATTGGAATAATACATAGAATTTTATCATACAAAAAATCATAAAAATAATTTTATTAATAATTAAGGCTCATTACCAAAACTTATCAGGGCACTCCGTGGAAATATAAACCTCCTATGATGGAAAAAGCACAGTTCCCAGTGGAATCCATTTCTTCATAGTGGAATGGATTCACTCCCAAAACCATCATAGTAGTCAAGGGTTAATCCCTAGACCAACCTAGAAGAAAAATTCCATTACTAAAATGGGTTCACTCCCCATTCCAGTTCAATCTATTTTATGAGGTATAAATATTTACAGAATGCATTGGAGGGAAATATTGGTCCCACATATCATTGGTTATAACATAAACACCATCCTTGGTTATAACGTAAGCAATTTACTTAGTTATAATGTAACCAAAATAACATAATAAAAATCATACATATGTGTACAAAAATATCATAAAAAATTAATCATATTAAAACCCATTAAATTAATTAGTATTAAAAAAAATATCATCATAACATAACATATAGAAATGAAACGGATTTCATAATCATTTTATCATTTCATCATAGCATAAAATGTGGAAAATAAGTGAGTTTCATAATAATTTTATCATGGTATAACCCATGGAATAGAAACAGTTTTTATAAACATCTTCTCATCATAAACCATTTCAAGAAATAATAATAATGGTTTCCTTACTTTATAACCTCAGTAAATAACAACTTACATCAAAGCATGTCATCTTAGATGAAAAATTATTTTGAAAGATAAATAACCTAGAAAATTTATTTTGGAAAATAAATTTTCATTGAAAATCCATTTATAGAATTAAATAATAAATGCATAAAAATTTAAACCCTTTTATTTGAAAATAATATTTTATAATTATAAAGGAATATTTGAAAATCATTTAAAACATTTCTTGATGAAAATATCTTTTCTAATATGAAAAAATATTTTTAAACATAAAATGTTTTTAAAATCCTTTAAAATGAAAATAAAATTAAAATATCATAAATAAAACTTTGAATAAAATAATTATCATGATGGTGGGAAGTTCAATTCATGTCACACAATTTAAAAACAATGTTTCCTTTAACATTTTTTGTAAAATCCAAACTTTAATTGTTTTAGAAAATGATAAAAATATTTATTTTATTTTTTTGTAAAATTTAAAAAATGGGTAAAAATTTATTCAATACATAAATATTGTTTTTTTAAAACATTTTTGAAAATATTTTTATAAAACATGGGTTTGGAAGAAAAATGGTTTTTTATAGAAAATATTATTTTTTCTAAAAAAATATTTTGAACTCTTAAGTATATAAAAATTAGAAAATGAAGGGAAATTGTTTTCACATGAAATAATTATAGGATAATAAAATCAATGAGAATTATTGATAGGTAGAATTTAATATTTAAAAATATGTGACTTAATCATAAACAATCCCAATAAATGATGAGATTGTAACATAAAACCCCTACCCCTTTGGTAAATTTTAATCATAATCTCCACGAAATAATTAAATCTAATGAAACTTTAAATATCACTAAAATAATTATATTCATTATATAATGTGTAAAATTGGTAGTATATACACCTTATAGAAGAAGATAGGTTTATAACATAGATTATGTACCAAAAGTGGAAAATTGGGACAATAATCCTTTACTGATTTGATAACTTTTGGACAGTAAACCCCATGAAAGATAGATCCTAAAATGGACTGTAAAAAAAATAATTTTCATCATGAGTATCATAAAACAAATTATTTTTTATTATATACGCCAGATAAAATAAACATGTGCTGAATATGACATTTATCTCACAAAAAATAAAAGTTAGATGAAAATCCCTTTCATTAAGTCTCGAATTCTGTCATAAACATTAGAAGATCCGATATAAAAAACACAATTTTTTTATAAATATATTAAAGAACCTTAATAAAATATATCATACTATATAGGATTTAATTATTTCCTTTTATTACACATTTATTAAAAATTCTATATAAATGTCGTGTTTGGGGTAATAACTGCTTTGTTTTTTCGTATATGTTTTGATTTCTTATTCTCAGTCCTCTTAATTTGATCATGGTTCCATCATATACATAATTATTTTAGTTAAATAGTCATATTATTTATACATCAATTATAATTTTTAATTCCAATCATGAAAAATGGTTTTGAGAAATGAAGTATATTATGATCATGGAGACGGTAGGTCATACGTATGCACGAGTAATATTTCCATTTTAAACGATCATTTTGGAAATAATGAAATTAACATATTATCTTTAAATAATGATAATAATGACATATTAATTATTTAAATATACTTATACATATCATTCATGTGGTGAGGTGATGAAAAGGGAGCCACATTGCTTCATGAAGAAGGAAGTCCACACATACACGAGCAATGTTATCATCTTTTAGTGAGTGAAATTTTAAGAAATAAAATAACATATTCTAATTTAAAAATGATAAATATTTCATTAATATCATAGTTATGTCATTTATGTCACATATTTTTATTAAATGTATCCTTTCTTATTTAAAGCATTAGTGAAAACAAATCACATCGCTTCATGAGGTCGTAGTTCACCGTACACACAAAAAACATTATCGTATTCCATATAGAATGGAAAGTAAAGAGATATATGTGATATAATTAATAAATATGAATTATTATGTCATAAATATAATATATATACTTTATATTCATCATCATACCCATCTTTGAGAGGTGTTAATGGAATAAAGAATGACACTATTTTTTGAGGTGGTAGTCCGCCGTACAATCGAATAATGATTTTGTAACCCATTTGATGGAAGTGGAGTATTTTTTAGGTAATACCAATTACATTAACACATTTCATTATATGTAATATATTTAGGTTCTTATACCATATTTTTTAAATAATAATTTATGTATGTGTAAGAAGAAATAAAATAAAAATGCTTGTTGAAGAATATTACCTCTTCTTCAGGTATATTCATTAGATTTTCACCAAAACTATTATTAGTTTGGATTTAATCTCAAAATAAGGAATCTAGGATGATAGGAGGGAAGATAGAAAGTAATTTTTTTAGGTATTTTTTGAACCAAAATGGTTTTATGGGGTGATGAAGATATGATATGGGTGATCTTTTATAAGTGAGGTTAGTGGAACACTTGTAATGTTTTGAAAGAAAAAGGTATACCCACATTTTTCTCATGAAAAAGGGACCCAAAATGGAGTATTATTTAGACTCAGACATTATAAGATAAAAATATGTCTATATAATATATTATATACAAGTATTTAGGTAATTTTAACCCTTATATTTTTATTTTAACCCTCAGTAAACCCATTTTTACCTTAACCATGGAAATTAATTTTTACTCTTTTCACTATTCATTTTGGTCAAAATTTAAGTTGAAATTAATATAAAATATAAATTAATATGATTAATAATATAGAGTAAATTTTTTCAAATTCAATTCATAACAATGGAAAAAATTTAATTTATAAATTAATCCTGCAGACATGATGATAAAATAGGTTTTTAAATAGAAAATGTTAAAATGTTTACAAAGTTCTTATATCCAATTTCAACATGAAATTGATTAAAATGACATTATTTGGTTTAATATATATAATCGAGCTAATTTTACTTGAAAAAAAATTTAAAATATAATTTATCTTTATAAATATCTTAAACGAAAAAAGAAGTTTTTAATTAAAATTTAGTATTTTCACTATTTCATAGAAATAAACTTTTTAGAAAACTATAAAAAATCACCCATAGATAATTTTTATGTTATAATTTAGAAAATTGATTTTATTTTTTCAAATTAATTTTATAAAATTTTAATAAATTAATTCTAAATTACGTTTTCAAGAAGGTGACAAGACTACTTTTTAGAAAACTTCATTTTAAGCGTAAAATTTGATTTATTGTAATCTATTTTCCTAGAAAAAACAAAAGATGGGTGTTAAAAATTTTATTTAATATATAATATATAAATTTCATTAAAATAAATCACCAATAATATTTTTTTTTATTTCTTCAGTTAAAACTTGTTTGTTTTTGTAAAAATAGTATTTCGTAAAAAAGATTTCCTTTATTTTCAAATGTATTTTATTTTCATTTTTAATTATTTTTTCATGAAGGAATTCTATTTATATACATTTTTAAACCAAATATTTTCATAATTTCTTTAATTCTATTCATACCCACCATTCCAACTACTAGGTGATAATTATCATGTTATATAATAATATTTTAACAATATGTCACATTTCATTTTAAACACAGAGTTGTGTATAACATAAGATAAACATAGTGTTATGTGTAAAATAATCAAAACATAATGTTTTATATAATTTAAGAGAAACCTAGTATTATGTGTAATGCAAAAAAAACATAGTTTTACATGTAACATAAGCCATACTCAATATTGCGCATAATGATAAATATAGATGGGTTAAATATTTTTAAAATAAATTCACAAAATTTAGGGGTGTTACATTCTACCCACATTTAAATAAATTCACCATCAAAATTTTACTTGGTCATTTGATTTTTTTATAGATACTGAAATCTTAAAAAGTGTTAATAAAACATCCTATTGAAAAATATTAACTTCAGTGGATCTTGTACAAAAAACATTCCTTTGTTCGAGTTTTCCTAAAACAAAAGGCATCACTCATCCATTAGAATGCTCTATTTTAGGATTTTTATGGATGGTTGTGACATAATTCATTGTGTTGGATATAGGTTATATAATCAATAGTTATTTGTCTCGATGTGGTGTAGAGCACAACAGATAAGTTTCAGCTTGTTCCTTAGAAGATGAATTAAGTGTATGACTAAAATAATCCTAATACAGATCATTTGGGGAGGCCCTTGGAGTTCAATGTTTGTGAACACATGTTCTTAAAGGTCACTACTTGATATAGGATGTATAGGTTTGGTAGGGTGAGTAATCTCATACCCCAGTTAATTGGGCATTTTGAGGTGTTTGGTTATATTGTTGAGGTGTCTTATCTATTGGAATTTTCATCACGATTTGACCAAATTCAAAATGTATTCTAGACCAAATCCACTCTATCAGTGTCTTTGTGATGAATTACTTGTCATTTAATGGGGAAGTTGAATATATATAATGATTTAATGTTCATAGAGTGGCTTGTGGGGATCCAGGATCATTGAAGGAATGTAATATAGGGATGATCTAAACCCTTAGTTCAAGTGTTGTGGAGTCATGGTGGCCTAGAGGAGAGTATTTGGGAGTGTGATACATAGATTTGTTTCTAGTACCCTAAGTTGTTTTTCAATTTTATAGTTTTTACTTAATTTTTGATGATTTTATGTTTGGACTATGTTGTTTTATAAGATATGTGCTCTTCCCTTATTGATATAATGTGTGATTAAAGATTGAATTAATAAGAATTAGGTAAAACCTAATCCCTAATAAAGACATGTTATACATTGATGTGATTATATTGATGTAGGTGAATTAGTGTCACCCATAGTGGATAGTATATTTACATGGGAGATGGAATTCTGTGATTTGTGTACTTGATGATCTATAGTTTTTTTTCTGGAAGTTTTTATCTTTATGATGTGTGAGGGTTGAAAGGGTTTTGTATGTAGTTATGTGGAAGAGAGGAGGATTTTGGTTTTTAGGGATGTTGTGGAAATTTTAATTTGGTTAGTATGTTTGGTTTTCAGTGGTGTTTTAGATTTAATGAGATCCTTGAGAGGTATCTCATGTGATGGTTTCTTGGAAATTATCCATCTGTACCTCTTGGTTGCTTTTTATTATTTAGGGAAAGAATATTTTAAGAGGTATCTGATGTAACATTTCGGACCTTCTGAACAATTACATTGTGTGAAATCTAGGGTTAGAGGTTCCAATAGGAGGTCCTAATTTTTTTGTGTTTATGAGGAAAAAGTGTAATTTTAGTGGATGTAATTAGGTTGTGGAAGTAGAATAATTATTCTATAGATAACTTCTAGTGATATATTTTAATGGTAGATTCACCTGGTAGCTTCTAATACTAGCTTATAGTGGTAGCTTCTGATGACATAGTCTAGTGAAAATAGACATAGTATGGTGGTAGATTTTGTTGGTAGATTTTGGAGATAGATCCTAGAGGTAGCAGTCCTAGTCTGGAAGTAGAATTAGTAGTGTCTTCTAATATCATATTCTGGCAATATAAAACTTAGTTTGGAGAAAGATTTTGGTGGTAGCTTTTTATGGTCGCTTCTGATGGTTGCTTCTGATAGTATCATCTGGATAAAATATCCTTATTTTAGCGGTATCTTATGTTGGTATCTTCTAATGGTAAATCATGATAGTATCTTATTGTGGTAGATCTAAATGGTAGATCTGGTTGGTAGCTCATAGTGGTAGCTCATGATGGTAGCTCTTGATCATAGCACCAGATAATAGGATTTTCCTATTTTTTTAGAATTTCCAGTTTCCCCCTTTTTACATTTTTATGTGAAATGTTTTTAAATCCTTAATTATAATAATTAGAAGCTATTTTGAAAGATTATAATTATATCTACCTTTTATTCAAATCCCAAAGATTTTAAATGTATTTTCTAAATATATTTAATGAGACTCACATTGATGGTCAATTAAAATCACATCTATTATCTAAAATCTCAATAATTTGATATATATTGATTCTAAAACAAAAAACTTTACTTTGTTCCTTTCTACTTGGTATCTCACAATACGGAGGCACTGAATCCTTTCCCTTTGGATTTATAGAACCCATTTTCCATTTTTAGTTCAAGTTCTTCCTATAGTGGTTCTATCCTATGTGTCCAACCCCTATTTTAGTAAAACAAATTGCATGAAGCTTCTTTCTTCTAGGTATGGTATTATTAATTACTCATTCTTTCTATCTTGTGGGATGGTTATGGTTTTTTTATTGGGGTGATGGTTTTCACCCAGCATAATAAAGATAAAGAATTAGACTAATTGAAATTAAAGGGGAAGGGAAGGATTCCCATGTTTTTACTTCTTTTATATATTGTGATATTGAGATTATCTATTCATGTTATACCACTAAAAATAATGGATTTTGGGATCCATTGTTTGGGATTTTTATTTAGTGTTAAGATCCCCTATTTTATGATTTTATGATATAACTCTAAATATAATTGGTTAATTAATTATATCTAATTAATGAAATATCCCCCCTATAAGATTATACTTTTTTGAGAGTACCCTTAAAAGATAATTTTAATTGAAAAAAAATCCTCTTGAATAATCTAAAAAATGATAGGTGACATGTTGTGGGAATTGAAATGGTGTGTGAATGTGTGTTGTGTTGTGTGGTTGTTCTATTCGGCGGTTGTGATGGAAAGTGGTGGTGATTTGGAAGTTGTGACAAGGAGGAGTCTATGTGTTATTTTCATCATGAAGATGATGGGTTATATGTTGTTTTAATGTGTGGTGTTATGATAGTTTCCTTATCAACAATGAAATTAAATAAATGATAATTTTGGAATGAAAATGGTGTGGGATGAAAATGGTCAATGGATGAATAATACTGGGATATTTGGTTAAATGGAGTTGATTTTAAATGTGAAATAATTGGATGAAATAAAGCGATAAATGGGCTAGAAATAATGGAATGAATTGCCTGTTTAAATGAAATGGTTTGGTAATAGATAATTTTAAAATTGGATTAAATTGAAAAGGAAGATGGAAGTGCGTATTGTGTTTTTTGGGGTGATGTTATGTATTAAGTGTTGGAAAAAAAGTGGTAGAGGTTGTTAGTTAATGTGGTGATTTAATGAGTTGGGGTTATGTTTTTGTTGTGAATCCATAGTTTCAGATTATGTTATATTATATATATATATATATTGTATTTCCTTGTTATTTTTTATACATTCACACCCATGTCGAGTACCTAGTATTGAAAACCAATATTTTTTAGGGTGTTTTATCAAAATCTCGGTGGTGAGGATGGATGGATGGACACCTAATCTTCCCCGCTACCCCTTCTAGGTGACAATGACATGTACAGGCTATGATGAACAGAAGTCAAAAGGTAATTTTCCAGATGTGATGTGATAAGATGGCCCAACTGACATTAGGCAAGGTGTGATGCATTGACCTAAGTTTTTTGGAGTGAGATAATAAGATAACTTATAGTGGGAGTCATTCATGGTAGGAGTAGGGCCTTATTTTAATGTCTCTATTATTTAAAACACCATTATATTCTAGTTATGTATGTTATGTGGTGTGACAGGTTATTTGTTTTCTGGTGGGATGGGATATTATGTGATGTTATGTTATGTTTTACAGAAGATCTAAGAGTTTCAAGACATAGATTATAGGGGTGTGAGAGTGGACAATATGTAGGAAAGTGGTGCGTGTTAATTATCATTGATATAATTTTTATTATGTTATTATATATGGATACATTATTTGGTGAGAGATACTTGGTGAGGATGGGTCTGGATAGTTGAACAGCTTAGGTTCTATTGGTTCTATTATTTTCTCATGAGTGAATTAGTATTCTTTTTTCACATGTACATGAAAGACTTTTATTACCTTGTTTAGAATACATGTATGCTCCCAATATGTATATAAACTGATTTTTAGATTTCCAGGAAGACTACATGGATCATTTGGACATTACTAGATATTTTTTAGACATTTGTTGTATTACTTCCTTAGCTTTTCTTTTGGGAATTTACTTTTGAGACTTGTATCTATATCTAATTACTTTACACATTCATTTTAGGATGGTTTTGGTTTCCATTTTTTTATTATTCCATGGGGGTTTCATCTAGTTTATTATTGTTATCTCTTGATCCTATTTTATTATAGAGGGTAATGCCTCCCATTTATGAAATTTTTATACCCATGGTTCTATTCACTAACCTGGGGTCTACTTGAGGTGGGACTCAAGGATCATTATATTTATACCTTATTTACAGTATCTTTGGAGGTTGGGGGCCATTAAATTATTTTTTCACTATTTTTCAATCTTACAATGGGTTTTTATGTCAAATAGAAGTGATGTTTAATGCATTAGAAGTATCTCAATTTTATCTACATTTAAGTCAACTTAACCTTTAACTGATTAATATGTTTATGTGGTCTAAAAATCACACGATATTTTTCTATAGACATACTACATCTATTCATTCTATAGTAACCTCAAGGATTTATTTTAACGTAAGAGAATGGATTTTTTTAATCTGACAGCATGGTATTTGGAAGGGACCACATGTATACTTTTAACTGACCACATGATGAGTTTTTCCCCACCATGGGGGCATGTAATAACCTTTATTACAGTCTGTAACATAAGTTGTTTCAATTTACTACCGTACAAACCACATCTAAACCTTTCATGCTACAAAAAACAAGAGTAGTCATGCCATACAACCCTATTGTCCCACTTTGAACAAGATTCATGTCATGCCTTCATAGCATACAAGTGTAGTATGTATGATTCTTTTAGTATGAAAATGGAATGAAACTCTTTCAAATATTTTTTTGTATATAATCATGGAATCTTGGTTATATCCCTTAAAGGAGCCACACTCTCCATTCATATAAAGCTATCATAAGACTGTTTATCTCACCTACTAAATGAAGATACCACACCTGTGACTCTTAATACAATGAGTAGATTGAAAAACGCATCTATGATGGATGAAGTTCACATAATGTAATGAAGAAGATGATGAACAGTGCATGAAGTGTTCATATTCTCAACCTATAATGTGAAACATACAATGTGATTTCTTATTTCTGTTTGAAGCTACCAAACATAGCCTCATGGTAATTAATGATATTATACCATGTATTTGTTCTCATGGTAAGTATGGTTATAACACACTGAAATTTCAACTGATCGTTCATTCATTGTAACTTAGGTGAACTCTTACTATTCAAATATTAAATTATTTGACCACAATTTATATCAAGTGATTACACATTTTTTTATGTGACCACATGTCAGAATTTTCTCACAGACAATATAGTGACACCATACTATTTTAAGTGACTTCATGTTATAATGTTCTCATAGATAGTATAATGACTACATGTTATGATGGCATCATATGTTCACCAACTTCAAGTAGTAATCATTACGGTCACTCGATGTGCGCATTCAATTATATACTTTATTTTTTTTCATAAATCTAGATTTTTATCTTGCTTTGTTTTTTTAAAATTTTGATACTTTTATTAAATGAATTATTATTTTAATCATTTTAAGTAATTTATTTATTTATAAAATTCATATATATTATAAAAAATAAACTATAAGTATTTTTAATATTTTAATCCATTTTAAAATATCATTTAATTTACACTTTATTCATGCATATTCATACACTATATATTTTTATGATTTTAGTTTTTATATTTTGCGTTAATTTATATGGATTATTATTTTTAAATTTAAAACTTAGTTGAATTTAAATTATTAAAACTTGTTTTTTAGTATTTAATGTAGTGTAATTAATTTCTGAGTATTTATGCCCTATATGAAATTAGAATGTATTTTTAATTTTTAATTTAAACAGTCAAATTGTTAAAGGATATTTATGGAATATCTTTGACCTATTATTATAAATATCGTTTGAATTATATATGGGTAATTGAAATTAAATTGAATTATTAATTTAGTTTTAAAGTCAAAGATTTTATTAGGATTATTCTAGAATGATAATTTTATCCTTCTTATATAATTATATAGTTTGAATTTGAATTAATTTACTTGATTTAATATTGTCTTATTATTTTTTAAAAATCCTATTTAATGGATTTAATATGAATTAAAATGATAACAATTACAATAACATGAACTTTTGAGAATCAAAATTGTGTTACTTTGAACATTGAAGTTTTGTAAAAACCAAGTCCTATGCGATTAAGTTTTTATTTTCTCAATAATATTTCAAGCACCAAATAAAAATTATTGTGACTTCTTCTATTTACATGGTGAGATTAACTGATTCATTACTCATGAACTAGTACTTATGATTCCTTCTTTTAACTTCTTCTTCAACCTGATATCATATGTCTTTAAAACTTCTTATGATCTCACACATGCTCTCATTTTTTAGTTTATGATTTTACATTCAAAATAATTTTTATTTATTTATATATTCTAGATACGACTCTGGGATTCTATATCTTTGGACATTTGGGTTTTGAATCGCATAGTCTAAATTCTTTTTTTAATTGGTCTTTTACTCCCCACAAAAAGGCAGGTGTCTTGGCTATTCTTCCAATAGAAAATTTAGTTTGTAATCAGTTTATGTTTCCCCTTAAAATATTAGATTAGTTCAAAATAAATATTTCATAGAGTATAGAGGTATAAGAGTGGACTAGGCCCAATTTGGTCCCAACTACCATAAAAATAACCTTATGTTATCTTCTTTTTGTTGTTCCGCTACAAATTAACTCATTTAATTATTGGTTATAATTAATTTAGATAATTAATATATTTCATTAAATTATAATCATGTCTACTCACCCCATATAGACTAGCTACCATCACCAGTTAGGACCTAATAAATATTTGGATCCCTATAAATGATTCATACTTTGAAAGTATTGAGGAATCACATGGAATGTAAATCAATAGTTAAATAAATAAAGGTAAAATAAGAAAAACTCACATAAGAGAGTGAAATAAATAGTTAAGTTATTAAATTGATGATTTAAATAAATTAAATAAATGGATCAATGATCTTAATATTTAAGGATAGATTAATAATTGAAATAATTTAACACAATTCAATATAATAAAGAACATAATTCAATAAAACACAAAGTGAAAATAAATCATGCATCAATAAGTCTCATAATTGGAAATAAATCATGCTCCCATAAAGGGAGGATAATCCTCTCTAAATTTAAAATTTAAAAACACTAATTAAAACATGAAAACCACTATAAAATATCCATTAATATAATAAAGATGTTATTAAATGATTCAGTTTTATGTAATAGAAATATTTAATGATTTATAAAAAACATTATTTAAATTGACCAATAAATTTCAATAATTATATAATTTAAATATTAATTTAACAAAATGAAACAATATTTGAATTAAATATAATTTACAGAATCCCAAAATAATGAAATACCATTTTTAAAAAAAATCAAAACAAGAGGTTATGAAATTTTAAAAGTCGATTTAGGGATCAAATTGAACACTCAAGGAAATATTCAAGTGAATATCAATAATTCACTATGAGATAAAAGATAATATTTTGAAAATATTTTCAATACTAAATTTCTAAAGAATATTAAATTATTTAAATAATAATTTTATTCAAAATCAATTTTTAATTTAGATATAATTTTAAAATTAAATGAATTTTTAGAATGTAATCTTATTTAATTGAAAAGATAATGTCACAAGCTAGTTATACCAAGATCCTCTTTAATAATATTAAAAAATTCTTCCACAAGAGGTTTTCCCTCTTGAGATATTACACCTACAAAACAATCAAGAATCTAGAGATTTTGGTACATAAAATTTGGGTCAAAAAATATTAGACAATAAGTATTTTAGAAGCTTCATTTTATTGGGATATTAATTTCCATAATAAATTTTATATCTTTTTTAAAAAAATATTTTATGATAGGTTGACCAGTTTCAATCTACCTTATCATGATTTTTTTTACAATTACACTCATATATCATGTTCTTAATTTTTATAAAAATAAATTTTTATCAATAGATACCTCTTATAAATATGGTATTGTTTTTATTTTTATAGAAGATTTAATTCTAACCAAGTCCACATTTATTTTTCCATTCCATTGTGAGAAAAAAAGTATATTTAAATTTTCTCTCATTGGGTGAACCTAAAAAGAGTTTTTTAATCTATTTAAATGTTGATTCTAATTTTTAATCTTCCAATCAATCTTTTAATTTTAGGGATAAATCTTACTTTTATTTAGAGGTTTTATTATTCTCATTATAAATAATATTATGTTTCTTTTTTATCTCCCTTAATTTTGTAGTGAGTTCACAATATTATTTTGTTAATTTTTATCTATCCCAATTGAGATCTTCATAATCAATATGGATAGAGGAAAAATAAATGTTTGAATAAGAGCAAGAGGAAGTAGGATATTTTACCTAATCATGGGCCATAATTAATTTAGGGATTCCATCGCTTGAGGAGATTAAGGAGAAGGATTCATTACTTCCACTCCACATTGATACTTTGAATTCCTTCCTACATTCATTTTTATCCTTCACCTTCTTTTCGGACAAGGGGAACTCAAGCTTGATGTGACTCTTTTTCTTACAAACATAAAACCATACCACTTATTCAACTTTTTATTATCCATTTTGGAATGATAAAATGAATTATTTCTTTTCATGAACTTACAATGCTTCCTGGATTGGCATTCAAGATTAGAATCACTTCAAGATGAATTTAAATCTATTTACTTAGAGGTAGATTTATTCATTTTCTAATTGATATCTTCTAGTTCCTTTAAAACCTTCATTTTCATTGTAATATTCTAGTTCATGAGTGACCCAATTATCTCTTCAATTGATATATTATTTATGTCCTTGGCTTCTTGAATCACTATCACTTTGGGTGATTAAGATCATGGAAAGATCCAAAGGATATTTTTCAAAAGTGTCTTTGAGCATAGATCATAATCTAATGACTTCGTTACACCAAAAAAAGTTAGTGCAAAGACTAAATATTTTAGTTATATACCCATTTGGATTCATAATAAATCTTTCATAATCTTGGAAATACATATCATGTGTAGTAACCTTTACTTTCATAGCATATTCATGTGTAACTTCTACCAACATCCATATTTCTTAAGAAATTTTACACATTTAAACTATATTAAATTCATTTAAATCTAACCTATAGTGTAGAAATTTAAAGATTTTACATCAAGTTAAAAATATTCAATATTATCAGGAGACCATTTTCCCTCCAAATATTTGGTGGGGGTATATCCATGTATTATAATTTTTTAAATTAGATATAATATGGTTATAAGAAAAGTAGACATTAATATTTGGAAATAACCATAGTAGGATCCATAAAAGTATGGATCTATACCCATAAAGTTTCCTTCTAGATCAACCTGAATATTCTAGGTAGATTCCATATTTAATTGATCAATTCCATGACATTAGTTAAGGTTTTAAAATCAAGGTTGGAACTGATACCAATTATTATTCCCAGTAAAGGTGGAAGGAGGGGTGAATTCCCTTTTATTTTTTTTGAAAATAAAACTAATATATTTGAGATTAAAATAATTAAATCAATAAAATTAAATTATAAGAGTTTATCATAAGGGAAATATAAATTTTACAAGTAAAATCACAAGATATTGATAAATGAGTTTGTTAATAATACATAAATTATCCCTACCTCTCATCCACTCAAGTTACTTGAGTTGTTTTAGTTTAAACCATTATTTTTAATGGTTGTAGTAGGAAACTCAAACCGTTTAATTTTATTATTTATGTAAATAAACCCATTATAAGAATTAATACTCTTAGTTATTAGTGTTTACACCAGGAAAACCAAATATTCTTCACTTTAATATAGTGATCACCTATTAACATCACACTCAATTGTAGTGAGAAAACAATATCCTTCACATTAAATGTAGTTATCCCATATGAACTCACACTCAATGTTAATGATAATTTGGGAAAATTAAAAAATACTTGTTTTATGTTTCCTTTTGAATTCCACTCAATGTTTTCCAACAATATACTATAAGAAAGAGATTAGAAAAGGTTAGGAAATCATAAAAGAGAGTTTGAGAATGATAAAAATAAAGAAAAATGAACCCAAAAATTATCTTTAAGGTTTTAGTATTATTCCAAGAACCCTTGGGGATTTATTTATAGACTCCCATACCTTTAAGATCACTATGGTGGTACTGATGGTAAAAGAGAGTTTCTAGTGGTCAAAATAAGGAATAAAATGCCCTATATCAATGAATATATTTTTTTATCTAACTTCCACTAGATCACTGGTGGGTGTCACCATCTATCCTTTTGTATTCCACTGAGTATCCACTATCACCTTTTGGTGGATGAATTTAAAAAATTCCTACAAACTCCTTTTAAGACCTCCATTCGGTCTAGTAATTTCATGAAAGAATTTCTAAAATAGAAATATATAAATCCATAAAATGAAAAATATAGAAGCATAAATTTTTGTTTTTAATTAAAAAGAACACCTAATAGAGTGAGATGTATGATATCTTGGAGCCATTATGTATTTTTTTTTATAAAATACTAAAATTGAAATAAGGAGAATCTAGTTAATATAATGATGCTGGGATAAATAAATTCTATAAGAACAAAGCTACAAAATTTATCATGTCAAATATTTTTTCAAAGGAAAAAAGTTAATAATTTCTCTAAATATAAAAGGAGATAATTTTATCAAGTTTAGAGGATGATGATAGTAGTGATGATGAAGAGTAAGTTTAGTCTTATAATGATATTGATGAAATATTACTAAACTGCTAATATGGATGAGTATGTGTTCACTATTGAATAAATGAGTGATTCCGAAAGTTAAGTACAAACTAAAATTTATTTTATGTTGAATTTATAACTCAAATGATATATTTAAAATATTTTAAAAATGTAAAAGGAGATAAAAATTGACAAAATAAGATAAATCTTCATGTAACAAAGAAACATCGCATGATAAAGAAGAATCAGTATCGATGAAGGATATTGAAGATTTAATAATGATTTGTACTAATGAGATGATTTAAAAAATAGAGATGGAAAACAAAGTGAAAATTAAGGATGAAGATATTTATACTATTCAATCAAATATGATAAATTCTTAAATGAAATTGAATAAGTAAAAATCCCTTTTTTTAAATTCAATTTTATAAATTGGTGAAAGCTCAAGGAAGAAGGATATGAAAGTTGTTTATGATTTAAAAAATAATTTGGATCATTTATAAAATCAAATATTACACTCAAATAGTGATAATTATATAAATATTTTTAGTGCAAATTCAGGGAGGAAAAAATAGGTGAAAAACAAGTTTTTGGAAAAAAAATTGATACCTAGAAATCAAGAAATTTAGGGAGTACTGATTTGGAAGTAAAAAATACCAAAATAGTGATTATAAAAGGATATAAATTATTATATATAATAAAGAAATATTTTTAGAGTCTACCAACATTTTACTTCACAAAAATGGGAGATGATATTTTGTCAAAAGAAGGAAACAATACTGGTGTTAGCATCAGGACACTAAGTTATTTATAGAGGGAAGTAAGACTTTTATGGATATTTTTTTCATTATGGAGGATTTGAGAACATCATAATATATTTGTTGGTTTAATTACCAATATTACTATGAGTTTAGAATATTTGGGTGTCATACTTTTTAGGGGAGAAAATAGACTCAAAAAATTAAATTTTATAATAAAACTAAAAAAATATGGACAAAAGGTTATGAATAAATTTTAAACATTGAAATAATTTTTTGGAATATGTGACCTTCCAAGTAACCTAGTTAAAAATTGTATCACCATACATCATGCCTAGTATATTATGAATATTTATACTTGGATGTCTTAGAATAAGGTGGATAAAGATATGGAAAATTATTTTATTATTAATATAGAATTTAAACAATCCAAAGGGGAATACCCATGTATTATGGATAGTGGATGCTATTAGCACATGAAAATATATTTAAAGCTCTTGAAAGTTTTAAAAAATTTCAAGGAAGGATTAGTGAACTTTTCAAATGATGGGTCACTTAAAATTAAAGGTGTTGGTTAAATAATGATTGGAATAGAGAAGTTGAATTCCATGAACAATTAATAGATTAATGGGCAGAAACACAATCTGTAAAGTGTTTCTTAGCTATGTGATTGAGGTAATGAAGTGATCTTCCCAAAAATTCGGTTCTTGGATAATAGTTTTAAGGATGCATCTATATTAACCAGAGAATAATAAACAAGGTGACACTTGTTTCAGATTGGTGATGGTGAATATTCATATTACTTAATCTTTAAAGAATAAAATACTTTATGGAATCAAATAATTATCCATCTTGACAAAAATTAAAGGATCATGATTACCTATATATAGAATATTAATGATTCACCTATGTAGATTTGTGTTAGAAACTTTTTGTATGCTACATGTAAAAAAACAAAATATTATTGGTTCTCCATACAAAAAATAGAGATTAAATCAATAAATCCATTAGAGAACCATGAAATTAGTGTACTATATACACTAAAAATAAATTATGTTTCTAAATAGAAGAACAAAATCTTGATGGAGATTAAGAATATTAAATTTAAAAATAATTTATTTATTAATTAATTATAAATGGTTTTTAATTAAATAAATAAATTCTTATAAAACTATTATATTCCCAAATAATAAATGTTAATATTTTTAATTCCTTTTAACAAAATTATATGAAATTTCTTATGATCTGTAAATAAATCTGTTTATTTATAAATCATAAGTGATAATTTATAATATGTTATAAATTTTGAAATAAGGTAAAAATATAAAGTTTTTAAATTTAAATTATAAATTTTTCATAATTAATTATTTTGAATTACTTAAAATGAAATGGGGCCTCATTTGGATATTATGTAAGCTAAATCAAAAAGTTTTTTATGAATGATATGATCAAGGTTTAAATATTGAATCAGTATATGATATTAAGATTATGTGAAATGCTTCTATAATAGAATTTCGATTATAAATAGTTTATAATTAATATTATTGGAACCTCCTTGCATGAAGTGAGTTTGACACCCTCTTGTTTTAATGTTCACAAAAAATGATTATTTTAATACTAATGTTTCACATGTTGTATGATAGCATTTTATACAATAATACCACTTCTATGATATTTTACTAAGTATTATGGCATGTCACCATTGGTTGGGAGACACTATTACTACTAGAAAACAGTCACCATTACTACCAGGATGAGCTACCACCAGACTGAGTCACCATAACCACTAATAAGAGCTACCACCATGATGAGCTACCGCCAGAGTTGAATCATCTCCAGATGTTGATTCACCGCCATCTTCTTCTTTCCATTGTTGTTTCAGGACATTAGCATGAATGACTCAAATGATATATTTATTCTTGGATAGTTTGAACAAGTCTTCAAGACATAGAAAAATATGATATGAGGATTATGGATCTCCTCCAACCGATACTTCTATATATTCTCAAAGGATCTCTATCTGGAAAATAACAACAGATACGATAGATAGTTGACATGATCCCTTACTAAAGAAAAGATCCTATAGTGGATTGTGCAATCAAATTTGTGAATTCTTGAAAATTTTATGATTCAAATTTGATGAATATCAATGACCTAGAACCCATCACTACAATTTATTCATACATTAGATAGAGATCAACTGAAACATACCTGTATATTACTACGATCCTCGGTTCTTCTTCAATTTTCCATAACATAGTACAAAATCCTCACCAATGTTGATCTAAAGAATACAAACTACAAAACACATAATATTGAGATTTTTCTATTCTTATTTTCTCTATATGTTTTAATTTTTATTGGTTTGTTGTTTTCCTCTTATCCAACACACACTATCTTCTACACATTCTTAGAGAATACTTGTTATTCTCTTTTCCCCCAATCTTTTTCCCACTGTGTTTGTAGAAGAGGTCCATGTGTGACCTATTCTATTATTATGTCCTATCAATATCTATGGAAGAGGATTTTTAGCATTGATTCATTGTTGATGGTGAATTTATATCTAATCTAGGTTGTGGATATATTTTAATGTATTTATAATCTTCTTGGCAGTGGGTGAATTCCAAGTAGAGGGGATTAAGTCTCACCTTGAGACTGAACCTCTTATTTAATCCACTATGTCTTTATATTTTATTTTGTTGCTATATCCTTGATTATTTTTATATCTATAAAAAATATATATTTCTTATATAATTAATCTTAAAAAGTATTGATATTTATTTTTGTCTAAGTAAATTAATTTTAAAAGCTGCGGTAATTCTAAACAATATTTTAACAAAGAATTAATCAATATTTAAGAAATATTTTAAAGGGATAAATATTATATCAATCTACTATTTTTAGTAAATAATCTAGTTTTTTTATTAAGTGGATTTTAATTTAACCTAATCTTAAATTTAAATCTTTATTATGAACTCAATTCACCTCCTCTTGAGTAAATAACTTCGACCAACATTTGGTATCAGAGGGTAGTTTCATTTATATATATTATTACCTTTTTAACTATGATTTTAGTTGTAGTCTAAAGATCTCAAATTTCAGTCATTTTTAAATTAGAGTTATTTATGGATAATATACTAGAAGTATCTACTACCAATACACTTCTTTATTTTAATGGTACTAACTATGCTCACTGGAAAATCCAAATGAAAATTCATTTGGAATGTATAGGTTTTGACATTTGGACTGTAATTGAAGATCAATATGAAATACCACTAAATCCTAGAAGTGAATCGATTAATTATATTAAAACTTTTTATAATAATAATTTTAAACCTATGAATGCTTTGTTATTTTCTTTGGGAGATTATGAATTCAATAGAATATCTACTTGTAAATCTGATTTTGAAATTTGGTATTCCTTATCTTTATCACATGAAGGAACATGAAATGTAAAATAATTGAGATTAAATATATATACATAATTAAATATGATACTTTTCAAATAAAATTTGATGAACTTATATATGATATGTATCTAAGGTTCAATGAGATAGTCAACACCATGAAGTCAGTTTGAAAGAAAGTGATAGACAAAGATCAAGTAATGATACTACTCAGATGCTTACCACACATATAGAGAGGAACATCTATGTCAATAAGATAATAATGTGATGTAATTAATCTATATGTGAAGGAACTGATAGAAAATATGATGGTGTATGAAGAAGAGATTAAAGTAAACAAAAAGATTATTAAATATGAACCAAGAATAAAATTATTAGCCTTGAAATCTACTAACTCTAGACAAAGATAAAATGTACAAACTAAAGATTCAAGTGAGTAAGGATCTCCAGATGATAGTGATCAAGAAATCTAACACAAGGTCATAATATTCAATAAATTCTATAGGAAAAAATAATTTCTTTGAAAATTAAAATTTTAGGGGAGATTATGATAATAATGGAAAGTCAAAAAAGGATTGGAGAAAGGATGACACTCAAAGTGAAGTCACCTATTATGAATGTAAGAGGAAATGACGCATTAAAGCTGACTGTGCAAAATTGAAATATAAAAGAAGTATGAGGATAAGGATAGAAGATAAAAAATCCATGAAATAAACATGAAGTGCCTCTAAAGAAAGTTCAAGTGACTCACACACTAATCAATAAGATAAGTCTAACATATCAAATATGTGATTTATAGAAAGAATATCATAGGTACAAAATGTTATTCTTTTTTATCTTAATAATGATTCATACATTTATGAAAATGAATAAAAGAATGACAATGAGGAAAAAATGACCCAAAAATATCGGTAGTGTTACTATAACAACTTGGAAGACACCTTTCATGAATAGAAAGATAAATATAAGTCACTCAAGAAATAAAATACCTTAACAATAAATGTTAAAAATAACCTTACTATTGAAAAGGAGAAGAATGGTCAACTATTGAAAGAAAAAAATGAATTAAAATTTTCAAATAAACATTTAAAATATTAATATAAAATTTTACTGATGGTAAGAAAACATTATCTCAAATACTAAGAAAAAAAGTTACTCCCAAGTATATAACTGGAATAGGTTACCAAATAGAATATAGAAAAATTAAAAAAACCATATTTGCATCAAATACCGATTCTAGAAGTTCATATATAGCTAATACCTACTCAACTAGACCTAATAATGTTTTTATCTCTAAAATTATTCAATCTGTTTAAAATAAACCTATTAAAAAAATATGGTTTCCAAGATCACTTATTACTAACGTAACTAAACCCAAGAGGATTTGGTTTCCAAAATAATTTTTGGCATAAACCTTATGTTTATGGAAACCTATTTGAAAACCTCTAGGAAAATATTATGGTATCTGGACAGTGGGTTTTTCATACACATGTCTAGTGTGTATTCTAACTTCATGAATTTGATCAATGTTTATGGTGGACATGTCAGTTTTAGTGACAATGAAAAAGGGAAAATCATCAGCCTTGGACAAATTGGAAATTATAATTCAATATTAATTTACAAAGTTATATATGTATATGGTTTGAAATACAAAATGCTAAGAATATACCAATTATGTGATGATGGATCTTATGTAAAATTTGAAAACAATTCATGTCATGTTTTTAATTAAAATAAATAATTAATTATTACTGCATTGAGAAATGATAATATTTGTTATATTGATTTAAATTCTCTATATTCAAATAATATTTCATGCTTAAGGGCCTTTTATAAATAATCCTGTATTTGGAATAGGATACTAGGCCATAAAAATATTCACTCACTTAGAAATCTAACTAGGAAAGGGTTAGTTAGAGAGCTACCAAATCTTGAATTCTCAAATAATAGAGTTTGTAATCCGTACCAAAAATGGAAACTTCATAAGAATAATTTTAAATATAAGAAAGAAATCTAAAACTCTCAACCACTAGATTTAATTCATATAGAACTATTTGGACCTTCTATAGTCTCAAGTATAAATGGAAAACATTATGTCTATTTCCTTTTAGATGAATTTTCTAGATACACATGGGTATTATTTATAGCTCACAAAAGTGAAGCTTGTTCTTACATTATTATGTATTCCAAATCTATAGAAAAGATTATTGTATATAGAAATAAGACATTAAGGAGTGGTCATGGTTAATAATTTGAAAATCAAGAATTTGAATCATTCTATTCTAAAAATGGTTATAATCACAACTTTTATACACCTTGGAGACCATAGAAAAATGGTGTCGTGGAAAGAAGAAATTTAACTCTTCAAGAGATGTCCTAGACTATGATAAATGAGTATGACCTACCTATATACTTTTGGAATGAAGCTATTAATACAACCTATTATACTATAAAAAGATTATTGATTATACTTCTCTTAAAAAAACACTTTATAAGTTTTGTACTAATATAAATTCAAAGTAGATTACTTTCATGTTTTTTGTTGCAATTTTTTTATTCTAAAAATAATAATTTGCAAAAAAATTATTCTAAGAGTGATGAATGAATTTTCCTTGTGTATTCAAATTCTATTAAAGGTTATGGAGTGTTTAACAAGAGAACCAGAACAATGGAAGAATCTGTTCACATTATGTTTAATGAAACACATCCTAAGGAATCTAATACTATCTTATAAGAACCTAAGGATGATCTTTCAACTCTGCATCTCAATTATAAACCTTCTAAAAGTTTTGTTAACCAGGTATATTTTTCTTCCAGTAAACTTCCAAAACATGAAGAGGAAGAATAACATGAGTCTACTAGCCCCTCTTCTTAAATATCCATTAGGACTCATAGACTTTACCCATTTGTGGTAGTAATAGGAAACCTAGACAAAGGTACACAAACCATATATTCCCTAAGAAATCAAAATAAACATCAAGCTTTCTTGTGATAGATTTAACCTAAGAACATCAATGATGCCAAAAATGATGAATTATCTGTAATAGATATGCAAGAAGAACTTAATCCATTTAAAAGAAAAAATGTTTGAGAACTTGTTGACTGACCTAAAGACACCATAACTATTGGAACTAAGTATGTGTTTAGAATAAAGTTTTACAAATATGGAACAATATTAAAAAAATAATGCTAGATTAGTTTCACAAGGATATAATCAAGAATAAGGTATTGATTATGAAGAAACATTTCCACCTGTATCATGTCTTGAAGCCAATGTGATACTTCTTTCCTACGTAGAACAATTGGACTTCAAACTATATCAAATAGATGTTAAAATTTAATTCTAAAATTAATTTGTAATTGTGGATGTTTTTTTGAACAACCATTGATATTCCAAAATCCACATTTTCCAAATCATTTTTTTAAATTAACAAAAGATTTATATAATTTAAAATTGGCCCATAAAGCACGGTATGATAGGTTTACCTCTTTTATTATTTAATTTTTTTTTTCAAAAGTTATAGATGATCCAACTGTATTTATAAAAATAATTTCAAAATATGTTTTAATAGTAAAAATATATGTAGATGATATTATTTTTGGATCTACTAAAGATTTATTATGTCATGTTTTTTCAAAACTAATGCAAAATGAATTTTAAATGAGTTTATTGGGTAAAATCAAATTATTTCTTGGATTTTATATTTTTCAAAATAAATAAGGAATTTTTTTAAATCAAAGTAAATAAACTAAATATATTTTAAAAAAAATTGGCCTAGAAAGTACCAAAAGCAGTGATACTCCCATGAGTACAACCTATAAACTAGACCATGAAGAAGGTGTGAAATTAGTTGATCAAACTAGTTATAGAGGTATGATTGGAAGTATTTTATAATTACCTTCTTGTTAGCCTGATATTATTTTTATTATGTGTATGTGTTCTCTCTTTCAAGAAAATCCAAAAGAGGCACATTTATTAGCTATAAAAAAATTTAAATACCTCAAATATATTACCAATTTAGTATTTTTCTATCTAAGGGGACATTATTTGGATTTAGTTCGTTATACATATGATGATTTTGGTGGATGTGATTTATATAGAAAAATAACATCAGGAACATGTCATATTTTAGTAAAATATCTAGTATCATGGTTTAGTAAGAAGAAAAATTATGTTGCATTATCTACTGCTAAATCTAAATACATAGATATAAGATGTTTCTATACCCAAATCTTGTGGATGAAACATACTTTACTAGAATTTGGATACCAATTTAGATATGTACCTATGAATTTTTATAATAAAAGTGTGATAAAAATTTCCAAAAATCCATTATCTCACTATAGAACAAAATACGTTGATGTAAGACATCATTTTTGAGAGATCATTATCAAAAGGGTGACATAAATTTATAATTTATTGGAACTGAACATTAATTAACTGATATATTCAGATTTTTTTTTGAATTATTAAAGATTAAACTAAACCAAACATGAATTAGGAATGATAAATTTTGGTTGATGAAGTCACCATTGATGAGTCACCATTGATGAAGTCACCATTTATGAGTCCCTATTGATGAGTCACCATTTATGAGTCACTATTTATGAGTCACCGTTAATGAGTCACTATTGATGAGTCACTATTGATGATTCGCCATTGATGAGTATCCTTTGATGAGTCATTGTTGATGGGTCACCATTGATGAGTCAGTATTGATGGGTTATAGTTGGTGAGTCACCATTGATGAGTCACCCTTGACGAGTCATTGTTTATGTGTCACCATTGAATGAGAAACTGTTCCTTTTTTATGTTATCGTTGCTTTATTATCATTTCTATTCTCCTTTAATGATTAAATTTTTATTATTTTAAATTTATTATTATTCGTTTAGAATCCACAACTGATAAAACCATTGGAATAACTCTAAATTGATTAAATTCCTCTAACTCTTGATCTTCCGAACCTTTTCTTTCCTCTCGAACTGATCTTCCTTCTTCCTTATTCCATTTGAATCCTTCAACGGATCCGAATGTCCCATGTGAAGAGAGTTATAGAATCAAATCCAGAAGAGATGACCAAAAAACAAAAATTATCTTTAAGTATTTTGGAAACCATTTCACTAAACTTGTATATGATAAATAGTGTAGTCAAAGCAGAAGGGGAAATTGATGCACAATGGCTTCCAACTAGAAATACGCTAGTGTTAAAGGTAATAGAAAAGAAAAATTGTATGAACTTGTTTACCTATAATCATAGAGGGTATTATCTGAGGGTATTATTTTAATTTTATCAGAACAGAATATTTATTTTTGGGACGAAATACGATAGAATTTTAAGCAACATAGATTGAGAAGAGAATTATTTCTCTTCAAGAGAATGGGAAAAATGTTTTAAGGTTCCTCATGAAGAAGTATTTGAGGATTTCCAAGGAATTATACTGACTGATTGTGAAAATTTAAATTATGAAAGGGATATCCTAGAGTTAACTGGAGATTGAACAATAAGAATACCTATTGATTCTGAGATTTATGGTGAATATAAATTTATTTTAAAAATTTTACAACAATTTTTATGTCTAAGTAAATGGGACTTCAATTCAATGAGGTATCAATATGTGTATTTTCTGTATATGATGAAGAAAGGTAAAATAATCAACCTATGTAGATTATTTACGATTCAATTTCATGAAATGTATAATATGATATCAAGGTTGAACTCTCTAATATATCCCAAAATAATTTCAACCATTTTAGATGCAAAGGGATATGTTAAATCTATAAAAGAAGCTGAGGAAAAATTAGTGGTTTTTTCCTGTCAAAAACAATTTTCAAAAGAGCTAAAGTGAGTTGGAATCCCTATAAGTGATTTTGGGTCTGAGATAATGAGAAAGTGTATAATTATTTTGACCTTATTGATCACCCAAATAGACACAAGGACATGGTCGATATAGGTCTTGAATAAGACAATATAGCTGAGTACTCTGATATTGATGATGTTGCTAAAAGAGATGAGCTAGTAGTGAAAGATGTAGAAGTGGAAGTAGTAGAAGGAGAAGAAAAGTTTGTTTTAGTTGAATATGATAGTGATCTAGAGATAATTAAATATCCACCTAGAGTATCAAGTAGACATCTAAGTTTATCAGGCTCTCTACCTACCATTGAATCTCTTTTACCTGAAAATGATGATGAATAAGATAATGAAGTTTCTGGAGAAGATCAGTTTAACTTTTTTAACTATAAGAATTTATGTGATGATAATGGTAATGGAGGTAATGATACTTTTTATAAAGATGTAGATAAAAGGATTTTAGATCTTTAAAAGTCTTATGGAAGCAAAAATGGTGGCCCCGATCACAAAGTTGATAAAAAAGGTGGTACTGATCATGAGTACAATGACGAGAAGGGAAATGATCCTAATCCTAAACAGGAGATAGTTCAACTTCAACCCTCTTCACCTGTGATATCTAGTTCCCATAGAGATGTAAATAAACCAAATAATACCATGATTCTTGATGTTCTAATAGTTCCTACAGAAGGTATGAAAGATTTAAATGAGGGGGTGAAAACTCTAAATCCTAGTGATCAAATAGATCTATCAGAATCAGTAGAAAATATAGAAACCAATAATTTAGAAGTTCTAACATATACTGATGGGGAGTTGACTACCATTTCAATTAACCAGTAAGTTCCAATGGATTAGTCTCTACTAAAATCTAGCTTACAACTACAATAGATAGAACCTATTCCCTAAAAAACTAAAATTGGTCAAATTTCTCAAGTTCCTAGAGACTCACCCATATTACCTTATGTTAGACTGTTAGGTCCACTAGGCTAGATACCCTGAGAGGGGGGGGGGGGTGAATCAGGTTATGACAGATTAAAACAACTGCCCCTTTTGATCTTGTTTTTCTATTAGACAAAACCCTCCTCTCTCTCCTTCCTGATGCAGAGTATGAACAAACCTTAAAGCATGCAAAAGAAACAGCGATTTTTACTTGGTCCACCCTCACTGGGATACTTCCAAGGAGCATACACCGGTAGTGTGCTGATATACCAATTCCAATATAAGCGCACTATTGCATACAAGTTCAGAGTAAACTCACAATCCCTCCTGGTTTACAACCACTCACTAAATGAAAGCTCACTACTCTATCAATTAAAGTGTGCTCACATCTTCTTTAGAAGATACACTCACAGTTTATAAAACTGTAGGTCTCTTCATTGTATAAAATGAAATCTGCATCTTTATCTATTGATAGATTCTCTCTTGACGTCCAACTTTCACCCGCAGATGAATCTCACTTTGCACATGGTGTACCAGGTAACCCCAATTTTTACGTGCAGCCCTTATTGCACCTTGCACGTAATTTTATGCTTTTTCGTGAAATTCACTATTCGTGAAACATCCATTTTTCATGAAACACCCCCTTTTACATGCAACAAATGATTTTACATGCAACAACTTTTTTGCACAACCTCTACACTACCTTAAACAAAAATTTCTGCTTTTGCGTGAAATTCACTTTTCACGCAACAATCTTCTTTTCGCGCAACCACTGGTTTTATGCGCAGCCTTAGATTTTCACGCAACACCAAACTTTACGTTCAAACTTGATGTTTACATGAAACTCCCTTGCGAACTTCAATTTTGCGCGCCACTGCTTGGGTGTTCTGTAAGTCTTGAGATTCACCGAATGGAGGAGGGTCACTTCGTATATATAGGCAAAAATGAACTCGTGCAAAAAACCCTTATTGAGCGCATAATTCAATTCGAGCGTGAAAAACAAATCTTCAATGCAATGCCATTTTTCGCGCACAGCCCCAAGATTTCACGCACATACTTCCTTTTTTAATTTTCGAGCTTCATATCTCAAAACAGCTCTGGGGAAAAAAGTTTCATCCTTATATTTCACGCAGCCCGCCAATATTTGGCGCACCACCTTCGTATTTCATGCATCGTGCAAATATTTCGCGCACCACACAGATTTTTCATGCGCCACAATATATTTCATGCACCACGCTCATTTTTTCACGCACCACATTATTTTTCATGCACCACTCCAATTTTGCGCGCATCTCCCTTTTCCAAAAACACATCTCTCTATTTTCCAATTTTTAGGCCCAAAAATTAGGCAAACACTAGAAAATAGCACCACCTTGTATCTGGTTTTTTTTACCACCTCCAGATCATTCATTCCTTTGTTTAGGTTCTCCAATCAATCATGGATTATTGGAAGCATCCCTTGAACCCACAAAATCACCATCTAAACCCATTTTGTCAACACATTCATACATCATGGTCTGCTTTGTCAAAAAACACAACATGAAGGCCCACTTTTTCAATAAACACAATCACCTCAAAAATGATTCAATGATGTATTGAGGGATTTTTTCTCATCATAGACCGTCAACTAGTTCTTTTTAAGAATGAGGAAAGTGTTAAGGTTTTTTTAGACTTGGACTTACTTATATTAATGCAGATAATGAAAATGATTTTCTTCGTATTCAACTTGTTCTACCTTATAATGTAGTGACCCAATATTATTTTATTTATTTACAAAGAAATGTGAATTTAGATTTAGACTCATTGATAAGGAACGTGATTTATGATTTTTCAAGTACCTTGAGATCTCAACAATATCTAATATCCAAACTTAGTGAAGAGAGTACCAGATATTTTGTTGATTTAGTTATCTCTCATATCCAACATTGAATAAGGATTAATATTCATGAAATTGAAGTTTCAAATAAGAACTTGGAAAAAGAAGTTGAATGTTTGAGAAATATAGTAGAGGGTCTGACATCCTCTCTTTCAGAGTTTATGAATTCTCTTTCTTAAAAGTTGGATAGTTTAGCTGCTACTGCATCTACTTCATCTGCACCTCCTCCTTTTCTACTACAACTTGATAGAGATCTGCTGCAACATATAATCATGGAGTAAATCATAAATGTTATGGTTTATCTCATCACTCATGAAGAGAAAATTCGGTAGATACATATTCATGGAGAACATATCCTTGATTTCATAAAATTCTATGATAAAGATATTATACAAGATAAAGAAGTCATAAATAAAGCTATCAATTACTACTTATCAAGGATCTATACCAAGCATGAAATGTATAATAATTTCAAATTTCTTGTTAATAAAATGAAGATACCACCAGTGAAAAGTGCCCTCAAATAACATGTGAGTCAACTAAATGTTCTCACACCATCTCTTCAATGATTTATGGATGAGAAAGAATAATTATTTAATGTGATGGAAAGGGGGGGTTCAATAATTATAGAATTCATCAATCTCATAAAACCCTGCCATCATTTTAATCATCCCAAAATAATCACTAGAGAATAAATACCTATTTCAACAATTCATTCAACCACATCCATAGACTTAGTTCAGTACAGGCCTACTCTAATCACTCAGTCAGACAATCTTATGCCTCCACTATATCAGCCTCTGATTTTGTCACTAGTTTTAGAAATTATACAACTCAGACCAGTGATTTTCCAAGAGCCACTTCCTTCTGCTACAACACTACTCTCCATTACAAACTTTTCCCAAACATACACTTATATAGTCTCATCACATGACAGTGACATAGATAGAGAAAAGGAAAAAGGTAAGGATATATTTGATCTACCCCCATCTTCTACATGGTGGATCTATTTTGATGTTTTTATAGGGATCATTTGTATTTTACATTTCATGCTTGTATTTTTATACTCATATCTTTTTTGGCACCTCGAAAATGTAAACTCATTGTGTTCTTGTATTTTCTATCAAATTTTAATAAATATTTTTAATTTTTGATAATCTCAAAGGGGGAGATAAAATGGGGAATTATTTTTATATTGGTAAGAATATTTCTTTCAAACTCAAACACATATATGATTATTTATGATTACTCATTTAGTACATGATTTATAAAATTCCATGATTTGTGATCATCCAAAAGGGGGAGGATGTTGGAACCTCCTTGTATGGAGTGAGTCTGACGTTCTCTTGTTTTAATGACCAAAAACCAGGATTCTTTTAATACTAAGTTTTCACATGTTGTGTGATAGTATTTTATATGATAAGACTACTTCTATGATATTTTTGATAAGTATTATGGCAAGTCACCATTGTCTGGTAGATACTATTACCATCAGATGGGAGTCACTATTACCACCAGGATGATCCACGAGCAGACCAAGTCTCCATCACTGCCAACATGATCTACTGCTAGGATGAGCTACTGCCAGAGGCGAGTCACCACCATAAGATTCACTGCTAGAGGTGAGTCATCACCATATGATGAGTTAGTGATAGCTTCTTGTTACCATTATTATATGAGGAATTTGGAATGAATTTCTCAACAACTAAGTCTATTATTAGATATTTTTACCAAGTCTTAAATAATTAGTAAAATATGATCTAATAATTCTGTATTTCCTCTAACCAAAGCTGATATATGTTCACAAAGGATATCACTCTCTCTAGAAAAGAAAAACAGATATGATAGATAACTAACATGATCTCTTACTAACGAAAAAAAACCTATAATGGATTATGCGATTGAATTTTTGAATTATCACAAACTAGCTGATTCATGTTGTATAATGATCAATGACATAGAAGAATAGAACCCATTACTATGATTGATTGAGACATCAGAAATAGATCAACTAAAACATACCTTCAATTTTTTTATGATCCTCTATTCTAATTCAATTTTCAAAAACGAAGAACAAAATCCTCGCCAATACTAATCTATGGAATATGAAATACAGAACAAATCATACTGAGATTCTTCAATTCTTATTTTTTCTATCTATTTTACTTTTTCATAGTGTTTTTTTCCTATTATCCAACACACAGGGTCTCCTGTACATTCCTAGAGAATACTAGTTATTATCTTCTTCCTTAATCTATTTCCCACTATGTTTGTGGAAGAGGTCCTTATGTGACCTGTTATATTATTACATCCCACGAATAACTATAGAAGAGTATTTTTATCTTGGATATCTTTTTCAGTTGACTATATACCTAATCCAAGTTGTGGATTTATTTTTTTATGTTTATAATCTTCTTGTAAATAGTTGATTTCCTAGTGGAGGGGATTAAGTCTCACCTTAATACTAAACCTGTTGTTTATTCCAATATTTCTTTATATTTTTTTACTGCTATATCCAATATTATTATTATATACATAAATAATTCCATTACTTTGATAATTGATCTTAACTAGTGTTGATATTTTTTTGTCTAAGTAAACTGATATCAAAAGTTAAGGTATTTATAAGAAATATTTTAACTAATTCTTAATAATTCTTTAAGAAATATTTTAGAATAATAAATATTATATTGATATTCAATTTTGGTTAATTAGAGAGTTTATTTTTAGTAAGAAGATTTTACATTAACCACATCTTGAACAAAATTTTATATTGGGAACTCAATTCACCCCCTCTTGAGTTACTCACTATAACCAATGAATATAATATCATATATTAATATTAAAAATTGTATATAAAGATAAACATGAAAGATTTAATATTGAAATTAATATGAAATGTTTATGTTCAAAATTATTGAATGTCTGAATTGTTATTATTGAAATTATAAAACTATTTATAGTTAGATTTTATTGTTGAATTATTTATTAATAGTTATTTAATGTTTAAATATTTTAGTTTTTATTTTATTTAAATGGATATTCTCTATTATATTCATGTTTAGTAAATTTTTTAAGAAATGTGAATATTATTTATAATTTACTTTAAAATGTTTTTCGTTTTCCCATATAGAGACTTGCATTATATTCCAGGTATAGTTAATGAATTTAGATTATTATCTACCCTGAAATCAGTTTTTATTTAGATTTATAAGCTTTAATTCAATAGGTGCTAATAGTTTTTGTATATTAAGCATTAAAATTATTATTAATTGAATTTTATCTTGATTATAATATCCCTAGGTAGAGGGAATTGGGGTCGAACTACATACTTACCTGGAGGCCTATGCCTCATCTAGGATGGTGAATGAGGTTGGTTATTTATCACTATGGGCTTACTCATATAGAGATTATAATTATTATAAATATTTATGCCTTTACATAAAGTGTACATGAATATTATTCATATGATGCATTGAGATATGTATGAATATACTTGAATTATAATTTTGGGTGAGTAATAAAAACTCATGGATTGTATAAATAGTTACAAATCAGTATGTTTTAAAAAATTTGATTTAGTGAAGGGAATGGGATTCAAAAACTAAAATCACTAAAACATGCATACATAAAGGGAATAACATGAGAGAAAATGGTGAGATTAAAAACCCCATCAAATATTAAGTGTTGTATTCCATCCAATGAAGCACTTTTCAATAACATGATAATCTAGTCAAGTTGGTTATATAAAAATGGGTACCCCTAGATTATCTTGTTTAGGGAAAGCAGGGAAAAGTGATATTGGAACATTTACGGGTAGGTCATGCCAAATATTGGTTCCCCTTGATTTTACATTGTTATCATTTTTTTTATGTTTTCATTTGGTTACACTAGCCAGAAGAACTAAAAAAATTAGGTTGCTAGATAAATATATGTGAGTTTATCCATATTATGGATTGGAAAAATATTTTTATACATAACCTTCCAAGGGTTATATATGATATGATTGGGATGATTACATACCTAAATAGCTAATTAGTGAGAGGAATTCCAAAGTGGACTCATGTCTTAGTGTAATATGAATCTTGTCTTACTAATAGATATGATACATAAAATGGGTCATTATTTTAGTGGGACTCCATGTAATAAAATGTAGAGACCCAAATATTGACATACATGAACATTACATTACTTTTGAGGAATACTTGATACATAACGAAAACAGACACAAAAGTACCGTAATAGTTTAGTGTCTTTGGAAACTCAGAAAATAATCTTCTAATCGTGGTGAAAGATCTTCCCCTTTTGTTTTCTTATCTAAAAACTTTCTTTAAATCCTGGGGAAAAGAAAACATATGAAGGGTGTGCTCAAATTCTCAGTAAGGGTAAGCATAGAAAACATAAAACAATCCATAAACATTTGAATGAAAAAACATGAACATAAAATCTAAACATCGAAATCCTGAGCAAAGACATAAATCATGGAAGTACATAAGGTATATATCATAAAGGAACATTAATCATGATAAACTAGCATGGTAATAAAACATGTAATTATGGCATACTTTAAATACATGTTATGATTTCCATAGTAGCCAAGGCATTGCTGCCAAGACCATCTTAGTAGACAAAGTCTCATTCTAAATCGACTTCACTCCTCATTCTAGTCCTGTAAAACTGAACCAGATTAACTTACCGTTCCATCCATGTCTATCTCATGAGATATAAATATTTACCCAATGCATTGGAGGGAGATATAGGTCCCACCCATCTCATAATTAAATCATTCTTACTTGTGCCACAACATGAACATAAATCATTTATCATTACCCAAAGTATAAAATGGATTTCACAAACATCATCCCATCATAACATAATCCATACAAAACAAAATGGATATAATTTCATCATAAGAAAAGTGAAACCATGTAAATCATAGGGAAATTATACTTGAAACATACACATATGAAATAATACCATCTTATATGGAAAATGGTTTTGATAAAACACTTGAAATGAATTCTTGATGAAAATATCCTTTGTTCTTAAAAATCATTTTCTTTTCACAAAATTCCAAGAAATTTTAAAAGAAAAGGATTTTTTTGAAAATATTAATGAAATATTTTGGAGGAAGATTCATGAAAATATGGCTTTATAAAACCGTAAAATACCTTTCATTCCATATAAGTTAAAAAAACATTCTTCTCGTACTTTTGCCGGAAAAGTCAAAAAGTACCTCGTAAAAGAAAGATTCCTTACATACCATGTAGTAAAAGTCAAAAATGGGTAAAAATGACTTTAAACATACATTGAAACATTTTTATAAAACTTGGACATGGATGATAAATATAACCCTAGTAAATACTTACATATAAGCAATCTCGGATAGAAAACAATTGAGATTGCAACATTATCCCTTACCTTAGGTCTGATATGCTTCGTACGTTTCTGAACCTCCTGTATAATGATTTAGATAATGTCAATGACTTATTTAAGAATTATATTAATTCTTATGTTGTCATAAATGGTTCACTTATGACTTTATATTACCCATTCTTTTGTAAATTCCATGTTAAAGCTGCGTTTTGGGTAAAATTGTTTTATTTATCGTACGTGTTTGGACTTGTTGTTCTTGATATTATTACTTATATCCTGATTTACTTAATTCAAGAATTTAAAACATGATTTATATATAATATATATTCAGTATATACATATATATATGATAGATCGATAAATGGATTGAAATACACCGTTCATGGAGATGGTAGGCCGTACGTACGCATGAACGTTGTTTTCGTTTCCTTATTGAATTGAATGGAATTATGTAGATGAAATACATATATATACACATAATTCCACTATCATTATTATGTCATATATTTCATTATTACTTATTATATATACTTTATAATCATTCATGAATGGTTAACATGGAGAATGAATCTCATCGCGTCATGGAGACGGTAGTCCGTCCGTACGCACGAGCAATGATACCATTCCCATGATCGTGGAATTGTATTGAAGTGTATGTATAATATTTCAGAATCAATATCACATTAAAATAATAATATATAGTTATTTATTTACACCATTATACCCATCCAAGTAAGGTGGTGGTCGAAAACAGATTACACCACGGCGTGGAGACGGTATTCCATACATACGCACGCGCGGTGATTCTGTTTTCCGTAGGATGGATAGAAGGTGAAATAGTGTTGTTTCATATTTATAATAACATATCAATATATAAGTAATACCGATGTTATTACTTTATAATGATACACCTAAAGAATAAGAAGTTGAAGAAGAAAGAAACTTGAGATAATCGGAAGAAGAGATTACCTCTTCTTCGACGCACCTCCTTTAAGCTTCATCTTATGGAAGTAGAGTTGGTCTTTTGAGAAGACCAGAACCTCCATAATGTTTCTAGGTAAGTGTAGAAGAGAAATGGTCCAGGGTTGGCGGAGCTTCAAGGATCAAAAGGGTGTGAAGAGAAGAGTAAAGGGGTGCCCTTTTTATAAGGGAGGAGAGGGACACCTTTGGAAAACTTAAAATATTTTTTATAATAAAGTCATATATGGTTTATAATAGATCCAAATTGATTTATTTAGAAGATAAAGTGGAAATGGGTAGAAATCATCTCAACCAATATATTTTAGGCAAGTTTAGGTTACAATTTTAACCTTATCATTTAGATTTATCTCTAAGTTAAATAATTTAACTTTTATTGTGCCTTCTTGTTTTCTTACACTATATGGTTAATAAACATACAATAACAAGCCAAACGAACCCCAAGTGGTTAATTATTAATATATATATCCTTATATAAGTTATTTGGCCGAACCTTATATTTTTAGGAATAAAATAACAATTAATAATATAATATATTTTTTAAAACTATTTTATGTCAATTTTGACACTATTTGGTAATTGATTTTTGTGAAAATCATTACAGCATTATTAGTTCTAATAAAGTTAATTAAATCAATACTAACATGTCATATTAACCTATAAAATTAGTGTAATTCATAAAAAGTCTCAAATTACATTTATTTGGGTATTTATAATATCAGTTATTTTAATATTTCATTATTTAGGTAATTACTGTATCAGCACTGTGTCATAAATAACATAAATTATTTAATGTTTAAAAATTATAAATAAAATTCCATTAGGTAGGAAATATTTTTATATTTCTAATTAATATTTATAGTCGAATTTATCTTATGTATAACCCTATATTAAAAATCAATTGGTTATTAAACTTCGATATTAACTATTTTAACCCTTCTTTAAATAAATTAATAATAAATGTCCTAATCTAATACAAGTGGACCTAAATGGTCATATTTTATTCCTAAGATTTTTTTTTCCGAATTACACTTTTAAAATATAATTAGTACATGTTTTAGGGTAATAATAATATCATTTTTACCCTTAATTACCTTATTTACTTTTAACCGTGGTAAATAAAAGTAAAAAGTAACTATTCACCAAAAATTATTTTCATCTCATTGAACAACATTTTAGTCCTTGATATTAACCGTATCTCTCAGATTTCTGAAATCCCACTCACAGAAGTGGTAAAATTAAGTTTTATGTGAATTTCCAAATTCTCCTAGGAGGTGGGTAAAAGACGGTGAAAAGTTCAATAAAATTTTTATATATCTAAAATTATTATAAAATGACTCCAATAAATTAAATTGAACTTATATAGGTATTATGTATCAATTTTGACCTAAAATAAATTTAAATAAAATAAATAATTATTTAAATAAAAAGTCGGTTTTTAAATAGTAACCTAGTGTTTTCACTATTCATCAAAAATTGAAAGTTTTCAGAAAAATACCAAAAATTCACCCTAGGATAATTTTGATATTCCAAATCCAAAAATGAAGTCAATTTCCAATGATAAAATTTATAAAATTTTAAAAGTGGGTATTACTATTCATAACGGCTATTTTATATAACATATCGATGTTTAGTGAAACTCGGTATTGCGTACAATACACGCTATCGTGGAAGGTTGTGATTGCGTGTAATGCAGGCCAAGTCAGGGATGCGTGTAGTGTAAGCTAATTTTAGTGTAGCGTACAAAACAAGACATCAATAAAATTAAAAATAATATTTTTTAGAAAATCTCGGGGTGTTACATAAAATCCCTTATTAATTAGGAATAATAAATCATAATCATCTAACAAACAATTCTGTTATAGATAATAAAATCATTATCATCAAGATAAAATTTATGATCAATCCTAAATAAGTATAATATTAATGTAATTAGATCTTAATAATGTTAAATTAAAGAAAATTTATTAATTAATATGGGTTATTTAAGAAAAATTATTAAGAAAAATTCAATGTGTTAGAATAGTTCCTTCTTCTGTAACCAAGTGCTGAAATTATTTGAAAACTGAATCAAGATTGTTATGAAATCAGAGAGTGATTGATTCATGATTTCATAAGAATTATATGAAGAATTAAAAAAAGTAATATTATTCTCCAATCATATACTTAATATGATTGGGTACACCAATGATTTAAGAAATTTTAGTCTCATATACTCAATGTGATTAGGTATGTAAAATTATATTCAAAATCATTGAATAGATTGATGAATTGATGATAATATACATTTTCATAAAACTCTATTAGTTATAAAAATCAATTATATTATTATAATAGATATATTATATTGATTATATGATTTAATTTTTTTTAAATATATAGAAGGTCGGAAAAATAAAAGAATTAAATATTAGAGCATGATGTAATCAAGAAATTTTTTTTAATTGATAACTTTGATGATTCAATCATGGATTAACTTGTTATAAGATATTTATTTTATCTCATTTTTATCTAGATAAGATATTTAAAAAAATGTATAATAAAATGATAGGGAGTTTGATACCTATTTTTATGATTTTTTTATTTATATAACCTTGTTTAATACAGAAAAATGATTTATTTTTCTTAGGTAATTTATCTAATTTTCATTTATGGAAATGTTATTACAATATAAATTAATTCAATAAAATTTTACCAAATATTCAAAAAATACTTGAGAATAACTGAACTCAACAAAATAAATCTAGATTACAATACTGTATAGACAGTAATAGTTGGTAAAAGTTCAAATTGGAAGAATAAAATTTTGTTGAAAAGGTTAGAAAATTTTATCATAGAATATTATTGAAACCTAGAATTTTCATAAAGGAGGAGTTATAATTCTATATGATGGAATTATTCAAATATACTTTAAGTAGTTTAAGAAACTCCATGGAACTTCCATGTCAAGTGTAAATTTTATAGAAAATAATTCTTCAATTAAGAAAGGTATGTGATACCAAATGTATATTTTATAATGTTTTGTAAGTTTAAAAGAGTTCAAAATAAAAGGAAGAATTGTTTGAGATTGTATTTTAAATTAATAATGAAAATATTTGGTACATATAATGTTTGAATGTAAATGAATATGTCAAGATTAAATTAATCTAACTTAAATATGTTTATCTTTATCTCGTTTATCATATGTGATAAGAGAATATTTCTGCTTGTAAGTTTTATTATGAATAATATGTAATGAGTAAGTGTTTACACATGGTTTTTGATTAATTAATTACTATAATATGTTTTGATAAGAAGTTATGGATAAAAGTGTTTATCTATATGTTAGCTAAAATATAAGGTAATATTCTCCTACCTACCAATGGTGGCATTTTTTATTCAATATTATTTTTTAAAGTAAATGTTCCAAACACATAGAACACCATATATGATATTAAAACAATTGTTTATTTATTAAATTTTCCCATTAAAAAGAAATAAGTGGCAAAAAATGGGTTTTATTTTTCCTAGAAAGATATTCTAAAAAGAAAATAATATCAAAGAATCTATTGGGAGTATGTTTGAAATTAAATATTATCAAAAAATGGTAACACACCAATTAATATCCTAAAATGTTTAGGATATGCGATGATAAAGAAAAACATGAAGTGTTATTTTTTAGTTACCATTTAGAAAATGAATATTATTATTTCTTAAATTATTATATCGGTGTAATATTAAAAAAATCACTCAATATCCTTAAATAGTTTAGGAAATGTGATGATAAATAAAAATGTAAAGAGTTACATTTAGTTATCATAAAAAGTGAAAAAAAAACTATTTATTGAAGGATTTTATTGGTAAAAATGAAAGTTGAGTTACACTTGATATCCTAGATTAGAAAAATTTATAAAAATATATATGTAATAACAACATTTAGTTATCATATTAATGTAATTTTTACTTTAACATAAACGTGTTTAGGAGGGATGGTAAACATTAATGTAAGTGGTAATATTATTTCATGGAATTGTTTGGATAGAATATTATTCCAAGGATAAGGATTATTAACATAGAAAGATTTATAAGTTTAAAATAGAAATTAACATCATAAAATTTTATATTTTGAAGTTAATAGGTTTTAATATGTTCAAGTAGTTTAATAGTTATGAGTATGATTCCAAAATCTCACTATTATTCCAACTGAATTTCTTTATAGATGTTTCTCACTAAATATTTTAATGGGAGGGTTTTATTAGATGATCACCGAAATATGTGACATAAATGTTACATGATTTAATTAGTTAAAAACATATTAAGTCATACCAAAATAAGGCTAATCTAGAATTTTTACATATAAGATATATTAAAGAATAAATTATGTTGGGTTTATTAAATATTATTAATAGGGTTTAAGAGTATGAAATGTTTTATATTAAAAGGAAATATACACTTTATCATAATTTCACATTGTTTTCAAATATATATATATATATAGAAATATTTCATGAACTATAATGATAATTTATCTCTCAAAGTATGACTTTATTTTTATCCCTAAATAATGTCTACCATGGATTATTATAGGTTATGATGAAATTTAAAGGTTTTCACGAGTATGATTCTTGTATAGAGATACAGAATATGCTCATGAGGCACAAAATAGAGCATTAAATTAATTTTTTGTGCTATATGAACAACTAAGTATACCAAATGGAGTTTTATTTAGATGTTTACATATAATTGGGGAGCACAGATCATATCTGAGTACCCATTACCTGAGGTTGGTGATAAACCTAGCATGATAAACTTTATACTTTGGTAACCTATATATGAAATTTTATACATTGACTTAGTTAATACAAGGGTATTTGGGTATGTTTTTGGTCATTTTTTTGGGTGGAGGTTAACCAAGATTGGATTTTTCCTTTTTCATGATGAGTAAGACATCTAGGCCCTTGATCGAGATATGAAGTGGGAGTGTGCAGCTAAAACAAGATATTTTATATTTATTAAGATAATGGATATGTGATGTAATTATCCATAAGTATAAATGTAATGTGATTTTCATTGATCAAATCAATCCATAATATAAGAATCAATAACATAGGAGTAATATATATGGGATTGACATGCTCTATGTCCCATGGTCACTAAAGTTCTGTAATAAAGGTAAAATATGAGAATTAAAATTTTCATATGATGCAGACTGGTGAACACAAGTATATATATACATGTTTCTTATGGAGATCATTCCATATCCTTTTATAAAATGATTATTAATAATGATTTTCTAGAGGAAAATCTTTTATTACATATATAGATTTTAATATTATTATTTTCTTTCATTTCTATAAAATCTCATGGGGTCAAACTTTGTGGTTGAATAAATTGGGACTGAGTTTTGAATCTAAGCAGTTATCTAAAAATGTTTTAGAGTTAATTCAAAAGTGTTTTGGATGGGAGTTTACAAGGTGTTTCATATGATGTGATACAAGCTGAAGTTAGTTATTGGTTTCCAAAAGGAGTATTAGAATAAATCCAAAAGTGTTTTAGGTATGATTTCATGAGTTATTATATATGATACAATATAAATTGAAATTTAACTAAGTCTATTAGGCATTAATGAAAGTGTGTGGAATTAAGGGGATATATTCCATGAATCCATATGCATGGGATATATAAAACCACGACACACACACACACACACATATATATATATATATGATATATCGAGATGCATGAATGAAGTAATATTTCATGCATTCTAATTCCTTAGATCATATGAAAATTTTAATATTATGTGTATTAATATTTGAATAGTTTAGATCATATAAAGCATTCTCTTATTAAATAGTTTTAGAGGATGTAATAAAGGAGTGGAGATGGATTCATTTATGAAATACATGTAATTACTATTAAAGTTTTGTGTGTGTTATAATTCAGGAATTAGTACAATAACACCCAAGGATAATCCTTGAGTGTTATATAAATCACTTCCATGTGATGGAAGTGTGTGTCTATGTGATTAAATCATTCCCATATGATAATCCTCCTCACCCAAAGTTCTTTTATCTTCCCCCAATGAATTAGAGGCTCTATCATACCATAGAGGAAGTATGGATCTCATCTATACAACTGGCGATTCAGGTGAAACCTGTGTATTCACTACATAGAGGAGACATATTTTGGATTACCTTATGTGACCATCATCAAATTAATATTAATATGAAGATTTAGTATAAGATATTAAAAGAATGGTACAAATTTTTATCTTATATCTTCATTTCTTTTTCATGTAGGTTTCATATATCATGTGTGGTAGATCTTAGAAATATGGTTTAAATTCACTTAAATATCTTATTATTATCATTATTAGATTCATTTTAACCCCATTACATATATTAATGAAGCATTGGAGAATTAAAGTGGGTTGATTCTATGAATGATTAATTAGATCATATTGAAAATATTGAGACTTTGGAGTTGGTACCTAATATTAAAAACATGAATGTTTTCAGAACAAAGTGGTTGTTTTGAAAAAGGTTTAATAAAAGAGGATAAGTTTTTTGAAACAAAGAAAGACTTGTGTGAAAAGGGTACTCACCAGTAGAAGTATTTTTTTATGAGGAATTATCACCATTTTAAATACTAGATAACTTTAGGATATTTTCTTCTATTATAGAACAAAGGCAATACATGATTTTCCAAATGGATTTCAAGTCGGTCTTCCTTGATGGTGAATTGTATAAGGAAGTGTGCACTGAGAAACCTAGTGGTTTCTTTATTGGTGAGTATGAGAGTTATGTTTCTTGGTTAAATAAGGAACTATATTGGTTAAAACAATCTCTAAGAGCATGGAATTTTATGTTAGATAATCATTTAATGAATTTTAATCTAAAGAGACTAAGAGTGGACAAAAATGTATACATTAAAGACAAAAATGAGGTATCACTTATTATCATTATTTATATAGATGATATTATTTTTTGGTTATGAAAAGGATACCTATAAAGAGTTTTCTTTGGATATGAATATTTCTTTTAAAATGTACATGCTTGGAGCAATGAGATATCTTCTAGGTTTACAAATTTCTCAATAGAGAGATCACTTCTTTCTTTCTCACGAGAAGTATGATTGTGAATTTTTAAAGATGTTTGGAATAGAGTTTTAAAATCCAATTTCTATACAAATATTAGTTTTAAATGAACTATTAAAGGATGATAAAGTAAAATATGTGGACCCAAAATAATTTTTCAATCTTTTTTATATAATTTTATACTTTATAACTTCGAAAAAATTTATATGCTGTTATTTAATGTGATAGGTATCAAAGTTCACCAAAGGATTATTTTTTCATGGATAGAATGAGGATTTAAAAATATATTAAAGTAATAATAAAACATGGAATGAAGTATAAATGAAATGGAAAAATAAATCAATTTATATATCTATATATACATATTAGGAAGGAAATATTAATGATAGAAGGTATACATATAGTGTGTTTCATTTTTTCTTGGAAGGTTTGTTTGATAACACACAAATAAGAAACATTTTTTGTCATTAATAACTAATGAAGTAGATTATGGGGCTTTAACTCCAGACACAACCAAATTAACATGGTAAAATATTCATTTGGAAGATCTTAAGGTATAAATGAAACTACCACTTTTTGTGGGATGTGATAATCAAAGTGTTATTACTTTATCAATAAATACTATTCATTATTCTAGATAAAACCACATTTATATCAAATATAACTTCATTAAAGATCCTATGTTGTTGGAAAGGCCATAAGGCCTTCATTTTTATTATTATTTAATAATCCACCTTTCAAGGTGTGAGGTGGAACCCATACAAGGCCCAAAGGCTTAGAGACAATTACATGACTCATAGGTCTTAGAAGGAAACACCTAGAAAATTAAACTTGGAACTGATCCTCCCATCATATGTCATGATATCAGCGCTACACCTTCAGAGGGCTGGTCGACTAGCTATATTATGAAAAGATTTATAAGCCCGGTACTGATGGAAAATCCATACCCTCTCATTATTCCAACTACAGTTTGCTCTACTCCAGTGAATGCACCTACCATGAATACTCCTCTGAATCCTTATCCCATGTAGTCTGACTAGTACATCAACTCTATGTGTTTTTTTTTTCAAATTGGAATAATAGTTGATTCTCAATTAGTATCTCAGGTGGTATTAAGAATTGAAAAAAATAATGGAGAAAAGTTTATTTTTCAACTGATATTAAGAAAATAAATTTCTATATAAATATGGATGTAGTTTACTATTATAAGGATAGAAATATTTTATTATTCAATATTCTAGTTTCCTATAAGTATTTGTCTAATTTAGGACTAAAATTATCAAATAATTATTCAATTATATGTTTTTTGAGTTTGAAAATGATTTATGTTAAATATTTTCCAAGAAAATACAAATGGAGGTATTTTAATCCCAAAAGATGTCTTCAAAGCTGTTGAGACTTTGGGATATTTTTTTGAGCCTAAGGTGGGTTTTTTGTAATATGAAATTGAATAATTTTCTTATAGATTATAGAATTTTTCTAGGAAAGAATAATTATAAAAGTTTAATTGGATATGTTTATGATTAGTATTTTTTAATATATAAATCATATTAAAATTGACTTGATATAGTGTTTATTATATGAGGTGGAGGATTTTTAGATATTTAGAGATGTTTGAAATAGTTTTGGAAATGTTTGAAAGTAATGCTTTAATGTATTTGAATATGGGAATATTCAAAATTAAAATTCGATAAGTCTAAATTTCACACAGTTTATTCCATATTTTTTAATGTTCCACTTAAGTAGAAATCTTAGATAATAACAATGAAATGGAATTTATATAGTTTTATCAGAAATTTTTAATATTTTCTTATGACTTGGCAAGGGTATCTATAAGTTTTTAAGGCATATTACATACTTTTTAAGTTAGATCCATACATCATAAGTTTAACCTTAATACTTCATAAGGTCAGAAAATAGAAAATAGATAAGTTTTTAAGGTTGATTTTGGACTTCAAAAGATTACTTTATGAAGATCATAAGGTTTATTAAATACCTCATAAATGTATTTATTGAAATTCATAATTTTTATTCACTACTTTGTAAGGTTGTTTCTTAAATTTAATAGGGTTGATTCAGGACTTTATAAGGTTTCATAATTTGGAAAATGTTGGTGTTGTACAAAAATTCAAATAGTTTAAAATATAATTGATTTAAGATACTATAATGCGACATATATTACTCAAAATTATATATTATGATTCTAAAATAGTTCCTTAATGGTTTATATATCATAAAATATGTTTACAATAAAAGTAATAATTAAGGAAGATGGTTCGTGCTATGAAGGAATATATTGCACCACAAAAGAGAGAAAAAAGTTTTAAAAACTATCTATTCATTCTATAAATAGTACTATTGTTCCATGTTGACCTAGAATATATTTTAAAGAAGTGGAAATTAATTGGAATAAGAAGAAGTTGAGAGTATCTAGATATAAATATCTATGTAAATTTCTATGAAGAAAATCACTACTTCTTGATATATAATATTTTCATAGATATGAAAATAAAATAATCATATGATCAATATTATTCATTGAATTTACATATAAACATTTTATATAAGATAGATAAGGATGATAAATAATAATATACTTGATATTGAGAAAGAATAAGAATAAGGACCACCACAGTAAAAACTTGATGGAATTCATATCTTGTTAAAGAATATCTAATTGTTAAAAAATAATTTCAATATAATTCTATATATGTGGGAGAACATTACAAATCTGATAAAATTTTATGTAACAAGATTCCTAGGATAAAACCTATTATTGTAACCCACATGTTGATACTAGTGAATTGTATGATCACTGATGAATTCAGATCATTCCAAGGATTGTCCTTATTTTTTTGATAGGTGAACCTATTAAAATTATACTATAACTTTTTATGTTGTTTAATTTGTTTGAAAATGATATACAAAATCACTTTAATAGGTGGTAAAGGTTTTTTTAAAATAAATCTTAAAAAAATAATTTTAATAACTAATAATACCCCTCTCTATGATTTCTAACTAATCTGGAGGTTATTTTCAAGTTTATTAGAATAATCTTAAACATGATAGGGTGAAATATTTTGGCCTCATATTTTAAAAATTATAATATTATATGTGTTGATTTATTTTTAATGAGTTCAAAGTTTTTTTCCATATTGAATTTGATTATAAAAATGAATTAAAGAACTTAGATTTATCATTATTTAGTGTAAATTGAATATATTATTAAAGAATATATATTGTAGTTAATCCATGATTTTACATCATAATCTAATAATATTTCATATGATGAATATTTTAGAAATTATTATCTTAAATTAGATATCATATCATTATTTTTAAAGTATGTTCAGACTCTTTATATTATTAGTTCATTAGTTATGAGAGTATATTGAAATCTATGAAATGTTAACCATGGTTTTCAAAATTGTTCATTAATTGATCATTATTGTTTGGTAACATAATGATTTTCAAAAAAATGATTAATTTTAGAGCATAATTAATTAAAATATAAAATATGAATATACATCCTCTGGAGCTGTTTTCTTCTTAGTTTAAAATAAATGAACATGCTTAATATTTTTCCAATAGGATATAACTATTATTTTAACTAATTTGGCCTATTTATCTTGAGTTTAATATGAATTTGGAAACTTTTTTAATAATATGAAATGATGTCTGTCTATTTTTAAGTGTTATATGAATTTTTTTAATTAATTTTTTCATTAAGTACTTGTGTTTTTTGTTAATTAGGTTCCCTAACTAAATAATTAAGTCTATGAATTTTTTTTAATTAAAATTTATTTTATTTTTATTAAAGTGAATTTTTTAAAAATAATTTTTTTGGGATATTTTTAAGGGGTTTTCTGTGTGTTTTGATCCTAGAAAAATATTTAAATATTTTTTTAAATTAGTTTTTGGAAAGATAATCATTTAATGAAAAACTTATTATTGTTTTGAACTATAAAACATTGAGTATAGTTTTCAGGAAATTTGTAACATTCTGAATTGATAGGGGGAAATATTATAATAGAATTCTTGAATTTTTTGTAGTAAGATTCTATTTCCTTGTAAATATATTACTAAATTATTTTACTTTTAATATTGTTCTACTTATTTTCCATGTCATGCTAGTTGTGTTCGTTGTTCTTGTGTGTATTGGACATGATATGTTGAAGGGGGAAATAGGGGTTTCATGTGGGAATAACACTTTATGTAATAATAATTAGAAATCTATAGAGAAACAAGATAATTTGATATTTAAATTTGTAACCATGATTAATTGTTATTGACATTTTCTATCTTTGTGGCAGTCCACAATGTTAGAAGTGGAAATCATTTATTTAATTTTGGGAATATAGGGGTTGGTAGAATTCAAGGATCACATTGAATACTATTTCTATTGAGTCTCTTTCACATATCCCAAGGGAGTTCTTTTATCTTTTTATAGAAGAAGTGTACATAGCTCCATCAAGAGTAGAGCCTTTAATGAATGATGTTAAAACCATTTCTCATCAATTAACAACTCAAATAATTGAACTGAAGTTTTAGTTTTAATAATTGGAAAATTGGATTCACTTTTATTTTTAGAAACCAAGTTGATTGGAACTCCAAATTTCTGTGTTCTTGGTATGGAGTAGTTTTAGAATGTGTGAAATCCTTGAAAGTATATGGTGTGTGTGTGTGTGTTTGTGAACAACATACACTGAAATAGAATATGTTGACCTGGGTTTTGGATAAAAATAAATCTTATTCTAGAAGTTGGTTATGCTCTACATAAAAACTAGAATTTGATATGAACAATAAGAATACATGATCATTCCCTTTGGAATTAGTTGTGTGTTATTTGGATTCTGGGAACTGATTAATTCCATAATTCATAGATACCATGAGGGTACTTATCCTATATTTTTAGTTGGTTATTTCTAGTTATGAGAGAAAATATATATTTTTTTATTTTCAATTATAAATAACCCCATAAGTTTTATAACACATTGGAAATCATCACACTTTTAGGATTTTTCAATATGCAATTTAATCACCAAATGGATTAGATCTTGAGTTCTATTTATTTTTTGGAATTAAATGGGACTCCATATAGTGATTTTTGGATGTTGTGTTTACATCACAACTTATCGCCTAGGACCTGTGTCATGACAACCCCAAACCCACCTCTAATAGGCTATGGGCTGGCAATGTGCACCGAGTAGGCATATCCCACAAATTGGAGTCATTTTACTAAGAACCTATAGACATGCACCCAAATCAAATCAATAGGGACTAGAGAGTAAAAAACCTAAGTAAGGATAATGCATGAACACCACTACAACCCAACAATAGAGTATGATAGGGAACAAATAAGTAAAGTGCAATCATGTGATAATACAAGCCCACTAAAATAAAGACAACTATAAAGTCTGAACTACTAATAAGGGCACTAAAGTTGGTGTAGGAAGTTTCCAAAAATACCTTGGCTCATCTTATCTCACAATGCCTTGTCTTGTCCTGGTCCTTCTCCTTCTCTACATAGGACTCCACCAATGTGCCGGTCATCTTCACTATACATGACACATGCAAGAAAAGCTCGTGCATGTGTGAGTAAAGCAATACTCATTTGAGGGCCCCAAAAATCACAAGGTAAAAGACCAAAAAGTAATAAACACCAAGGAGGTACATTAATTTATACACAAGTATATGTCAAAAACACATATAACAAGAAAATATAAGTATACTCATAAAGGATTCCAAGATGCAGCGTCTCATCCACTACGACACGTATGGTTATGCTTGTAGCACGCTCAATTCCGGGAGATCCTACTCCTCAAGCTATATGATAATAGACACATAGAACAAGTTTACCCAAATTATCCTAGAGAAAATTTGGTCTCGATACATCATGATGTTTCCTTGAAATTTGTGGTCACATTGAGACAAGGAGTCTTGATATTGCATCAAAATCCTCAGTCACAGGATTCCTCCTAAGGAATGCTCATTCCAGGGGAACTCACACCTTGATATATGAAGTCATCAGGGACCCTTGCATAGATATCCCTCTTCTTTGGTCCTCTCCCATAGAGAACACACTGAGAACTACCCAAAGTACACATATTAGGTCAATTAATGAAGGAAGGAATGATCTTGATACATAAATAGGGTGTCCTGTACCCAGGGCTCACTAGGGGACATCTTGGCTCTATTGGAATTATAATCCTAGATAGGGGATATGTTCCAGTGTAAATATTAGTAATACCAATGCCGCAAACCCTATCTAAGTTACCATAATATAATTGATGAATAATGGGCCTCTCGATGTGGTATATGCTCTGTATTGACCTGTTGTGGCACTGAGACCCACAGAGTCATTTCAGCCAGCGGGGTCACCCAGATCAGCTCATCACTTAGGCCTGTTGGGTCACCAAGATCTGCTCTAAGACAACTCACATTAGAACATGGTCTTCTCTTTCTGGAAGGAATGGGATCTTATATCACACCTTCATAGATAATCCCAAGCCTATCCTCTCAATCTCTACTCTCACCCCCAATAATTGGATTAGTATCTTGTATCGATCCATCATAGGAATGACAAACATAACTCAAATATTCCCTACTAGCCCAACTGAAAACCCAATAAGCCTTCTCAAATGTACTTCCATGTCGCAAGGGTCCAAACTCTATAGACGGATCATCAATCAGACTTATGGTTTGAAAGATATGGTCGTTTTAGTGAAAAGGGGATGGTTGGGTCCAACTCCGCTCTAACCCAATCAAACCTGACCAGACCTGGGATCCACCAACCCAAGATCCAACAACTCGAACCAGGATCTTCCGACCTGAGCTGGGGCCTCCCGAGCCTGCCTGTCCAACCCGGCCCACTGGAGTGGACTGATCTTCTCCACCTAGGATGCAGTGGGCGCTGCGGGTCACCATCACATTCTAACTGGACCATGTCCTCCAACTGCATGACACGTCTTTCCAGCCATGTCAACCGAACTAATGTCGTGTGCCACTGCCGGTCATTGTCGGCGCACCGATGGGGTCTTCTTCAGGACACTGTACACACTCCGTTGGTCCATTCATTGATCTATAAGATTTTCTAGAGTCCTCAGGTCGCTTTATTCATCACCAGGGGTTCAATATCCCACCACGATTCCTTTCCAGTGTGAATCCATTCACATGTGATTTCTCCTGCACTACCTTGATCCATTCTCCACCATCGTCATCACACCTATGTGGTGTCGATTTAATCCTAGACATGCAACATCAGATCATTCTACATGGTGCTGATTTGATCCTAGAAATGCAACATCAGATCGTTGTGCCAAGGATCAGTTGCACAACAATCGATCGATCACTGAAAGTTGAGTCACATGCCAAATGAAGAACTGTAATGTCTCATATTTTCCATGTATTATTATTTTTAAATATTATATGGAATTATTTCAAGACCATACCTTTCGAAAACATGCGATTCTGAGGCCTGGAGTGCCCGTAATAAATGTTTGAAATGAATTGAAATTTTAAATAGCGTGCGTGAGTGGTTTTCCTGAAAAAGTGGAATATCATTTAAACGGGTGCCTGAATTCGAAATATGAGGTCACCATTGTGTTCAGAGCAACATTTTAACATTAGGTGGGGCCTAACTTTGATTGGCACGGGTCGGCCGCAAAAGTTAGTTTTTGGACGTCGAATGGAAATAAAATAAAACAATAAATAATTTTATTTAAAAAGTTTATTTTTTCATCGGTGAATTAATTTTCTTTTCTTTTAAATACCTGAATATGTTATGTTTTTAGGGTTAGCCTCATAACCCTATGAATTAATAGGGAGCCTCTTGGAGCTCTGGAGGAGAACTCACTGATTAATGGAAAAGCATCTCAGATCTGACAAGCCTCGCCAACAAACGTGATGAGGTGATTGTTCTTCAACTGGATCGAGGTAGAGGTTTTTTATTTCAATTTATTCTTCCCTGTTTTGTGTTAAATGATGAACTTGGATCAACCCACGAATAGGTTCATCCGCAGATTCACACGTTCTTGCAGGTGGGTTTATTGGGTTGATCTCGGGGAGTTAATCCATGATTATTGTTTATTGTTTTGATCTTGCTCCATTTGATCCTACTAATGGGAGAAGATCAATGCCATGAATAATGATGGTAGAGGTTCATTCCTCAATTTATTTTTTTGGATTTATTCCCCCTTCATTGTCGTATGTTCCTCGCATTCTTCGTGGGGTGAAGAACAACAAATTGTTACGCATCCATTTTGTGGCACACTGATCTGAAACTAGAGATATAATATCATGGTGACCTAGCAGATGAGCAATGGCGATGGAGGAAGATGAATCAACACTGTTCATGAATTATCTTTCTTCGACCGTTCTTCGTGTGGGAGGACCAAAATGCATTTTCAGGGCTGTTCAGAGGACCGAAAATAATGGATATGACTTCAGGACGTCGAGGCAACCTTGGATATAGAGTTTTTTGGAAATCAGATAGCCAGACCGAAGAACGGGTGACACGGGAGGCGCGACGCAGCGACTTGCGATTCTGGAAAATTCCTGAATACACGGCGTGTACTTCCAAAGAAGTTGTCGTGTAGTACCGACATCTTTGACTAAGGTTTCAGGGGTCAGATAGGAATCACACGGCGTGTGACCCTGGTCACAAGGCATGTTGTCTTTCTTCAAAGCTTAGCATGTATTTTGGAAAGTACACGGACACGGGATGAACTACATGGCATCGGAACATGGCGTGCAGACCCTACGCAGCTTGCCAGAGGTGACTATGCAGAACTCGGTGTGTATCCAGGGGATATACATACACGAGATGGAGTATATGGTAGTGTAATCTACCACACGGCTAGAAAAATCCATCCAAACAGGTTACCTCATATATCAGTTACATGAGGTAGCGAACATAGTATACTGCCGTGTACGGGCACATGGCCGCGTACAAGGAGTCGACCCTAGTTACTCAAATAGGACGTGTGATCAGTACTACATGTCATTCAATAACTTTTTACACGACGAGCCTTGTGACCCGGGTCGTTGTACACGGGTAGTACCTAGGGTCATAGGAAAGAGTGTGTGACCTTTCTACACACCGTTTACTTTTTCATACATGGCCTGATCTTCTTGTCCACCGTATCTTGGACTTTTTTCGTTTGGGTGAGTTCCCCATTTTCTCATTCCTCTGAATGTTAGGCATCATTTCCTTATATAGGAGTATGATCCCTTCAGTAGTAATTTCTATGATAGAGTCAGGAATCCCTCCAAGAGGCCCATGGAAAGATCCTATATCCATTCTTGACCATAGGTAGAGTTAGGAATCGATGTGACCAACTCCACTGGGCATCAATCCGCTATATATTAGGTGAATTTGGATAATTTTCAGTATCCAAAAAGGCCCTAGAAGTGATCCTCATCTGTGTATCATGATCTTTCTCCACTCAAGAGTGTGTTCTCTAATAATGAGTGTATCTATCTATCATTATTTTTTCCCACTCAGGAGTGTGTTCTCCCATAATGAGTGTATCTATCTCTCGTGGATTTTCCCAATGAACAGTACTTCTTAGATAGATGGCATTAGATCTATCAAACTCATGGATTGAGTTCTACCAGATGAGTGCTTCATGGAATCTTTGAACAAAATCCTTAGCAGGGGGTATGCAGTTGTGTGACTTGTCGCTAGACCGCCGGTCTGGGTTGTGAGTATATATAGATTATTTTTGTTACACTTGTTATATGTTCAGTAGACATATATTGTGTACTAGCTGACTATACCTTTTATTTGTGTATTTCTTTGGGGTTTTTGGGGTCCTCTATTGATTATTGTTATACTCACCCCCTACACGGTATTTTCCCACACATGTCGTGTCTTGTGAAGATGAACATCCTTTTAACAGATTCAATGGTGGACCAGGACAGGACTGAGATTTATGAGTTCCCTACAGGCCGAGGTGTTCCTGTGGCTATGAGTAGCAGTCCCAATACCTCTTAATGTTTACAGGTTGGTCTTTATAGTTTTCAGACTCTTGTTTTTGGTGGGATTGTATTCTATCCTAGTTTATATTCAGTACTTTACTTTCTGTCGTACACTGTTGGTCGGGTTTAGTTGTATGCATGCATTTTGTTCCCTAGTGGTTTTTACATTGCAGCACTATGGTCTTGGAGATGTGTGTGTGTGTACGAGTACTTAGGCAATGCCTCCCATGTTAGTAATATGCCTACTCGGTTCTAGTCACCATCCCCTAGCCTAATGGAGGCGGGCTTGGGGAGTCGTGGCGTGTGCCCCACTAGGATGGGTCGTGATACAGTTTTATCATAGGTGGTCAGTTCTACATTAGGTCCAAGAGTCTGTGAGATTGGTTTGGGGAAACAATGTTTAGTGTTTCAAGCTCGGCTTTCAAGCCAAAGAATCCAGTGTTGGTGCGGGCGGCCAATGTATCCATACACTAGGATTCTGATAACCTGGTTTTCGACTCGGTACATGAAAACACTAGTTGCGGGGAAATAAAAATAATTGTACATGCATCATATAGGAATTGGTTTTGTTTTCCATTTCCTCTGTGTCAGTTATATAGATATACTCATTGACCATGGTATATCTTGTTTCCTTATATGATGCCTCTACGATGCATACCCGCTGAGATTCAGTAGCATGATCACAAGAATGACCCCATCAGTGACGAGGCTTCTATACAGGGACCAGTTCCCTAGGATTTTCCACCAATTGGTGAACCTTCTATACCACCACCAGTGGAGCGGCTTGTGGTACCCGCAGTACCGACCGACAAGGAGCGCAGGTTGAGCACGCTACATGAGTTCTAGAGACAGATAACCCTCAGGTTTTGAGGCGAGCCTGACCCTTAGGAGTTTGAGTACTGGCTTGAGGTGGTGACAAGTGTCTTCCATCTCGTTAGGACGCCATCAGAACCAATGGTGATCCTTGGAGTGAGTCTTCTTCAGGGTTCAGCTGGATTATGGTGGAGTCTGACCACACAGAATCATGATTAGGAGACTCTTTCATGGATAGAGTTTTAGTGAATCTTTAGGGAGGAGTTCTCTCTGGTTACTCTTAGAGCAGTATGAATCCAAGAGCTTCTTCAACTCTAGAAGGGTAGTTTGACGGTACGTAACTATTCATCGAGGTTTACCAACCTTACCAGGTACTCGATGGATATGGTCAGGGATCAGTACTCTAGAGCTCGTACCTTCAATAAAGGTCTATGGAGAGAAATACAAGAAAGTGTTGTGCCTCGATGCATTTCGAAATATGATGGATTTCTCAAGAAGGTCTTGGTGATCGAGAGATTCTTGGAAGAGCAGAGATAGCTGATGACAATCAGGAGTAGGCAGACAGGTCCGAAGACCTCGAAAGCAGGGAGCAGACACCAGACATAGGTATCAGGACTTTTGAGACATCATAGGAGGACCCGGGACATGGATTCGATAGTCCAGGGCTCTCAGGATGGATCCAGTCATCCTAGGGAGAAGCGGTGATACTCATGTGATGGAAGGGGACATCTCACTATGGATTGTCTGACCCATTGAGCTACTGACAGGGAAGCAGTAGATATCCCACCGAGGAAGAGGTATAGAATGGAGCAGACAGACCCATCAGGCGGCAGACGTGGAAGGGGATCAAGGAGAGCTGAATTTGGTGGCAGACGCTTCAATTTACTACCACCACCACCCCCAGGAGGTTTGCACTAGGCTCAGGGAGCTGGGGGACAGGGGCGGGGAGAACTGCATGCGGTTAAGGTATATGACCCAGGGACTCCGGGGATGATTTGAGGTACAATCTGTGTCTTCTCTACCTTATTTGTTGTACTTATAGACACAGGTTCTATTCATTCCTTCATCGCCACATGTCTTGTGAAAAACCTTGAAATTACGATAGAGTCGTTGAATCAATCCTTATGCTTGGAGACACCTACGGGAGGAGAGTAAATGATCAAGAACCTTTGAATACAGTGTGATATTACCCATGGAGGTGAGATTTTCAGTTGGAAACTCTTGGTGGTAGCATCGAGGCCTTACGAGGTCATTCTTGGTATAGATTGGTTATCTTCAGTCCATGCCTAGATTGATTGTTTGAGGTGAAGAGTGCAGTGTGTCTGCAGTGAGGGGATGAGGTTTTCTTTTATCAGAGAAAAGGAGACCCGGGAAGCCTAGAATGGTCCCATGAAAAGGAGGATATAGCCAATCACTCATCAGTTGGCTAGCCTTACCCACAGAGCTGTAGATGTTGTGAGCTCCCAGTTCCCATCAGTAGTGGTGGAGTACGAGGGTGTCTTTCCTGAAGATGTTCTAGGACTACCTCCCCACTGGGAAATAAATTTATGCATCAAATTACACCCCAGGATGGAACTGATTTCCTCAAAATCATATCAGATATATCCCATAGAGCTTCACGAGATGAGGGTGCAGTTGGAGGATTTACAGAGCAAGGGTTTCGTATGACCCATCGTTTCACCCTGGGCAGCCCCAGTCTTGTTTTCCAAAAAGGAAGACAGGGGTTTGAGGTTGCGAGTAGATTACTAGTGCCTGAATTAGGTAATTTTGAAGAACAAATATCCACTATTGAGGATTGAAAACCCATTCGACTAGCTGAGAGGGGAACAATGGTTCTCAAAGGTTGACCTTTGATCAGGTTATCACCAGTTACGAGTATAGGATGAGGATATACTGACGACGACCTTCATGTTCTGCTACTATTACTATGAGTACTTGGTTATTTCTTTTGGCATGAAAAACGCCTCTGCAGTATTAATGGGACTGATGAACTAGGTCTTTCAGCCGTACTTAGACTGGTTCGTAGTGGTTTTCATCAATGACATCCTTGTGTACTCAGCGTCAGAGGAGGAGCATGCGAGACACCTACGAATGGTTCTAAGTGTACTCTGAGAGCACTAGCTTTATGGGAAGCTCTTGAAGTTCCAATTATGGATTCATGAGGTCCACATTTTGGGACATGTCATCTCAGTAGATGGTGTACATGTGGACCCAGCCAAGGTGGAGGCAGTGTTAGCATGGGAGCCACCTCAGAGAGTGAGGGAGGTAAGGAGCGTCCTTGGGTTGGAAGGATATTGTCGGAGACTCAATCCTAATTTCTCCCAAATATTAGAATTGATGACATCCTTGATTAGGAAGGGGAAACCCTTCATGTGGACAGAGAAGTTCCATTAGGCTTTCGAGTAGTTGAGGTAGAGCTTAAAGAGCACCCCGATCTTGAGATTTCCGGAGGAGGGTGTTGAGTACGTAGTTTTCTACAACACATCTAGGACCGGGCTTGGATATGTCCTAATTCAGAGACAGGAGAGTATTTCATATGGTTTATGCTATCATATACCACATGAGTAGAACTATGAGACCCACGATCTTGATTTGGAATCGGTAGTCTTCGCGTTGAAGATGTGGCGACACTACCTTATGGGTGAGCGGTTCATCGTCTACTCTGACCACATGAGCCTCAAGTACATATTCTTGTAGAAGGATCTAAATTTGAGATAGAGGCATTGGATAAAGTTCCTACAATACTATTATTTTGATATCATCTATACTCCTAGGAAGGGGAACAAGGTGGAAGATGCTCTTAGTAGAAGGTCGAGCTCACAGTTGTTGAGTGAGGAAAAAGGATAGTTAGCCATGTTGCAGTTATCCCTCATGGATAGAGGGGATACCACTTACCTATAGTCAATGGTTGTCACCCCTCCACTCTTATAGCGAGTTAGGGAGGCGTAGCTTGGGGATGTCTATTGTGAGGTTTTACGTGCTCAGTTATCCACAGGACATTCTCCTGATGGATATTCACAAGGTGAGAAGCATATACTTCTTTTCAAATGACACATTGTTGTACCAGTGGCGTTGTGGGAGGAGTTCTTGAGGGATCTTTATACATCCCCTTTGGAGGTACATTTTGGAGTGAAGATAATATACCAGGATCTCTTATGATAGTTCTGGTGGTCAGGCATGAAGAAGGTAGTAGCGGAGTTCATTTCTCGATTCCTTACATGACAGCAGGTGAAGGATAAGCACCTGGTTCCAGCAGGATTAGCTCACCCCTGGAAGTTCCAGAGTGGAAGTGGGATGGAATATCGATGGACTTCATGATGAGCTTACCACAGATGTCCAAGGGCCAAGATTCAATCAGGGTGATCGTTTACTAACTCACCATGTCGACCCACTTCCTAGCTATCAGGGAGCAGAGTTCTGTATAGAGCTTGGGGTGCCTCTACGTGCAGAAGATAGTTAATCTTGATGGAACCCCTTCAAAAATAGTCTCGGATTAAGATGCCTTTTTCACATCCCAGTTGTGGAAGGTATTGTAAGAGGCTTTGGGGACTCAGCAACACTTGATCATGACGTTTCATCCCCATATCAATAGTTATATGGAGAGAACCATATAGGTTCTGGAGGATATGTTTTAGGCCTGTATCTTGGACATTGGTCTCATTTGGGAGGACCACCTACCACTGGTGAAGTTTGTGTACAAAAACAGATACCCCTCCACCATTGTTATGGCACCTTTCGAGGCGTTATATGGGAGACCCTGTCAGTCACCATTTTGCTAGACCGACCCTAGAGAGTCAACACTCATGGGTCCAGAGTAGGTGAGAGCTACCACTGAGAAGGTGCAGATCATCCGGGAGTGGATGAAGACTACACAGAGCTTGCATAAGTCTTATGCTGACAGACAATGGAGGCTTCTGGAGTTCAAGGAGGGAGACCACATCTTTCTTCAGGTCTCACCTTGTCAAGGATTGTGGAGATTTGGCGGGGGAGGAAAGTTATCTCCGAGGTTCATCGGGCCTTTTCAGATACTGCACAGAGTTAGTGAGGTGGAATGCCGTCTAACTATACTACCTCAGTTGCATCAGGTATATGATGTCTTTCATGTGTCACAGCTGAGGAGGAACGTGCACGACCCATCGCACATCATCGACTGGGGCGAGCTAGACATTGAGGATAGAGTGGCCTTTTATAAGTACCCAGTGGAGATCGAGGATCGACAAGAGAGGATCCTTCATGGGTGATCAATTTTCTTGGTTCGCATTCATTAGCAGCAAGGGAATATTCAGGAGAGCATGTGGGAGTGGGAGGCTCAGATCAGTGCCTAGTACGCATATATTTTTCAGTATGATTTGTTTCAGATTTTCGGTGACACAAAACCTTGAGGTGGGGAGAATGTAATGTATTGGATTTTCCATGTATTATTATTTTTTAAATATTATATGGAATTATTTTGAGACAAGACCTTTTGATTAAATGCTATTCCGAGGCCCGGAGTGCCCAGAAAAAATGTTTTAAATGAATTGAAATTTTAAACAGTGCGCTTGAGAGGTTTTCCTGAAAAGGTAGAATATCATGTAAACAGGTTCCCAGATTAGAAATCTAAGGGCACCATTGCATTCCAAGAAAAGTTTTTTCTTTAGGTGGGGCCTAACTTCGATCAGCACGAGTCGACCACAAAAGATATTTTTTGGACGTCGAATGCAAATAAAATAAAATAATAAATTATTTTATTTAAAAAAATTCATTTTTCTTTGGTGACCTAATTTATTCTCTTTTAAATACCTATGTATGGTAAGTTCATAGGGTTAGCCTCATAACCTAGAAAATTGAGAGGGAGCCTCTTGGAGCTATGGGGGAGAACTCACCGACGCATGACGAAGCATCTCAGATCTGACGAGCCTCGCCAAAGAACGCGACGCAGTGATCATTCTTCAACAAGATCGAGGTAGGGGTTTGTTATTTCAATTTCTTCTTCCCCATTTTTGGGTTAAATGATCAACATGGATCAAATCACGGACATATTGATCCATAGATTCACACATTCTTTTGGGTGGGTTTATTAGGTTGATCTCGAGGAGTTAATCCATGATTATTGTTTATTTTTTTGATCCATCTTCATTTGATCCAACTAACGGGAGTAGATCAATGTCATGAAAAATGATGGAGAAGGTTCATTCCACAATTTTTTTTGGATTTATTCCCCCTTTCTTGTCATACATTCCTTGATTTATTCATGGAGATATGACCAATGGATCATTGCGCATCCGTTTTGTGGAACAATGATCCAAAATTAGTGATCGAACATCATGGAGACCTAGCAAAGGAGCGACGACGATGGTGGCATACAAATCAACACGGTTCAGGAATTATCGTTCTTCAAACTTTCTTCATGAAGGTATACCAAAATGCATTTTTGGGGCCAATCAGATGCCCAAAAACAACGGAGATGACTTCAGGATGTCATGGAGACCTTGGATCTGGAGTTTTGTGGCGATCAGAAGGTCGGATCGAAGAACGAACGACATTGGAGGTGCGATACAGTGGCTCGTAATTCTGGAAAATTCCAGAATACACGACATGTACTTTTGAAGAAAACATAATGTATTACCAGTAGTAGCATCTACGGTTTCGGGGGTCAGATAGGAATCACATGGCATGTTGTCTTTCACCGAATCTTGGCGTGTATTTTGGAAAGTACACAGACATGGGGTGGACTACACTACTTCAGAACATGGCGTGCAGACCCTACGTGGATTGGAAGAGGCAACTATGCAGAACTCAGCATGTATCCAGGGTATACACAGACACAAGATGGGGTACACAGTCATGTACTCCACCACACGGCCTGACCAGTTCAGCCACATGGGTTACCCTGTGTATTAGTTACACGAGGTAGTGAACATGGGATACAGCCATGAACGGGCACACGACTAAATTCATGAAGTCAACCCCAGTTACTCAGACACGACATGTGATCAGTACTATACATCTGTACAAACTTTTTACATGATGAACCTTGTAACCCAGGCCATTGTACACTGGCAGTACCCAGGGTCAGAGGACATGGTGTGTGACCTTTCTACACACCATGAACTTTTTCATACATGGATTGATCTTCTTTTCCATCGTATCTTGGACATGTTTTGTTTGGGTTAGTGCCCCCTTTTCACATTCCTATAAAGGTCAAGTATCGTTTCCTTCTATAGGAGTATGATCCATTAAGTAGGAATTTCTGAGATAGAGTCAGGAATCCCTCCTAGAGGCCCGAAGTGAGATCCTCTATCCATTCTTGACCTTATCTACAGTCATGCATCGACATGACCAACTCCACTGGGCATCGATCCTATACATAGAAGTTGAATCCAGATGAGTTGCGGTTTTCTCCAAGGCACTGACAGTGATCCTTATCTGTGTATTGTGATCTTTCCACACTCAGGAGTGTGTTCTCCCGTAATGAGTGTATTTATCTATTGTGATCTTTCCCCACTCTGGAGTGTGTTCTCCTATAATGAGTGTATCTATATCTTGTGGCTTCTCCCGATGAATATTACTTCTCAAACAGATGTCATCAGAGCTACTGGACTCATGGAGTGAGTTCTCTCAGACAAGTACTTCATGGAATCTTCGAACGGAATCCCTAGTGGGGGGGGGGCTATGCAATTGTGTGACTTTTCACTAGACCGTGGGTCTGGGTTGTGAGTATATTTGGATTATTTCTATTAAACTTGTTATATATTCAGTAGAAATATATTGTGTATGAGTTGACTGTACCTTTTATTTGTGTATTTCTTTGGGGTTTTCAGGGTCCTATACTAAGTATTGTTATAGTCACCCCTGCACGTGCTTTTCCCACACGTGTCGTGTCTTATGCAGACAAGCAGCCTTTTGACAGAGTCTAGGGCGGACTAGGACAGGACTGAGCTTTATGAGTTCCCTACAGGCCGAGGTGTTCCTATGGCAATGAGCAGTAGTCCTAGTACATCTTCGTGTTTAAAAGTTGGACTTTTTAGTTTTCAAACTCTTTGTTTTGGTGGTCTTGTATTCTGGCCCAGTTTACTTTCAGTACTTTTCTTTCCTTCGTACTCTATTGTTCGGGTTTAGTTCTGTGCATGCATTTTGTTCCCAAGTGGTTTTACAGTTCAGTATTGTGGTTTTGGAGATGTGTTCATGTGTACAAGTACTTAGGCAATGCCTCCCATGTTATTAATATTCCTACTCAGTGCTAGTCACTAGTCCCTGGCCTATTGGAGGTAGGCTTGGGGAGTTGTGGCACGGGCCCCATCGGGATGGGTCATGACAAGAACACCCACGATGAACTATGAATGGATGGAAGAAAGAACAAATAAAAAAAATATTAACGGACCTCGATCGAAGTTCATGTCGATCAGGGTTCAATTCCATTATAACGGTTAACCAAGAATCATGAAGAAAATCTCCCATTAAACCCACTCAAGAGTAATCCCATCCCACAACAACGATCAATCTGCGGGCTAATTTGGTTGTTAATTGGTTTGTATCCATAATGGAATATCAAGAATAGGGAAAGGATAATATTCAAATAATAAAAAACCCTACCTCGAGTTGGATCGCTTACATATGTAGATTGAAGTCGCATCGGCATGTCAATCCCTGTTCCACCAGCATTCGTCAATTTGTCACCGGTTGATCAAATATTGTCCTCAAATCCATCATTTCTGATGAGAGAGCCTCATCCACCTTTCTATAGGGAAACTCTAGAGAAATTATTCAGTGTTATGAATTATAATTCTAGAAACTTTCCACAATTAATGGAGGAAACACATTAACGCATTTATGTGTTTCATCATTTCTATTTTTCTTTGAAATAACATCACCACACTGCAACATTTAATAAAAAATAACGAGTTTCTCCATTGTTTCATTACAATATCACCATGGTGTGAAACATTAAAAGGAAATAAAATAAACTTCTTTAAGTTTATTTTATTCCCCTTTAAAAATTCCAAAAATTAACTTTTACCTTCGATCTATGACGATCAAGTTTAGGGTCCAAATAATGAAATCACACACTCATAATATCAAAGATACTCTTAGATTTCCAATCTGAGTTACCATTTATGAGTTATAAGGATTTGAAAAATAAAATAATTGTATTTAATTATTTTATTTACTATAACGACCCGTACTTTACATAAATTGTTATTACTTCAGAATTGAAGCACACTTATTACAACATATAACAAAACCAATAAAGGACCGTATAGGTATAGAGTCTTTAAAAACTGGGAAACATAAACAACTGGTTCATAAAGAATCTACTTTGCCTCCCATTTATTTCATCATATCTAGAGAACCTTTTTGGCATATCCTACTTAATAACCTTCTTCCTGACCTGGGGAAATAAAACATACAAAAGGGTGATCTCAAATTCTCAGTAAGGGTAAACAAAAGAAATATCAATCACATCATATACATAAGAACATAACTTTTGGAAATCTTAACCTGCAAAAGAGATCATAATATCATAACATGGGATAAATCATAGAAGTGAAATTTAATCCCAATAATCATAACCTAAAACATGAAACTTTGTTTCATACACACATAATCATAGAGAATCATTTCTTGTTAGTCAAGACTCATTTCCAAGACTATCTTAGTGGACAAAGTCCATTTCTGAACTGAGTTCACTCCTCGTTTCAGTCTTGTTTCACTGAACCGGTATAACCTACCATTCCATCCATGTCTATCTCATGAGATATAAAATCTTTACCCAATTCATTGGAGGGAGATATAGGTCCCACCCATCTCATAATGATACTATTCTTATGTGTGCCACAAAATCATAAATCATACATCATTGCATAACCCATGTAATAAAAATGGGAATCTTAAACATCGTGACATCATAAAACAATTCATATAAGATAAAGGAATTCATAAAAATATAATTCCATCACAACATAATAAAATCAATGTAATAATAGGGATAGAAACAGAACCCTTTATTATCTTAGATGGAAAAATAATTTTGATAAAACACTTGAACTCCATTCTTGAGGAAAATATCCTTTCTGCTTCAAAAACACTTTTCCTTTATTAACATGTCGTACAATTCGAAACTAAAAGAAGTTGATTAAAAATAAACTTGAAAACTTTTAAATGGATATTCTTGGAAATAATTTTTTAAAAATCCATTCATGCCTTATAAGTTAAAAAAAACATTTTTCGTACTTTTGTCGGAAAAGTCAAAAAGTACCTCGTACAAAAAACGACAAAATATTCCTTTCATATCCTTTATTAAAAACTCACCGAAGGGTAAAATTGGATTTAAACAATTGTAGGTGGATGGAAATAATATTACATATTGAGGAAACATGGATGTGGATGATAAAATATACCCCAGTAAATACCAAAGTATAAACAATCTCGGATAAAAATGAGATTGTGATATTTCCCTTACCTTAGGTCCAATATGCTTTGTACGTGTCCGAACCTCCTGTATAATGATTTGAATAATGTTATTGACTTATTCCAGAATCATACTTATTTTTATGATATCATATATGGTCATATTCTTAGCTTCTTAGTAGTAATATTTCATTGCTACTTGTTATTCGGGTGTTTATAACTTTTTGTTCTTATGCGTGTTTTGTCGAATAAATTCTTATTCTTATATTTAGGTTATAGATATCTCATTTCCAGAATTGTATTAGTGTAATATATATCATATTCGTTCATTCAATTCATTTATATAATCATTATGAAATGAAGATCATGTAGAACGAGTCGCATCACATCGTGGAGACGGTATTCCGTACATACGCACGAGTGGCGATATCATTCCTATGATCGTGGAATTGTATTGGAGTGTATGTATACTATTTAAGAATCAATATCACTTCATAATAGTCATATATAGTCATTATTTACACTATTATACCCATCCAAGTAAAGTGGTGGTGGAAAATAGATTACACAACGGCGTGGAGACGGTATTCCGTACGAACGCACGCGCGGTGATTTCTTTTTCCGTAGGATGGATAGATGGTGAAATAGGGTTGTTTCATACTTATAATAACATATCAGTATATGAGTGATATTGATGTTATTACTTCATAATGGAACAACTAAAGAAGAAGAAGTGGAAGAAGAAATAAAGATGAAAGAATCGGTAACGGACATTACCTCTTCTTTGAAGTGCTTCTTTGAGACCTTCTTTTAGGCCACTAAAATTGGTCTTTGAAGAATAGAAGGACCTCTAGAATGTATCTAGAGAAGTTTAGAGGATAAAGTGTCAGGGTTTGGCCGATCTTGAAGGCTCAAAGTGGTGTGAGGAAGAGAGGGAGGAGGTGCCCTTTTATAAGGGAGGAGAAGGGCACCTTTGGAATAACAAAAAATATTATTTTATTATAAAGTAAAGTTCGGTTTTAAATAGCTCCAAATTGAGTTATTTCGCTGATAATGTGGGGATGGGTCTAAATCCTCTCATCCAATAGAATTTAGACAAGTTTAGGTCATTATATTAACCTTATCTTTTAGTTTTAACTCTTAGTTAATTAGATTGACATTTACCATGTCACTTTGTATTTTTATATTATATAGTTAATAAACTTACCATATACATCCAAGCGACCCCCAAGTTGTGTTTTATTAATATATATAACCTTATCTAAGTCATTTTGCCGAACCTTATATTTTTAGAAATAAAATAACAATTAATAATATAATATTTGTTTTAAAAACTATTTTATGTCAATTTTGACACTATTAAATAGTTGATTTTTTTGAAACTCATAACAGAATGATTACTTCAACCAAAGATAATTAAATCAATACTAACATGTCATATTAACCTATAAAATTATTTTAATTCATTAAAAGTCTGAAATTATACTTATTTAGGTATTTATAATATCAATTATTCTAATTTTTTACTATTATGGTAATTACTGCATCATCATTGTGTCATAAATAAATTAAATTATTTAAAGTATAAAAATTACAAATAAAATATCATTATGTAGGAAATCGTTTTATCTTTCTAATTAATATTTATAGTCGAATTTATCTTATGTATGACCTTATATTAAAAATGATTTAGTTATTAAACTTTGATTTTAACTATTTTAACCCTTCTTCAAATAAATTAATAATAAATGTCCTAATCTAATCCAAGTGGGCCTAAATGATCATATTTTATTCCTAAGGTTGTTTTTGGTCGAATTAAACTTGTCCAATAGAATTAGGACATGTGTTAGGGTAATAAAAATATCATTTTTACCCTTAATTACCCTATTTACTTTTAACTGTGGTAAAAAAAAGTAAAAAGTTACTATTCACCAAAAATTATTTTCATCTCATTGAACCACATTTTAGTCCTTGATATTAACCGTGTCTCTCGGATTTTCGAAATTCCACTCACAGAAGCGGTAAAATTAAGTTCTATGAAAAATTCAGTTTTTTTAACTACCACTTAGTGGTTTCACTATTCATCAAAAATTGAAAGTTTTCAGAAAAATACCAAAATTTCACCCTAGGCTAATTTCAATATTACAAATCCAAAAATGAAGTCCATTTTGAAAAATAAAATTTATAAAATTTCAAAAAGTGGTTATTACTATTCATAACGGCTAGTTTTAATAATATTTTAATAGTATATCGTTGTTTAGTGAAACCCGGTATTGCGTATGACGCAAGCTATCGAGGAAGCTCGCGATTTCGTGTAAAGCAAGCCAAGAAAGTGTTGTGTGTAGAAAAAGATTCCTTTGATGATTTATATAACATAAAAGTCTTGGGTGTTACATTCTACCCCCCATAAAATGAATTTTGCCCTCGAAATTCGTCACTTTGTAATAAACAGATGAGGATACCTCTCCCTCATCATATCCTCAAGCTCCCATGTAGCTTCTTCTAATTGTTGGTTCCTCCATAAAACTTTCACCAATCGAGTGGTCTTGTTTCATATGAATTTTTCACTACGATCCAGAATCTCTATCGGTTGTTCTTCAGAAGAATGATCTTGCTCCAGCGGTACAACTTCTGAGCTGAGTACATGTGAAGGATCAGGTATGTACTTTCTCGGGAGATATACATGGAACACATCGTGAACTTGAGAGAGATTCGGTGGAAGCGCCAATCGGTAAGATACCTTCCCAACAAGATCCAGTATTTCGAAAGGACCGATATATCTAGGGCTCAACTTCCCCTTCTTTCCAAATCTCATAACCCTTTTCCAGGGAGATATTCGTAAGAACACTTTATCACCCACTTCAAACTCTAGGTCTTTTCTTCGGTTGTCGGCATAACTTTTCTGTCGACTCTGAGCTGCTCTTATGTGTTGTTGAATAGATCTGACCTTTTCTTCCATTTCATCAACGAGATCAGGTCCTAATAGATTTCATTCCCCAACTTCATCCCAGCAAGTTGGAGTCCTGTATTTCTTTCCATAGAGAGCTTCATAAGGAGCCATATGAATACTGGAGTGAAAACTATTATTATAAGAAAATTCCACCAAAGGTAGGTGTTGATCCCAACCACCTTTGAAATCCATAGAGCAAGCTCTCAACATATCTTCTAGAGTTTGAATTGTTCTCTCAAACTGGCCATCTGTCTGAGGATGATAAGCAGTGCTGAAACTCAACTCTGTATCCAGAGTATGCTGAAGACTTCGCCAGAACTTCGAGGTAAATCTCGGATCCCGATCAGATATAATATAAAGTGGTACTCCATGAAATATTACCACTTCCTTTACATATATCCTGGCAAGCTGATTCAGAGAGAAATCCTCTCTAATAGCAATGAAGTGTGCAGACTTTGTAAGATGATCAACTATGACCCAGATAGAATTATTGCCTTTGGATGTTTTAGGAAGTCCTATGACAAAGTCCATAGTGATGTTTTCCCATTTCCATTCAGGTATGGGTAATGGTTGTAACATCCCCTTAGACTTCTGTCTCTCAGCTTTAACTTGTTGACAAACCATGCATCGAGAGACATATTCAGCAACATCTCTTTTCATGCCATCCCACCAGAAGTACTCTTTCAGGTCTCTATACATCTTCGTGCTTCCAGGATGAATAGAGAATGAAGAACTATGAGCCTCATCCAGCAGCTCCTTCTTTAATTCGGGGATGGGAGGAACACAAACCCGATTCATGAAATTTATTATCCCATCACAATCAAGGTAGAATTCAGGAACATTTCTCACCTTCTTTTGTAACTCGACATCTTCTTTCTGTGACACTTTAATCTTCACATGTATAGATGGTTGAACATTCATTTGAGAAAGATAAGATTTTTCCCTTTCCATTATAATTCCAAGATCCATTCTTTGTAAATCCATAAATATTGGATCTTTTGTGATCCTCATCATGGATAAACTGGCATGGTCTTGTCGACTTAATGCATCTTCCACCTTGTTTGCTTTCCCAGGGTGGTAATGGATTGATCAGTCATAATCCTTAATCAGCTCCAACCATCTTCTTTGGCGCATATTCAGCTCCTTTTGTGTGAAAATATAATTTAAACTTTTATGATCAGTATAAATATCACACCTTTCACCATAAAGGTAATTCCTCCAAATCATTAATGAAAAGATTACCGCAGATAACTCCAAATCATGAGTTGGGTAATTTTGCTCATGTATTTTCAACTGTCGTGAGGCATAAGCTATCACCATATCATTTTTCATAAGAACACACCCCAATCCCTTCTTGGATGCATCACTGTAGATCACAAACCTTTCTCCACTACAAGGCAATGTGAGCACAGGTGCACTGGATAACCTTCTTTTCAACTCCTTGAAATTCTCTTCACATTCCTCCGTCCAAACAAACATAACTCCTTTTAGAGTCAACTTGGTGAGTGGATTAGATAATCGTGAAAAATCTTTCACAAAACATCGATAATATCCAGCCAAACCAAGAAAACTTCGGATCTCGGTTACTGTTGTTGGTCTCGACCGTCTTTCGATAACCTCTGTTTTTGCTGGATCCACAGATATCCCCTCTTTTGAGATTATGTGACCCAAAAATGCAACTTTTTTAAGCCAAAATTCACACTTGGTAAATTTGGCATAAAGCTTCTCCTTTCTCAGGGTCTTCAATATAATTCTCAAGTGATCTTCATGTTCTTCCTTGCTCTTTGAATATACAAGAATATCGTCTATAAAGACTACCACAAACTGATCAAGATAGTCTCTAAAGACTCTATTCATCAGATCCATGAAGATAGCAGGGGCATTAGTAAGACCAAATGGCATCACTATAAATTCATAGTGTCCATACCTTGTACGGAAAGCCGTCTTTGGTATATCCTCCCTTTTGACCCTTAATTGATGATACCCTGAACGAAGATCAATCTTGGAAAAGTATTGAGCTCTGCATAGTTGGTCAAATAGGTCATCAATGCGCGGGAGAGGATATTTGTTCTTGATAGTGATCTTGTTAAGTTCTCGATAATCAATGCAGAGTCTCATTGATCCATCTTTCTTCTTAACAAACAGAACAAGTGCTCCCCAAGGTGACACACTAGGGCGTATGAACCCCTTATCAAGATTCTCTTGGAGTTGCTTCTTCAATTCCTGCAACTCAGTTGGGGCCATTATATAAGGTGTCTTTAAATAGGCAAAGCACCCGGTACAAGTTCTATTGAAAACTCAACTTCACGATTCGGTGGAAGACCCGGTAATTCATCCGGAAAGATATCATCAAACTCCCGTAAAATGGGTATATTCTTAATTGCGATTTTCTCACCAACCATTTGAGATAAATAACCTTCATTTAATTGAATCAAGACCCATAAGATGGAAGGAATTTCTACTGGAAGGTTATGTTCATCCTTGCATTGATAGACGATCATAGATTGATCTGGAATATGAAATGTGACTTCCCTTCTTTGGCAATTGATATGAGCTCCATGTAGAGAAAGCCAATCCATGCCAAGAATCACATCAAATTCCACTATAGGAAGGATCACAAGATTTGCAGGAAGCACTTTCCCACAAACTTCAATCAGAGAAGAATTATAAACTTTTGATGCGACTGTTGTGCCATTAGGGATTGTCACAGCTAACTCAACATCTAACTGTTGAGGTAATACAGTGATATCCTTAGAAAATTCTTCAGAAATAAAGGAGTTGGTGGATCCAGAATCAAATAAAACATTTTCTACTTTAGAGTGGATGGTAAGTGTACCTTTCACCACATCGTTATCGTACTCCACATCGCTGATAGAAATTTCATGTGACTTTCCTTTGTCTTTAGCCTTAAGAGTTTGTTGATGTCGACCATCATCATCAACCCTTGGATTAGGGCATTTATTGGCATAATGTCCCATCTCCTTGAACTTGAAACATTGAAGTGTAGTAGGTTCATTCTATGCATCCCTTCCTTTGTTTGCTTCATTAGACATCTTCTTCCCATCATTACAGCATTCAAATGCCTGATGACCGTCCTTTCCACATTTGAAACATTTACTTGTCCCTTTAAGACAACTCCCTCCATGTTTCTTTCCACACTTTGAGCATAAGGGAAAGATCATCTTCCTTTCAGTGTCCTCTTTATATTTTCCTTTCAATTCCATTTTCCTCTTCTTATCAAACCCATATGACTGATGGGTTACTCCAATCTCCATCTCAACTTTGAGAACACATCGAACGATTTCCTCGTAGCTATTGAAGTCTCTTATGGATAAGGCCCTTCGAAGACTTGGTTTTAAGCCACTAAAGAATCGATCGATCTTACTCTCAGGTTGGATAATAATACCAAAAGCATACCTTGCAAGTCTTGTAAAATTTGCTTCATAGGTACCAATAGATTCATCATTCTTTTGCTTCAGTTCAAGAAATACTTTCTCCATCTTTGTTCGGAGAATACGAGGGAAGTACTTATTGAAAAATAAGTTCTTGAACTCGTCCCATTCCATGGACTCAATTTCATCCCTTTGCCTCGTATTCTTAATAAGATTCCACCATTGATCAGCATCACCCTCCAAACGATACACTGATAAGATGACTTTATCATGCTCAGAACATTGAAGAACTGAAAATATCTTTTCAGTAGTACTAATCCATTGTTCAGCAACTAATGGATTAGTAGACTCGCTGAATGAAGGTGGACGCTGTCTCATGAAGGATTCAACAGAATGTTGCTCCTTCCTTTGCTCGTTTGGAAGTTCTGCATGATTCATAGCTTGAGAAAGTTTTGTGAGCATGGCTACAAGATTTTTCATTCCAGCTCCCATAACGTTTGGTTGCTTAGGGGGACAATCATTGCATTGCCCGTTGCATTCCGCATTAACACGGTTCCTTAGGGTTCCAGACATTGACTAAAACCAAGAAGAATAGTGTGAGCAACACTATTTATAATAGGAAAACCAAATAATCAAGAATAAAATTTCACACTTAAGGTATTATCTTGGGTTATTCATGTCCATTTCTAAAACACTAAGATTTTGTTCTATTCATAGACTTATTCTTAGGGTTCTTACTAAGGATTTCGCATCCTAGTTTCCAAAGGTTGACTATACCTTTCCTCTGATACCAACTATAACGACCCATACTTTATATACATTGTTATTACTTCAGAATTGAAGCACACTTATTACAACATATAACAAAACCAATAAAGGACCGTATAGGTATAGAGTCTTTAGAAACTGGGAAACATAAACCACTGGTTCATAAAGCATCTACTTTTCCTCCCATTTATTTCATCATATCTAGAGTCCCTTTTTGGCATATCCTACTTAATAACCTTCTTCCTGACCTGGGGAAATAAAACATACAAAAGGGTGAGCTCAAATGCTCATTAAGGGTAACCAAAAGAAATATCAATCACATCATATACATAAGAACATAACTTTTGGAAATCTTAACCTGCAAAAGAGATCATAATATCATAACATGGGATAAATCATAGAAGTGAAATGTAATCCCAATAATCATAACTTAAAACATGAAACTTTGTGGCATACACACATAATAATATAGAATCATTTCTTGTTAGTCAAGACTCATTGCCAAGACTATCTTAGTGGACAAAGTCCATTTTTGAACCGAGTTCACTCCTCGTTTCAGTCCTGTTTCACTGAACCGGTATAACCTACCATTCCAGCCATGTCTATCGCATGAGATATAAAATCTTTACCCAATGCATTGGAGAGAGATATAGGTCCCACCCATCTCATAATGATACCATTCTTATGTGTGCCACAAAATCATAAATCATACATCATTTCATAACCCATGTAATAAAAATGGGAATCTTAAACATCGTGACATCATAAAACAATTCATATAAGATAAATGAATTCATAAAAATATAATTCCATCACAACATAATAAAATCAATGTAATAATAGGGATAGAAACAGAACCCTTTATTATCTTAGATGGAAAAATAATTTTGATAAAACACTTGAACTCCATTCTTGAGGAAAATATCCTTTCTACTTCAAAAACACTTTTCCTTTCTTAACATGTCGTACAATTAGAAACTAAAAGAAGTTGATTAAAAATAAACTTGAAAACTTGTAAAGTAATCTTCTTGGAAATAATGTTTTAAAAATCCATTCATGCCGTATAAGTTAAAAAAAATTCTTCGTACTTTTGTCGGAAAATTCAAAAAGTACCTCGTACGAAAAACGACAAAATATTCCTTTCATATCCTTTACTAAAAACTCCCCGGAGGGTAAAATTGGATTTAAACAATTGTATGTGGATGGAAATAATATTACATATTTAGGAAACATGGATGTGGATGATAAAATACACCCTAGTAAATACCAAAGTATAAACAATCTCGGATAAAAATGAGATTGTGATATTTCCCTTACCTTAGGTCCGATATGATTTGTACGTGTCCGAACCTCCTGTATAATGATTTGAATAATATTATTGACTTATTACAGAATCATACTTATTTTTATGATATCATATATGGTCATATTCTTAGCTTCATGGTAGTAATATTTCATTGCTACTTGTGATTCGAGTGTTTATAACTTTTTGTTCTTATGCATTTTTTGTCGAATAAATTCTTATTCTTCTCTTTAGGTTATAGATACCTCATTTCCAGAATGGTATTAGTGTAATATATATCATATTCATTCATTCAATTCATTTATATAATCATTATTAAATGAAGATCATGTAGAACGAGTCGCATCACATCATGGAGACGGTATTTCGTACGTACGCACGAGTGATGATATCGTTCCTATGATCGTGGAATTGTATTGGAGTGTATGTATACTATTTCAGAATAAATATCACTTTATAATAGTCATATATAGTCATTATTTACACCATTATACCCATCCAAGTATGGTGGTGGTGGAAAATAGATTACACCACGGCGTGGAGACGGTATTCCGTACGTACGCACGCGCGATGATTTCTTTTTCCGTAGGATGGATAGATGGTGAAATAGGGTTGTTTCATACTTATAATAACATATCGGTATATGAGTGATACTGATTTTATTACTTCATAATGAAACTACTAAAGAAGAAGAAGTGGAAGAAGAAATAAAGATGAAAGAATCGGTAACGGACATTACCTCTTCTTTGAAGTGCTTCTTTGAGACCTTCTATTAGGGCACTACAATTGGTCTTTGAAGAATAACAGGACCTCTAGGATGTCTCTAGGGAAGTGGAGAGAAAAAATTGGCAGGGGTTGGCTGAGATTGAAGGCTCAAAGTGGTGTGAGGAAGAGAGGGAGGAGGTGCCCTTTTATAAGGGAGGAGAGGGGCACCTTTGGAATACCTAAATATATTATTTTATTATAAAGTCATGTTTGGTTTTAAATAGCTCAAAATTGAGTTATTTAGAATATAAGGTGGGGATGGGTCGAAATCCTCTCATCCAATAGAATTTAGACAAGTTTAGGTCATTATATTAACCTTATCTTTTAGTTTTAACTCTTAGTTAATTAGATTGACATTTACCATGTCACTTTGTATTTTTATATTATATAGTTAATAAACATACCATATACATCCAAGAGACCCCAAAGTTGTGTTTTATTAATATATATAACCTTATCTAAGTCATTTTGTCGAACCTTAGATTTTTAGGAATAAAATAACAATTAATAATATAATATTTGTTTTAAAAACTATTTTATGTCAATTTTGACACTATTCAATAGTTGATTTTTTTGAAACTCATAACAGAATGATTACTTTGACCAAAGTTAATTAAATCAATCCGAAAATGTCATATTAACCTATAAAATTAGTTTAATTCATAAAAAGTTTCAAATTATACTTATTTAGGTATTTATAATATCAATTATTCTAATTTTTCACTATTATGGTAATTATTGCATCATCATTGTGTCATAAATAAATTAAATTATTTAAAGTCTAAAAATTAAAAATAAAATATAATTATGTAGGAAACCGTTTTAGCTTTCTAATGAATAATTATAGTCGAATTTAGCTTATGTATGACTTTATATTAAAAATTATTTAGTTATTAAACTTTGATTTTAACTATTTTAACCCTTCTTCAAATAAATTAATAATAAATGTCCTAATCTAATCCAAGTGGGCCTAAATTGTCATATTTTATTCCTAAGGTTCTTTTTGGTCGAATTAAACTTGTCCAATAGAATTAGGACATGTGTTAGGGTAATAATAATATCATTTTTACCCTTAATTACCCTATTTACTTTTAACCGTGGTAAAAAAAAGTAAAAAGTTACTATTCACCAAAAATTATTTTCATCTCATTGAACCACATTTTAGTCCTTGATATTAACCGTGTCTCTCAGATTTTCGAAATTCCACTCACAGAAGCGGTAAAATTAAGTTTTATGAAAAATTCAGTTTTTTTAACTACCACTTAGTGGTTTCACTATTCATCAAAAATTGAAGGTTTTCAGAAAAATACCAAAATTTCACCCTAGGCTAATTTCAATATTACGATTCCAAAAATTAAGTTCATTTTGAAAAATAAAATTTATAGAATTTCAAAAAGTGGTTATTACTATTCATAACGGCTAGTTTTAATAATATTTTAATAGTATATCGTTGTTTAGTGAAACTCGGTATTGCGTACGACGCAAGCTATCGAGGAAGCTCACGATTTCGTGTAAAGCAAGCCAAGCAAGTTTTGTGTGTATAAAAATATTCCTTTGATGATTTATATAACATAAAAGTCTCGGGTGTTACATTTACTGTTAAGCCATTTTTGTGTTTTCTCACAAGAGACAGGTGCCAACTAAATTTAAGTCGTTCCTAGGGTAAACCCTCCATCCTAAATGTGATGGTGCCCGCATATTTTTCATTTGGGCACCCATTTAAGATTTTTCCACTTTTTTAGGAAAACCACTCACACACTCTATTTAAAAACATAACATTTTTTGACAGATTGTTCTGGGCACTCTGGGCCTCAGAATTGCATACCATCTTAGCATCTGGTCTCATGATTTCTCCAATAATTTTCAAAATATATAACTAGGAAAAATTGAGTCATTAAATTCTCCCCACCTTAAGGCTTTACATCCTCAAAAATCCAAACAATGTTTCCTCGAACAAAATGTGAGAGAACTGAACATGATTCTGAGCCTTCCACTCCCATGTTCTCCTCTTAAGATCCATGTGCTGCCTCCACACATGCAATAATGGAAAATAATGTCAACAAAGGATCCTTGATCTTCATTGCTAATTAAACCCAAAACACTCCAACGTCAATGTCCAGCTCTCCCCAGATTATTATGTGTTAAGGGTTTATGTACGAATCTCCTCAGCTGAGACATGTGGAAGATGTTGTGTACTTGGTCTCACTGCAGGGTAGATCCAAGAAGTATGCTAACTTGAAAACTCTACGAAGCACATGAAAGAGGTACTATTAACCTTGAAGATAGCTTACTACCCCGACAAAACCTCTATAACCCTTGTCAAGGTGAGACCCAAAGAAATATATGGTCTCTTTCCTCGAACTCTAAAGGTCTCCACCGGCTGCCAGCCAAAAACATTAGATGGTCCTATGCATTCTTCATCGATTCCAATATGACCATCACATTTTCTGAAAACACCTCTTGTAATCCATTCCACAACTGGGATGTAAAACAAGCATCAATGTCTAAAACAATTATCGATGAAACTCCACACAGTCGAAATATCCCCAATATGTAGAGGCGTCCCAAGATCTCTTCTAATCTCTGGTCCTTGGTAGTTGGGATGTTACATGAATCAGTGAGTCAGTAAATGATCACCCATATGGTATTGCTTCTCCTAGACATACATAGTAAACATGTCATGAAGTCCATCGATATTCCTTCACAATCCCTTCTTGGTACCTCATGAAATAGAATGAACAACCCACAAAACTAATTCAAACAAGATTTCATCTATTATCTAAATTGGTAATCCCATATTCAACTCGTTCTATCATCCCCAGTGTCTACCTTGACACCCACATGCATATCCCAATTTATCTCACCACACTAGGTATCCACTTCTACAACTACATGTCTCCTCAAAAGAATGATGTGCTCTCCACCTTTCAAATGTCCATCAAGGGTATTCCCTTTGGACAAATGAGCACATATTGACTCATAGTTGGTATCACCATGTTCTACCTCCCTGACTCATTTAAGAGTGGAAGGGTAACAACCAATGATTAGAGATAAGCCAGGAAATCTCCATCCACGGTTGATAACCACAATGAGTCCAACCACTCTGATGCCTCACTTAGTAACAGATAACTGGATTTTTATTGGGAGAATCTTCTTCTATATTCCTCATCACTGAGTTCACTACATCTCCAACCTATAAGGTGATGTTTCCTAGAAACAGATAACCTCTTGAATCCAGAAATACACTTCAGGAGCTTTCCATGTAGTCGATTCTCTCTAAGTGTGTCCAAGACCATCCTCAAGTGTCTTTCAATCTCCTCCTCAGATGTCAAGTGCACTAAGATGTCATCAAGGAAGATCACTTTGGGATGCCCAGGGTAAAACAATGGGACTTAATAAGCCCTTCCTCTGCAAGTCCCCGGTATGCACCCCTATTTATAGAGCTTTTTGGGATCCATCTGATAAATTTACATAAATATCAGGCCACATTGGGTTTTAGACTAACATAGAATTCTAACTCTCGATGGAGTGGTAAACCTAGAACATCTTCAAGGAAGATGTCTGTATACACTGTTCAAACCAAGAAACCTAAGGACTCATAACATCCACTACCCCAAGGGTCAGAGTATCAAAGTGAATAAAAATCAGCTACACCTTCCTCTCCCTAAGTTCGTCAAGAGCTACAACTATTTCCCCTTTGCCGATAAATGTAAATCTAGTTCTATCATTATGGATGAACCACATATTTTTTCTAAAACAATCAATCTGAGCATGAACTATAGATTTAGTTTATACCAAGAATGACATTGTAAGGCCTTGACACTGCTACTAAGAGATCCCAACCGAAACTATTGCCTCTAAGATTTTGGTTACACCATCGACACTAATGCTAGGTCATTTGGTCTCCTCCATTAGGAGTCTCTAAACATTAGGATCAAGTCAAATATTAAACCAGAACCTCTATGTGTAAAACAAGAAAAGTGGAAGGAAAGGAAATCACTAGTAAAATTATCTATCAACACTATAGATAAAGTAGAAATACATAGATAATACCATGAATCATCCTTGGATTACTATGGTATTAAGTCTCGATAGCCTGAAGCTATCTCCACCCCTTTCCTCCAGCTCCTGGAGTCTGTTATGGACCACCTGGAGGTGGTGGTAGTAACATGTCAAAAGGTCGGCTACCTTATACCACTTCCCAAGCTCTCCTACCAAATTCTCCACCCGTCAGATCTGTCATCTATTGTTGTTTCCTCTACCTTGGTGGTTCATCAACCGCCTATCTTACTGTAGCATGAATGGTGGAACAATCTCGTGTGATATTCCCCCTTTTTTAATAATAATGTAAAATTCTTTTCTTCTGGTAACTAGAACATCCCTGGAACTTATAACGAAACTTCTAGTTTTGTTGATTACATTGTGAACATTCTATCTATAAGCTATGTTAACCCTGAATTCTGGGCGATCTCTACCTCATATTCTCGTGATACATGTTTAGACCCTGCGCTTCATCATCTAGAACAAAAAAGAGCCATCCATGGCTCATTCTGGCAAGCAGCATCCACTTGAACCATTGGAGGTGGGTCTACTAACTAATCATTAGGAGAAACTATCACCTACTGACCATCCCAATGAAAAACTGATTTGTGAATAAATCCCATTAGGAAGGCCTTGTCGAGCATCGGTCCAAAATCCTGATCCCACTATATAAACCTCCCTGGTTGTCATCGTGAACACATCCTGATGGGAACAAGATATATCACAGTTAAAAGAGTATACTTGTTGAGATGAATCAAGAAGTAAATGGAAAACATAACCCATTCCTATATTATTCATGTACCTTTATTTCCTTGAAACTAGTTTTTTCATGTACCAATTCAGAAAACAACTGCCTAGAGTCTTGGTGTATGGAAACGTCGGCTGCTGCACCAACACTGGAGTCTATGTCCTGAAATCCGAACTCAAAACACTTAACATTGTTTTCCCCAACCAATATCATAGACTCTTGGTCCCAATGTGGAACCGAACCTCCTCTAATACCACTCTGTCATGACCCTGTTGGGTCGGAACAAAAACGGAAAGGATGGCAAGAGAGGGGGGGGGTGAATTGCCTTTTAAAAAATGATTAACAAATTAAAATCAAAGTGAAAGTGCAGCAGAAATAAAGAGGCAAGACACAAGAATTGATAACGGAGTTCGGCCTAAAACCCGGCCTACGTCTCCGCTCCCAACTCAACCGTTGAGAGATTCCTACCGCTTGTTTTTCAATGGTTTTAGCAAGAAACCCACTAGGCTTTGAGGTAGCACTAGGACCTATTACAGCTTGCTTTTGATGGTTGAGCAAGAACCCACTTGCTTTTAATGGTTTAGCAAGAACCCACTATCCTTCTTACAGGTGAAGGATAGCTCACCTATGTCTCAATATTTTTAAAGGAAAAGCTTGTGAACCTCTTCACACCTTAGTGGTGATGTGAAACCCAAAGGAAAGAGGGGATGAGAAAATTGGGAGTTTGTAGGCACAAACTCAAATTTAAGCTCAAAAAGAATAAAACAATAAAAAACCGTATTTGGAGAATTCTTGGGCTCCTTTGATTGATTGGAGATGTTGAAGGCTGCTTCCAAGCTTCTTTGAAGGGGCTCCTTGGATGTGGAAGTTGTTGGAGCTATTGGGGTTCCCTTGGAGGAAGTCGCCGGAGGTTGGCCAATTGATGCAAAATATGTCCGTGGGCTTCCGTATATTTCTGGTAGATGTCCGGGGCTTCCTTGGCCTTTATTTATAGGCATGGAACCCTTGGGGAGGCTTCGGAGCCGTTGGAGAGGCTTAAAGAGCCGTTGGGAGCCAAGTGGGCCAGCCTGGTCAAACTGCAACAGCTAGTTTGACTGGCTCCATCGGCTGGCCGGTACAGTCCCACCGGCTGGCCGGTGTGTGCAAAAAGGCATAGGATTCGGGCTCAGCCTCCACCGGCTGGCCGGTGCTGAGGCCACCGGTTGGCCGGTGTGGAGACAGTAGCTCCCACTGTTCTGCTGGGTGCCACCGGCTGGCCGGTGCTGAGGCCACCGGTTGGCCGGTGGTGAGGCAGTAGCTTCCTCTTCTGTGCAGGTGCCACCGGCTGGCCGCTGGTGTGCCACCGGTTGGCCGGTGGACTGAAAATCAGTCCATTTGTGCCTTCTTGCTTTCTTGGCCCAACTCCTTGGAAAACATTTGCCTATCAACACAAACACTTAAAACAAGATTAGAAACATAAGAGGGTGATTGTGATCATGAAAATTAAACCTCGAGGGGTTTGAGAGGTACAACAGACCCTTCACCTAGGGCCCATGCTGTGACAACCCCAAACCTGCCTCTGATAGGATAGGGGCTGGCTACTAGAATTGGGTAGGAATATCCCACATATGGGAGACATTTTCCTAAGAACCTACACACACTCACCCCACTCCAAGCCACATGGGATGGAGAGTAAAAAAAATAAGTAAGGAAAATGCATTCACACCCCTATAACCCAACAACAGAGTATGATAGAGATTAAAGTAGTAAAGTAAAACCTAGACAGAATACATGCTCACAAAAAGAAAGACAACTATAAATTCTAACCTGCAAACAGGGGAACTAAAGCTACGGAGGAAGCTGTCAGAAACACCTCAGCTCGTCTGATCTCATAAGGCCCTGTATAGTCTTGGTCATGATTCTACTTCACCTTGAACTCCACCAAATCATTGGTTGTCTGCAGAAGGCATGACACGTGTAGGAAAAAATTGCGCAGGTGTGATTAAAATAATACATAGCAGGGGACCCTGAAAACCACAAAATGAAAGAACAAAAACGAAACACCACAAAAAAGGTATAGTTATCTCAAAATAGGTATATATAAACAATACATATAACAAGAACATATAGGTATACTCACAATGGATAACCAGATGCAACATCTCATCCACTGCCAGTCGTATGGTTCTTCTCATAGCACACTCGATTCTGAGAGATCCCACATCTCGAGCTATCTGATAGTAACCAAAAAGAAAAATTCTACCAAAATTGTCTGATAGAACATATAGTATCGATACTTCACGAAGTTTCCATGAGACATCTGGTCTCACTGAGAAAAAGAGTCTCAATATCATAGTCAAGTCTTTGATCACAGGATTCTTCCCAAGGCAAGCTCATTCTGAGGGAACTCGCTCCTTGAGATATAAAGTCAGCATGGAACCTTGCAAAGAGTTCATGCTTCTTTAGGCCCCATCCAAAGAGAAAACACTGATAACTACCCGAATTACATTGATCAAGTCAATTTGTCAAGGAAGGAAATATCTCGATACATAGATAGGGGGCCCTACACCTAGGTATCACTCGAGGGCATCTTAGACCTACTGGAATTATCATCATAGATAGGGGATAGGTTACCAAGAAAATATTAGTCACACCCATTATGCAAACCCAATATAAGGTACCAAGAAGATAAGTGATGACCCATCGGGCCTCTAGGTGTTCTACATGATCCACATAGACCCTCTGGGGGTAGTGAAATCCAATGAATCATTTTTTTATGCTGGGTTACAAAGATCCGCTCATCACTTAGGTCTGCTGGGTCACTAAGATCCGCTCTGAGCCAACTCACTTAAGAACATGGGACACTCTAAATGAAAGGGATAGTATCCTAAATCACACCTTCAAAGATAATCCTATAGGTATCGTATCAATATCTAAAGTCACCCCCTATGACGGGATCAAGATTCTGTATCGATCCCTCATGTGAAATACACAGATAACGCCACTTGCCCCTACTGGTCCAACCAAAACCCCAATAAGATATCTCAAAAAGAATCCTCATATCAAGGGTCCCAACACTATATAAGGAACAATAATTTTTCTTATGGTTTCAAAGATATGGGAGTTTTAGTGAAATGGGTCTCTCGGGTCTGGGTCTAGCCTGACCCAGTCGGACCAACCCGACTTGGGTCTGACCTAGCCTGAACCGCCTATCCAGCCCGACCCACTGGAGCAGGTCGATCTTCTCTTCCTGGGATGTGGTTGGCATCATATCTCACCTGCGTCTATTCACACAAGTCGCCACCATAGTCTAGCTAGACCGCTACCTCCAGCTACATGACACAGCTCACATGCCATGTTCGTTGAACCGTCGTCATGTGCTTATTCCAGCCATCGTTGACTCTGATGCACCAGTAGGGTCTTTTGTGGGACATAGAACATGCTTCGCTGGTTCGTTCTTCATTCTGGAAGAAATTCCATAGTGCTCAGGTCACATTCTTCACCGCCAGGGGTTCAAAATAATGCCACAATCCCTTTTTGGTGTGAAGTCATTCATGTGTGATATCTCTTGCACCACCTCTATCTATTCACCATCGTCGTCGTCACACCTATGTGGTGACGAGTCTATCCTGGACCTGTGGCCTCAGGTCATTGTGCCCTAGGATCGGTTTCACAACGATCGATCGATAACCAAAATTCGAGTAGTGGGCCAAACGAAGAACACCCGCGACGAATAATGAACGGAGGGAGGAAAGAAAGAATAAAAAAATATGAATGGACCTCAATCAATATTCACATTGATCGAGTTTCATTTCCATTAGAATGATTAACCAAGAATCACAAAGAAAAAATCATGTTAAAACCCCACAAGAGTAATCCCATACCACAACAATGATTGATCTGCAGGGAAATTTGTTTGTTAATTAGTCTATATCCATCATGGAATGTCAAGAATGGGGAAAGGATAAGATTAAAATAATAACAACCCCTACCTCAAGTTGGATCACTTATAGATGTAGATTGATGTCGCATCGGCACATCAGTCCTTATTCTGCCGACGTTTGTCGATTTGTTACCACTTGATCAAATCTCGTCCTCTGATCCGTCGTCAACAATGAGAGAGCTTCCTCCTCCTTACTTTAGGGAAAATCTAGATAAATTCTCCAGAATTATGAATTCTAACACTGGACTATATCCCAGATTAATGGGGAAAATGTGTTAACATGTTTCATCATTACTGTTTTGCTTTGAAATAGCATCACGACACTCCTTCATTTATAAAAGGAGAATGAGTTGCTCCATCACTATTTTGTAGCATCGCCACGGTGATAAACATTAAAAAGAAATAAAATAAACTTCTTTAAGTTTATTTTATTCTCCTTTTAAAAGTATAAAAAACAAATTTTACCATTGATCTGTGATGGTCGATGTTAGGGTCCCCCCCTAAGGAAAGCATACCCTCACAAGCTCAATGGTACTCTAAGAGTTTCAATCTGAGTTACCATTTATGAGTTATAAAGATTTTAAAAATAAAATTATTTTATTTTATTATTTTATTTATGGTTATTCCATTTCCAGGTTTTCTAAATAGAGACTCATGTTGAATAAAGTTAATTCATGCCTAGGGTAAGTCCACAATCTTGAATGCAATAATTCCCTCAAATTTCTAATCTGGGAAACCATTTAAGAGTTATTCCACTTTTTCTAGGAAATTTCTCAAATTAACTATTTAAAAACATAACATTTTCAATGGATAATTACAGGCACTCCATACCTTGGAATCGCATTCCATATCTGCGTTTGGTCTCATAATTTTCCCAAAATATTTCTAAAAATAGAACCAGAAAAATATGAATCGTTACAGTTTAGACTATTTCAAAGGGCTTAAATTATAATTTTTATTATTTAATTATTTTTAATCTAATTAAAACAAAGACTACAATGAACACATGGTATTCATGGGTTTTAGGTATAAAATTTGACAAAGGACCAAATTCTATGACTTTTAACACACCATGTATGACTTTGTTCAGTACATACAACTCTCTTAGAATCCTATAAGACTTTCACTTTATATATGGATATTACAAAACCCATGTATGGATTTGGAGTTTTTCATTTTTTAGACCTGAATTAGAAAGAATTTATTTATCCACAAAATACTTCATCATTCATGAATGATGTTATACTTAACCAAATTTCATGACATGGGATTAAAAATTCAAATAGATCAACCAAAAATAAAAAACCATTCCTCTGGTCCATCCAAATTCAAAAAAAAAACGTTACCAATAATTCTACATGAAACTTATCCAATAAAATATGAAGGTAAATTTCATGGGATAGTTTACAAGAAAGAATTTGTTTTGTGAGAAGATCTATTTAGTGGAATCTAGACTCTTAACTGATACATGAGGAAGTGATCTAAAAGTTTGTATGTTTGGAACTTTATTTTAGGATAATACCAAAGGAATTGGAATCAATTAAGGAATAAAATGAAGCATGTGATTCTCTTGTAGAATATAATGTTTCTGAAGTGTGAAAAGATCCATTGATCCCTCTAAAACGTTTATAAAGTGGTTTACTATTCACTATATAAATGGGGGAGATTGATTTAGTTGAGATATACTACTGGATAGATTTTCTTTCTTTTAATTTTTTAACCTTGCTAGTGTTGGAACACTAGAAACTTAGTGTTAAATCCAAGTAGAACTTCCCCTAGTCTTAGTAATAAATTATGCATATTAATAGATTAATTATCATTTAGACAATCTTAATGGAATTTGTTTTTTTCTATTGATAATATTAGGTTTCGACTAATTTATTGTAATAAATATTCCATTTCTTCTTCTTCTTTTTCACACACATGACACCAAAGTATTTTCGATTATCCACATGATGGAGGGAAGTGGTTTGATTCAAGAGAGATTAAATAATTTTATCACAATGTCTAGAAAATAGTGGATAATTAAATGATAGTTTTTCTCCACCATTCATGCCAAAACTACAAGGATATGAAGTTCAATTGAGGTATCGACTAATTAGTGATAGAATGAGAGAGTTTTATCTTAATTAATCATGGTTTATAGGGTAGATGATTAAAAATATCAAATGTTAAAACACTATTCTTTTAAAAAATATTAATACAAAAATTTAATTTCCTTATTCACACACACTAAACCAACATATTATAAGAAAAAGAAATAATAAAAATCCTTCCTCTTTAGAGAGAACTAGAGTCTAACTATTCATTACATTCAATTAACTTCATAATTTTTTTGACATGACCCTTGTGATAGGGTTTGTATCAACCTAGCACTTTTTTATGGAAGGATATCTGATGATTATTTTTTTCTTTTATTTTCATTTGTAATATATTTGATACAAGAGAATATCTAGTTCTAATCATTTATTTGATTTTTATTTGGTGGTTGAAAGGACATTACTTGCTAGAGTTAAATATATAAAAATCACGGAGAATGTAGAGAGTGATTTTTTCAAAATCCCATTGAAAGACTCTCCATAACCCTCTTCTTAATCTACCAAAGTTACTTTGGTAAGTCAAAACATGGAGGTAAATCTATATCAAATTTTAACACCTTAACCAAAATCAATTTTTATAATCCAAAGTTCCCTAAAACCTTATGTACATGTCCCTATGCACAAAAGGTTGTCTACTAGAAATGAGGGTATAAAGTAATGAGGATATACAATACCCATAGTAATCATAACCAACACTGAATAATAATCACATTAATATAAGTCAAATAGATAAAAAACCAAATATATCACCAATAAATGCTATAAAAGATTTCATGCCAACTGAGAAAAGTTTAATAAAATGGACCCCAATGGTAGGCTAACAAGTATAATGGTACAAATGGAAACAATAAAAATTAAAGTGTTGTGACAACCATCTAGAGTCTTTCTTGGTACTAATCTCATATCCCAACACCAATAACCTCAACAAACTTCCACATGGATCTTTCCCTTCTGTATATCAATAATCATAAAGTCTACACACACCAAGATTCTCATGTAAGGTGTGATTATAATCCTATAAGAACACCACCAATATGTTTTTAACATTAGTACACATGTTTATTAATGTGTATGAAATGATGGAAATGTAAATCAGAAAAATATCATACAACCAATCATGTGTCATGTGACCCTAAACTAACCAAGTAGCAATGAACCCTGATGATATGTATTTAAACACCATGCTAGATGTATATCATATGTAGTCAAATGTCTGAATTAGATCATTATAAGTAACATTTCCCAACTTTAAGGAAAATGAACATTTGACCTTTAAAGAGAAAATCCATGTCCACCTTTATGGTCTTGTATTACCATCAAACCATGGTTAATTTCTCATCTTTAATGACATACATGCTTAGAATTTGAAAAAAACAGAATATCTCACATATACATGGACATTCCCCATAGACTGATCATACCGACATATATAGACACTCTTCCAATTGTGATATGGAGTTACCATAGGTTATACCAAGCTATGAAGCTACCCATCCTACATAGATCCATTACTAATGATAAATTTTATCCATACTCCCCCTCTAAGGAGTTGAATAAGTCTATTAGGGGTCACCTACATGCCAGAACACGAAAGCAAAAATTTCACTAGCTATGCACAAAATCACATTTTAGGAATAGAATATAAAAGAAAAATATATCACAACAATTAATTTCACAAGATATGAAATATTATATAAGTAATAAATGACATTATAATGAACCGAAAAATCATAACCTATAAAAGGAATCATAGGACACCCTATGAACATCAATATTATCTATCATTCAAGGGTATTTACACTAGGAACATAAATTCAAGCTAAACATGACAACCAATTATATAAAAAGGACTATGATGTTAATGAATTCCCATATTTATCACATTGAATAAAAATTCCATGATTCACTAAGGAATGACACGTAAATCATGAAAATGAACCTATATTCACTACAACAAGACCCAATCCATCATAATTGATTCTATTAATATATAATTATAGTAAGAAGAAATGAAAATATATTAAACCCCTAAAAAATTACCAAAAAAGAATTTAAATCAATGGGATATCTATGATTGAACAAAGAGATGACATCGAGCCTCATGATCTAATACTAATATATCAATAAAGAATGAATTCTACATTAGTTAAGGGTATAGATGCAGAGATATAACAAACATAGCTTATATATTTTATCAAATCCAAATAATGAGGAATAAATCAACTTAGAAAGAATGGATATGACCAAAAATGATGCCCATATCAATCTGGACATAAAGCATTCAATGGGATAGAAAGTGGACACCTATAGATCCAAGGGATAGATTTAGGGATATTGTTTTAACAATAGGGTTAGATTTGGGGGAGGATTATATTAATAATTTATTTAGAGTAAAAAATGAAAACACCAAATGAGGTCCAAATTTGGATTTAATAAGAGAGATAGTGGTCCTCACCAACTGGCCAGTGCTTGGTCACTAGATGGTTGGTGTGATTTGAATGATGCAATAAATTCTACCTTGACCATCAATTATCTAGTGGTTTCCCACTAGATAGTTTATTGGATCTACTTTTCTACAGGTCACACTTCCATCACTGCTGGTTGGTTGGTTCACCCCAACTACTAGACAGTGGACTTATTTCATCCACCAAACATATAACTTAAGTCTCAAACCTCTATAATTCAACTCCAAAGATATTTTACCCTTAAAAAACATCCATGGAAGTAAAAATAGATGATGATGCATTAAATTTTTTAAAAAAAATCAACTTAAAAATTCATGGATATTACAATCCTCCCCCTCTAATGTCTTATCATCCCTAAGAATTTCCTATAGTATTCTTGATCATGAAACTCTGAACAATGTGCCTGAATAGTAGCCTTACACTCTCAATTCTCCACTTGAATCCATACATACTACCAAATGACTCTGAATGGTAGAACATTCTTCCTTGGAAATAATTTCTCACTCTAGTCTATGATCTATATAGGGTACTATATGAAAAACATTGTTGCCTCTATCTCGACATCCCCACAATCGATCACATGCATAGGATCAGAAAATTACCTCCCCGAGATATATGGAACACATCATGCATACCTTGGTATCATGGAGGAATATCCAAATGGAAATCCACTTTCCAAATATTCTTGGTAATCTCAAATGGTCTAATGAATCTCGACATCATCTTCCCTTTCATTCACAACCATCGATTACCTAGATGAGAAGTCATTTGCAAGAAAAACTACTCACTTATAGAAAACTACAAGGGTCATCTCCTCCTACTAGCATATAATCACTACCTACTCCGAGTTGTGATTAAGTGCTTTTAGATCAACTACACTCTATCATAGGTCACTTAAACCATGATCATCCCCACAATTTATGTCTGAATAACCTCGTACCAATATAGAATTATGCAAAAAAACTAAAAATTAATAGACTTATAAGGTTCTATCTAAATCAATGCTAATAGTGAACCAAATTATTATAAATTAAATTCACTTTTAAATGAATAAATTACATATTAAGTAATTTAGTTATATAAAAAACATTCACTTCTTTGGTTTTTTACAAGAATTATAAAATATATCCTATTATATTTAAAATAATTTTAATCATTTTAAACATTGATAACATATCCATTTTATAGTGAACATTAAGATTGGTATATTAAAATAGTTATGATAAACTCCAATTGACTCAGATGGAGGAATTAATGGACTCAACCAATAGGATATTACCTTATGAATTCCATTTTTCATATCTTTTAAGGGTGATGGAATCACTGGGATTCACACATGATAAATACCTAACTGATAACTAGAGATTGAGTTAAACTATTTATAGGATAAGTTTAATATTTTCAAGATCACGACCTAAGTAATGTTCGCTAAACAACCCTAAGAAAGCACCACCATCACACACCTTACTGTTAGGGTGTATGATGGTGTAATAAGTTTTTATGTATCTAGAACCTAGTAATATGAATTTATATAATTTTTTTAATTAAATAATGATTATATTTATGCATTTTTATTATTACTTTATAAATTAATATATAATTAGTTTGATAAAAGGTATTTTTTGATACGAAGAAATAAAAATTGTATTTTTGGGAAATATTATTTTGATAATTAGATAATTTTTTAAATGGATTTTATTTTAATAAAATATTATTATTAAATAGTTTTTATTAAAATATAAATGATAGTGTCATTTAGAGTATAATATAATTTTTATAAAGTCCAGAAAGTTGTTAGTATTGTAAAAACTAGTATTTTTATTAAATAAGGATTTTTATTTAAAAGTGAACATTTCCAAAATTATAAAGATTATTTGATAGAATAATTTTTTTTAAATCATAATTTTAAAATTTTCCAATGGTAAATTTTTCATAATTTTCTAAGATAGTAAAAGTTTTGGTTAAAAATAAATACAGTATAAATATATGGTCTATATTATGAAAAAATAATTTTCCAAAAGTGATGTAATAAATGATATAAAATTCATCCAAGAACAAATATAGGTTTATCCTTTAAGAAAATGTGTTTTTAGTTGTTTAATTTATTTTTTAATCCTTTAATTAATCCATAAAAACCTATATTATATGTTAAGGTTTTAAAATCAATTATTTATGACCATGACTCACTTCCACATAAGCAATTGTATTATTTTGATATGTTAAGTTCTTATACATATTAATTTTGGAAACAAATACCCTTTGATAGAAACCATGGGGAAAACCATGGTATGGTTTTTGGTTTTGATTATTTTATTATATATAATTCAAAACCTATGTTTACAAATTAATAAAGAATTTACCTCTTTTTTTATATAAAAACCCAACTAACCTCCCAATACTCTTCCATAAAAAACCCACTTAGAATAAATTTACCATCCTTATACTTCTATAAATATTCCCATGGTATTCCCAAGCTCTTAAGAAGATCATCCCAAGCTTTTAGAAGTGTGATCTCACGGTAAGGGGTTTTCTCATCCTTTTCTTTATTTAATCAAATTATTTGTATTATGACATTTTATTTCCAATTTTTTATGTTGAAATGTGTTTTTACACATCCTTATTAATTTAAATATTATTTCCAAGGAACAAGACATCACATTACACTCTTATTAAACCATTCCATGAATCTTTATCTACACCCATTATGCTACCAAGATTATCCTATGAATTTCCATTCAAAGCATTTTTTTAGTGAATACCTATCCCCATTTCCACTCAATGGTATTTGAATAGATACACATATACTACATTGATTAGGTAATTACACTTATATAACTCACAATCTGTAGTCATGGGATTAAAATTGATGAAATGTATTATTCTGTTTTATGATATATGTGGAAAAATTATGTATATACTTGATATAAATGTGATGTATGGGCCTAAAATCATATATACTTCAAATTAATTGTGTATTATTTTTATCTCATCAGATACCATGTATGGTGCATGGTAGGTTATCCTAAGAACACTATATTATGATTCATCGATTATTATCCCTGATTTATGCTTATGATTCCATGTTTTATATTGTTTCCAAAATCCTATATTTCCTTGATATTATGATATTATATCATGATTCAATATTAATTTGTATGACCATCACACCTTTCGTGTTACCTTGATATACATATTAATTAACATGTTTAGATTCATCGTGTTATGCTTCGATAATTCCCTTATTAGGATTAATATATCATGCTTTTTTATATATGTCCCAAGGTTATCCTTTGTAGTATTAGATTATCAATAAAATATAAGGTCTTGTTTTGATTTATTTAAATAATATTGTTGTACCCCTATTTAAAGTTATTATGTTTTGTATCAAATTACCCAAATACACAAGGACATTAAATATTTTGAGTTTTAATTACATGTTTCTTTATGCAATAAATCATTATTAAGGTGTATTATAGATATGGGTTGTCATAGCCTGCATTAGAGTAAGGTCAAGTTATTTTTTAGGATTAATATTAGAAAAACTTTGAGAAATACATAGGGATAAGAATAATCATATAAAAATATCCCTAAATTTTGGTAGACTATAGAGGAATAGGTTTCCTAGAAACAAAATCCTTTCCTGGATACTACAAGTGGATGTGGCTCTAAAATGTTATACTAAGGTGTAGTAACCAAAAAATGGTGCATGGGGAATTAAATTTATCATCCCCTAGTGTATAATATTGAGTCATTACTCTACACCTAGTTTGACACTCTCAGGGGATATGCTTTGGTTACTTCGGAATCTTGTTATGAACCATCATGAAGGGTAAAAAAATACCCATAAAAGTTTATGTTAGAAAATATACCATGGATAACATAGATTGAAACTAATAAATTCAAAGTCTAAGTAATATAATTCATTTATTATTTATCCCTTCAATGTCCATAATTACCCTTTTATATGTTTAATAGTTTTAAAATTCTTATCCCTAAGTATATTCTTGATGATGTAAATTATTAGAACCAAAATAAAATAGTGAAAAGGAAGGATTATAATCCATTCATGACCATAAAATTTATTTTATTACTATATTTATAGACATTATTTCATATCACACAATTTTAATAGAACAATTTAAACACCACCACAAAATATAGAAGTGGTGCTGCCGATGTAAATGGAAAATGGGATAGTTATTGTATCCCAATTATATAACTTTTACCATGTCTATATTTACTAAATAAACTTACATTTGTATCTTGTGATACTCTCAATAGTGTAATTCAATGAAATTGTAGATATGGATTGGATTTCCTTATTTATATCTGATATTAATTTTTGGGAGAAGTACATTACCTTCCCAATTATGAATCACCCTCAGATTCTATATAAGTTCAAGGGGGTGTATTGATTTCCTTTAGAATATTCATCCCAATAATTGATATTAAAACCTTATGAGAAATCATATCTACTTTAAATGATTGACACTAAGTAAAGGATCAACCTTGATGAAATTCCCATTGTGATAGAATATACTGATGTGTTTCTCAAATAATTGTATTGTCTTCCCAATAACTGAGAGGTTAAGTTCTGTATGAAACTTATACATGGAACATGTAATGTTCTTGGGGCATGTTATCACTAAAAAATGGATATCTGGGGATCCTTTAGAAATATATTCTATTGAATGGTGACATAGACCAACATTTTTATGGATATTAATAGTTTCCATAGACTAGTTGGATATTATTATTAATTTTTTAAAAACTTATCATGATTATCCAGCCCAATAACCTATCCAACTCAGAAGGGAGTGATGTTTGTCTAGAATGATGAATTAAATGAGAGATTTAAAGAATTAAGAAAGAGCCTAATCACTTAAATTGTGATCACATTACCAACCATTGGGTAATAATTTCTTATATACAATGATGTTTCTAAAAAGAAATTGGGTTGTGTACTCATGCAAGATAACAAGGTGATATCCTTATAATTAAATATCAATGAAGATAACTACACAACACATTATTTGGAATTATATTTAGTGATCTTTCCATTGAATATTTGGTGAAATTATTTCTATGGGGAGGAGTGTGACATATGTTTTTCCATTGAAAAACTCTCTAGAAAAGGTTACCTTGATGAAAATATTATTTTTTATAATACCACTGGATCTCTTCCTAGTGGTAGTTATTTGATTGTTATAGGCAATGCCTTGGGCTTACATCACTTCACACCACCTTGATGTGTGTATTATTTTAAATAAATAGTTAAATTTGAGTGAAATATATACTGATTAAGAAACCCTCAAGTATATATTCACAAAAAGGAGTTGAAAATGATCCAAAAAAAAAAGTGGTTCGAACTAATCAAGGATTATGATTGTTCAATTCATTACAATCAGGGGAAGGAAAACAAAGTGCTAGATTCTCTATGTGGAAAGGAGTCCATAACCCAATCCATGATAAAGATTGAAAGTGATCCAATATTTTTGGATATGAAAAACATTTACATGGGAAAAATTAAAGGATCTCCATCATACCATTCTCAAATAACTGCTCATACATCCATTCTTGAGATTATCAAGGAGGTATAAAAAATGATGAGAAGCTACAGAAAATGGTAGTGAATATTACAGTGTTAAACTTTGCTAAATATGGAGTTATAAGGTTCGAAACCTTGATATGTGTCACATAAAAACTAGAACTAAAGTGTTAAATTTTAGATGATGTGAATAAAAAATCCTTCTTTATTCATCCAAGAACCACTAAGATATATAGAAATAAAAGAAAGACTTATAGTGGGATAACAAGAAGTGGTAGACTATAGAATTTTTATCACGATACTTGGTATTCCAACAAGTAGATTATTAATTATATAAGTATAAGGGTATAATGAAACCATTTCCTATACATGTATCAAAATCGGAGAACATAACCATGGATTTCAGCATAAGAATCCCCAAAACTAAAGGAAATAATGCCATATGGGCGGTAGTTGATAACCTTAAAAAGTTAGAAAATTTATCAAGGAATATTTATATCATGACCCAATCACTAATATATACATATGGTAAGTTTTCAGACTACATGGAGTACCACTCTCCATTGTATTTGATAGAGATCTGATGTTAACTCATTGTTCTGGAAAGTACATCAACAAACACTAGCTATATAGATGAGTTTTCGTATTACTTATCACCCTAAAATGGATTGTCAAAATGAGAGAACCTTTCAAACTCTAAAGGATATGTTGAGATCATGTATAATGGATTTCCAAGGTTGTTGGGACCAACACCTTCCCCCAATGGAGTTATCATATAATAAAAGTATTAATTTTAGCATTCAAATGTAACCTTATGAGGATATATATGGGAAGAGGTGTTGGAATCCAATATTTTGGGATAAAGGTGGGTAGTGGAAGCTTATGGGACCCGATCTTATATTAGATATGATAAAAGGAGTTAAAACCATTAAACATCCTATTAAAACCATAAAAAGTTTATAGAAAACCTATGAAGAAATACATTAATGATACCAAGAGTTTGAGGTCATAGTTAAAGTGTTCCTTTATTTATCACCATGGATAAAGTTTATGAGGTTTGGAAAGAGGTAAAATCTTAGTAATAGATACATTTTACCCTTTAAGATTTTTGATCACATTATAGTGGTGACATATTTACTAAAAATACCACCTAACTTATACCAAGTACAAGATGTTTTACATGTATACCTATTGATGAATTACATACTAGAACCCTCATATGTACTAAATAAATAAGTGGTACCAGTGGATAATGGTATATTATAAAAGGGTTATTTTATGAAGATCATATATCATAGAGACAAAGTTTTTTAAACCAAAAAAACTAAACTGGTCAAAGTGTTCTGGTATAAAATTTATCAAGGAATATTTATCTCATGACCCAATAACTAATATATACAAAAGGTAAGTTTTCAGACTACATGGAGTACCACTCTCTATTGTATTTGATAGAGATTTAATGTTACCTCATTGTTTTGGAAAACACATCAACAAACACTGGCTATATAGTTGAGTTTCAGTACTACTTATCACCCTTAAATGGATGGTCAAAATGAGAGATACTTTAAAACTCTAAAGGATATGCTGAGATCATGTTCGAGGGATTTCCAATTTTGTTGGGACCAACACCTTCCCCTAGTGGAGTTACCATATAATAAAAGTTTCAATTTTAGCATTCAAATGGAACCTTATGAGGTTCTATATGGGAAGAGGTTTTGGAATCCAATATATTGGGATGAATGTGGGTAGTGGAAGATTATGGGACCCGATCTTATATAAGATTTGATAAACGAGTTAAAACATTAAACATCCTATGAAAACCATAAAAAGTTTTTAGAAATCCTTTGAATAAATCCATTAATGATACCAAGATTTTGATTTCAGAGTTAAAGTGTTCCTTTATTTATCACCATGGACAAAGTTCATGAGGTTGGGAAAGAAGGAAAAGCTTAGTAATAGATACATTTGACCCTTTAAGATTCTTGATCACATCAGAGTGGTGACATATTGACCAAAAATACCACCTAACCTATCTCAAGTACAAGATTTTTTCCATGTGTCCCTATTGATGAATTACCTACTATACCCCTCATATGTACTGAATAAAGAAGTGGTACCATTGTAGAATGGTATATTATAAAAGGATCATTTGATGAAGATCATATATCATAGATAAAAATTTTTTGAACCATGAAAACTAACCTAGTCAAAGTGTTCTGGTGGAACCATAATTTAGGGAAATAAGTTGGGAATTATAAGAAGTGATGAAATATAAGTACCCATATCTATTTTAGAGAATGAAATGAAATTTAGAGGATGAAGTTTTTAATGGGGGAATAATTTAATGATCCAAACTCTTATAAATGAAATTCCATTTTGAATGAAAAAATTCTTTATGAAGTAATATAGTTACAAAAAACATATTCACTACATTGGTTATTTTGGACCAATAATAAAACATAGCATATCAGATTAAAAATAATGATAAATATATTAACTGTTGATAATATAGTTGTTTTAAAATGACTATTAAGATTAGTATATAATAAGGGTTATGATGACATATAATTGAATTAAATGGAAGAAGCGATGGCCTCGACCAGTAGGATAATACCCTATGAATACCATTTATTGGAGCTTTTGAGGGATATGGAATCCCTAGTATTGGACATAGACTAAAAACAATATGATACTCAATAACTGAAGCACAATCAAAACCATTTATTTCATAATTTTAAGGGTAATGATATCACAACCCAAAAAATGTTTTCCAAACCCCCCCCCCAAAAAGAATCATCACACACCTTACCCTTAGGGAATACGTTGGTATAATTATGGGTTATGTATCTAAATCCTAGTAATATGAATTTTGGTATTTTATTATTAATAAAATAATGATTATATTTATCACATGTTATTATTACATTATAAATGATTATATAATGAGTTTTATAAAAATTTTATTCTGATATAAAGAATAAAAAAATTTATTTTTTGGAAATATATATTTTTAATTCAAACACTATTTTGATAATTCAATAATTTTTAAAATAAATTTTATTTTCATAAAATATTCTTATTAAATATTTTTTGTTAAAATATAAATGATAATGTAGTTTAATGAAGTCCAATCTTATTTTTATAAGGGTCAAAATGTTGTTAATTTCATAAAAAATGAATTGTTTTAGTAAATAAAAATTTCTATTTAAAATTGAAAACTCTCATATATAGAAAAATATTTTGGATAAAATAAATAAATTTTATTTTGAAATCAGAAATTTGAAATTCAAAAATCGATATTTCTTCATAAATTTTATAGACAGTAGGTTTTTTGGGTAAAAATTAAATACGGTATAAATATGAAGTCTGTAATATGGCATCATAATATCCCAAAAGTGGTGTAATAAATAATAAAAAATGAATTCATTATCAAATATAGATTTCTATTTTAAAATAATTTTTTTGAATTTATTTATTTAATTTTATAATCCTTTAATAAATCCTCCAAAACCTATATTATATTTTTAATTATTTAAAATAAATTATATATGAACATGACTCACTTTATCAACAATTTTATTAGTTTAATATGTTCATTTCATGTCATTAAAAAATATTTAAAACGACTCCTATTTGGTATAAAACATGAAAAAAGAATGGTATGGTTTTTGTTTTTATTATTCTATCATATAGATCCCAAAACCTAAGTTTAGAAATTAATAATAAAATCCACTCTATTTTACTATAAAAACCCACCCAAACTCCCACTAATCATCACTAAAAACCCATTGAGAATTAATTTTTTCTCTTTATCTCTCTATGAATCTATCCCAAGGTATTCCTAGGATCTTAATAAGTTCATCCAAAGCATTTATAATCACACCCTCAAAGTAAGGGATTCTCTCTTCCTCTTATTTATTCAAGCACTTTCTTTGTATTATTCCATTTGATTTCCAATTATTCAGGTTGGAATGTGTTTTTAAACATCACTATTGTTATTCTAATCACATACATGTAATAAGATACCACCTTTCACCCTCATTGAACCCTTCCATGAATCATTTGGTACACCCGCTATGTTGTTGAGATTATCAAATGATTTCCCATGTCAATGATTTTAGTAGTGAATACCAGTCCCCATTTCTAATAAAGGGTATTCACTTAGATATACATATACCACTTTTAGTGGTTAATTACATGTATATAACCCACACTCCTAAATTTTGGTATTAAAATTTATGAAATAAATTATTATGTTTTGTGATCTATATGGATCACTTTTACATGTATATGATATCAATGTAATGTGTGGTCCCAAAATTATATAGACCTACAATGAATTGGGTAATGTTTTTATATAATTATATAACACATATAGTGATTGACAGGTTATCCTATGCACACTATTTTTTTATGTATATATGGTTAGCCTTGAGTTATTCTTATGATTTCATGTTTTATGTTGTTTCCACATCCCTCTGTTGCTTTGATGTTATAATATTATATCATGAATCAATGTTAATGTTTGTGATTCTAACCCCTTTTATGTTACCTTGATATCCCTATTGAATAGAATGTATAAATGTTATCAATTTATGATTTTATTATTCTGTTTCTGGTCTTTATAGCCCACCCATTTTTATGTTCACCCTTAGGTTATCTCGTGAAACAATAGAAGATCACTGGAATATAAGGGAATGTTTTGAAGATTTTAAATAATGTTATTATATCACTATTTAATGTTATTATATTAAGCATCAATTTACCCTGACATTTGACCATTCAATATGTTGGGATTGTAATATGTGTTTATTTATGTAATAAATCATGAAATAAGGTGTATTAAAGATATGGGTTGTCATTAATCCTAGAAGATGATATTATATGAAAACAAAACCTATTCTAGTTTATTATACCAAGTTCCACTTAAACCTAGAATGCATGACCATAATAAATATTATAATATCTGAATCATCCTGTTAAACATCCATTAGTCTGTTGATGATATGATGTACTCAGTTTTCATTGGGTATCCAAAGCCTACTATATACCCTACTAAAAATTTAATGTGAATCGCATGTATCTGTCTGATATGATTCTAAACAGAGCTCTAGGTAGGTGTAAAATATACAATATATATATAACTTCAACAACTCATATACTAGAATAGTCTCTCAAATCTTTAAGAAATTATCCACCTTCATTAGTTTATCGACTATCACCCAACCAACAACATGATTCCTTAGGGTACTTAGTAACCTCATCACAAAGTCTACCATCACATAATTCCACTTCCATATAGTCACTATAAGTGGCTGGAGAAACCCACCAAGATATTTATTCTTGATCATTACCCTCTAGTGGGTATGTCATAATGTAACAAAACTGGTTATTTCCCTCTTCATACCTATCCACCAAAACTGACATCAGATATCATGATACATTTTCTTCAACCCCAGATACACTGGCTATTTCAAAACTTAATAGTCTCTCATAAGCTCCTCAATCAAGGAAGATAACACTAAAATCATTTCATAAATGTAAATCAGATATTCATAATACACGTACTACCTTGGTATAGAATCATCCCCCACTAAGAACTCCCACATCACTATAGATCCAAATTTGGGCTAGCCTTTTTCATCATTCACTAAACAATACATGATAACTTAGGCTGCACATGTCATAACTCCCAAATTCTTTGATTCATCTACTATACACTAAATCGTCAAACTCATCAGATGTTTTTTCTTCTGTTAAATCCACTCACCAATATCCCACACTTCTGATGCTTTCTTATTGAGATTATATATAATGAAATTACCTTTCCCTGATGCATTGGTCATCTCAAAGTTGATTGTTAGTAAATAATACACTTAAAACCTAGGAATTTTATTGATATCACAGATAGAGAAGATGTATCACAATATATTATAATCCATATAGATTATAAAACTCTAATTGAGGAGAAACTTTCCCCATAACTTTAGTGTGTGAACCAAAACTACCAATTATAAGTCATATGTTAGGTAATTATTCTCAGGGATTCATAGATGAGGGGAACCATATGTGACTACTTGATATATATATATATATATATATCAAAACAGTTCACAACCCAACACCCAAGCCATATTAATACACTATGTATCAAATCCTAAACTTTGAAAGAATCAAAACTGGGTCTGTCTTCATTTTCTTTTTCATCTCATGGAAAACCTATTTGCACTAATCAGACCAATCAAAATTCACTCCATTTGATCAGATCTATCATTTATGTAACCTAATGAGAGAATTATTGGATGAAGCGTTGATACTAACCCATAAGCCTAAGAAAGATCATGATATTCAACACTTTCCTTGTATTTTCCCAAGGAATCATGAAGTCTACCTTCTCTAAGTCCAATGAAATCCTTAACTAAGAAGTCACATGCCCTGAGAAATGTACTTCCAGAATCCAAAAGTGGAACTTATATATTTTTTCATAAATCTTATTTTATCGAATCGTAATCAATATTGTCTAAAGGTTATTAACATCCATATTTGACATCTTGAAACATCCTCCTATATAACCTATAGTGGATGGTATCCCGATTGAAGATCAATCTTATAAAACCACCTAGATCCTCATTAGTGATAAAAAATATCATCAATCTTGGGTCAAGGGTACCTATTTATTACCAGTACCTGATTATGCTACCTATAGTCCACAAAAATCCATATACTATTGTTTTACTTGTCATAAAATAACACTGGATAACTATTAGGTCCAATAGGCTAGATACCATGAGAGGGGGGTGAATCAGGGTATGATAGATTAAAACAACTGCCCCTTTTGATCTTGTTTTGCTGTTAGACAAAACCATATTCTCTCTCCTTCCCGATGCAGAGTATAAACAAACCTTAAAGAATTCACATGACACAATTATTTTTACTTGGTTCACCCTCACTGGGCTATGTCCAAGGAGCATACACTGGCAGTGTACTGATGTACCAATTCCACTATAAGTGTACTATTGTTTACAAGTTCGAAGTGGACTCACTGTCCCTCCTAGTTTACATCCATTCACAATATGAAAGCTCACTACTCTCTCAACTGAAGTGTGCTCACTACTTCTTCAGAAGATCCACTCACAGTTTATAGACCTATAGGTCTATTCATTATCTCTAATAAAATATTTATCTTTAACTATTGATAGATTCTCTGTTGACGTTCAACTTTCACCCGCAGATGAATCTCTCATTGCACCGGGTGTATCGAGCAACCCAAATTTTCACGCGCAACCTTCACTAGGCCTTGCGCGTAATTCCATGCTTTTTTGTGAAATTCACTTTTCAAACAACACCCCTTTTACGCGCAACACTCCATTTATGTGTAAAAAAATATTTTACGCGCACGAGCTTTTATGCACAGCCTCTACACTGCCTTGCGCGGAATTCTCTGCTTTTGCGTGAAATTCACTTTTCGCGCAACGGTCTTAGTTTCGCGCAACTAACTTGTGCACTCCAATTTCATGCACCAGATCTCGGATAATATATAAGTCTTGAGCTATACTGAATGGAGGGGGGAAAATTCATATTTATAGGAAAAATTGACCCCGCGTGGAAAACCCTCCTTGAGCGCGTAATCCACTTTGAGCGCGAAAAACAAATCTTTCGCGCAACACCATTTTTCACGCATTGGTCCTATATTTTGCGCACCTCATTCCTTTTCCTAATTTCAAGCTTTAGACCTCAAAACACCTCTTGTGTGAAAAAATTCATCCCACTATTTCGCGCATCACTTTCCTTTTTCATGCACCAGGAAAATATTTCGCACCACACTTTATTTTTCTACGCACCGCGCTGATATTTCACACAACACGCTGATTTTTCATGCCCTACATTATTTTTTTACAAACCACTCCAATTTTGCGCACACCTCCTTTTTCCAAAAATACATCTCTCCATTTTCTTATTTTTAGGCCCAAAGATTTGGCAAACACTGGAAAATGGTTCCACCTTGTATCTGCTCTTTTTGTACCACCTCCTGATCATCCATTCCTTTGTTGAGATTCTTTAATCAATAATGGATTGTTTTAAGCATCCCTTGAACCCTACAAATCACTGTGTAAACCCCCTTTGTCAATACACTAGTACATCATGGTCTGATTTGTCAAAAAACACAACATGGAGGCCCACTTTGTCAACAAACACAATCACCACAAAAATGATTCAATGTTGCCTTGGGGGATTTTTTCCAACAATCACCCCATGGATTTGTGCTCAGGATGATAAATCCTCTCACTTTTAAATCCTCTAACTTCACCTTCGAATATCTCAACATATTTGGTTTCATATGATAGGGATAATGGATATTGGTTATAATCTAGGAAAAATATAAATATAAAAATCAATTATACTATCTCGATGAAGACCTGAGAAGTAATTTGGGAAGTCATCCTGATAACCATCTACCACTGGAGGGAAAATAGAGGGAGATACTGCTAATTACACTGATATTATTGATTTTTACCTACAGTATGATAAACCCAATTTAACTCAATCCTAGTCCTATCCTACCTATGCTGATATCCCAATCACTGGTCAACATGAAACTATCTCTTCTAGGTATGGTGAATGATGCCTTTCTACGATAGTAGTCAATAACATTTAGAAGAATGGTCAACTAATCCATTCAATATATCACATTGAAACTAGTAATATTTAATATCATGAGTTCACAATGGTTTCCATAGATAGAAACTACCATGGGACACTTAGTACATCACTAGAGATGTTATAATTTCTTTCCCAAGGGAATGCAAAGAGATAAAAACACAGAAGATAACTTAACTAGAAAATTTATTCTTGTTTGAACTAAGGAATATGTGAAATAATGTTAATCTAAAACATCGAAAAAGTAATAGATAATGTGGATAAAATCATAACTATACCTTTAACTATAGAAGTTACCTCTCCAATAGTGGTTAGAACCTCGTATGTTATATAAATCCAACCAGTCTTTGGATCATGACCCTGCTGCTGTGGTGCATGAATTGCATGAGTCACCAATATCTATGGTGTCTAGGTCTACAACTAAGGACTCTTTCTTACACTATGACCTATGCTCCCAGAATCTAGATGTGGTATATTAGAAAAAAATTGAACTTATACCATATTTTCATATCAATGAGAATTCCTAGGAGAATTTATACATGATATAATGAAATTCCCCTTTTGTTCATAGTTTTAGACCCCAGTCAAACCTCCTCCCATAATGGGAGTAAAATAAACCCAACTTTCTTCAACTGTCCTTCAGCCCACCATTCTGTTCATCCTTCCTCTTCCTATTATCATAAGATCCACTTACTAACACACTACAATTTTAGATCATTAGTGCATTATAAGATATAATAAGACATATAATAATGTACTCCTCTAGACCCTTCTCAGAAGTTATGGCCTTATCAAGCACCTCAGAACCTGTTTTCAGGTCAAATCCCCTAACCTAACATTTGATATTTGGATGAAGGGAAATCTTGAACTTCCAATCCTTTTACAACTCATTCCTATCTAAAAGCGGAGTATCACATAGGAAAATAGTAAATTTATCTAAGTAATTATAAAACAATATCTTCCCTTGCTGATGCTCTATAAACTCTTGATATTGGTCCAAATTTAGTGTGTCTGGAAAGAACTCCTTGATGAATAACCTACTTAAAGACATCCCAAGTAATACCGTCATGCATGCCTATCTTACCCATGATTCCCCACATTCTCCTCACAGTTCCATAAATCATAAAGATTTCTAAATTCACCTTCTTATCCTCAGCAGTCTCCACAAGGTCACATATTACCTCGATGTCATCAATCCCATCCTCAATATCACGAGGACCACTAGTTCTCTAGAATTTTTGTGGACGATGCAGCTAAAATTCTAGATAATAGTCAACTATGTTTATTTTTGTCTCTATGATATGAGAAGGAATAATCTATAATTATCAATGATAGGGTGGGTTTACCACTTGAACCAATAATATTGGTGAAAGTGTATGCTCAGGTGTATCCTATTTCATTGTGTTTGGTGTAACTAACAAGTCATCTATAGTAGAAGCTTTCTGGCATCTCCAAGGATTTTTTTTCTAAAATTCAAAATGAACATTTAGAATGCATATAAAACTTAGACATAAGAAAAAAATAATTACTCTTAAAAACACATAAGAGATTTATACTGGAAGACCTATCCTAAGAGATACCCAAAAACAAGGTATAACCCTCCTAGTTTTACCCAAGGATCAAGCTTAGTCCTCCATACCTACAAGTTAGTAAATATAATATATATATATATATATATAATAAAAACATGCTCATGTTTATCTAGATAATTCCACTATATATATATTACAACATTAAATAATACAAATATTATATAGAATAAATATTAATTCAAGGTGTTTAATAAAAATATGATCATGTTTCAAAGGTTCCTGCCCTCTACACCTTCCTCTTTCCTTCTGCCTCCTCCTCTCATGTATCTCTTATTTTTCCTCTGTATTCATTCAATGGTGATGTTATTCATGTTAAAATCTAAAACATGATGTTTCGATGGTTCTGATAATGGTTTATCAACTGAAGACCCTGGCCACTAAAACTTTGCTCTGACCTCGGGTTCCTCTGCGCCTCTCCAAGGAAGATCTCAAGCAAGGGTATCAAAGGTTTTTTTTGTTTATAGTTCAACAGTTGGAGGTTTGGGACCCTCGACTGCTCAAATTCTTACTCTAACCCATTTTTCTACTACTCTTCTCCCTATCGGATATGGATCGGTGGTAACTAATGGGTTTTGGGTTGTGGGATTTGGTGGCCAACGATTTTACTCACACGACTTGAGTTGATTTTATCCTATGTTAGACGATTGAGATATCTTCCTCTTAGAAGATCATGGCCTCAATCTAAGCTGCAGAAGTCCTCATTTGTTGAAGTTCTTCAATGTAGTTGGCTCTGGTTTGGTGGTATAAAGGTTTTTCGATCGATGATTGTAGAAATATATTTGGATTGGTTCTAGTTTTTCAGATCTTTTTCATTGGTGATGGTTTGTTTTCATCTTGGTGGCTAGTCTGGTTGATGCTTGTGTTCTGATTTGCGCTTCTGGTTTGGTTCTGTTTGTGTTTGGTGATCTTTGGTGATGATTTTCTGGATCGATTTTTTCTGCAAGCACTAGTCCTAGTTGTTTTTTCAGTGATGTAGATTCATATCTATTTTTGTGTGACACATATTGATGACGGTGTCATTTTGATGATGATGTATCTTCTTTGATGGTGGTTTTTATAAATCAGTGAGTTCATTTCTACTTATGGTTTTCATGACAGTCGGGGTACCTATGAAGTATTCTCCATCTTGTGTGTTTATGGTTGAATATGAAGTAGGTTTGATTGGACAATGATAGTGATATGTGTGACTCTATCGAGGGTGAGGCTCAAGGAGGCTCATTGATTGAGGATCTATTTCCTGAGGCATCGCCTGACTGTGACACTAATTTTGAATTTTGAATAAAAAGTGGATTTTATCTAAGTGGTTTTTTATTTTAGTGATTAGGTACTTTGTGTATGTCCAGGTTCCCACTCACCCAAAAATCATATTTCGAAAATCAAATAAAAATATAATTTTCAGTAAAATGAAAGATGAAAATAATTTGGAAAAACTATATCATTCCATGGGTAAATTATTTGTTTTGAGTTAAAATTACTTAATCGGAATGCTAAAATTAAGTTAAAGAATCAAATAGAATGAGGATGGAATAGTTAATTGTTTTTAATTATGTCAATTTAAATTTATTAATATTTATTTTAAATGTGTTTTTGGGTAAATGTAAGTTTTAAATAAATTAAATTAAACAAATCTATTTTTTCCTTTTAAGATTCCTCCAATTTCAATGAATACAAAACCATAAAACCCCACATTTTCCACCAATAATTTTCTCATTATAAAGTGAATTATAAAAAAGGTACAGAGAGGATATGTTTAGTGACAATTGGTCATTACAAATAAAAAAAGTTTAGTTAAAAGTAACTTACCAATCCAACTGAAAACTCCACATAAGACTATTTTTTATTTATAGTGCTTGAAAGGAATAAATATTAAAAACACCGATTAAATCATGAACCTTTTTATTAAACACCATAATTTTTGATTTTTTCACACATACACACACAAACACACACTTGTTCTAGGATTACAATCCAGTGTTTTTAAATTAGGATAAAAACTCATACTACTTTAAAATGATTTTTCATATAAAGATTCTTTTTTAGGGTAAAATTTAAAAAATTATTTATTTTATAAAAAACCTTTAATATCAATTTATATCTCATGAAATCACTACATTCATGTAGAAGATAATATCCTCTAATAATTTTCAGAATTAAATTAAACAATTTTGATTCTCAAAAATAAGAAATAATATGATTTCTTACTAATGGTTCATCTTATTCATGATAAACAATAATACCACTAGTGTGTTGAAAAAACAAATCCCCATGTACTTATCTAACATTTTCCTTAATATTAATTTCAAAAAAGGGATAACCATTATAGTTAATTGTGTTGTAATTATTCAATAAAGGTGTTGGTGGGTTCCATTGTATATTTCTATTTCAATTTAAAATCTCAACATATTAAAAAAATTGTAATTATATATGGATAGAGGATGAAACAATTTAAATAAATCAGAAAAGACATGTGAATAAAATTATAAACTTATATTTTCTCCCACGAAGCATTATATTTTATGTCTTCGAACAAAAATATTCTTCGAATTTATCCTTTAATTGTGATATAGTGGAGTGTAATGGATCTCAATTCCACTAGAAAGATGATTGTCTTTAGAATTTATGGGATGATCTAGACTGGATAAAAACAACCCGCATTTTAAGAATGATGAAGTAGTCCAGGAGAAAAAAATTGAAAACTTAATAAAACCAACCTCAATATACAAATACTGACTCATGTACCAATGATATATGCATGTTTTTTATTATAATGTTCTTTCAATACACAAAAACATTTTTTTATTCCTAACACACTTATTGTTTTAAGTATGTGATATCTATTATGTGTTCAATATTTACTATTCTTTAATAATACATGTTTTTTATTTATAAAAAGTAATTTTAATCTTAATTACAAACTTAGGATGGCCCAAATACTAGTACACTTAAAATATAGATTGGACCCGACTCAATTTTTTTAGTTTTCATTAAATGTAGATATAAATGAACTTCAAATGTTTAGGCTTGGAATATTTGGGATTGGCCCACTCGACACTAGTCAAGTACACTAGTCATCCCTATATCCATGTAGTATCATTCAATATTTTCTTTCAAATTTTTCTAATTAACTATACATAGTATCAATTCATCACCCATGATATCCATATATCTGTAAGGATAAACCTTGAAGACTTTAAATGGTCCATACCAACATAATATCAACTTCTATTGAAAATTTTCCATTTTGGAGTGGAATAATTGAACCCTTTGTATCATTTTGAATTTCTTATATTGAATATAAAAATCATGAAACATATTTGTTATTTTTTGACAATCCTTAGATTCTTATAATAATCTATATTATCTCTTCTAACCCACTCAACTATAGAATCATATTTTTAATAGTAGTTTTAAAATAATTTTTCAATGTCTTCAAAACACAAAAAAATGTAAAGACCAGGAATTTCAATGTAAGTTTTTTAATATATAGGAATTTTATGAGTCTGTGAAAATTGACGGTGTGTGATTCCAAGGCCCGGTGTGCCCGGAATAAATTTCTGAATTTTTTTTAGGGTACATTCAGTAAACGTGCGAGCGGGTTTTTCTAACTTTTGAACCTTTTCTTGGAATTAAAATATGAGGGAATTGTTGAACTCGCAACGCTGATATTCACTTAAGAAGGCTTTCACCTCGACGACAGTTGGACGAGGGTGAAAGTTAATATTTGGGTTCTTTTGTGGAAATAATAAATTAAAATAATCTCACATTTTTTATTTGTTGTAACCACCCATGTGGATACTTCACAAGTGGGGACCACCTGAACAAAAACCTCCCATGAGAGGTTATAGTGGTGGGGACCACCGAGCCTAACCTCCCATGAGAGGTTATGGTGGTGGGGACCACCCGAGGATTGAAACCTCTTGAACTCCCTATTAAATGAGGAGAAACCTCTTGAGCTCCCCACTTAATTATGCCAACCCTCCCCATAATTTATTATGCCACCCATAAATTAATTAATTAAACCATTTAGAAATTGTGCCAACATAATTTAATTTTAAAACTTAAATTTAGAATTTGGATGTATTTTTCATTTTGGTAGAATTGGGGAAAAGGGTTGGAAAAGGGGAGAGCTTTGGAGAATTGGGGGAAAGCTTTCCAATGATGAACGCTGACACATGACATCGAATTCATTCCTTTGGACATCCTCTAGCATGGGATGTCTTCAATCGATGGTTATCTTTCCCTCCCCAACAACATCGTATCCTCCCTCACAATCTTTGTCAATGAACAATCCAAGGTAGGAGTTTACTGCAATATGATTTATCACTTTCCATGTTCTACCCTTCTAAATCTTTTGTGGGATTGGGAATAGTGATTTATGAGGATTGTAGGGAGGATTCTTGATTATATTTCTTCTTTACCCATTATTGATGTTCATGTTCTTGATGATCCGCTTGCTACCACTCTAACAAGGAGGACGCGGGCCAAACAAACATGGAGGGACCCCTCCGCCATTCTTCTTGAATGGTGTACCCTTCATGAAGGAAGAAGATTTCCTTAGTGATGGAAACTAGAGTGGGATTTTGGGCACTGAGGAGGCACAAGAACAATGGCCAGCAACACCACCGGCCGCGATGAAGGTGACGACGCAACGCCGCAGCCCCATGGCCGAATCACCACCCCACGGTTGGGCCACCACTCCACAGCCTAACCGCCCAGCGGCCTAGACACCGTCCATAGCTGAACCTATGGCCAAGCCACACCGCTGCTGCCCTCCGAGCTGCCCTGTGGCGCTTCTCCGCACAACTCTAGCTGACTTTCCCCATGGCCGGGCTGCTCCGGTTGATCCACCCCATGGCACTGAGCCGCTCCGTCCGACACACCCCGCGGCACCAAGCCGCTCCAACCAAGCTACCCCGCGACATCGATCCACTCGATCCAAACTACCCTGCCGCCAAGATACACTGGTCGAGCCACCCCGGGCCGCTATGGCCGAGATTCCCCATAGCCTCTGCCCTCCTGAATGAGCCTCCATGGATGAGTCACCCTACGGCATCCGCGGCTAAACCCTTGCGGCCTGCCGGATCGCCCAGCGCGGGACGGGCTAGACCCAACACGTCGGGCCGCACTGCGGGTTATGCCAGACCCAATGGGTTAGGCCGGGTTAACCAGAACTGGGTTGGCCAAGGCCAGGTCGGGCCAGGTTCGTCCAACTGGGTCGGACTGAACCCGAGCCCACTATGACCCATATTCTTTCTTTTGGCCATAACTTTGGCACTGGATGTCTGTTTGAAGAACCGTCAGTGGCGCTATAAATCATGGAGCGAGATGATCCCTTTGAGTATACCCCACTAATGTTTTGGATTAAGATGTGGAACAGACAGGTTGGATCAAGAAAATATCCAACTGTGCCCTTGGGACTAAAAGGCTAACAACTCACAGACTGGGCGTCTGATTGGCGCGTCGTCTATTGCATTGAGGCCCCTCTGACATGGCAGACCTTTAAGATACTTCCTTGTGGGACAGCGTGGCAGTTGAATTATTGACCTAGAGCTTGGGGAGAGGATCCTCTCGGAGATGAGCGAGCATAGTGCAGGAACCTAGTAGCTGGATGAGACTTGAAGACTACGGAACTTTTCAACTCGGAGTGACTTGACAGGCCCAGTGGGGAGCGCCTATGTGTGATGTGGCATACCTATGGTGAGGAGAATATTTGTGTGACATGGCAGACCCACGTTACTCGACAGGAGGGGTACCTCAACAGGCCACGGTGGGGAGCGTCTCTATGTGACGCGGCATACCCACGATACTTGACAGGAGGAGTATCTCAGCAAGTCACGAGGGGGAGAACCTCTGTGTGATGCGGCATACCCACAGTGGGGAGCACCTCTATGTGATGTAGTAGACCCATGGTACTCGATAGGAGGAGTACCTCAATAGTTCAAGATTAGTGGTAAGTGCCTCTATGTGACGCGGCAGACCCACTATACTCGATAAAGGAGGGGTTCTCTACCAGCTGAGGAGTTCGATGATGTGATTGGAGATGTTACTTGTTACTACACCTAGAATAAATCCGGGTGTGATCTGAGTCAGTATCTCTATGTTTTCTTCATGTTTGTGATTCATTACTTGATAACTTAAGAATATGTTTGGGTATAAACCTAAGTAGGGTTATCTATTGATTTCATACTTTGTGGTTTATCCTTGGTGGATTTGTGAGACCTTGAGGGTCTCGAGGTCTCTACTGAGTATTTTTATACTCAACCCTACACAGGCTATGCCTGCACCTTGTTGTGTTGGATGCAGACGACGGACTGTGCTGACTAAGGCTGAGAGTACCAGGATTGAATGGTACCTAGAGGTGGACCATACGGTGTGTCGGTACGCAGAAGAGACGGGTGGACGTGGAGTGATGAGGAGACAATATGTACCTACCCTTTAGGTAGGAATCTCAAAGGACGATCTAGTAGATTTCTATTCTATTTCTTCAGTTGTTTTGTATTTCTGTTGTACTTGTACCTTTACTATTGGTCTTATATTCAGACCCCTTTACTTTCAACACTCTTTTGGTTATGCAGTTTTCTTGTGTTTGTATCTTAATGTGTTCTTGGTTATGTGAGGATACAGGTTATAAATGCAATGCCTTCCTAGTTTCAGGGAAAACGTCTTTAGGTGCTAGTCACCAGCCCCTGGCCTATAGAAGGCAGGTGTGGGGTAGTCACGGCAGGTTCCCCGAGGGATGGGTCATGACAAGTTGGTATTAGAGGAGTCAGTTCTACTGAAGAACTTGTACTCTAATATTTTATATGAAGCCATATTGTTAAGGGTAATGAATGCAGTTTTCAATTTAGGGAGTCCAGTGTTGGTGCGGTGGCCGACGTATCCATACATCAGGACCCTAACTTCTGATTCCTGACATAGTGCATGAAAACACTAATTGTGTGTGTGTTTCCAAGAGCTTTATTTTTTTATCTCTTTGATTCAGCTCACTAGGTATAACTTATTAACCGTGGAGCACCTATTTATTTTCAGGATTCCTCCACGTAGACAGCCAGCTAGGGTTCCAAGAGTTTTACACACTGATATCCCACCGAGCGATGAGGCCTCGGTGTAGGGCCCTATTCTAGTAGAGGCACCAACGGAAGCACCAGCGGTACCATTACCCATTGGGTCAACGATTCCAATAGCCCCAATAGTAGAGAGTGCACGCCTCTTGATCATGTTTCACAAGTTCCAGTGCCAGATGCCACCTAGGTTCAGGGGAGAGGCAGACCCACATAAGGATAAGTATTGGCTGGAGGATGTGGTGAGAGTCTTCCGACACATAGGGACACCAGCCGACCTCATGGTGATCCTTGCCGCCAGCCTTCTACAGGAAACAACGGCTAGATGATGGAGCTTGATTATTTAGGTTCATGACGAGGTGACGCTGCTTTGGTCAAACTTAAAGAGCCTTTTTTGGGAAGAGTTTTTTCCAGCGACTCTTCACGCAGTGCGCATATAGGAGCTTCTTCATCTACAGTAGGGAAGCATGATTGTATCTCAGTACTCAGTGAGGTTCACTAATCCATCACACTCCTCCATGTATATGGTACGAGACCCACTCTTCAGGGCCCAGACCATTGAGTAGGGTCTCAAGCTGAAGATATGGTCTTTGATGATCTCAATTAGCATCCCGATGCAGGCAGGGGTGTTAGAGAGAGCCCTCTTAGTAGATAGTTCCATTGCTAAGTAGTCACCAGCAGTAAGACCCACCACCAGTCATCATGTAGTGGATTCTTCTATAGCTGGAAGCATACAGATGTCACAGAGGTCCAAGAGGACCATACCTACAGGTGGACGACCACTTGACTCAGGATCAGTTGTGCGGGGCACCAGAGAAGGATTTAGTCAAGAAAGGATCATGCAGTGTTACTCATGCGGTGGGAAGCATCACATGGCTCATGAATGTATAACCCCTTGTATGTATGATCAGCAGATGGTCGAGGGACTGCCCAGGTAGAGACAGAGGTTCGATCGAGGTGGTCTTCAGTGAGGAGGCGAACGTGGAAGAGGAGCCGGTCATGCAGCTGGTAGTGGGAGATGATTTGAGATGTTACTATAACCACCACTAGGAGGTTCACCCCGACCGTAGGGAGCTGGAAGAAATGGGAGAGCTCAGCTCCAGGTAGCTGAGGCTTATGATCATGGCGCTCTGGATATGATACGAGGTATTATATGTGTCTACTCCACCTTAGCTGTAGTACTTATAGACACAGGTGCCAGTAATTCTTTTATTTCCACTACCCTCATTCGGATCTCAGAGATTCTGAAGGAGTGTTTGTCATGATCCTTATGGCTAGAGACTCCTACGGGAGTGGATTTGACGATTACACACTAGTTCCAGCAGGGTGAGCTTACTCTAGGAGGTGAGAGCTTCAGCTGGGATCTCCTAGTAGTAGCATCGAGGCCTTATGATGTCATCTTGGGTATTGGATAGTTGTCTATAGTCCATGCTCAGATAGACTGTATTAGGCAAAAAGTGTGGTGTGTACACATAGATGGGACTAGGTTTACCTTCACCGGTGAGAAGGGAGCCTTTACAGTGCAGGATGGACTTACCCAGAGGAGAGTGCAACTGATCACTCATCATTTGGCTGGCCTTACCCTCAGAGCTGTTGATGTGGAGAGTCCGAGCTATTCTTTAGTGGTGGACCAATACACGGATGTTTTCCCTCATGATATTCTGGGTCTACCCCCTCATAGAGAGGTGGAATTTTACATTGACGTGTACCCCCGGATGACACTGATATCTACACCAGCATATCGGATGGCTCCCTCAGAGCTTCGTGAGTTGTTTGTACAGTTGGAGGACTTTCAGGGGAAGGGATTCATTCGGACCAATGTTTCTCCTTGGGTAGCCCCGATTTTGTTTTCCAAGAAGGAGGATGGGAGATTGAGGATTTGTGTTGACTATCAAAACCTGAACTGCCCCAAGGGTTGATGACCTCTTTGATCGGCTGAAGGGAGCACAGTGGTTCTTGCAGATAGACTCAGATCAGGCTATCACCAACTCAGAGTGTGAGACGAGGATGTGCATAAGACAGCCTTTCGATGTCGGTATGTCCATTACGAGTTCATGGTTATGCCATTCGGCATGACCAACACTCCAACAGTGTTCATGGGACTCATGAACAAGATATTTCAGCCATACCTTTATAGCTTTATAGTAGTATTCATCAATGAAATTCTGATATACTCGACTACGAAGGAGGATCATGCCTATCATTTACAGGTATTACTGGACACACTATGAGAGCACCAGATTTATGGTAAGATCTCAAAGTGACAGTTTTGGATCTGAGAGGTTCACTCTTTGGGGCATGTCATATCGGAGGCTAGAGTTGCAGTGGATCTAGCAAAGATTGAGGCAGTACTTACTTGGGATCCACCCAGGAGTATGATGCAGGTACAGAGTTTCCTGGGTTTGGCTGGATATTACCGTAGGTTTGTTCCAGACTTCTCCATAGTTGCAGAACCACTATTAGCATTGACAAATAAGGGGAAAACCTTCATTTGGTCGGAGAAATTCGAGTAGGGTTTTCAGGAGCTGAGGCAGAGGCTGACTAGTGCCCCCATTTTGAGGCTTCTATAGGAGGGTGTAGGGTACGTAGTTTACTACGACACATCAGGAACCAGACTTAGATGTGTCTTAATTCAGTAGCGAGAAGTGATCACATATGGTTCTCAACAGCTGAGATAGAATGAGAATAACTACGCTACCCATGAACTGGAGTTAGCAGCCATCGTCTTCATCTTGAAGATGTGGAGACACTATCTGATGGGTGAGTGATTTATAGTGTACTCTGATCACAAGAGTCTCAGGTATATCTTGTCTCAGAACAACTTGAACCTAAGACAGAGAAGTTGTCTTGAGTTCCTCCAGGACTATGACTTCAAGATAGTTTATACTCCTTGGAAGGGGAATTTTGTTGAAGATGCACTCAGTATGAGATCTGGTATATAGTTTTTAGGCGAGGCGACAGAGTAGCTAGCTGCTTTGCAGATATCCTTTGTGGATAGATATGGATCAGTTTTTCTTCATTCTCTTACAGTCACTCCCCCACTCCTTCAGTGAGTCAGAGAGGCGCAACATGGGGATGCTGACTACGATACACGAAGTGCTCAGATATCCCCAGGACAGGCATCTGATGGATTTTATAAAGGTGGGGAGCATGTCATCCTCTTTAGAGGACATACCATGGTACCAGTGTCACTTCAGGAGGAAGTGTGGAGGGAGTTCCACACATCCCCTCTTGCAGTACATCTAGGAGTGGCGAAGATGTACCAGGATCTCTGACGATAGCACTGGTGGCCGGGAATAAAGAAAGTTGTAGTAGAGCCTGTTTCTCGGTGCCTCACTTGTCAGTAAGTGAATGCAGAGAATTAGGTACTAGTAGGCTTGGTTTAGCCTTTGGAGGTCCTAGAGTGGAAGTTGAATGGGATATCCATGGACTTTGGGATTGGACTTCCATGTACATCCAGAGGTCATGACTCGATTTGGGTGATCGTTGATCGACTCACCAAGTCGGCCCACTTCCTACTGATCAGAGAGTAGGGTTCAGTAGAGAGCATGGGATGCCTCTATGTGCAGGAGATTGTACGGCTACATGGATTACCCTCAATGATTGTCTCCAATAGTAATGCGCATTTTACTTCCTAGATATGGAAGGGGTTGAAGGAGGCTTTCGGGATGCAGCTTCATTTGAGCACCGCCTTCCATCCACAGACGGATGGCCAGACTGAGCGGACCATTCAGACCCTTGAGGACATGTTTTGTTCTTGTGTCATTGATTTCGGTTGCAGCTGGGAGGATCGCTTGCCTTTGGTGGAGTTTTCATACAACAACAGTTATCAGTCCACCATTGGGATGACACCTTTTGAGGTGTTGTACGGGAGACCTTGCAGATCAACTTTGTGCTAGAATGACCCAGGGGAGTCAGCACTAGTGGGACCAAAGATGGTATGCGCTACCACATAGAAGGTACAGATCATCCAGGAGTGGATGAAGACAACATAGTGTAGGCAGAATTCGTATGATGATAAGAGACAGAGACCTCTGGAGTTAGAGGATGGCGACTACATCTTTCTACGGGTCTCAACCCAACGAGTTCTACAAAGATTTTGCTAAGGCGGAAAGTTATCTCTGAGATTCATAGGACCTTTTTAGGTCCTCAGCAAAGTTGGAAAGGTGGAATACCACTTAAATCTTCCACCTCAGTGGAACTGGGTGCATGACATCTTCCATGTATCCTAGTTGAGGAGATACGTGCATGATCCTTCTCACATCATCGATCGTGGAGATCTGGACATCGACGATGGGATGACTTTTACGGAGGTTCTAGTAGAGATTGAGGATCAAAAGGATTGGGTACTTAGTGGGTGGTCGATACCTCTAGTGCACGTACACTGGAAGCATGGGAACCTATAGGAGAGCACATGGGAGTGGGAGGCTATGACGCATGCTTAGTACCCCCACTTGTTTCCTTGGTTTGAGTTGTGGCTTACAGGGACGTAAATCCCTAAGGTGGGGATAATGTAAAGACCCAAAATTTCCATGTAATTTTTTTTAATATATGAGAATTTTAAGAGTCTGCACAAATTGATGGCACGTGATTCCGATGCCCGGTGTGACCGGAATGAATTTATGAACTTTTTTGGGTACATTCAGTAAACGTGTGAGTGGGTTTTTCTAACTTTTGAACGGGTTCATGGAATTGAAATCTGAGAGCACCGTTGAACTCGTAGTGCTATTATTCTCTTAAGAAGACTTCCACCTTGATGGCTGTTGTTCGAGGGTAAAAGTTAATTTTTTGGTTTTTTTGTGGAAATAATAAAATAAAATAATCAAAAAAAATTTTATTTGTTGTAACCACCTATGTAGATCTTTCACAGATGGGGACCACCTGAACTAAAACCTCCCATGAGAGGTTATGGATGTGGGGACCACCGATCCTAACCTCCCATGAGAGGTTATGGTTGTGGGGACCACCCGAGGATTGAAACCTCTTGAAATCCATATTAAATGGGCAGAAACATCTTGATCTCCCCACTTAATTATGACAACACTCCCCATAATTTATTATGCCACTCATCAATTAATTATTTAAACTATTTTGAAATTGTGCAAATATAATTTAATTTAAAAACTTAAATTAAGAAGGTGGATGTATTTAACATTTTTGTGGAATTGGGGAAAAGGGTTGGAAATGGGGAGAGCTTTGGAGAATTGGGGGAAAGCTTTCCAACGAAGAATGACAATGTATGACTTTGACTTCCTTCCTCATAAAATCCTCCAACATGGGATGTCTTCAACCAATGATCATCTTTCCATCCCCAATGACATCATCACCTCCCTTGCAATCTCCATCAACGAACAATCTAAGGTAGGGGTTTACTAAAATATGATTATCACTTTTCATGTTCTCCCATTCTAATACTTTTAGAGGATAGGGAATAGTGATTGAAGAGGTTTTTAGGGAGGATGTTTGATTATTTTTCTTCTTTACCCATTCTTGATGTTCATGTTCTTGATGAGACGCTTTCTACCACTCTAATGTGGAGGGAGCGGGCCAATAAAACATGGTATGACCCCTCCGTCATTCTTCTTGAATGGTGTACCCTTCGCAAAGGAAGAAGAAGACCTTGGTGATGGCAACCAGAGCAGGATTTTGGGCACCGAGGAGGCATGAGAACAGCGGTCGGAAACACCGCCTGTCGTGACGAAGGCGATGGTGCAATAGCGCCGCCTCGCGACCGAACTGCCGCCCCGCGGCTGAGCCGCCGCTCCGCGGCTGAACCGCCCCGCTGTTGAGCCGCCATCTGCCACAGAACCCCATGGTCGAGCTACACCATCGCGGCCCTCCGAGCCTCCCTGTGACACTTCGTCGTGCCTCTTCGGTCGAGCTGCCTCGTGGTCGGGCCGCTCCAACCGAGCCGCCCCACAGCACTGAGCCGCTCCGGCCGAGCCGCCCCGCAGCACCGAGCCTATCCGGCCGAACTGCCCCACAGCCGACCCACACCGCCCAAGCCGCCCTACAGCCCCGCGATGCTCTGCCATGCCACCCTGTAGCCTCTACCCTCTTGGCTGAGCTGCCCCATCCAAGTCGCCATGCGGCCTCGCACCATCCACGGCTGAACCCCCGAGGCCCTTCACGGACTACCAGACTTCCCAGTAGGCCGAGCCACCCAACACGGGCTGGTCCAGACCCAGTGGGTTGATCCAAACCCAACAGGCTGGGCCACACTACGGGCTGGGTCGGGTCGGTCCAACCGGGTCGGACCGGACCCGGGCCCACTACGACCCATATACTTTCTTTTGGCCATACCTTTGTCACCAGAGGTCCGTTTGAAGAACCATTAGCAGCGCTGGAAATCTTGGAGCGATATGGTCCTATTGAGTATACCCCACTGGAGTTTTGGATTAAGATGGGGAACAAAAAGGTTGGATCAAGCACGAATCCAACTGGGCCCCAGGACTAAAAGGCTAATAACTCACAGTCCGAGCATCTGATTGACGTGTCGTCTGTTCCGTTGAGACCCCTATGACGTGGAAGACCTTTGAGATACTACCTTTTGGGACTTCATGTAAGTTGAATTATGGACCAGGAGCTCATGGAGCAGATCCTCTCGGAGACAATCAAGCATAGTGCAGGAACCCAGTAGCTGGCCGAGACTTGACGTCTGCATACCTTTTCGACTCGGAGTGACTTGAAAGGCCCAGTGGGGAGCGCCTCTATTTGACACTGCAGAACCACGGTGTGGAGAACCTCTGTGTGACGTGGTAGACCCATGATACTTGAGAAGAGGGGTACCTCAATAGGACAAGGTGGGGAGTTCCTCTTTGTGATGCGACAGACCCACGGTACTCAACAGGAGGACTATCTCAGCAAGTCACGAGGGGGAGCGCCTCTGTGTGACACAACAAACCCACAGTGGGGAGAGCCTCTATGTGACATGATAGGCCCACGATACTCAATAGGAGGAGTACCTTAGCCATCCCATATTAGTGGGAAGCGCCTCTGTGTGATGTGGCAGGCCTACTATACTTGATAGAGGAGGGATTCTCTAGCAGCCAAGGTGTTCAACGATGGGACTGGAGATGTGACTTTTTACTACCCCTAAAATAAATTTTGGTGTGAGATGAGTCAGTATCTCTGTGTTTTCCTCATTTTTGAGTTGTATTACTTGATAACTTAGAAATATGTATGGGAATAAACCTAAGTAGGGTTATCTATTGATTTCATACTTTGTGGTTTATCCTTGGTGGATTTGTGAGACCTTGAGGGTCTCAGGCTCCCTACTGAGTATCGTTATACTCACCCCTACACGAGATATTCCTGCACCTTGTTGTGTGGGATGCAGACGAAATACAATGCTGACTGAGGATGAGAGTACCAGGACTGAACGGTACCCAGAGGTGGACCATACGGTGTGACGATACGCAGAGGATACAGGTGGATGTGGAGTGCTGAGGAGGCGATCTGTACCTAAACTTCAGGTAGTAACCTCAGAGGATGATCTGGTAGTGGTCTATTATCTTTCTTTAGTTGTTTTGTATTTCAGTTTTACTTGTACCTTTACTGTTGGGCTTGTATTCTGACCACATTACTTTCAGCACTCTTTTGGTTATATGGTTTTCTTGTGTTAGTATCTTACTATGTGGTTACAGGTTATAAAGGCAATACCTTCCCAGTTTTAGGTAAAACGCCTTTCAGTGCTAGTCGCCAGCCCCTGGCCTATGGAAGGTGGGCCTGGTGTAGTCACAACACGATCCCCGGGGGATGGGTCATGAAAAAAACACTATATTCCAATTCCACGTATAGATAATAGGAAATATAAGAAAATTAATTTTTATGGTGATATTACATTAATATTTTGTATGTTATCTATTAAATCCATAAATTTTTATCTAACTTGGATGACTATTATTTCATTTTTGAATTGGTAGTTTTCTCTAATATTGTCTTTAGAGTTATGTTTAAATATTTAGGTTGGAATCTTACCTAAGAGTAGTATGGGTTTATAGTTTTTTACAGGAATATGTAGTTTATCCATTAAAAATATTATTTGAGAGTTTTATAATTTTAATCAATGATCGCTAAGGATGACTCTTATTACTCAAAAATTAAATAAGATATTATTTATTATGAACTTAAAAAAATAAGATATTGTGTTTTTATGGAATTTAAAATCTTCTATCCAATTTTATACATAGTTAATATCTATCTATATTGTTGAGACCAATAGTTTTTGAGTTGTTTTTTGATTAATGATAAAGTCGGTTCATAGGAAGATGGTTTTTTATGGTGTGTCATTTTTTGTAAATACATAAATAACAAGAAAATTTGTATCCTTCCTATGAAGTTTCTATATAGAGTGTTATGGATAAATAAATACAAGACCAATGTAAAAAACATAATCAAATTAATTATAGTAAACAAAGTTAATCGGATATAGTCTATTGGGAAAATTTGATCAAACGTAGTCTAAACAAATGATTAAATTGGATAGAAAACAATGAATTTTATGTATTTATTTTTTTAGATAAAAAAATTTAGTAGATAATTTATTGATCATTAAAGTTAAAGACATCATGAATAAAAACAGTTCCAATTTTGAAGTTGAATTTTTTCATGAAGCTACTATATTGATTTGAGAATATTGAGATAGTCAAATAATGTTTTATTAGATAGAGGTTTATGAAATAATTTGCATGAAAATGGTTTTCAATATGTGTTTTCAAATAGAGGATTTCTAAAAATTCATCGGACATAAGAAGTTGAATGAACATTTTGGTGGTCATTAAAAAAAGATCATTGGATGGTCTAACATAGGTTCACCAGACAAAGTTTACTAGATTAAGTAAGTTTGTAAGGTTACTATATAAAGAAATTCTAGGAATACATCAAATGTAGTTTCATTAATAAATTAATGGATAGATAAATGTTTGTGAGTTCACCAGTTGAAGAAATTTTGTGTGGTCCTCAGATAGAGTAACATGAAAAGATCTGAATAATGGAAACTAACTAAGTTTATTGGACAAAGGATTCCTTCATAAGAAGTATCAAACAAATGGGTGAGTATATTTAAAAAAATTGTAAATTAGTTCACTAAGAATACTCTGATATATAAGTTCAATGACTCAATAATCATGAAGGAAATATAATGATTCTATATAAAATTTAAAAATATTTAAAAATAATTGACATTGATATTTGAAGAAAATTTATTCGAGGAATGTTTACTCCAATTTTTTCATAGGTTAAAAAGAATTAAACTAAAGAAATAATTGAGTAGGAAATTTAAATTTCAAGTAGGAAAATCATATTTGAATTTGAAAATCCTTAATTATTTTTAGAGAAACAATGGATACATTAAAGATAATATGTGTGTGGTGAAGAAACTCCAGTTTTTAAATAAGCGAGTCACCGAACTAAAATCATGTGAGATGTTTTTTATCAAAGTGTTAGATGGAGAGGCAATATATGGATATGTACTAGAAAGATAGGTACAATACACAAAGTTATCAAATGGATAGGTACCAGATGGAGAGGTACCTGACAAAGAGGTATCTGATATATGGGTACTAAATAGATGGGTATCAGAATTATTAAAACTAGATATAGAATTTATATATGAACAAGATCAGAGAGAGAAGTTTTAGATGAATAAGATTAGATGGAGATGTTATGGAAAAAGTCTCAAAAACTATTTTATAAGAAATATAAGAATAATAAATTATAGAATGAAAATTATGAATAATTTAAGATGCATAATAAAGATTTGTTGTATCCTATTAGTGAAGGTTCATTTTTTTTTGTGAAAATCATTCTATCATTTTTTATTTCAAATAATAATATATATTTTCAAAGGAATATCATTTTATCCAAGTGATTGACATACCATGTGTTCTGTAAACCCTAAAATATTTTTTTCTAGTGGATGTGTGGTCTTGAATTATTTCTAAATTAATCCATGTTCATGCTACTATTATTGAATAGTGAACTTTATAAATTCTTGTGTTTCTATGGGTGTGATTTTGTGTTGTTTTTTAGTAGAGTTAATTCTCTATACCTGGAAGGAAATGTTTTTAAAGAGGTAAACCATAAAAAATAATACCACTAATTCACTTCTCCTTATAGTGGACACACATATCCTAATGGATCCTTTCAATTGGTATAGAAAATAGTGATTACTTCATTAAATCATGGTAATCTGAATAAGTATAAGGCTACCATGGATGTTCATAACTCTATTAACAATAATGGAATTCATGTATTAAATGGAAAGAACTATCATATATGGAAATATTTAATGCTACCCTATCTTTTATTCATTGGATATGAAGTTCTTGAAGATACTACAGATGGTTTCACTACTCCCACCTGAATGGCCCGAAGGCCTTCTTTTTTTATTTTATTATAGATAATCCCCCTGTGAATGATAATTTCTAAGTTTTAATTGGATTTTATCAACTAAATCTATTTCATACAATCTAAAAAATATTTTTGAAGGAAATAAAAAAAGTGAAGAAAGGAAAGTTACACATCTATAGGTTGAAGTATGAAGATATTAAAATGGGAGATAATGAATCTATTAGTGAGTTATTTGTAAGGATTAATTACATTGTAGGCACCATAAGATGTTTTGATATTAAATTGGAAGATTAAACTATTGGTTAAAATATTCTAAGAATGAATCCTAATAAAATCAACTCCAAGGTTTCATCTATAGAATATAGATATACTAAAACTATCACTATGGATGATTTTCATAGTATTATCATCTCATATCAAATGAGAAGTGAAAATATTATCAAGAATAAGGAAATGTTTAATTTAGAAATATCTTACAAATATGCTACGAAGTTAAATTCTAAGAATGTATCTCAAGAATAATTTGGTAACTCTAATGATAAGGATTAAGTGAGTGATTTTTTTTAAGAATTCATGTATTTATTCTCTTGCAAGTTTAAAAGAGGCATAAATAAATAAAAAATATATTTACCATTTAAATGTTGCAACTATGTATTCATTGGAGATTTCACAATAAACTAACCAATAATAAATAAATATGGAGATAGTAATGAAGAATATAGAAAGTCAAGAAAATATACAAATAATAATATACAAAAATCTAATTACTTATAGAAATGAAATTATATGATGGTTTATAAAAAATAAAAGGTAAAACTTATGTCTAAATGTGAGAAAGAAGATGATAATGAAATGGATTATGAAATTTCTCATGATGATAGTGTTCAGAAGTTTCTTATTTCAAAAAGTAAATGATAATAGTTTTACCAATTATGAAAGTAGTAAAGTTGAAGAAGAATTAGATGAAAGTTATATGATTTTTATTCTCAGTGAATAATTGAAATAATGTCTATAAAAAATTGTTAAACATGAATAAGAGAACAAGAAGTTGAAGAGAGAAGATCTATCAGTAAATAATTTTAAATCCACTAATGAATAAAGACCCTATTTATAAAAATATTTTGACAATATGAAGAACATACATGATGAATAACAAAATATTAACAAAACATTTAGAAAATAATTAAATGTGAAGGTGAAATAAATTAATTATGTGTAAGAAAAAATGATTATAACTGAAGGAGGAATATCCATATTTCAAAATTCAAATAAATAAGTTAGAAAATTCTCTACTAAAAGTGAAATTCAGGAGGATCACCCAAAATTTACCTAAAATTTTTATATAAATTATTTTATCATTGATAAGAAGCTTCATAAGAAGAAGCAAGTCAATAGGACCATATATGTAGCTAAAACATAAAAATTGCACAATCCTAGAATCTTTAGAAAATCAAATTTTCAAAAACAAATATACTATAACTAAAGACTATATTATAATTCAGAATAAGAAAATTTTGAATTAGAATATTTTAGGATCCTACCAAAAATTTGGTTCACTACAAGGATCCAAGGATGATGGTTAGCCAGATGTTAGAATATAGATACACAATTATTGACTACATGTAAGTTACAAATTAAAATATCATTTTTATAGATATTTTTTGTGATGTGGAGAATTTTTCATATAATAATGATGTTTTGTTGTAATTATACACACTACAATGAATCTATAAGACACTATAAGTAGATTTTGATGGGGATCCAACCCACTCAAAGAATAAAACATGGAAAATACATTTTGAAAACTAAAAATAGATTTCAAACACTTGAAAAGTTTTGTAAAAAATTTGATCATCGCATAAATCATGATAAAGGATGTATTTTAATACTTATAGTTAAATAAATTTTGAAGAAAAAAATAGAAAATACTCATATTGAGTAAAAATTGAAATAGAATGCCTTAGTTGATAAAAATTCTCTCAAATCAACAAAATGAGAAAAAAATGGATATTGGATAGTAGGTGTTATTTATATATGACCAAATATTATAAATTATTAAGAAAATGTGCATGACTATAAATAAAAGACAATGAATTTGAAAATGATGAGTCACTCAGAATCAAAAGAACTAGATCTTCTCTCATTAGAAAAGAAAAATTGAAATATAGAAGTGACATATTTATTGATGGATGGGAACACAATATTTTGAGTGTTTAAAATGTTTTTTATGAAGAAAACTACGTATTTTTAGAATTTTTGGATTAATTTTTAAAATGATCGATAATGGGAATGTTATAAAAATAGGAAAATGAACCAAGGTAAATTTATATAAAGTTAGATATAGATATAATTAATTCCATCTGAGCACGATGAAATAAAATTATTTACATAATAAAATGATTGGAAAAATGTTCTAGAACAGTATGAAAAAGCTAAAAAGAGTGTTGGTATTATTGATGTTTCTCAAATGATAATTAGAATAGATTGGTGTTGTCAAATTACCTAGAAAGGAAAAATTACAAACTCATTTCATAGGAAGGGTTAGATGAATTAAAATCATCCCTTGAAGATTATTAATTTTGACATATATAAGTATATTAGGAAGTAATAAAAATAGAGATTAGTATTTAATTACATTTATTGATGAATTAACTCATTTTATATTTATTATTATTTTGAAACACAAATCAGATGCACTAAAAATGTTTAATAATTTCACTAGAAGTACAAAAAATGAATATGGATATTCAATGATGAATATTTGAATTTATAATCATGTTTAAAACAAAAATGGTAAGTTTTAATAATATCTTTAAAAACATGAAATTCATCATGAACATAGTGCACCATACACACCATAAGAGTATCGTGATTCAAAAGAAAGAATATAAGTTTTTTAGATGGATTGAACCCTGCTAATTGAATATGATATTTATTGATTCTATTTTAGATATGATATTGAAAAAATAGTTAACATTAACCATCATTGTTTTTATAGGAAAAAATATGACATTAATCCCTAACATATGTATTATAATGAGACCCCATGTTTGAAATACTTAAGTGTGTTTGGTTGACCTTAAATTATTAATTCAAGGGTGAGAATATTGGGGTGTTTGATTAAAGATGTTTTGATGTTATCTTCCTTAGTTACCCTCCTAATGGTAGAGGAAACTAGTGTTATAATAAGGAAACCCAAAGGATTATTGACTCTATGGATTTGAATGTTCTTAAATATTGTGATAAAAATATTTAACAGACAACAGTAGATATAAGAGGAAGTGAACATGAAGTGGTTTTAGGTAAATACATTATAAAGTCACTGGTATAAGTGATGATATAGAAACTTTATAGAATTAAGATATTGATTTATCCATTTCAATTCTAGAGTGATAATTTTTTCTAGCTTATCCATGGTTGAGAAACTAAGACGAGGTTTAGAATATCATTACAGGTCAAGGGAGAAATGATAAAACAAAAATAATATCAAAAAAAGTTTCATATACTCTTTTTTTCACAGGTTGAACAAAGAGATGTGGAAGAGTCTTTTTAGCATCGATATTGGATTGATTCCACGAATAATTAATTGTATAAAATTGAGAAAATTTGGACATGAGATCTTATAACCAAACCCAAAGTTACAAATGTGATTGGAACAATGTGTAGTTTTTATATCATGCTAAATAAAAGAGGTGAAGTGGTAAGAAACAAGGAAATATTGGTTTGTAAGGGACACTCATAGGTTGAAGGCATTGATTTTGATGAGACCTTTTCCCCAATTGAAATAATTCAAACCACTGGAATATTTATTTCTATTATTTCATAAAGGATATATAAAATATTCTAAATGGATTTCATGTCTACTTTTTATAATATAGATATAGAAGAATAAGTCTATATATAACAACCAAGTGGTTTATTACTTAGAAAAGAAGATAACTACATGTATAAATTAAATAATGTTTTATATGGGATAAATGAATCACTAAGATACTTGTATTAAAATATGGATTCATTTTTAAATAATATTAACTTCTTGATGGGAAGATTGGATAATAACCTCTACATAAATAAAAAACATTAGGTTTATCTCATTGTGATTGTTTATATAGACAATATCATATTTTTAAGAAATAATGAAGAATTCTATGAAGTATTTTATAAATAAATAAAGATATTGTTTAAAATTTATATAATGGGAGAGATAAGTTACTTACTTGGATTGAAAATTTATCAATAAAAGGCTTGCATTTTTTTATAGATAAAAAAATATTCCAAATAACTAGTAAAAATATTTCGAATAGATGCTTCAAAACATTATTCAATACCTATCTTTGTGGGAACAAAGTTGTCAAAGAATGAAGTTAGAAAGAATATTGATCCCAAAAAAATTAGGAAACTGATTGGAATATAGCTTTATTTAATGACATCCAGTCTATATATGGTTTATGTTGTTACCATGTTTTCAATATTACAAATAGCACAAAAAAATGAAACATTTTTTTGGATTGAAAAATAATTCTCATTTATATTAAGATTGTAACACCCTGAGTTTTTATGGACCTTTTTCCGCTCAAATAAATTAAATTTTCATTTATTTCTTGCAATAAACTAATTCAAATATTTCTTTCACATGGAATTAACTCAACATATGTTACCCAGAACATTGACTTGGAGTGTGTTACATGCAGCACCGACTCAGTGTATGTTACATGAAACAATGACATTTCTATGAAACATCATTTTATTATTATAATTATTTAAATAAGGTAATTATAACCTAGATTTAAAACATAGTTATATGAAGAATAATAAATTATCTTAAATTATTTTTTTATTTTTTTATATGAAGAAACATATTTACATTTATTGATATATTTGTTTTGGTAAAATCCTTATATGTTTAAAAATGCAATTTTTTCAAATGAACTACTTTTAATGTCTGTCTGTGAAAAATAATAAAATTAATTTTAGAAAAATTTAGAGTTTAATTCGATGAAATAAACTTAATTTTTTAATTTATAATGAATAAATTATCTCTAGGATGTTTTTTAGGATTTTTGTGAGAAACATCATTTTTGGATGAATAGTGAAAAATATTGGATTTTAATTCAAAACTACCTTTTCATCTAATTGATTTATAATGTTAAATTATATTATAAATTGGTTTCAAAGGTAAATTATATAATATTTTTATATCTTAATAAAATTTAGGTCATTGAGAATAAATCCACTTTAAACATGGGTAAAAAAATTTAGCTAACTTTTGAATGTTTTTACTTTAAAAACTCGCATTGTCGGCCTGACAGCAGGATTAATTTTAAATTAATTTCTACCACTTCTATGATTGGAATTTGTAATAATGGATTCCATATTTTTAATTATAATAATTTCTAATTTATAATAAGGCCAAATTAGTTTTTTACTAAAAATTTTAGTGAAAGTAATTAAATTTAATTACAATGATTAAGGTAAAATTAACCTTAATAGGGGAATAAACCTTAAACTTAAGGGCCCAAATGACTTAGAAAATTTAAAAAAACCTTTTTATGGCCATTATTATTCCATTAAACTTACATTATTGATTTTGGTAGTTTTTTATAACTCTTTGTTAGGTAAAAATGTGGGTGCACCTAACTTATTTTAAAAAATTCCAGGTGGGTCATTTCCCTCCCCTGTAAATGACCACCAACTTTACCCATTCCTCACACCTCTAAAACCACTTAGGTTTAGAAAAAATCTTCCCAATAAACTTCCCAAAATCCCTCAATTCTTTAAATAATCACCTCATTGTGAATAAATAAATCCAAGTAAGCATTTTGACACAAACCAAAATGAGTTACCTTATTAAGTGGTAAAATCTTCTCTCAAACTCCTTCCTTTTATTTTATTTCTCCACCCACTCCACTATATTTATTTCATTATTTCTTAAAAAAATCAGTATATTCAGTATAATAGGATGTTTTATTCTATGTTTCTGGCCTAAACATACCCAAAATTCCATCCAACGGGTTATAGACATATTGTTTATGTGTGTGGAGAACTACCGCCTCACTAAATGATGATTGTTCATTTTTCCTTTACTGCCTCTCATGATGGACATTATGATAGAAAATATATTTATATATGTAATATATTATATATATTATGTATTTAATCTTCTGTATTTCTATAATAAAACATACCTTTTTACTTTCCTTTTGATATAAATATAATAATATTGTTTGAGGAAGTGTGGACTACCGCCCCCTCAAAGCGATGTGATTCGTTCACACACTACATGGAATGTATTAATTATGGGTTTAGTGAAATCATATGATATATGTGATATAATCATGATACTTTAATATTGATATATATATATATATACATATTTAATTAACCATATTTCTTTAAATATGACAATAAAAACGGAAACAATGTTCATGCGTATGTACGACTTACCGTCTCCATGAACGATGTATTTCCTTTAATTCTTATATATTATATAGATTATTATAGTACAAATATACTGAATATAAATTATATTTATATCATTTTTTTAAATTATTTAATCATGATATAAGTGTAAGGACCAATGATATAACAAACTAAGACACATGTGAAGAACAAAGCTGATATTACCTGAAGTGAAACCTTGACATAGGATTGTTAACAAGATGGTAAAATAAGGTCATAATAAAATTATATATGGTATTATATATAATAATATAGTTTAAAATATGTATGAAAAATTATATTTATTATTTAGGTGGTTTTAATGAATGATATGAGAGTCAAGACACAAGGTAAGGGAATTTCATCTCACTTTTTATTTCTGTGAGAAACATGAATTATTTCCCACCCATTGCTTTTTTTGTGATTTTATACTACCCATGGATGTATTCTATGATTATTATAATTAAATTTATTGTTATTTAAAAATCCATTATATTATATTTATTTTATGGTGTTAATGTTTCAAAAGCAACAAAATCGGTAAGACAGTTTGGTCCAAATTTTCCTTCTTTGTGACACATGTTCTGTATCTATACATGTGTGATGGGAAGATCACCACCCATAGATGATTGTCAGATTTCTAGACCTACTTCATCACACCTTCTGATTTTTCTTCTTATCTGGATCTATAAAGGTAGGGTTCCGGTGAATAATTTCTTCAAGAAGGATAGAATTCAACTTTCAAGAGCCTGCCCTTTTAATTTACAGTAGAAGAATTGATTGAGCATGTTTTTATATCATGTGTATTTACTTGAAGGTTATAGAGACACATAAAAGATGTGACTGGATGTTGTCTAGAAATGCAGAGTCTAGAAAACCTACTGGCCTCTGTTACTACTGTATAGTTCAGTGAACAAGTCAAAAACCTAATTCTAGTTGCAAAAGAAGACACCCTTGGATTCATCTGGAAGGCCCATAATGGTCTGGTTTTTTATGCTATCAAGCCTACCTTTCAGCCTAGAGTGAGGTCTATTCATAGGGATATTTTAAATTCTTCCAAATTATAGGTTGGTTTCATGAATGATAACTTCTTTTATCTTGTTATATTGAGAATCTTTGGTGTCTCTGGAAGGATAAAAAAATGCTTGTTAATGAAAGCAATTAGATGGATCCCTCACATTCCGTATTGGGTGAAAGTCAAATTTTATGAGTAGTCCTCTTGTTAACCAAGGCCTTCAGGCTATGTTGGTGTATTCTATACCTATCAGGGCTTCCTTAAGGGCTGTTATTATCATTATATTGGATAGGGATCTACCATTGAAGCTGCATTATGGGCGATGATCAAAGATATAAATTATGTGTTCATCATGGTTGGTGCTTTCTTTAGCTGGAATCAGACTCAATGGTGGTTGTTGACATTCTTAGAAGCTGGTCCAATAATTTCCTATGGGTGATGTTGCCTTCTTGGATTGAATTTCTGCATATCCATGGTGGTCTCACCCATGATGTGACACATGCTTACATGGAGGCTAATTAGGTTGCCAATGCTTTTTCAAAGAAGGCCATTGTAGAACCATGTTAGGAGTGTTATTTCTTGGTCCTGATATTTTTTTCTTTTTCTTTTTTTAGGTTTATGCGCATAGAACCTTTTTTACTAGGCTATGTATATCTCCCTTGTGATTTTTTTACTGTCTTTACTCTTTTTAATAACGTTTGGTATGAGTGGGTCTAACTCCTTCCTAGGCCTTTTAAGTACATTCTTTTCTGAGGTGTATATGCTTCTAATTTACATATTTTATCGTGAATATTATTCTTTTAATTATACTTTAAGCTTCATGTAAATATATTTTTTACATGGAGAGTATGATTCAAAGTAACCTTCTAGTAAGAGTTTATTGAAACAAACTCATTGATTTTTGAGATTATTAATGATTAAGAGTATTTTGATGAAATATTTTGATGAATATCTCAATAAAACTCATAATGTTCATTCTTCTCTATTTATTCAATTTATATCTATGTATTAGTACTATTTTTCACTCTTTGGTATATAAGATAATTAAGGATGTGTTTTTAAAAAAGCCCGACTTCACCCTCTCTTCGGTAAAAAATCTGTGTTCCTTCAAAACCATGCTTTCCAAAAAGAGATTCCAAGAATATTATACTAATCCCATATGATCATTAAAATAAAGTTTTACCGTTTTTTCCTTAACCAATGTTTTAAAAGTAATCATCTGGTCTATTTTCAAATGAAACATTTCTATAACCTTTTTACCGTGCAAAAAGAATGTTCTTTTTACATCATATGACATGCATGAATTTACCCACAATAAATTCTTTGAATATTTATTTTTTTATTTAAAATATTAATTTTTAAGAATATTTTTTTATATATATTTTCAAAGAAATGGGTCTTAATTTTTTTTTGAGATTCTTTTATAAGTTTTTAAGGAAAATTATTTTTAAAATGTTTTCAGTCTCTCTCTATAATTTTTCACAGAAAAAGGTTTCAAAAAGGTTTTCAAATATTTAATTATAAGATTTCATGTTTATTTTAAAAAAATGTTTTTAAAAAGGTTTTATGATTTAAAGATCCTTTTTCAAATAATAAAGGATATTTTCCCTAAGAAATGTTTTCAAAATTTCATTCTAAGTTATTTTTCATTTAAGATGACATATATTGATGTTTCTCATGCTCTTCTTAGAAATTATCCATTTTTTTCATTCATATTCATTATTTAATGGTTTATGTTTTTATGGGATGATGCTTATGACACCTGTTCTCTTCCATAGGTTATATTATTTTGAAACTCTCTTTTTTCGTGGGTTTTGATTTGGATAAAATGATTATGAAACCTGTATTTTTTCATAGGTTAACATATGATTACATGTTTAGGAAACACATTTCATTTCATATATTATGATATGATTATTTATGATCTTGTCGAATAAGTATGTATGATTTCACTATGAGATGGTTGGGACCTATATCTCCCTCCAATGCTTTGAGTAAAGATTTATATCTAATGAGATAAACTAAGATGGTATTGGAAATGAATATTTACTACAAATATGACCATGGGAGTGAACCATGACTACCAAGATGGTATGTGGAGTGAACTAATGCTACTATTATGTCCATGGAAGTAAACCATGACTACTATGATGGTATCAATATTGAAATCGTGTTATTAAGATAGCCATGGGAGTTAACCATGAATACCAAGATGGTATGGGGAGTGAACCCATACTACCAAGATAGTCTTCACAATGATTCTTTGGATACTATGGAAATAATACTATATTATTTTGTGTCTATCACTATTCCATGTTTTATTCCAATGTTATTATTTTATGGATTTTGTTATTTTTTTTATTATTAATGTCTTATGAACTACTAATATTTATATCATGTTTCAGGAATATGATCTTTGATATGCAGAGTATGATCTTCTATTTTCAAGATCATGTTCTCATACCCTTATGATCATGATTATTCTTATATATCTCTCTTTTTTACCCTTACTAAGCATCTTAATTCACCCCTTTTTATGTTTAATTCCCCCATGTTATGAATATTTGTATAATGTATGACATATCTAATAAGGGTGATAGTTAAGAAGAACCTAGTGGGATATGATTAGATCATTTATGTACTAGTGTTTATGTTTCCATGTTTCTAAAGGAACTAGACTAATGCAGTCTTTAGGCGTCTATTTGTATAATGTTTTAATTATTCTGCAAAAGTTATGTAATATTAATGTATAAAAATCTAGGGTCACTATAGTTGATATCATAGAAAAGTTTTAGTTAACCTTTTGAATTTAGTATGATAAAACCATTGTGAGAAACATAAGGATATGTCTAGGAATAAGTCTAAGGATAAGGAAATGTATAGAAAAATGTCCTAGAATTTTGGTAAAGGATAGTGTGAGTGGATTACTAGAAATACGTACATGTATGGATACTATAAGTGGATTTGGATCTGGCATAGATGTAACTAGGGGTAACAACTCTAAAATTATATTCCAGGCCTAACTTGGGGGTAATCTAGTATAAGAAAATGGTTCATGTGGCATACCTGGTTTGACACTCAATGGGGATATTATTTGGTAATTAAAAAAATCTTCACAAAAAATCATGAAGGATTTAAGTAAATTTTTTCTATGAATAACCTAGGATAAAACTAAGATGCATTATATTAAATAAGGTGTCATAATTTAGATATCCTATAACTGAATTTTCTTGATTATGTAGTTCCACAATATGGTAAGTTTTTCTTACTCTATGATTTTGGTTTTTGTTAATGGATGAACCCAATGTAATGACATTAATGGTGATTGTGATGGAAAATGAAATGATTGTACTCCTCAAAAACTTAATTCTATAGGAGATGGAATGAAAAACTTCAATGTTATGCTCACACGGCTTTCTCAAGCTATGAATATTGGCGGACATCCAAATGAGAAAAGGATGGAACAACATTCCATTAACTCTAACATTACGCAACATCCACATTATTTTAGAGTGTCTTATTATCCACTTGTTGCTAAACCAGGGATCATTACTACTAAAAAGATAATATTTGTTCTCTAGTTTTTAGAGCATGCGAAATTCATTCTGGCTATCTATCAGTTAGAAGGAAAATAATAACAATAGTGGAATCTAATCAAGAATATGAAGAAAAAAAGATGATATGGAATCCCTAGATTGGGTTGAGTTCAAGAACTTGTTTTTCATTAAGTACCATCTTTATATTCTTTATACCAAGATTGATAAAGAGTTCCTTGAGTTGAAGAAAGGCATGATGAATATGTTGGTACCTATGAGGATAATTTTACAAGACTAGTGAGGTATGATTTTTTAATTATCATCCATCCTAAAATGAAATTTGATAGGTTCTTCAGTCGCTTAAATCCATGTATTATAATGGAATTGTCCATAAGATACTTTAGTATCTAGGAAGAGATTGAGCATTGTGCAATCAGGGTTGTAGTCATGTATCAATCTCATGATTTTGACATGAAAAGGAATATTGAGTTTAAAATAAAATATAAAAACCATGAAGAGAAGAATATATTTCCATTATACTCTAAGTGTGGGGAGAGGTATCGAGTAAATTATCTTAAGGGGTCTAATAAATGTTTTATGTGTATAAAGTAAGAACATCATGAATTTGATTTTCGTAGTGATGGGAAAAAGTTAAGTATCATTAAAAATGGGTAAATGTGCCACAAAATACCCCTCCCACGATTCAATGCTACAAGTGTAAGGAGAACGTTCATTATACTAACCACTTCCCAAACCCAAGGTCTGGTGATGATGATTAACATCAACAACCTATTAAGCCAAGGGATAAGGTAAAATATCATGCAATCACTATTTTTGATGAGGGTTGAAATAACAATGTGATGAATGGTACACTTACCATCCACTCTAGAACTGCTAATGACATATTTGATTATGGATATACCCAATATTTCATATATAAAGAATTTTCTAAGGTTTTTAAGATTATACCAAAACAATTAGATCCGGAATTATCAGTGAAGAGCCCTAATGGTATGATGATTACATCCCAAATCTATGATTCCTCTTTGGTTCATGTTTTCAGGAATGTGATTCCTAAAAATATTTTCATTCTTTGTTTGGTTGAATTTGATGTCATCTTAGACATGGGTTGGATTTATTTTCATAAATCCCACATTAATTATCATGTAAGGGAAGTTAAGTTTAATATTTCAAACACTCCTATGAAAATCAATCAATGTGACAACAATTATGAAATTCCTATGGAGATTACATATAGTTTATGGATCTTAATTCCCATTCCGAAGGGTTTTTATCTCAAAATATTGGGGAGAAAACTGACATCAATCATATGCCCATTGTTCAAGAATTTCTTGATGCCTTTTCAAAATAGTTTCCTAGTATTCCACCAAAACATTAAGTTTAGTTCTCAATAAAACTTTTACCTGGATCCAAACCAATTTCAAAGTCCCCTTATATAGTGACATGATTGAGTTTCAGGGATTGAAGAAGAAACTCCACGAAAACATTGATAGGGGATTCATTCGACCAAGTTTGTCACCTTGGGGTGCACCCATTCTATTTGTGAAAGAGATAGACGGATCAATGCGACTCTGGATTAATTATCAGGATTTGAATAAGATCACAATCAATAAAAAGTATCCTCTTTTCAATATTGATGACTTGTTTGATCAACTACGCGAAGAACAATACTTTTCCAAGATTGACCTTCATTCTAGATATCATCAATTGAGGTTCAAGAAGGATGAAATACCCAAAAAGGAATTCCGTAAAAGGTATAAACACTATGAACATATAGTGATTCATTTTGTTCTTTCTAATTCCACTGCTATCTTTATGGATTTAATGAAGATGTTATTTAGAGATTACCTTGATCATTTTGTGGAAGTCTTTATAGATGATATTTGTATTTATTCAAAGAGAAAGTAAGAGTATGAATATAACATTAGAATAGTACTAAAGACCCTAAGGATGGTTAAAATATATGAAAAATTTACACATTGTGAATTTTAGCTACAAAAGTTTTTATTTATGGGTCACAAAATCTCATTAGATGGTATTAGAGTAGATCCGTCAAAGATAGAGGCTATTGAATGCTGGCTTATACCAACCATGGTGACTGAGATCTATATATTTCTTGGTCAATCTAGATATTATCAACGTTTTGTTAAAAAAAATTCATGACTATCTAAACCTCTGACCAAGTTAACACAGAAGGGTGTCAAGTTTCTCTAGAAATATGAATGCGAGGAAAATTTCAAGGAACAGAAGAGAAGGTTATTCGGTGAACATATTCTTACATTACCCTATGGTAGAGAAGGGTTTGTAATCTATATAGATTCATCCAATAAGGGTTTTGGATATTTTATTATGAAAAATAACATGGTCATTACTTATGCCTTGTGGGAATTAAATATTCATGAGAAAAATTACCCAACTTATGATTTGGAGTTAGAAACGGTAATTTTTTCATTAAAGATATGGAGGCATTATCTTTATGTAGAAAATTGTGATATATATACTGATCATAAAAGTTTGAAATATATATTCACAAATAAAGAGTTGAACATGTGTTATAGAATATGGTTGGAGATAATAAATAATTATGACTGCTCAATACATTACCACCCTTGGAAAGAGAACAAGGTGGTGGATTCTTGAAGTAAGAATGATCATGTTAGCCTATCCATAAAGAGGATCACAAAAGATCCAATATTTTTTGATTTGAAAAGGATGGATCTAGAAATCATAAAGGAAGGTTAAAAATCTTATCTTTCTCAAATGGATGCTCAACCCTCTATCTAAGTGAATATTAAGGAAGCATAGAAGGAACATGTAGAGCTGAAAAATAAAGTAGAAAATGTTCTTGAGTTTCCATGATTAGTATGGAATGATGAGGTTCAAGAACCAGGTAATTTTTCCTTCCATACTGGATTTGAAGAAGTTTATGTTAGAGGACTATCATAGTTCTCCATTATCTATTCATCCTAGAAGTATGAATATTTATTGGGATTTTAAAGAATACTTATCTTGGGATGGAATGAAGAGAGGTATCTCAAATTTTGTATCTCGGTGCTTGGTATTCCAACAAGTTATGGAAGAAAGAAAAAAGTCAAAGGGGATGTTTCATCTATTAACCATAATATAATTAAAATGGGAGAAAATAACAATATATTTTTTCATTGGACTACCCAAAACCTATAAAATGTTTAATGCTATATGGGTGGTATTTGATCGCCTTACTAAGTTAGAAAACTTCATCGCTATTAGAGAAGACTTCTCTCTGGATCATCTTTCCAAGATATAAATTAAGGAAGTCGTTAGGTTGTTTGGAGTACCGCATTCAATTGTATCAAATTAGGATCTAAGGTTCACCTCAAAGTTCATGAGAAGTCTTCATCAAGAACTTGATACAAAATTGAGTTTTATTACTTCTTATCATCCTCAGATAGATGGTAAATCTAAAATAATACTTCAAACCCTAGATGATATGTTGTGATCTTGTTCTCTAGATTTCAAAGGTGGTTGGGATCAGCACCTTCCTCTAGTTGAGTTTTCTTACAATAATAGATTTCACTCATGATTTCAGACGACACCATATGAAGCACTATATGGGAATAAACATAGAGATCCAACTTGTGGGGGTGAGTTTGGATAAATAAAGCTATTGGGACATGATATTTCTAATGAAATGGTTGAGAAGGATAGAACTATTCAGAAACATATCAAGGCATATCAAGGTCAGAAGAAAATTTATGCTAATAACCAACAACATGATCTAGAATTTGATGTTGGTGAAAAAGTGTTTCTAAAAATCTCACATAGGATGAAGCTTATGAGATTTAGAAAGAAAGGGAAACTAAGTTTTAGGTATATCAGTCCCTTTGAGATTCTTGATTGTATTGGGATGGTATCCTATCACTCAGAATTTACTCAAAATCTCTCTTGATTCCATGATGTGTTCTAAGTATATATCATTAGTAAGTACATACCTTACCCTTCACAAGTATTGAACTCAGAGGTAATACCACTGGAGTATGATCTTTCTTATGAGGAACAACCAATTGAAATTCTAGATCATACAGAGAATGTTCTACAAAACAAAACCACTCATCTAGCCAAATTTTTGTGTAGAAATCACCAGTTATAAGAAGCTATATTGGAACTTCAGTATATGATGAATAATAAGTATCCTTTTTTTTAACAGAGTGACAAATTTTGAGGGGTAAATTCATTTTAAGTGGGGTAAAATGTAACACCCTGAGTTTTTATGGACCTTTTTTTTATCGAATAAATTAAATTTTCATTTATTTATTCAAATGTACTAAGTAAAACATTCCTTTAATGAGAAATATAATCAACATACATTACATGGAAAATTGACTTGGAATATTTTACATGCAACATTGTTTTGGTATACATTACACGCAACACCAATGTTTCTACGAAACATCATTTTATTGTTATAATTATTTAAATGAAATAATTATAACCTAGCTATTAAAAGTAGTTATATGAATAGTAATAACTAATTTCCAAATATTTTTTATAAAATTTTTATATGAATACAAAATATTTTTAATGAAATATATAATTTTTTGTAAAGTCCTTATATGATTAAAAATGTCATTTTATCAAATAATCTGCTTTCAATGTCCTTTTGTGAAAAATAATAAAATTAATTTTAGACACATTTAGAAATTTAATTTGATAAAATAAAAGTTATTTTTGAAGTTATGATGTATAAATTATATTAGGGATAATTGTTTTTTATATTTATGAGAAGCATCATTTTTTTGGATGAATAGTGAAAAATATCGGATTTTAATTCAAAACTTATTTTTCATCTAATTTATTTATAAGGTTAAATTATGTTTTAAATTGGTTCCAAAGTATAATTAGATAATATTTTATCAATTAATATAATTTATTTAATTTATATCAATTTTACTTTAAACATGGGTATAAAAACCTAGCAAACTTTGGAATGTTTTTACTTTAAAACCCCGTATTGTTGACCCGACCGTGGGATTAATTTTAAAAAACCTTTTTCCACTAATATGATTGGAATTTGGAAAAAATATAATCCATATCTTGAATAATCATAATTTATAATTTTTAATAATTTAAACTTAGTTTTTGACCAAAAATATTAGTGAAAGTAATTAAAATTAATTAAAATAATTAAGGTAAAATTAAGCTTAACAAGGGAATAAATCTTAAACCTAAGGGAACAAATAACATATAAACTGGTAAAAACCCACTGTATAGATATTATTCATCCATTAACCTTAAATAATTTAGTTTTTCAGGTTTTTTATGACTTTTCTTAAATAAAAAAATGGGTACACCTAACTTGTTTTCAAAAATACCAAGAAAGTCATTTCCCTCCCTTATAAAAGACCACCACCTCTCCCCATTCCTCACACCTCTCAAACCACATAGGTTTGGACAAGATATATCTAGTAAACTTACCAACATCCCTAAATTCCTTCTAGAATCATCCCCTTTGGAAGAAATAAATCCAAGGAATCCTTTTGGCATAAACCAAAAGGAGTTACCCGATTGAGAGGTAACATCTTCTCTCAAAATCCTTTCATTTATTTTATTTCTCTACCCCTACACTCTATTTATTCCATTATTGTATAAAAACACCAGTATATTGAATATAATATTATTTTTTATGCTATTTTTTTACCTACACTTACACACTATTCCATCTAATTGGTAATAGATATACTTTTTATGTGTACGTAAAACTACAGCTTCACTAAACGATGATTGTTCATTTCTTTCTTTACCACCTATCATGATTGAAATTCTGATGAAAACTAATTTTATATATTTAAAATATTAAATTTATTATTTATTTAATATTCTATATTACTTTTACAACACATACCCTTTTTTACATTGCATTTGTTGTAAATACAATAATTGTGTTTGAGGAAGTGTGGACTACCCCCCACCCCTTAAAACGATGTGATTCATTTACACACTGCATGGAATTTATTAACGATGGGTTTAGTGAACTTATATGATATATGTGATATAATAATGATACTTGAATAATAATATATACACATATTTCATTTACCTTCTTCCTTTCTATACGAGAATAAAAAATAAACAACATTCGGGCGTACGTACGGCTTACCGTCTCCATGAACGGTGTGTTTCATTTCATACCTATACATTATATAGATTATTATAATGAACATATAATGAATATAAATTATATTTATATCATGTTTTACAATATGGAATCATGATATAAGTATATGGACCAAATATATAATAAATTAAGTCACATGTGAAGAACAAAGAAGATAATACCTGAAGTAAAACCTTAACATAAGATTGTTTACAAGAGGGTAATATAAGGTAATAATAAAAACATATATGGTATTAGATATAATAATATGTTTATTTAAAATATTTATAATAAATTTATACTTATTATACAAATTTTTGTAATGATTACGATGAGAGTCGAGAAACAAGGTAAGGGTAGTTCATCTCACTTTTTACTTTCATGAGATACATGATTTATTCACAACTCATTCATTTTGTGTGGTGTGTATAATGCCCATGGATGTATTATATGATAATTATACTTAAATATATTGGTATTTACATATCAATTTTATGATATTTATTTCATTCGGTTAAGGTTTAAAAAGCTACCAAATCAGTAAGTCATTTTTGTCTCAATTTTCCTTCTTTGAGACCCATGTTTTGTTATACACCAACATTCTTTTTTGGGTGTATATACATCCATTTGAAATGTTTTATCATGAATTTCCTTATTTTAATGGTATTTTTAAGATTAATCCAACTCATTTTTACATGGATAGTATGATCCCAAGTAACTAAGTGGTAATAGTTTGTTGAAACAATCTCAACATTTCTGAGATTATTAATGATTATGCCTATTTTGATGAAATATTATGATCCATGTCTCAAGAAAACTCATGATTTTACTTATACAAATTTAATTATATATATCCATGTAATTTTTAAACCATTTGGTACATAAGTTAGTTATAGATGTTTTTATAGGAAAGATCGACTTTACCCTCTCTTCGATCAAAAATTTGTGCTACTTCAAAACCATGCTTTCCAAAAATAGATTCCAAGAATACTATACTAATCTATTATGATCATTAAAATAATTTTTTACCCTTTTTTATTTTACCAATTTTTTTAAAGGAATCTTATCGTCTCTTTCAAAATGATACATTTTTCTAACCATTTTACCATGCAAGAGGAATGTTCTTTTTTCCTAGTATGGTATGCATAGATTTACTCATCGTCAATTCATTAAAGATTAATTTTAATGTTTAAAAAGATAAATTTTAAGAAAATTATTTCAAATTAAGTTTTCCAAGAAATGGTTTTCAAAATGTTTTTAATCTTATTTTATATGTTTTCTATGAAAATTGTTTTCAAAATTTTTTGAAGCTCTCTTTATATGTGTTCAAATAAAATGGTTTCCAAAAGGTTTTCAAATATTTAATTATAATCTTTCAATTTTATTTTAAACAAAATGTATTTAAAATGGGTTTTTTTCTTTAAAGTGACTTTTTCAAATAAGAAAGGATATTTTCCATAAGAAAGTTTTTCAAAATATCTTTCAAAGTTATTTCCCATCTAAGATGACATTTTTTGATGTTACTCATGCACTTCTGAGAAATTATCCAAATTTTTCATTAATATTCATTCTTGAATGGTTTATGTTTTGATGGGATGATTCTTATGACACCCTTTTATATTCAATGGGTTATATTCTTTTGAAACTCTATTATTTTCATGGGTAATGTTTTTGATGAAAAGATTATAAAACTAGTCCTTTTCTATAGGCTAAGATATGATTACATGTTTATGACACACATTTAATTTCATGTATTATGATATGATTTTTTATGATCTTTTCGCATATTTATGTATGATTTCACTATGATATGGATGGGACTTATATCTACCTCCAATGTATTGGGTAAAAATTTATATCTGATGAGATAGAATAAGATGGTATTGGGAATGAACCTTGACTAGTAAGATGACTATGGTAGTGAACCATGACTACCAAGATAGTATGAGGGGTGAAATAATTCTACTAATATGGTCATGGGAGTGAACCCTAACTACCAAGATGGTATGAAGATTGAACCCATGCTACTAAGATGGTCATGGGAGTGAACCATGACTACCAAAATGGTATGGGGAGTGAACCCATACTACTAAGATGGTCTTGGTAGTGATTCCTTGGCTACTATGTAAATCATATTAAATGCTTATGTGTATACCAAAATTCCATTTTTTATTCCTATGTTATGCTTTCATGGATTATGTTCTTTATTGCTTTATGATTCATGTATTATGAATTTCTAATATTTATACCATGTTTTATACAAATGATATTTGATATGTAGGGTATGATATTCTATTTTCATGATCATGTTCTCATACCATTATACTCATGATTATTCTTAAATATCTCCCTTGATTACCCTTAATAATCATCTGATCTCACCCCATTTTATTTTTCCTTCCCCTAGGTTATGAAGATATATATTATGTATATTGTTTCTAGGAAGGGTGACAGTAAAGAAGAACCTAGTTGGAGATGATATATCACATTTATGTACCAGTGTTTATGTTTCCATGTTTCCAAAGGAACTAGGCTAATACGGTCATTGGACATATGTTTGTATAATGTTTAAGTATTATGAAAAGGTTGTGTAATGTTAATTTATGAAAAGAGAGGTTCTCTATACAATTAACTATAGATTATGGAATAAAGTATGATAGTAAGAGAAATTTGATTTTTTTGGTTGTATCAATGAAAACTAGGTAGGTTGTGTGGATTTTAGAAGATCCACATCTAGTGAAGTTTTCTTTCTAGATGGAAATGGGTTAATTGAAAAAAAAATTAATGTTTAGTGGATATTAGAACTACAAAGGCTGAGTTTATAGCATCCACTCAAGCTATAAAAAAATTAATTTGGATGAAGACATAACTAAATTATTTTATGGTTTGTGTGAATATGGGCCTTTTATTAGGCTATTATAATCAATGTACTACCAATATCACTTAAAATTTAGTGCAATATTCAAGATATAATACAGTGATATTAAATATCCCTTCGTCAAATTGCATTTGGAAATAAATGAAGTAAAGATGTATTTTTTACCTATAAATGAGTAAGTAGATGATATCTTCATTAAACCATTGTTGAAAAAAAAATCAAAGAAGAGGAGCTTGATTATGGGAATGCAACCTCATTAAATTCAAGAAAAAGGTATGTGATCTCTATCCACAGTCTATTATTGTATTTGGATGTTATTTTCAAAGGGGTATAAAAATATAACAATATCAATCTATCCATTGATATGTTATTTACCTTTCAGGGGACAACATATATTTAGGGTGGATTTGAAAATGGATAATATGTGATGTCAATATGCACAGACAATTTTAAAAATTTCATAAAGTAGATGCAAGAACATTTTATTTATAGGATGAATTCAATTTTTAATTTTAATAATGATTTTTTTATATAATAAGGTGCATAGAATTATTTATAATAACTTCCTTATGGACATCATGATATTTATATTCCATTATTATTATTTATTACTTTGAGTTCTCTCACATGGTTTTAGAATTATTAGATAATGATCTATTCATTAATCTTTATATCTCCAATGACTTCAGTTCCTTGGATGACTTTGTTGAAAAAAAAATAAAAAAAATATATTGTTGATAAAAATAGTTATTTATTTTTTATTATATTAAGAAGTAATCTAGTTAACAAGAAGAGGGTTTATTTATGATATTACCTTTTGTTGTTAGTAGATAAATCACTTGACAAATTTTATAATTCTTATGAAGTTTCTAGATAGAGTGTTCCAGATAGAGAAATGAATTCCAGATAGATAAAGATGATTGAAATGATTCCATAGGACAAAGGTGATCTGATGGATTTTAGAGAAAAGATTTGATTAGATAGATAGCAGGCTAAGGTAATTAGATGAAGAAAAATGACTTTACTAGATTAAGTTTTTCATAGAAAAAAATAAGGTGATGATTTATAGATATTGAAAGTACCAAATATCATGATTACTAAAGGTTCTCATAGTTCAAGCTATGTTGTTTCTTGAAATTATCAAAATGAGTTTAACGAACCAAGATAATCAAGTGAATTTTTATATGATAGAGGTTTCCAAATGTAGTTATAAAATAGATAATTCTAAAAAAAAGTTACTAAAGATAGGTTTCTAAGAAAATTTATTGGGTGAGTCAATCTAGACGAACATTTGTGAGGTCATAATACAAAGATCACCAGATAGACATATATGGACGTTTTTTTGTTTTCTTATTACATGGGGAGATTGTTGTTCATGGATGATTTAATTTTTTTTGTTTCATTATTATTCCTCACATGAGTTATATCATTTTAATCCTCATATGTGAAACTTTATAGGATTTTAGTCTTTTATATCACATATATTGACCTTGTGTTGTTTTAAAAAATAATAATATGTTAATTTACTTTGTTACTATTAGTTGTAAAATTATTGTAATGTTAGTTATAATTTTATCTAATGTTTGTTAAATTTTTTTCTACTATTTGTTACATTTTTTTCTACTATTAGTTCAAAAATATTGATACCATTAATTTAAAAATCTTTATATAGTTAATTAAAAAAATATTTATACTGTTAGTTTATAAATATTTCTATTGTTAGTTAAAAAATGATTTCTACTATTATTCCAAAATATATTTCTATTGTTAGTTCATAAATTTAGCTATTGTTAGTTCAAAAATGTTTCTACTGTTGGTTTAATATGATTTCTACCGCCATTTATAATTATATTTAATTTTAATTTCAATTTTTTCCACCACCATTTCAAATTATATGCTAATGTTAGTTTAAATATTTGAGATGACCTATTAAATTTGTGTGCTTCCATTAGTTCAAATAATCCCAACCAACAGTTCAAATTTTATATTGTTATTATTTCAATTTGTTTCTATTTTCAGTTCAATATGTGTGGTACCATTATATTATATGTCATCATTATTTCAAAAGAAAAAAAATCTACCAACATATGAATTTGTTAATTCTAAAATATTTTTATTCTAAAATATTTTTATGCACTGTTTTTAGTATAGTTTTTATCAGTTTATGTTTCCTTTATTTAAATAACATTAATGTTTCATGGTTTATTTATTTTAATTGTTCGATAATTATTATATATTATTTATAAACATATTAAAATATTTTATTTATGTTATTTCATTATTCAATTCATGATAATTATAAAGTACTTATGCCTATGATATTTTGTGAATTATTTAACGACATTAGTTTCAGTGGTAAATTTAATTTTTTTGAATTGTTCTAATAATTATAATTATGTATTTTATTTTATTTTATTAATTTTGATATTTTTTTAATCAATTTTATTTCGGATAAAATAGGAGGACTCTGTTATTATTGTTTTAAATCATTCTAACTATTTTCATGAGTCCTCTTTAGCAATTGTAGCTTTGAAGAATCTATATAAGGGACTTGAAGGACTTTTGGAATATATATAATTACAAAACGATGAGTTAATACAATTTCCCATGACTCAAATTGATCATAATCCATGAAACATCAAGTGATATTATACACTATGTTTACTACTAGTGATGATATCTTAAGGACTATACCTAAACTACTTCAAATTCTGTTATCTTGATGAGACTAGTTGATCTAATAATCAAGAACCAATACCTACACTTTTTTCATCTATCTCTTTCATCATAACCTATTATGTTTGTCACACTACTTCCTAAGTCACATACATGATTTTACTTCTTATTTATGCTTTTAGATAAAAAATTATTTTCATTATTCATGTTGTGAATTTCTAATTATAATATCAGGAAAGTTTTTCTTGTGGCCCCAACTACATAAATTCAGAGTTTTATTTTGATTGGGATTTCCCATAAAATTTCTGGTCTCTTGGTTATAATTCTACTAGAAAATTTAGGTTTTAATTAGGTTATAATTTAACTTAAAAAATTAGTTTAGCAAACAACATATCTCTTGTGGAGTAGAAAGGTATAAGAGTTGACTGGATCTATTTTTTAATAAAATAATATAAAAATACAAATTTATTTCCTTTAATTCATTTATAAATAACTCTCATTATTAAATTTGATAATTAATTTATATAATCAATACATATCTATAAAAATTTAATTTGGTCAATTAACCTCCCATTATACCATCTTCCATATTTTTATTTGACCTAAAAATTGGTATGAATGGTTATTCCTTTTTTAATTTATCCAATTCCTCTATAGAGACTATTGTTTATATTTTATTATGACAACCTTTTATATAACCTAAAAATCCAAGGAAAAGTTCTATAAGAAGGTGGGAAATAACAAAAAAGTTGGATGGATTCCTTATAAACAAACACATATTGAATAAAATGTCTATATTTACAAGAAATATAGAATGGTTTCATACCTAGAGTAGCTAGGAATAGAACATTACTCGATCTTGGTAAAACCATAAAAACTACAATAAAATGAACTGAATACTCTTACATGAAATGGTGTTGATAAATATGTTTTGAATTAAAAATTTATAAATTTTTAATGTTGTTTTATTATCATCAGTGTGTTTAGTCATGTGTTTGTATGTAAGAAAACTCATTAAATCTATAATATTTAACAATTTAACCACATTGTCTTAGATAATATGATTATAAAAATTCAAAAAATGGTTCTAAATATGCGTAATGAATTTGGTTTTCCAAAGAAATTTTGGGAAAAATATGTTAGTAATTATTTATATATCTTGAATAGATTTTATGTTAGACTTTTTTTAATAAAACCTATTTTAAATTTTTTAATGATAGAGAACCAAAGGTTAGTTATTTTAAAGTTTTTGGTTGTAATGTTTTTATCATGAATAATTATTTTATTTTGATAAGTTTAATGTTAAAAGTGTGGAAGGTATATTTCATATTCATTCTTCTAATATCAAATCTTATAGAGTTTATAATAATTTAACCATGACTACTGAAGAATCTGTGCATATAAATTTTGATAAATCTTATGATGTTCAAAAAAAAAAGAAAATATTGAAGGTGATTTTAAGGATTTAAATTTCATTGAATAAAAAACTATAGATAATTTATTAGTTGAGTTATAACATGATTATTATGATCCAAGATCTTTGTGGATTCATAAAAATAATCCCATTGATTGTGAGATTGGTAATGTTAATTTTAGTATGAAAACCAGAAGCTATATTTTAATCTTTTGTTCTAACACTTTTTTTGTCTCTAACTATGTTAATAATAATGTTTCTAATGATGTGAATGGTCCTAAATAGATTATTTTCTATCTAGGAAGATCTTAATTCATTTTTTAGAAATATATTTTTTATTAATTTTATTTTTATGATGATAAGAATGTAATCCAAAATTAATAGATTTTTTGAAGGTATGCTAAATGAATCTAGAAAGATTTTAAAAAATAAATCGAGATTTTTTTCCTAATAATACTCTCATGAATAAGGTATATATTTTAATGAATCATTTTTTAATATTTATAGGTTATAGGATTTAATAATCTTATTATATTTTTATTATTTTCATGTTTTTAAGTAATTTTAAATGGATGTTAAAAGTGATTTCTTAAATGGTTTTATATCTAAAAAAGTTTATGTTTATCAACCACATTGTTTTTTATTTTAAATTTTCATAATAATGTTTTTAAATTATCAAAAATATTTTTATGGACTCAAAAAATAATCTCATTCTTAGTGTGATACACTTAATTTTTTTGTTCAGTAATGATTTCAAGAAAGGTAATATTGATGATACTTGTTTTATTAAGATACCTGAATGGCCCGAAGGACTTTTTTATTTTTATTATTGATAATCCCCCTTTTAAGGGTTGAAGGGGATCTCGTACTTGACCCGTAGGCCGAAGGAACAAGGCCCGACTTGACTATCAATACCTGACCCGAAGGCCCAGAGGCCTAACATGCCCAATACATGACCCATATGCCCAACCAACTTGAATTTCCCCTCCCCATATTCTATGTCATTGATCACCTAGCTCCCCACCATGCATTGCAGATTAGCTACCATTGCCCCGTACAAATCTGCATGGTGCCTAGTCCTGATGGCAGCTGCCATACCCTCTCATTCTTCCAATCCAGTTAGCTCTGCTTCTGGTGGCTGCTACTCTTGTTTCTCTGGTCCTCTTCTGGGGCATGTTCTATGTGAACTGGGAAACTCCATGGTCTACGTGGACTAAAGGCCCTATGGCCCGAAGGCCTTTGACGACCCGAAGGCCCTTGAGACCCGTAAGCCCAAACTGGTGGCCTGAAGGCGCAAATCAGGTGAATAGTTTCGGTTTTTATAGTACCAAATAGTAACTGCTACAGTGCATGCTAGAGTACTTCTATAGTACCCTAGAAATTCTCTTCCACCTGGTTTTGAAACAGGGTCTCTTAGATTCCAAGCAGGAACCCTTACCACTCGGGTATGGACTCGTTGGCTTAAGATAGTTTATAATAATGTTTCGATTATTCAAAATTTATGTTGATGATATATTTTTCAGTTCTTATAGTGATTTAATTTGTAATGATTTTTTTATTTGATGTAACTTGAGTTTGATATGGGCTTAATGAGATAATTAAATTTCATTATTGGACATAAAATTTCTCAAAGTAAAGATGGAATATTTCTTAATCAATCCATGTATTATACAGATATAATTAAAATATTTAGTATTTATTATGGTAAATATTTAAAAATCCTATGGGTATTAGTTATAAATTAGATGTTGATGATTTTGGTAAATATTTTAATTGTAATATTTAAAGAGGAATGGTAGGTAGTTTTATTTTTTTAACTATATACTGACCTGATATCAAGTTTAGTTTTTGTTTATGTTTAAGGTTTCAAGAATATCATAATGAGAGTCTCATTAACGATATGAAAAATAATACTTAGATATTTTAAAGGAACTATTAACTATATTCTATTTAATTCTAAGAATAATTTTTTTGATTTAATTTTGTATTATGAATTTGATTATAATGGATGTAGAATCGATAGAGAAACACATCAAGTATGTGACATTTTCTTATAAAGAGTTTAATTTATTGTTCTTCCAAGAGGTAGTTGTCATTTTTCCTTATCTACTGAAAAATATGAGTATATATTTTTTGTAGTTGTTGTGATCAAATCATATAAATTAATAAAATTTTATGTTATTTTAGTTTTTATCTTAATAAATTGTCTATTTATTTTGATAATAAATATATAATTTATATTTCCAAGAATTCTTTATAGAATTTTATAAAAATTCATATCAAAGATATATTTCATTTTATAAAATATCACATGAATAAGATTAATGTTTTTTAGAATTTGTCTCTATATAGAATCAGCTTAAAATATATATTTTTTAATCCTGTAGACTTTTCTCAATTTGAAAAAAAAATAAATTTAAACTTGGGTTGTCAGAAGATTAATTGTTTTATCTTTTCATATATCTAGGGTGAGATTCTTTTTTATCTTTTTGTTTAAAATAAAGGGGGAAAATTAAATTTGTTTTAAATGTTTGCTTTTAATGTTTAGTTTTATAATCAAACAAAAAGGGAAAGTTTTTTTGTTTATGTTTTTTTATTGGATGGGGAGATTTTTGTGCAATGGTTATTTAATTATTATATTTTTTGTTTTATTATTATAATTCCCCATATTATTTATGTTGTTTAAATACTCATATGTTAATATTTATACCATGTTAGTTTGTTATATCAAATAAATTTATCAGGTGTTATTTTGGGAAAAAACAATGTGTTAATTTTGGTTTTCTACTATTAGTTGTAAATTTTTACAATTTTTAATCATTAAATTTCTCTACCATTAGTTATACTTTTTTCTACTATTATTTATATAATCTTTCTAAAATTATGTCCAAAATAGTTTTACCATCGACTCAAAAATTCTTGTTACCATTTGGTCAAACATTCTTGCCACCATTAGTTAAAAAATATTACTACCATTAGTTTTATAATAACCGAATATTTTAAAATAATTCTATGTTTGATAGTGTATTAAACATGAAACACCAAATATAAACGAACCTCTATAGAATATTAAAATATTATTTTTTAAACGAGACCAGTATAACCTAGATATTAAATTAGAGGGTATGAATAATATAAACTATTTTATAATATATATATAATGGTCCTAATAAATATAAATTATTTAAAAATTCTTAATAAATATGCACTCAAATTTAATAAATATATTTTATTCTACAAAAACTATGTTTCCTTAAAAAATGATGTTTATTTATTTTACAAAAAAATATTATAATTAATTTATAGAAATTTTATAAATTTTATTTTATAAATTTAAAATAATTTTTAAATAATCATATAAATTTTAACTTATGGTGAAAAGTTTTAATTTTTTTCAGAAAATATTGATTTCCCAGTGAATAGTGAAAAATACAATTCTTTGTAAAACTGACAATTCTTTTAATAAATTAAGTAATTTAATTGACCAATTATTAATTTAATATAATTGAAAATGAAAAAATTATTATTTAGTTGTATTTAATATAATTAATTACTTTCAAATCACCATTATACAATATTTTAGTATAATGTTACTTTCTAATATTAAATGCTCATTTATTTGAAAACTACATTAAATTGCATAATGTTTACCCATCTTAAAAAATTAAAAAACCCTAATGACGAATGATTTAAATTAAATTTAGATATTATATATATATTAATTTAATTTCATATAATTATGATATTTATTAATATAGTTAATATAAGATAATTTTTTTGGAAAAATGCATTTTTTGAAAAATCGATTTTTGTCGCACTTGCAGGTTTTTTTGAAAATTAAATTATACCGCTATTATAAATTTAATTTTATAAAATTGAATCCACTTTTTTAATAATAATAATTTAAATTATATAATAATTTCAAAATATTTTTTGGTTATAATGAAGTAAAAATAGTAAAAAATAGTAAAAAATAGTTATCGTGGTAAAAAAAATTAAAACGGTAAAGTTTATTAACCATAGAGGTTAATGGGATAAAATATTTAAAACATTTTTATTATTAGTCATATAGGTGTATCTCTGAATAATATCTCTTTTAATTCTTTATATATCAATTTTTAGGCACTTGGTTTGAGAGTGACTTCCCATTATTGAATAGTTTTGGGTATCTATAAGAATATCACTCCTCAATTGTAAAAGGGAACCACCTCTCACTAATTCACGCCTATGAATCCATTATATTGACCAAAACTACCAAAACATCTCTTAAAATTCTTATCTACGTTCTATAGATTATAGTATTCTCAAAAGACAAACCTTAAGGTACTAAATATGAGATCCAAATGAGGCTCTTCAAAGAAAAGGTAATCATCTTCACCAAGATCATTCTTTTCAATTCTTATTTTTTGACTTTCAATTATTTCATAAAAATTAAATTATAATAAAAAAATATGATACTATATAATTATATGTTATTATTTTTATGTCATAAAATTCATCTGTCTCCACATCCATCAAATGGGAAACAAATCCATTATTTGTTTGTACGGCAGACCATCGCCTCACAAATTGATATAATTCATTTTCCATCATCACCTCACACCTTTATTCATAATGATGAATTTAATTATTATTTATTATATTAATTAAATATTAATTATTCTTGAAAATGGATATGTCAAATACCATTTTACAATACCATCCATTTAAAAATGATATATCGTTTGTATATACGACAGATCACGACCTTGGAAAGCGATGTGATTCATTTTTTAATTATATAATCACATGGATGGTATATATAATTGTATTTAATGAAAACTTATGATATTTTAGATATTATTACCACTATAGTTACATAAAATAATGATCACATTATTTTAATCATGACCTTTGAAAAATGGAAACATTAGTCATGCATACGTAAACCTACCATCTCCATGATTGTAATATATTTCATTTTTCATAACCATATTTTTTGGTTGGTTTTAAGAAGTATAATTGATTTGAAAAATGATATTTGTTGTATTATTATTATTCTATAGATTATGAATCAATGAAAACTTTGATCAGAGTAAACTCATCGATGCCATTTAGAAATTAACAAGGAAGGCGCAGGACTAGGCCGAGTGCTCAGTCCCCCAAAAATATATTAATAAAAAAGAAAGTACAATGTACAGAGGAGATAAAGAAATAAAACACCAGACCTCACAACATCATATATCAGAAAGAATCAAAGACGTCGCCACTACCACCTTCTAATAACTCATCTGGATCCACCGACTCCCATTCATAATGTGGAGCATATTTACTTAGCATTTAGATGTATTTCTCCCTTAGACGTAACTACACTGGAGACATGGGTTCAGGGATTCTACTTCATCCCCTCTTTTGATTCGTGTCTTTCAATTTTCCATTTTTTGTAGAAGACCTGGTGGATATGGTCCTCGACATGTTGGAGTAATCTTTTCTGGGTTTCCTCTTTGGTGGAACGGTGGAAGCTCCACTGCTTTTGTTCCTTTTCACCCCATTCCTGAGAATATCACTATAGGATTCCTTCATATGACCCTTTGAATGGCATCTATGGTTCTCCTTCCCATCATACACCATTTGAGAGCCCTCATGCACCAAGGAGGTTGTATCTCAGGAAGGTTCCTTGTTAACATCCATAGGTGTCAAACATGGAGAATACTCCCCAATGTTCTGATTCTTACCACTTGCTTCTAAGTAGTTATGCCTATCCAAGGATATCTCCTTGTCATCTTGCTGCTCCAGAGTAGTATTCTCACTCACCATTTCCTCAGAAATTTTTCCAACTGTTGTTTCAGGAACCTCCTTCGCTATGTTCAGAAGTTCACTCTTCTGTGGCCCACCACATCCCTTACTTGATTCCTCCTCTTCTATCTCTTCAGCCTCCTTCAACTCTGCATTTTCTAGAATTGTGTAAAAATTTATAGATAAATTTAGCAAATGATCATACCTTACCTACACTAGAATAGAAGATGTATTCTGATGTGTATCCACAGGAGCATCAGAAAATTGTTTCTGCTCTTGTCCCCTGCCCATAAATTGAAAGTCATAGTTTGCAACATCCATGCCCAAACCACCAGCATCAAGTTTCAGTTTTTCAGATTTCTCATTCTCAGTAATGTGAAAATTAGAGTTGTCTATGTGATTATGATCACCAATTTCATAAGTAGAATCCCTATTTCCAATCTGATCCAAGCTTCCCTGTCTTCCCATTGAAGCTGAATTCACAGAATTTTTAGTTGCCTGCCTCAATTCCTCCATTGCATCATGATCAGCAGGACCAAGTTCTATGGGAGATCCCTTCATCATGTCCCCTACTAATGGGGACTGAGCATCTGCAGGATTTCTAGTCTCCTTCATACTAGTGCCTCCATGCTGATTCCCATCTAGGGCAGCAGCACCACTCGACGTTGCTGCAGTGAATGCTGCGTTTGGGGTAGTACCAGGCCGGTCATCCAGGATTTTCTTACGGAAATAAGCAGTATCATGTCCCTTCTTGCAACAACCAGAGAAAAAATGGTTTCATCTATTTGGTACTTAAAATGAATGAAAAAATCTTTTTAATAAAAGATGATTCCATCTCTCTCTTTTTCAAAAAAAACTTTTTGTTCCATAACTATGTTTTATAAATATATTTTGAAGAATATTTTTAACAATCCTAAAAATATTTATTAAGGAAATTTTTACCCATTTTTTACTTTTTTACAAAATGGTTTGAAAGGAATCTTCTTATCATTTTCTAAATGAGGCACTTTTTAACCCTTTTACAATAGTGTGAGGGGAATGTTTCTTTTAACTTATATGACATGTAAGGTATTACCCACTACCATTACTAATAAAATATTTCAATATTCCTTTATAATTTCCCATTTTTAATTTTCAATAAAAATATTTTATAAATTCCTATAAATTTTTTATTTTTCAAAAATGATTTTCAAAGTGGACAAGTTATTTTTCTCAAGAATGTTTTTAATATTTTTAAAATTATTTATATTTATCAGTAACTATAACCTATAATTTTATGGAAAGATTCTAAATTATATATATGTATATATGTATGTATGTATCTTACACATATAACTAACTCATTATCCATTCCATTAATGGGTTAGTACATTCCTTAAGATCATTTCTCAAATTTCTTCTTTAAGAAACCACTTTTGATTAGGATATGAGGTAATATTATGCAACCCATTTTATTTCAATGTTTAATTATTATACTTATCACTTGTGGTTGATTTCCTTATATGGAACACATATTCTTGTACATGATATGAATTTGATGGGTGGGCCCAAAATTATATATCCCTCTAATGCATTGGGTAGTGTTTAATTATCATGAGATTTCTTGTATTGGATTAGGGTGTGAACCTAATAAATTATGGGACTCTATCAACTATGTGATATTATCTTGGTGGTTATACTATACTTATGTTTATGAATTATTTTTTATTTCATCCACATTTACTATGGTTCCAATATATTAATATACAATGATATTTATGTTATTTTACCATGTGATTACTCTTGAGCCTTCCATTTTATGATATCATGTTATACCTTTGAATCTCATGTTATTCTTCATTTTCATATTTATTCCCTTACTCATCTTTTTAGATCACTCATTTCTATTATGTATTCCCAATGTTATCTTATAAAATTTTAGGATCTAAAATATATTTAGGATATAATTATGAATAATAAAATATATTTGTTTTATTTTAGTCTCCCTTTTATGTAATATGAACCTAGTCATCCAAATACAAAAGACATCATGATATTTGGGTTTCAATTATTACATTTGTTTTGTTAAAAAACATTGATAAAATATGTGTTAAAGGATTTGGTTACTATAGTTTATATCAGAGAAACGCCAAGTTATTTTTGAGAATTAGGATTATTAAACTCCAGGGAAAGCCTTTGGGATAATACTAAACATATGAAAACACCTCTAAATTTGATTAAAGTATAGATTGGTGGTTTCTAAGAGAATATATCTGTATCTGAGTAATACAAGTGGATGTGGCTCTGTAATAGTTATACCTAGGGGTAATAACACTAAAATGACATATTAAGATGGAATCAATTGTCACCTAGTGAATGAAAATGGATATTTCAACACACTTGGTTTGAAACTCTTAGGGGATATGATTTTTAAGTTCACAAACTATTTACAAACCATTATAAAGGACTTGAGAAAAAAATATGTTAAAAAATACTAATAGGAAACATTACCATGGATAACCTAGATTAAAACATAGAGAATAATAATTTAAGATATAATTATCAATTACAAGTTATTCTATATAGGTTTATAAGTTTACCATTTTTTATGTTAATAAATTATCATAATGTTTATTTTATCCTTTTATTTAATGTCAGTAAATAAGAGATTTCATAAAAATAAACAATGTGGTGGGTAATGTAATGATTTTCCTGATAATATTTCTATCATAATGTGAATAAAATGTAGAAATATTATGATAATTCTATACGATCCATCTCAAATTACAATTAACAACTATATAATATTTGAGTTGGTAAACACATAAAAGAAGACAAGGATGGAATATCATGAAATTTCAAGTGTTAAATATTATAAGGAAAAGAATATTCTATTTTCAACATGTTAGAAATGTGGAAATAGACACCCATGAACATGACTTAAGGGAACTATAAGATTATTTATGTGTGTAAAAGGAGGGAACAAAACTAATATTTTCCAAACAAAAATGAAAAGCATTGTTAACAAGTTAAATGAAGATAGAGTTTAATATAAGGCATCATTAACATTTCAATGTCATAAATTTAGGGAACTTGTTCATTATTTGAGTTAATAACCTAATTCAAGGATTAATTATTAATGGTGTATGATATATTAATCATTAAATTGGAATTATTGAATTGTTTAAGTGTTGGATATTTAGAATCATGTTGTTAATGTATTATTTATCAATAGTATGATGGTTATAAGAATCATGAATCATCTGAGGATTGTGATGCATTAGTTTTTTTTATAGATTTTCAAGAATATATTAAATGGTACCAATGAAATAAAATTGTAATTTAATGGAAAATGAGATATTTTATGGAAAAAACACAAGATTTTGGAATGGATGATCTTCTATATATGATTGATGTTGAGGTAATTATGGACAATAAAGATTATTTTATTTAATAATTTAATGCTTAAAAAATAATTTGATTATTAATGTTATTTTGGGTATTTTCATTGTTATTTTTGGAAATATTAATGGAATTTTATTAATATATTTTTAAAAATAGAAAAATTATATTTTGGAAAACAACTCATCGTATCTGGAATGGTCACAGGGTTTAAACCCACAACTGAAAGGCGATAAGGGTGAAACCCTTACCATTGTCCTACGTAATGTACCAGTTAGTATGAAATTGTTTTTACTTAAAAAATTATATCTATAAATATTATGTCAATTTTTGTAAATATATTACCAGATCAACTATTATTTAATTTTTATGAGTTTTAGGTGATTACAAATATTTTGGGAAATGTGTTATTCAGTTTAGAATTATATAACCCTTAGGTTTAATGTAAAGGATTATTTCGGAAGAACTATATTATGTTTTTGAAGATGTAACTTGAAGGGTATGAGATATAATTTGAGGTTAAAACCTTATTTTATATTGAGGTTATTGAGGTTATTTAGGGTATATGGTTATTTATTTAAGGAATGGTCCATGTTGAAACTTTGGTTTTATTGTTCCATTTTGAGATTAAAATATTTATATTCATTTTGGGTAATATCTTAGTTTATGCTAACAAATTTGGTTTTAATGAATATAGGAGGAATATATTTTTACTCTTTTGTAGATATTATCATCTATTAAAAGTTAATTTAAGTGTTTCAGGAATAAAAAATTAATAATGGATATTCATTCCTTAGAGTAATTGGTTAAGTAAAAATTTATTGAAGCACAATGAAAGGATAAAATTGACTTTATGTAATAAAAAATATATAAATTAATTTTAATTTATGGTGTTCTATATCATGATAATAATATAATCCCTCAAATTTAATAAACTGGTATTGAAATAAAGAATTTATCATATTACCTTCAAATATAATGAATCAATGGTCTTTTAACAAATCACATATTTATGCTTTTGTGGTTACTAACTTTTTCTTAATCATTAACTTTAATATAATAAATTATATCTATAATTATCTATAATTATTTATTCTTTTATTCTATGCCCATATTTGTACTTCCAACTAAATCTCTTCTACTTGTACACCTATTCATGTTTTATTTTAGATGAAGTTCATATTTCTCTTTCTATCTTTTAATATGAAATTTTATTAACCATTTTTATGATGTGGGTTTTCCATAATATAAAATAAAAATTTAAAGTTGGGAAGAAGTTAAAATTTTTAGGATACATTTTAGTTAAGGGGGTACATTTAAAACCCCAATATTTCAAAACAACACTATGTTCAATGACATATTTAACATGAAACACTAAGTTTAGACAATCATCGATCTAATTTTGAAAGATTAATTTTTAAATGTTATTGATATAACATTGATCTCAAATTTTCAGGTATAAATAGTATTAAATTCTTTATGAAATATATAGAAATTTAATAGTCAATATAAACCTATTTATAAATTATTAAAAAAAAACACTCAACTTTAATAATGATATTTTATTCTACAAAAAATATGTTTCCGTTAGAAATGATTTTAATTTATTTTTGGAGAAGATATTATATTTAATTTATGTAAATTTTTAAAATTTTATTTTATAAAATGTATATAGTTTTTTAAATGATAACATTTACATTAAATTATGGTGAAAGTTTGGGTTTTTTCTAGAAAATATTGATTTTTCAGTGAATTGAGAAAAACTGATTTTTGGTAAAACTATCATTTGTTTTAATAAATTTAGTAATTTAAAGTACTATTATTATTTTAATATTATTTAAAAGTAACATAAGTATTATTTAGTTATATACAAACCAATTAAATACATTTAAATTACCATTATACTACATTTTAGTATTAGTTTATTTTTAGGCATAAAAGCACATTTTTCAAAAAAAAAAACTATTTTGAAGTGTATAATATCCCACCATTTTAAATAATTAAAAACACCTTATAAGGTATGATTTAAATGAAATTTATATATTTTATATCTATATATTTTAATTTAAATTTATATAATAATGATTTTAATTTATAAAGATAGGGTAATATAATATTTTCATTGAGAAATTCATTTTTTGGAAAACATATTTTCTTCAAAAACCTATTTTCTTCTTACTTGTGAGTGTTATTTTAAATTAAAATTTTACACTTTTTTAAATTGAATTTTATTTAATGGATTTAATATTTTTAATAAGAATAATTTATATTTTATAATAAGTTATATTATATAATAAGTTCAAGTTAATTTTTGTTAATAATGAATAGTAAAAAAATGTGAAAACACATTTATTGTGGTAGAAAAATTAAAAAGGTAAAAGTGGTTAACCATTGCTATTAAGGGAATAACATTTAAAAAAAATTATTTAAAAGAATATATCATCGTTATATATCCTCATATTCTTTATTTATCAATTTTGTAGGTACTTGTATTGAGAGTGACTTCACATTAATCAATAGTTTTTTGTATTTATAATAATGTATGTCCTCCTCAATTAAAAATGGGAACACCCTCCCCATAATTATCCACACCTATAAATAAATATTTCTTAAAAAACCCTAAAAAATATATCCATCACATCCTTATCCAAATTATATAGCTTATGTTATTCCCAAAAGTACAACTTTTTGGTCCTTAGTAAAATATCTAAAGGAGGTTCTTCTAAGTGAAGGTAATTATATTCACCAAGCACCATCATTTTACTTCTTATTTTTAACCTATAAATGATTTCATAATGATTCCAATATGATAATAGTAGTATCTCCTATATATTTAAATATTATTTTTTTGATGTAATAATATTTAACCATCTCCACTTTGATCAAATGGGAAACAAAGCCAACATTTTTGTGTATATAGGACCACCACCTCACGAACCGATGTCATTCGTTTTACATCTTCACCCCACATAGATATTTATAATGATGTATTTAATATTTATATATGATATTAATGAAATATTAATAATTCTTAAAAATTAAAATATCATATACCTTTTTACCATACCATGAATTGAGAAATGATGACAACGTTCATGTGTACGATGGACTACCGCATCACGAAGAATTGTGATTTGTTTTTTATTACCACATCACATGAATGATATATATAAGTGTATTTAAAGTAATTATAAGGACCTGGACTTAAACATTACATAATCTTGAATTAAATGAATAATTCACATTGAGGATCTTTTCAGGTTTAGAATTTTAGAGAATTAGGCCATAATTTTTACATTACATATTAAAAATTACAAGGTAGACACATCTACTCAGTTTCCATTTTTTCATAAAATAAAAACTCTAAAAAAAGAGTCATGTCTTGTCCCATTTTTAGATAGCATGACTTTTCCTTGATCTCATACTTGACCCTATTCATCTTTAGGTCCTACGAAAAGCATTTCAAAACTTTGGATGAGCATAAAAAGCTCAGTATGGGTTATAAAATAAATAAAGAAATCATTAGTTAATCATTGCATACATAACATAAGATCTTTAAAATACCTCATGAAATCATAAGATTTATGAGTAACACATAGAAAACATAAATCATAAAGGCAACTTGTGGAATCTATATCATACTTACATTGTAGCTATCACAACTATGTAGGGAGTTACATTTGGAATACCCATCATAATATATTCCCTAAATCTCTTAGGAGAAACATTCACGTTTACCTCTATCACATTACCCAATGCATTGGAGAAATATTTTAGGCTCACCCGCCCTAGGTTTATCATAGAACCACTGATATACGTAACAATGCCCAAGAACTATAACATATTCATAATACATAAAACAAACATAAAGGAAAGATAACATTTCCACATTTCAATCACAATATATCATTTAAATATATTGAAATAATAAATAAATTATCAAAAACATTTTCAAAACTAATATACGTAAAAAGAGTAAATGGTATTTTCTTTCCTTTTAAAAATATTACTACTTGTTAAGGAAGCCAAGATCAAATAATACTCGCGACGGCATAAAGGTAGTTGTCTCCGCTTACATGAAAAGGAAACATTAATTTTTTTGTTTAGTAAAACGATTCATAGAAAAAGATTCCCTTTGAATTAAATGAAAATTATATTTTTTTATACAGCATATAAAAGAAAGTCATGTATTAAAACAAAATACGCCTCAATGAAAGAAGATTGAGATGAAATCCCTTACCTCATGCCCGACTTAACCCGTTCATTATTTAATCTCCTGAATAATAAACTAATGCTAATTTCTAGTTTCTTAAGAAATTTTCATGTTTATTATTCCTTTTATATCACTTATTACCATGTTATAAACATTATGTAATCATTTAAGTTAATAATGGTCGTTTTGTTGATATTTGGTACTTGAGTCAAAAATGGACTTCTTATAATTACAAGTTGTTCATGTGATCAAAATTTATTATATCCAGAGTGATATTCATGATTTAGTAATCATATATGTCATATATATCTATTATACAAATGTATTTATAATATTACATAACATTTGGAGGTAAGAAATGAAATGCACCGTTCATGGAGACGGTAAGTCATACGTACACATGAACGCTACTTGCATTTCTATTTCTTATTTTAATGGAATTAAAAAATAATTATACATAGGTATATTATAATTTCAGTATAATATCATATATAATAGCATTATTTCCATCCTTTATACATCCCACATATGGCATTAACGAGTCATATCACTTTGAGGGGGCGGCAGTCTGCACTTCCTCAAATGAAATTATCACGTTTAGCCATAATGGAAACCATAAAGGTATACTATTAATGAAAAATAAATAAGAATAAATAAAAAATAAACATAATTTATATCATATATAAATACAGTTCCATCTTAATGGCCACCATGAGATGTGGTAAGAGATAATTGAACAATCATCGTTTCGTGAGGCGTTAGTTTTCCATCCCCAGAAACAGTATGTTATTTACCCATTAGATGGAGGTTTTTGTAAGTGTAGTTCAAATACTTCTCATAAGAAAATCCTATTATATTGAGGATAATGTTTTTGTTGTAAAAGAAAATAATAAAAATAGTTTAGGGGTTGGAGAAGTAAAATAAATTAAATTAATTTAAGAGAAACAATTACCTTTAATTTAGGTAACTCCCTTTGGGTTGAACCAAAAGGACTTATTGAAGTGAATTATTACTAAGTTAAGGCTTCTAGGTGGAAGATATGGATATTGAGAGATTATTTGGGTAGGGTTTGGACGATCCAAGGGGCTTGAGAGGTGTGAGGAATGGTTTAGAGGTTGGGGATTTTTATAAGGGGGAGGAGGGGCTCTTTAAGAAAGTGTGAAAATATTATTTTATTATATAATTATTGTCGGTTTCTAAAGGTCCAAAACTTATTAAATTCTAAGATAACATGACTCATGGAAGAAATAAAATCATCCAATAAGAATTGGACATGTTATATATATTTTCTTAATCTTTATAATATTATTTATTTAAATCATTTATTAATGAGCTAAACACAGCATCATTATTGTGTCATAAATAAATTTATATATTTGATGTCTAAAAATTATAAAACAAATACCATAATATAGGAAAGATTTCTATATTTACAAATAATATTTATAGTCTAAATGATAACTTATATAACCCTATGTAAAAATTAATTTACTAGAAGATATTTGTTTATGTCATTTTTGCCCTTACTTTAAGTTAATTAAAATAAAGTGTCATTATCCCTCTTAAGTGGCTCCATGGGGTCCCAAAATATACCCAAGGATGCCCATGGTCTTTCATGACTCATCCAATAAGGTGAGGACAAGTTTAAAGATAATTTTTTATTATTATGATATTCTTCTTACCTTGAATTACCTGATTTACCTTTAACCGCAGTAAATAAAACTCAAAAGTTACTATTCACCAAAAATTATTTTCATTTTATTAAACAATATTTTCTAACTAATAACAACCATGTATATCAGATTTTTGAAATTCAATTCACAAAAGTGGTAAAATTTCATTTAAATGAAAAATTCAGTATTTAACTACTACTTAGTGGTTTCACTATTCATCAAAAATTGATGTTTTTTAGAAAACTTTTAAAAATTCAGCCTAAGCTATAATTGATATTCTGAATTAAAAAATGATTAATATTTTACCAAATTAAAAACATATAATTTTGATTAATTAATTATTTCTCATTGTTAAAACAAAAAGCTTGTATTTAAGAAATATTAACTATCAAAAGATTGACACTTGTTTATGTCCAATTTCCAACTGAAATAAATATCAATGACCAGAATTGGATTAAATGGTAAAAATATAATCTAATTACAATTTTAAAAAATAAAGATATAATAAAACAATATAAATAAATTAAATTAAAAGGCTTTTTTGAATTAAAATACAGTATTTTCACTATTCATTAAAAAATGAATTTTATCAGAAATATACCAAAAATTTGCCCAAAGTAAATCTTGATGTCCTGATTCTGAAGAAGAATTTTATTTTTTTTTTAATAAAATATAAAAGTGATCGAACTAGATTTAAAGAGGTTTCACCATCAAAAGGCTGTAAATCGGTCTTTTAAAAAAAATTAAAGTATTTATGCGAAAATTAGATTAATTCACATTTTAGGCCTCTAAATTTTATTGGATAAATGTAAAAACATTTAACAAACATGTATAATCATATTATAGGTAGTTATATTCATTCCCTCTAATACAACAGATAGGTGTTAACTACATTTAAAATAATATTATTATATTATTAGTGTGCAACGTAAGATTTCAAAGAAACCCATTGTTGCATATTAGGTACGCCATCGAGCATATCAACCCCTTTAAAGTAAAATTAATATTTAATTAAAAAATATAAATAATTATGAAAATTTATTATTTCTTTATTTTCCTAGGATGTTAAAGTAATAATATTAAATTTATGATATTATTATTATTCTATAAATATAAAATAAAACTTGCCTTATTTCCAACGTAATCATTGAAAAATAAAAATTTTACTTATGTATGTGTACAAAATACCATCTACATAATTACAATGTAGCTAATTTTTCATAACCACATTTAATGGTTGGTTTTAAAATTTATAACTTATATATGAAAATTATAATTATTTCATTATTATTATTCTATAAATGATATAATAATGATCCCTTTTATCATGTTGATCATAGCAATTCCATTTTTAAATTTTGAACTGAGCATACACAAAAAACCTAATGTGGATATAACTGATTAAGTAGTTAAATACATCATTAAAATAAATGAAATAAATTTTTTTAGTATAAGTAATTAACATTTTAAAATTTTCTTAAGAAAATAAATAATTTATATAATTTTATTATACTTGAGATAATAAATATATAGGAAAAATCCTATACATGAGGAAATTGTTTCATCTAAATATTTCCTTCCTTAAGACACATATTCTTATTTGTGTCAAATTTCTTTTAAATGGTGTGTAGACTAAAACTTTACATATTATAATATTAATAATTTATAATTCATGATATTTTAAGTTACAATTCATCTAATTTAATCATGGGAAGTTATTATTCAAAAGTTACCAAAATGGAAAGGGTTTATGTTTTGATATCATTTTAATCGAAATTATTTATTCTTTAATTTATGTTATAGGAAATTATTTTATCAATGTATAAAAACATTTTAATTTCATTATATTTTGGTTAACCATGAAATTTTTAAATAATAGTTCCATTTTACGCTCTTTGGATTTTAAAATGATTGAGAAAAAGTCTGTAAGAAAAGATGACATCATTTATCTCTTCGGTCAGAAATCATTTTTATTCCATATCCATGCTTCTAAAAATATTTTCATGAATATTTTTATCATTCCAAAAAATATTAATGAAATAAATTTTTACCCATGTTTTTATTTTTTACAAAAACAATCAGACAAATCTTTTTATCATTATCTGAACAAGGCACTTTTTAAAATTTTTACAATAGTGTGAAATGAATTTCACCTTTAACTTATATGATATATATAGTATTACCCACATTCATTACCCCTAAATTTTTTAAATATTACTTTATAAGTATCCATAGATATTTTTAAACACATTTTTGTTATAATATTTTATATTTTTTTAATACTGATTTTCAAAGTGGAACATTTATTTTCCTCTAGAATGTTTTTAATAATTTTAATAGTATTTATATTCATCAACAATAACAACATATAATGTTATGGAATTCCTATAAATTCTGTATATATGTCTTTTATACATATACCTAGCTCACTCTCCATTTCATTGATGAGTTAATACATGACTTATGATCATTTATGAAATTCCATCATTAAGTAATCTATTTTAATTATCATTTAAGGTAAAATTATAAAATCCACTTTCTTTCCATGTGAAATTATTATGTTTATACCTTATTATTGATTTCTTTATGTGGAACACATATTCATGTAAAAGATATTAATGTGTCGGGTGGGCCTAGAATTATATATTCCTATAATGCATTGAGTAATATTTTAATCTCATGAGACGTCGTGTATGGGATTAGAGAATGAAACTAATTCATTATGGGACTTTTTACAACTTGGGATGTTGACTCGATAGTTAGCCTTGAGTTATTTTTATTTCATGTTTTTTATTTCTTCAAATTTCCTATGATTCCTTGATCTTATGATACCATATTATTTATTTAAATCTCCCATGTGATTACTCTTGATCCCTTCTATTTTTTGATAAAATTTTAAACTTTTGACTCAAATGTTATGCTTCCTTGTAATTTTTATTCCCTTAATGGTATTTTTATATCACCCCTTTATTTTCTAAATTCCCCAAGTTATCCTATGTAGTATTGGTAGGTCAAATGGATTTATGATCTCCTTATAGAGAATAAAATAATATAGTTTCATTTTATTCTAACTTTGATATATTATAAACCTAGTATTTCAAAGACACTAGGCCTCAAAATCACTAGGTTTTAATTATTGGGTGTTTATATTAAAAACCATGTAATAATATTTGTAAAATTATTAGGCCTCTATAAGTTCAAAAAAATACTATTTGTTCAATATGATTTCTACCACCTGTTTAAATTATATCTTACCATTAGTTTAAGTTTTTTCTATTTACAGTTTAAATAATATTCTACTATTAGTTCAAATATTTTCTATGATCATTTAAATTTGTGTGCTAATATTATTTCAGATGTTTACTAAAGGATGCTCAAATTATATCCTACAATCAGTTCAAATGTTTTCTTCTTATAGTTCAATTTGTCCGCTATTGTTAGTCCAAATTATAAACCACCGTTATTTCAAAAGAAATTTATTTCTACCATCAGTTGTGAATTTATTAAGTCTATTTTTTAAAAAAAATTATAAAATATCTTATACAATATTTTAATTTTTTTATCATATTGTTTTTTCAGTATTTAAATAAAATTTATTGAATGATTTATTTATTTTAGTTATTCTAGAATTAATATTAAATATTATAAACTTGTAAAAGTATTATATTTATGTTATTTCTTTATTCAAAACATGATATTTAGAAATTATTTATGCTTGTGATATTTGTGGAATTAATTACATAAATTAGTTTCAATGATTTATTTAAATTTATTTGAATCCTTATAATAATTTAAAATATATATGTAATTTAGTTTTAATGCTTTCGATATTCTTAGTAGTCTGTTTTCTTTTTTTATAAAATAGGTTGACTCTATTATTATTATTTTAAATTATTATAACTATCTGCATGAGTCTTATTTAGTTATTTTAGCTTTTAAAAATATATTTATGGGGTTCAAAGGATTATTTTAATATACACACTTATGATAAGATAAGTTTATATAATTATTTACAACTCAAAGTTATCACACTCTATGAACCTGGAAGTGATCATGTACATTGTGTTTACCCCTTCTAATGATTTGTTAAGGATTGTACCTAAGCTGCTCTGACTTCTACTACCTTGATGAGACAAGAAGATACTATACTCAAGAACCAATACCTTTACTTATTTTGTTCATTTGTCTCCTTCATCTTAATCTCTTGTGTCTATGACAATACTTCACATTTCTCACAAGCGATTTGAATTTTTATTTATGCTTTTACATAGGAGATCACTTTCTTTATTTAGTTTGTAACTCCCATATTCTAAAGTAAGGACCATTCAGGTTGTGATTCCCTCTTTTTAATGTTAGGTTTTTATTTTGGTTGTGAATCCCCATACAAAATTAAGGTGTTTTGGTTATACTTCCACTAAAACAATTATGCTGTAATTAGGTTATGATTACCTTTCAAAAATAAATTTTGTACACAGTGTATCTCTCATAGAGTATAGAGGTATGAGATTGGAATAGGTCCAATTGGTACTGACACACTATAAAAATACTTGTGTACTTATTTTATTTTTTTTATATAATATGTAACTATATTATTTAATTTTAATAATTAATTTATATAATCAAACCATATATTTCAAATTTTAATTTGGTATATTAATACCCTCTGTACTATCTTCTATCTTTATATTTGAATTAACAATCTGTTCATTGGAAAGAGTTCACCGGATGAAGTAACGTTTTAAGGTTATCAGATAAAGAAATTATGTGAATCCAATGGAAAAAGTTTCATTGAGAAATTACAGGATGTAGAAAATTTTATGAGTCCACCATGTGATAAACATTTGTAAGTTAATCACACATAGTAACATGAAAATCTCCAAATAGTGGAAGCATGTCAATCTTATCAAATAGAGGAGTTATTATGAATAAGTATTAGAAAATGTTTTAGGATCACTATAAATTATGTTTTTCTATAGTCATTCACCATGATTATGTTGAGATAGATGTTAAATAACTCAATAATCATGAAGGAAAATCATGATTATAGCCATTATTTTAGGAATATTTGAAGATTGTTGATGTCAAGATTTGAAAAAAGCTTCTTGAAGATTGTTAAAACCAACTTATTTAGATATTTTAAGGTGGTCAACTGAATAAATACATGAGAAGTAAATACATATTTTGATTGTGGAATTAAAATTTAGAATATGTTCTCCTCCATTATTTTTTATATAAATTATGGATCTATAATGGGATGAATGTGAACAGTTGAACGATGCAAGTTTTTAAAGATTTAAGGTACTGAATGAGAATATTGAGAGATCCTTTTTTTCAATTTACCATATTGAGAGTTATAAGATGGATAGGTTCCAGGCAGAGAGGTGCCATATTGAGAGGTATCAGATAGTTTGTTACCAGATGGAGAGGTACAAGATATAGGGGTAACATATTTATAGGTACCAGGAAGAGGTTTATTGGATATAGTAGTACCAGAAAAAGAAGTTTTTTGAGAACAGGATCAGAAAGAGAAGTTATAGATAAACATGATCAAATATACAAGTTATATTAAATGGATTGAAAGTTTATATACAAGAAATATATAAAGAAGAATTTATATAATTGAAATTTAGGGGAATTTAAGAAACATAGTGGAAACATGTTGAAACATTTTGGTGAAGGATCATTTCAGTAATACCAAAAATAATTATAATTTTATCTATGCAAGAAACCCATGCATTATCAAATTACTATAGCTCTATGAAAGTGATGGATATAACCTAAATTATATAAACCATAAATTATTTCTTCTAGTGGATGTGTGGCCTAGGACTATTTCCAAACCATGCTAAGGACTAGATACTATTATTTAAAAGTAGACATTATAAATTATTGTGTTATTATAGGTGTGATTGTGTGTTGTTTTTCACCATATTTAAGTCTCTCTAACCAGAGGAAAAAAATTTCTTTAAAGAGGAAAAACTTAAAAGGTAGTCCATTGATATACCCCTTTTCTCAGTGGTCACATAGATCTTAGAACTTACTTTCAAATATGTATTCATTCCCATGAGAATTATAGAATGGTTCTATGAAATCTAAACCCAACACAAAAATAATTCTAACTTCTAAAACCCCTGATTATGGAATTGTCTATCTTATTATAATGTTTCCAACACATTAAAACACGTAAAATGATTGATCATAGTGTCTTGAATCCTGGTATAATGTGGAATAATAAAATAAAAATTATAATAACTTTATCATATTCTTATAACTCCCATAATTCCCTCTACATGGAAAAGTGTGACAATGATGTAATGTAAAGACTATATCCTTATCTTGAATATATTATTTTATGATTCTATTAAATTATTATATAAATAGAAATGGTTCTTCCAAAAATATTATATTCACTTAATTAAAAAAAATTATGACTCTAAGAGAGGTATTTTTTAAATATCCCAACTATAATAGAATTTTCCATATCAAAATATCATGGAAACCCCTTTTTCTGAATAACAAAAGGATTCTCAATAAAAAAAATTACTCTAATTGTATTAGAATTAACATATTTGGTTATTTTTATCCTCGATAAATTATTGGTAATAAAGTTCTCAACAACCTTATTATCCATTATTTCAAGCTTAAATTATTATAGAATTAAAACAAACCAAATTATTATTGGTTTAACAAATTTTTTAGTCACCATATAAAATAATATTGAGATATTTATAGAAACAATCACTTTTTATCCAATAATGTAGGATAAAAATATCTCCATAATGTAAAATACAACTAATTATTCTTTTTAATAAGTTTTATAATTCATTTAAGCTTCATTCAAAAACATGGCTTCATAATACATCACATAAAACTTTTACTCCTTTCCACCCAAAAATCAAATTTACCCATAAAATCATTTTAATCACACTTTATTTGAAATGGTAAATTTGAATCTTGTGTAGTAATGTTGGATTAAAAAATAAATTCATTATTTTATTTTTTAAAAGTTTCCATGGATTATTTATCAAAATTGAATAAATAATCCTTCATTAATAATGAGAACATTTGTTTTTAAATTCTTTAAAATTCTTTGATAAACGTTCTATAAAACTCTTCAGGTCCTATAAATCTTCTGATTTAGTTCACTAAATTTTGAAAAGGTAAAGTGAATATTATTAAAAATATATGAGAATATTTTTGTTCTATGTTATGTTGAATAATATAGATTTAAAAACATTCAAATACACATATTAACATTAATAAAATCATAATGTAGTGTTTTATAATGTTTGGATGAATTTAGATAGGTTTTGACTGGAAGACCATAATTAATGATATATAATAATAAAACAAGTCATAGTTAATTTTATAGATTTTTGGAATATTGGTTAGAGTAAATTTAAGTGAATAAAGGGGTCAATTATACCAAATATACTTTAAAACCATTGTGGTATTTTCAAGTGATGGTTTTCTAGTGACCTTATTGGCTGACATGGTTTTTCCAACATATAGTAATTTTGGAAGAGGTAAATTTGAAAATGATTTGATTAAGGATTTATGATATGGGATGGAAAACATAGTTTGTCTCTCTATAATGTTTTTAGAATGTTATATTATTAGAGTATGTGTTATGTGATATTTATTACACCTAAGGGGTAAATGAGATGGTTTTATAAAATTCCAGGAAATAATTCATGTTTATTTTCAATGTACAAATGTCTAATTTTATAATTTATCCTTAAATTAAAACATAACATGATTTTAAGATAAAATAATTGATATCCGATGGTTTTTATAGGATTTATTATTCGAATTATAACAAATCATGTTATAATAAAATACTCCAAGTTTTTATATATTTATATATTTTGTAACATTTGATAACTATTATTTATGAAAGGATCTGGATATGACCGTGAGATATGATTTGATCAAATATGATTGATTTTACTACCCATTGAGGGATAATATAATGTGACATGATAAAAGGTTGGAAAAAATCAAGTGGTTATCATTTCTTGATATAATAGTAGATGAATTCTTCAATCCATCCTCTAATAGGTTAGGGGATAACAACTGACATTATGGTATCCACAAAAACGCTATAAGGGATTACCTATAAATGTAACATGTCACCTAATATCATGAAATTACACCTATAGTAGCATAAATAAATCAGTAGCCATGAATTATAAAAAATAAATACATTACAATAATATCTATAATATAATATAAAATCCTTAAATGAATCACTGGGAATAAAAAAAATCCTGGAAATATGTACGCATAAGTGTTGAAGACACAAAGGTAGTCTTCGTAATAGTAATCTATTCTAATAGGTACCACATCAAGTGTCTGTTTCCATCCCCTAATATAAACCAAAATCTACATATTCCAATTTTCATGAACATAATAGAAAATAATTCACGATTTTGCATATGTGGGTTATAAATAATACCTAGTATGTTTTTCCCAAATAGTGAGATGAACCTAAAAACATATATAGTTTATTTGCATCATCAATAAATAAATAATTGATAAAAATCATAATATTTAATCATCATTTATAATAATATTCATGTTCATTTTTTTCAATTACCCATATCTCACTTTTATCATGCCCACCAAATAATTACATTTAAATATGTATACATATATGTCCTTTGAATTTCATTAATATAATAATAATAAGGTCTCTAAATAACTTTATCCCACTAGAGGTCATTAGTAACCGAGGATCCCATCATTGTGCTGTGATCTGGATCTTGGGATCCTTGAGAAGAGTAATAATTTCTAGAATCTAAGGCCTACTATGCTGTAATATGACTCATTTGAAGAGGAGTAACTAAAAAACAAACTATCCATACGAAGAATCACTATACACATCTATATTTTGATTTTTAAACTCACCCTCCACTATGTAGATAGTATCCATGTAAGAAATATAATATCATCCTATATACATTCATAATTTTACTACATAATAATTCACCAAATAGGTAACATATTGTGATATTACAGAAATACCATTGTGCTAATATCATATTAGAGTCACAACGGAATAACTAGTCTACCTCAACCTTAATTCCTATGTGAGAAATAATAAATGAATATCTATATTTACTTAAAACCATATCATTGGGTGATAAATCATAGTAATATTATGCATATCTATAAATCATGATCCTGTATTTATGGAAGAAAATGATTGTAAACACTTAGTGAATCATACTCTATCTCAATAGAGTGCGTCATAAAATACCCCTAATATAGCACTATGGGTGAATGGGGTTCCATGTGGAACTCTTGGGAAATTTTGGGCCATCCAATCAATGTGATAAAATGACCATGGGTGTAACACCTTAAGTTTTTATGTATAATTTTTTTCAAATAGATTGACTTTTTTTGATGGCTTGCATTGCTCACTACACTAAGTTATTCTTTCTTTATATGGAACACAAATTTAATATTTCACTATACACAACACTTATATTATCTTGTGGTACAAAAATCACTATTATATGTTTTCATTATACACAATTTCGGGTTCCCTTGATAATCATGTGTCACACGTAAGACTGGGTCTTACCAAACTACAATATACTATTAATATTGTTATTTAAATATTATTATATTTACCACCTAGCCATTGGAATGTAAGTTACAAATAATATTAAATAAATTTTGAAAATATGGCATACACATTTATACAAATACATCCTTTGGTTATCAATTAGTTATAAATCAAAGTAAAAACTATTTTAGAATAACAAAATTCCCTTTTCATGAAAAGAATTTTTCTAGGTACAAACATGTTATCTCTCAATAAATTAAATAGACCACTATTGAAGAAATTTATATATTATATAATCAATAAATTGTTTTGAGTCACATTCAATATATTTTATAAATATAAGATAAGAATAAATCCAATTTAAAGAATAAAAATATATATTTTTCTAAATGCTAATTTTACCACCTTTTAATAGAAAAAATATTTTAAATTTAATTTTTAAAATTTTAATAATTTTTATTTAAAAAAATAAAAAATTAATTAAAATATCAAAATTTACTTTGGGTGAATATTTTTTATTTTCTAAGAAGATTCATTTTTTGATGAATAGTGAAAAATATAGAAATTTAATAGAAATATACATTTGTATCTAATTTATTTATATAGTTAAATTATATATATAATTGGTTTTAAGTATAATTAGTTAAATTATACATCAATAAATTAAATTTAGGTCATTTGAATCAATTACACATTGAAATTGTTTATAATAATATTTCAAACTTTTGAACTTTTTTCACTTTAAAAAACTATTGTTTCATCTCATCTGTAGGATTAATTTTAAATTAATTTATAAGACTCATATGAATAGAATTTGGAAAAATTTATTCAATATTTAGAATATTCATAATATATATTATTTATTGAGTTCAAAATAGTTTTATATCAAAAATATCAGTGATAGTAATTAAAAATAATTACAATGATAAAGGTAAAAACAAGTGTACTTAGTAGTTAAACTCTAACTTAAGGGGGAAAATGAACTATAAAAATTTAAAAAGGCCATTTTATGGACATATTTATACCATATACCTTATTTTATCGAAAATTTATAATCATGGGAGGCACATGAAGTATGGGACACCTCTCTAGTGTTTACCTTTTGGTATTTACAAGAATTCTACTCCTCCTACAATATAACTAGGCACTCGCTCCCCTCGCTTATACACACCTCTCAAGACCGTTGTATCATAAAAAACCTACTGAAATAATATCCCAAATTCTCTTATCTCAACCTATAATAATAAATTTCTTCAAAATGAAAACCAATAAGTCCTTTGGTGCAAACCAAAAGGAGTTGCCCAGAGAAGAGGTAACGTTCTTCAACAAGCATGTTCATATTATTTCATTCTCCCCCATTCAATTTTTCTTATAAAAAGATTATATAATAACCTTATTATACTAATTCTACTTATATATTTTTATCTTAAGTGTATTTAATACACCATAAAATGCATCCATCAAATGGAATATGTAATCATCATTCATGTGTACGGTGGACTACTGCCTAGCAAACCGATTTCACTCATTCTTCCATTACCACCTAAAAAGTTAGGAATATTGATATAATTACAACATTTATATGATATATATGAGAATTATGACATATTTATTATTTTTAAATTATTATATAACACATAACTTTATGCTTTCTATTTTTTGGGAACATGATAACTTTGTTTGTGGACTTATGGACTACCGCCTCCTCCAAGTGATGTGATTCATTAATGATTTACATGGAATGTAATAAGGATGGCTTTAATAAAAAAATATGTTATATATATCAAATAATAATTATACTATAAAGATAATATATACATATATATATATGTATCATTTCAATTTATTTATTTAAAAATACGATAAGAAAATATAAACAATGTTCATGCACACGTACGACCCACCATCCCCATGAACGGTGTATTTAATATCCTATTTATATTTTTATAGATTATTATAAATACATATATAATTAATATATAGGATATTTATATAATTTTTTACATTTTTAAAACAAGTAAATCATGATCCAAATAAGAGGACCCAGAATAAAAAGTCAAAACATGTCAAAAAACAAAGTGGTTATTACCCAAAACATAACTTTAACATGGAATTGTTAATAAAAGGGTAATATAAAGTCATAATATAAATAATATATTGTATTATATATAATAATATGGTTCTGTGGTAGATTTATAATAAACATATATAGATTATACAGGTTTTTAGAATGTATGCAAAGAAATTCAAGACTTAAGGTAAGTGAATTTCATCTCACTTTTTTACATTCATGAGATCCATTCCATATTCATCACTCTTTTATTTTTTATAGGGTATATACATTAATATGAAATTTTATATCATTAATTTAATTAATTTCATGATATTAAAAGTTTCAATTGATTTCATTATTTCATATGGATCACGATTCAAAAGTTACTCAAGTAATGAGGGGTTTTTTAGTCTCTCATTTATTTCTATGAGAATTATGACTTATTAACCACTCATTTAATTTTTGTGGTGTATATAATAAAATATGAAATGTTATATCATATATTTAATTTATTTTATGACATTAAAATTTTCAATTTATATTATTATTTCATGGATCTCATTATTCAAATGTTACTCAAGTAGTAATAGATTTATGTCTAACTTTTATTTTATGTGAGACACGAGCCATGATCACCACCTATTTCTTGTATGTGGTGTGTATACTTACAATGTATGTATTTTACTATTCTTATAATTATAATTATTTTGATTTACTTATCCATTTTATGATCTATCTTTTGTGGGTTTTACAGTTCAAAAGTTACCAAATCGGTAAAGGAAATGTGTCTCAATTTGCATTCTTTGAGACACATATTATACTATGAATATATATTATTTTATGAGTTCTATATACTTCCTCCTTTCCATGTTATATCATTAATATAATACTTTTCATGATACTTTAAGCTTCATGTAAGGTTATTCTTTCATGGGGACTAAGATTCATGGTTACCAAAATGGAAATAGTTTTGTGGTACACTCTCACTATTTGCCAGTATTGTTTTTGATAAAGTCTACAATGTTTAAATAACAGGATCTAACTCTCATGAATTTTATTCTCCTATGGTTATTCATTATATCTTCAAGTAATGGTTCCATTTTCTACTCTTTGGTACTTAAGACAATTAATAAAATGTTATTAAGAATATTCAACTTTATTTCTCTATTTGGTCAAAAGTAATTGTTCTTTCAAAAGAATGTTTTCTAAAAATGTTTTAATTTTTTTAATTATATTTTAATTTTTTTTAATGAAAATAATTTGAAGATTTTTTTATTTTTAAAAAGTGTTTATTTTTTTTAAAAGCTTCCTTTATAAATTTTCAGTTTATTTTCATAGAAAAAGGTTTTAAAAATGTTTTATGATTTAAAAATATATTTTTAAAGTAGAAATGAGATTTTTCTCAAGATAAGTTTTAAATGATTTTTAAAGATCACTTATTTTTTTAAATTGGTTTTTAAATAAAAGGATCTTGAAAAAAGAATTATGTCTTAAAAATTGATTTTCAAGTAAAGGTTTTTCTCTATAATAAATTATTCAAGTTGTCTTTAAAAATCATCCTCTATCTAAGATGACATCCTTTTATATAGTTTATGATTTACTGGGTATATGATCCAACAGCACCATTCTTATTATTTTTTTGAATGGTTTATTTTTATGATAAAAAGTTTTTTATCAAACCTGTTTCTCATTCATAGGTTATACCATGATTAAACACTTATGAAACCTACTTCCTTTTATGGGCTATTCTTTGATAAAATGTTTTTGAAAATGATTAATTTATATATGTTAGAATATGATGAATTTTTTATGATACCCATTTCATTGCATGGGTTACAATATAATTTTTAAAAACCCATCTCTTTTTATGTGTCCTGATATGATGAATGTGTTATTATCTTATGTCACTCGTATGTATGATTTTATTATGTGGTGGATAGGAAAAATATCTCCCACCAATATATTAAGTAATGGTAAATGTTCTATGATCTCAAAGGGTAAATTTGAGGGCATTTCAATCCAGTAAAAAGAGTTTGCATGGGATGGAATCCAAAGCTAATAATGAGAGGCTATATAGGAGGGAATCCCAAGCCCGTAACAAGAGGGTACACAAAAGGAAATCCCAATACTATAAAAAGAGGGTACACATGAGGGAATCACAAGTCCATAACATGAAGGTATATGAGAGGGAATTCCAAGATCACAAAAAGAAGTTACACCATAGGGTATCCTAAGCCCAAAATAAGAGGGCACATGGGAGGACATCCCAATCTCGAAGAAAGTACATTGGTGATTATCCAAAGCCTAGAATGTTATGATAGTATTGGTAAGTAGCCTGGATATATGATTTTATATAGTTATTTGTATTACATAAATCCATGTCTTATTTCTATGTTATTCAATCGGGTCTCATGCTCTTGATTCCCTTATGATTCATGTATTATGTTATTCCAATATTGATTCCATGACTCATGTGTGTGATCTTCGATATGCATGGTATGATCTTAAAATGTTATCCTCATGTTATCATACCCTTATATACATGTTATCTTTATGTATCTCCTATATTTTTACCCTTACTAATAATCTGAGATCACCCTTTATTATTCTTCTTTTCTAAAGGTTATGAAGAAAGGTTTTAAGTAGGATTACTATAGTGTAATATATTTTTGGGAGATATTGTAGATCTTTCACCAAATTAGATGAATTTTCTCCAAGATTCCAAAGGCACAAAACTATTAATGTCCTCAAGCATTTAATTTTTTAATGTGATGAATATTCATCTAAAATGATGTAATATCCATGTATTTTATTACTAGTTTTCTATAGTTGGTATAAATGGAAAGGTTTAGTAAACCTCTTGGAACTAGTATGAGAAAATATTAGTGAGATTCCAAGGGATATTTCTATGGATATGTCTAGGGATATCTCTAAGGATAAGTCTAAGGATGATTCAAAGTTTAGGAAAAATGCACTGGAATTTTGGTATAGGATTTATAGAGTGGTTTCTAATAAATCACATCCCTTTATAGATACTATAATTGGATGTCATAGAGGAACAAGAAGATTGTTTGACTATGGAAAAGAAGGAAACAAAGAAAGTAACTGCAAAGGGAAAATAAAAAAGTTTAGTTAATAAAATGGATGGGAATATTGGTCTCCCTAAGTTTTTATTAATAATTGAATGTTTTATACATGGAAATTATGTGTATTATGGAAATCAATTTCATTGGAGAAATTTCATGAAGTATATCAACAAGGTTTTATGAGTAATGGATTTGTTGATGATGTTGAAGAGATGATGAACAATATTTTAAAGGTATGTTCTATTCTAAAAGTATTATTTATAGACATGATTAAATTGAGTCTAAACAATGTTAATACATGATTCATATTTCATATTTTATGAAAAGGGTATTAATGGATAAGAATATGAAGCCTAGTTAATTTTTTGAGAAGGAATTAGGATAAAAGAAGTACTTATGTTTTGGAATTCAAGGATTTTGTTATACAAATCATGAAATATATAAGTATTTATAGTATAATTATTTCATTAATGATTTAAAAGGATATGTTGACTGGTACTGATGATATAGAAAATTTATTTAATGAAAATGTGATATTGTGATCAAGGGATGGTAACCCTTAATGTGTTCAAGATATTAATAATTTTTTAACTTGGATAAAGAGATGATTGATATGGATAAATTAAATTAGATAGTTTTTCTGACCTCATAACTGATAAAGTATTTGTTGAAAAAGTGGTTTATGTTATCATTAATTAAGTTTACATCATTTTTGGATTTAATGTATATATCCAATAATTTTTTTTATGTACGTAATGAAGAAGCATGCATTTTTTCAATATGGTTTTATTTTAATTCAGTTTATTAAAATATTTCAAGAGAATAAATGATAAATTTATACAAATGTTTGGTATATGACAACTAATATCTAATTTATAATATATGGTGGATCATTGTTAAGCTGATTTTGAGAAATTTAAGGACACTCTTTCTATAGTTTCTAACTTTCATCATTCATAAGGGTTATATAGATAACCATTTATGGAATGGTTTGAGTTAAAATTTGGATGAGGTTTTGTAGATTAACATATTACTTCACCATATAATTATTTATGCATATTGAATAGCCCATTATGTCACGACCCCTCCTCGGGGCCCGTGCCGTGACTACCCCAAGCCCGCCTTCCATAGGCCAGGGGCTGGTGACTAGCACCAAGGCGTAAATCCTGGTAAAAAGGGAAGGAATTGCCTTTGTAAAGTAAACAAACACCACAGAGCAAGAAAGCAGTATAAGTAAGCACTAAGTAAAAACTGAGTACAACAATGAGTGCGGAAAAGTAAGTGGGCCAGAATACAAACCCAAACTGAAATTAAAGTACAACTGGAAAGGGAAAATAGAAACTAAAAGTAAAGCTGCATCATCGAGTCATCCAATGGAAGTCCCACCTGAAGGGTGGGTACAGATAGCCTCCACAGCTCCTCGGTCCAGCCGTCCGCTCCGGGTACGTTCCGCCCAGTGGTCCACCTCCAGGTACCGTCCTGATCCGTAAGCCTCAAACATGATTAGCACTGTCCGTCGTCTGCAACCAACACAACGTAGTGCGTACATAGCCCGTGCAGGGGTGAGTATAAGCTACTCAGTAGGGACCCCGAGACCCCCGAAGGTCTCCCAGAATCCACAAAGGATAATCCACAAGGAAAGATACAATCACGAAGTAACATCCGACACTGCTTAGGTATATGCCCATACATATACCTAAGTCATCAATTCCAAGTTCGGATCCAACATCTGAGCCCAAGTACAACCTAGTCCACACAGGAAAGCAAAACGAAATCCACATAGGATAGCACAACACAATCCACAAAGGAAAGAAAAACAGGATTCATCTCACACAGGTATACTTCTTCGTATGACGATAGAGATGATTAGATATATCCACTAATTCATCTAAGCCGTCGGACCCACAAAGGATCGATAGGTACTAACCCCAGCAATGACCCACAAAGGATCTGACCCACACAGGATTGATAGGTAACTAACCCCCGCAATGACCCACACAGGATCTGTAGGCGCTGGCCCACACAGGACCGCTGAGCGCTGACCCACACAGGATCAGACCCACACAGGATTTGTAGCACCGATCCACGTAGGATCCATGAGTGTTGTAGTCGTCATCGTCAAATCCACTGAGGATCTCTGCACAGTCGTCGTCGTCGTCGCAGTCGCAGCCAGCACTAGGGTTCCCGCACACAGTAAGCTCATTCGGGAGGGTCTGATCCACGAGCCGAGAGGCTGATACATCAACTGACACATAGTCCAGAGTTGATGTATCCAAAAGTTCTGTATCGTCAACAGAAACTCAACGTCGCAGACGGCGCGTCAATCGGACGCTCGGTCTGAGAGTTATTGGCTTTTTTGTCCCAGGGGCCCAGTTGGTTTTTAAGTCAAAACCAACCCGACCGTACTCCACCTGCGTCCAAACCTCGGGCAGAGTAGCCAAAAGATCCATCTCACTTAGAGGAAACCATCAAAGTTGACGGCACGACAATCGGACGTTTAGAGCTTAAGTTATGAGCATTTCCGCTCCGAGGGCCCGGTTGGTTTCGTGTACGAACCAACCCGGCCGAAACCAAATTACTCCGAAACCTTGAGTGAAATATGTCAAAACGACCGTCTAGATCCAAGGATCACATCTCCACTGATGGTGCGTCGATTAGAGGTCAGTATCCCAAGATATGGGCAAAATACCGAAAAGGGTCCGGAAACAGGGGGTCTCGGCCCGGACCGACCCGGCCCAACCCCCCCTGGGTCGGCCCGAACCGGGTCAACCCGACCCGGGTCCGGGTCCGACCCGGCTGGGCGCAACCCGGCTCGGCCGGTGCGGCCCGGCCCGGCTAGGGCGCGACCCGGATGGCGCTGGCCGGGTGGCCAGAGGGTCAGCTCGGCCATTACGGTCGAGCTGCGGGCAGGGGGCGCGCTGCCCCCACGTGAAGGATCTGCGGCCCCGCATGGGGCCACCCTTTCCAGCGGACGCGGCAGCTGGCCGCGTCCCATCCCCCCTCCGGTCCCGCACGGTTGCGGGACCGTGCCTTGCCGCCGTGCCGGCGAGGCGCGCCGGCGGGCTGCTCCGCGGACCACCGAACGAGTTCCGGTGGTTGGAAAAATGCGACGTCTTCGCCAATGGCCCTCCCGGGGCCCTTCCTTCACTGCGAGGACCTCACTTCGCCCATGCGGCTTACTTTGTCATCGTTCGTCGTTCCGCACACCAAGAAAAAAAAGTGCGGTGGGTTCGGACTTGTTCGTTGGTCCGCACCCACCGCGTTAGCGGTTTTAAAATCTCACAACAAATATTTAATCAAACACCACAAGTATAAATCACAAAGATTTATATGAATCAACCCCTACCTCAACGTTGTCGTCGAAAGTGAGTTCGTCGCGGAATTAACCGTCGCGGAAGAAGAGGATCGTCGTGTCGCGGAAGGGGAGGGTGCCGCTATCGTCGCGGTGCACGACGTTGCGTAGACAAACTCCGAGGATTAAAAACACACAGATTTAAGATGCATCAAAAGAAACCATGTTGAGGATATAATTCACAAAGAATTAAAAGAACCGGAATCCCTACCTCAATCGGTTGTTGATCGAAGGTTGTCGCGGGGAAGGAACGTCGCGGAAGAACATCGCGGAAGGAGAATCATTGGCATCGCGGTCCACGGCGTTGCATCGTCGATCTCCGAAGGTTTGGCGTTCTTCGTCTCCCTTCATCGAAGGCCAGCGTTCTTCGCGTTCTTCGCGTTCTTCGCGTTCTTCGCGAAGAAGGATGAAGATCTTCAAGCTTGAGAGCTTCTCCCAATCCTCTCAACAAGCAACCCTCAAGTGAAACAAGTATTGGTCTTATTTTATTCTCAATCCAACAATTAGAAAATCAAAGTTAAGAAACGAACCATTAATTCGATGAATTAATGGTAACGACTTAATTGCCCAATTAATAGGGGCATTTAGAATTTAAGTAAGCGCACTGGTTGACTTTATTTAAAAGAGGTTTTCGTGGGTGTGTTACTTAGAGGGGAAGTAACGGTGGGGATCGTGTGGGCCCCACCCCAAAAATATCCTACCAAGTGGGTAGGATATTTTGGGTTCCACCCTATCCGTTTAACTTAGCTTAAGTGGCTTTAAGTGGCTTTAATTGAAATAAAATAAAGTTGTCGCACCACTTTATTTTATTTCTTAACTTAACCCCCAAAATTAAAAACCACCCCCGAGCAAAAGAAACTCCGAAAAAGATGTTTCTAAGAAAATATCGGTGCTGCGATTCCTTCGGTTCCCTTGGAATTCGATTCTGAGCACCGGTTCAAAAGTTAGAAAACCCCGCTCGTTCGTTCACTGAACGTACCCGAGCTAACTTCGGAAAATGATTCTGGGCACACCGGGCCTCGGAATCAGGTGCCGTCAGAAACTGCGTTCTTGTCAAATTCCAAAGAAAATTAAGAAAAAAAATTCCTTGAATTTCACGAGTCTTTACATCACTCCCACCTCAGGGCTTTACGTCCCCGTAAAGATACATCATAAACTATGGAAACAAATGTGGGTAATGAGCACGCATCTGAGCCTCCCGCTCCCAAGTGCTCTCCTGGAGGTTCCCATGCTTCCATCTGATGCGCACTAGAGGGATCGATCGTCCACATAGGACCCGCTCCTTTTGATCCTCGATCTCCACTGGGACCTCCGCAAAAGACGCTCCATCATCAACGTCCAGCTCCCCATGGTCAATGATATGCATCAGGTCGTGCGCATATCTCCTCAGCTGAGATACGTGGAAGACGTCATCCACCCGGTGAAACTGAGGTGGTAGAGCCAGGCGATAATCCACCTCGCCAATCCTGTTGAGGACCTGGAAGGGTCTGATGAAGCGTGGAGATAACTTTCTGCCTCAGCCAAATCTCCGTAATCCACGTCGAGTTGAGACCCGCAAGAAGACGTGGTCGCCATCCTCAAACTCTAGTGGCCTCCGCCTCCTGTCAGCATAAGACTTCTCCCGGCTCTGAGTTGTCTTCATCTGCTCCTGGATGACTTGGACCTTCTCTGTCGTGGCCTGGACCATCTCTGGTCCCACGAGTGCTAACTCCCCAGGGTCTGTCCAGCACAAAGGGGATCTGCAAGGTCCGTCGTACAACGCCTCGTATGGTGCCATCCCGATGGTGGAGTTGTAGCTGTTGTTGTACGCGAACTACACCAAGGGTAGGTGGTCCTCCCAGCTGCGACCAAAGTCGATAAAACATGCACGGAGCATGTCCTTGAGAGTCTGAATGGTCCTCTCCGTCTGACCATCCGTCTGAGGGTTAAAGGCAGTGCTCAGACGTAGTTGCGTCCCGAACGCCACCTGCAACCCCTTCCAAAGCTGGGAAGTAAAGCGATCATCTCAATCAGAAATGATAGATGATGGTACATCGTGAAGCCATACAATCTCCTGAATGTAGAGGCGTCCCAAGCTCTCCACTGAGCCCTGATCTCTGATGGGTAAGAAGTGAGCCGACTTGGTGAGTCGGTCGACAATCACCTAGATGGAGTCGTGACCTCTGGAAGTGCGAGGAAGTCCAGTCATGAAGTCCATAGATATGTCGTCCCACTTCCACTCCGGGACCTCCAAGGGTTGTGCCAAGCCTGCTGGTACCTGATGCTCTGCCTTCACCTGCTGGCAGGTGAGGCATCGAGAAACGAACTCTGCCACAACCTTCTTCATGCCCGGCCACCAGTGTTGTCGTCTAAGATCCTGGTACATCTTCGCCACTCCAGGATGTAACACCAAAGGAGAAGTGTGAAACTATCTCAGCACTTCCTCCCGTAAAGCAACTGATACCAAGGTACGTCCTCTGAAAAGGACGCCATGCTCTCCTCCCACGGAGAATCCATCAGGTGCCTGTCCTGAGGATATCTTCGCACGTCGCATCTCACAGTTGGTGTCCCCACGTTGTGCCTCTCTAACCCACTGCAGTAGTGGAGGAGTGATTGTGAGTGACTGAAGGAAGGCTGCTCTATCTCTATCCACGAAGGATATCTGCAAAGCGGCTAGCTGCTCTGTCGCCTCCTCACGCAGTTGAATTCCCATCCTCCTGCTAAGATCATCGGCTACTACGTTCCCCTTCCCAAGAGTATAGAATATCTCAAAGTCATAGTCATGGAGGAACTCGAGCCATCGTCGCTACCTCAGGTTCAGGTCCTTCTGAGAGAAGATGTACCTGAGACTCTGATGGTCAGAAAAGACTGTAAAGCACTCTCCCATCAGATAGTGTCACCATGTCTTCAGAGCGAAGACCACTGCTGCTAACTCCAGGTCATGGGTGGCATAGTTTTACTCATGCGGCCTCAACTGACGTGATCCATAGGCGATCAATGCCCGCTCCTGCATCAGGACACATCCGAGTCCGGTCCCTGATGCATCACAGTAGACTACGTACCCTACTCCCACCTCCGGCAACCTCAAGATAGGTGCGCTGGTCAATCTCTGTCTCAGCTCCTGGAAGCTCTACTGGCATCTGTCTGACCACACAAAGGGTTTCCCCTTCTTCGTAAGAGCTCAGAGTGGTGTCGCGACTCTAGAAAAGTCTGGCACAAATCTCCGATAGTATACAGCTAGTCCCAAGAAACTGCGCACCTCCGTCACGCTCCTGGGTGGCTCCCAAGCTAGCACTGCCTCGATCTTCGTGGGATCCACTGCAACTCCCGCCTCAGAAATGATGTGCCCCATGAAGTGGACCTCACGTAACCAGAACTGACACTATGAGAGGTTTCCATAAAGCTGGTGCTCTCGGAGTGTGTCTAGTACAACCCGTAAGTGGTAGGCGTGCTCCTCCTCAGTCGTCGAGTAAATCAAAATGTCGTCGATGAAGACTACGACAAATCGATCGAGGTATGGCTGAAAGATCCTGTTCATGAGGCCCATGAACACTGCTGGAGCATTGGTTACGCCAAAGGGCATAACCAAGAACTCATAGTGTCCATACCGACATCTGAAGGCCGTCTTCTTCACGTCCTCATCCCGAACTCTGAGCTGATGATAGCCTGACCTGAGGTCTATCTTCGAGAACCACCGTGCTCCCTTGAGCTGATCGAAGAGGTCATCAATCCTCGGTAGCGGATACTTGTTCCTCACTGTCACTTGGTTCAGGCGACGATAGTCAACACAAATTCGCAAGCTCCCGTCCGCCTTCTTGGCGAACAATATCGGGGAAGCCCAGGGTGAAACACTGGGTCGAATGAATCCCTTGCCCTGCAAGTCCCCCAACTGTACCCATAGCTCTCGAAGCTCGACAGGAGCCATCCGATATACTAGAGTGGATATCGGGGTTGTCCTGGGGTACAGATCAATATAAAATTCTACCTCTCTACGAGGAGGTAGTCATGGAATGTCGTCGGGAAAGACGTCCGCATACTGATCCACCACTGCAGGAAAACTAGGACTCTTCACGTCAACTGCTCCTAGGATGAGGCTAGCCAACTGATGAGTGATGGGATGTCCTATCCTCTGAGGAAGTCCATCCAGTGCTGTGAAGGCTCCCTTCTCGCTAGTGAAGGTGAACCTACTCCCGTTGGTGCGTACACATAGCACCTTGCACCTAATACAGTCAATCTGAGCATGGACTGTAGATAACTAATCCATGCCAAAGATGACATTGTAAGGCCTCGACGCCACTACAAGAAGATCCCAACCGAATCTCTCGCCTTCTAGAGTAAGCTCACACTACCGGCACCAGTGCATAATTTTCGAGTCTACTCTCGTAGGAGTCTCTAGCCATAAGGATCGAGCCAACGACTCTGTCAGAATCTCTGAGCTCCGAACAAGGGCAGCGGCTATGAAAGAATGACTCGCTCTTGTGTATATAAGAACTACAGAAAGGGTGTAATAGACACAGATAGTACCTCGAATCATCTCGGGCGCGCCGTGGTCATAGGCCTTCGCTGCCTGGAGTTGTGCATGTCTCTGTCCGCCAGCTCCCTGTGGCCGGGGTGGACCTCATGGTGGTGGTGGTGGTAGAGCCTAAAAGTGTCACCCACCACCTGCTACTCGTCCAGCTCCTCTGCCTCGTGCGCCGGCTCCCTACGGACTACCACGGTCGACCCTCTGCCTATGCCAGGGTGGCCCCTTAACCGTCTGCTGCTCCTCGGCACGGCGGGTCGGGCAGTCACGAGCCATGTGGCCTTGTCCGCCGCATGCGTAGCACTTCCTTCCTCTCAAAAGACTAGCTCCGCGCTGTGTGTCCCGTACTGCTGAGCCAGTGTCCTGAGATCGTCTGCCTGAAGGTCTGGTTTGCCTGGACCCATGAGTCATCCATCGGTTGCCTGCTGCAGAAGACTCTTCTACGTGCCGCCCCGCGGTAGGTCTCGCTGCTGAAGAGGGCTCAGCAAGGAATCTCTCGATCAAAAGGGCTCGCTCCAGTACTCCTTCCTGAGTCGGAATGTTGAGGGAGATCAGTGATGCCTGGATCTCATTCCTCAATCCCTGATCAAAGGTCTGGGCCCAGAAGAATGGGTCTCGTACCATGTCTGTCGAGTAGCGCAAGAGATCGGTAAATCTCACCGCGTACTGGGCGACCGTCAAGCTGCTCTGTCACAGCTGTAGAAGCTCCTGGATGCGCACCGCACAGAGGGTGGCTGGGACGAACTCCGAGCGGAAGAGGCTCTCAAAGTCCTTCCAGAGGAGAGATGCCTCATCATGCACCTGGAGCATCAAGCTCCACCATATACCTGCTACCGCGTGCAGTAGGCTCGCTATGAGGATCACCATGAGGTATGCTGGTGTCCTCACTAACCTGAAAACCCGAACGACTGCCTCTAGCCAGTCCTCGGCTGCTTGGGGGTCCGTCTCCCCGTGGAACCTGGGCGGTCGCTAGCGCTGGAACTCGTGCAGTGCACTAAGGCGATGTGCATCGTCAGTGGTTGGGACTGGAAGCATCGGTGGCTCGGCGGGTAAAGGTATCGCCGGTGCCTCTACTATCAAAGGGCCCTGCACCGAGGCCTCGTCGCTCGGTGGGCTGTCGTCATGCTCAACTCTCAGAACCCTAGATGGATGCCATCGTGGGGCCATCCTGAAAATAAACAGGTGCGCCACGGTCAGAACAGTATACCTGGTGAGATGACATAAAGTAATCACAAAGAAAACATGAAACACACAAGAAATCAATGTTTTCGTGCATTAAGTCGGAAATCAGAAGTCAGGGTCCTGGTGTACGGATACGTCGGACACCGCACCAACACTGGGCTCCCTGGACTGATAACCACACTCAATACTCTTAACATTATTACTTCACATAGAAAAGATCAGGGTCCTGAAATTCTGCGGTAGAACCAAACTCCTCTGATACCATATTTTCATGACCCGTCCTCGGGGCCCATGTCGTGACTACCCCAAGCTCGCCTTCCATAGGCCAGGGGCTGGAGACTAGCACCAAGGCGTAAATCCCGGTAAAAAGGGAAGGCATTGGCTTTGTAAAGTAAAAAAACACCACATATCAAGTAAGCAGTTAAAGTAAACACTAAGTAAAAACTGAGTACAGCAATGAGTGCGGAAAAGTAAGTGGGCCAGAATACAAACCCAAACTGAATGTAAAGTACAACTGGAAGGGGAAAAATAGCAACTAAAAGTAAAGCCGCATCGTCGAGTCATCCACTGGAAGTCTCACATGAAGGGTGGGTACAGATAGCCTCCACATCTCCTCGGTCCAGCCGTCCGCTCCGGGTACGTCTCGCCCGGTGGTCCACCTCCAGGTACCGTCCTGCTCTGTAAGCCTCAACCACGATTAGCGCTGTCTGTCGTCTGCAACCAACACAACGTAGTGCAGGCATAGCCCATGCAGGTGTGAGTATAAGCTACTCAGTAGGGACCCCGAGACCCCTGAAGGTCTCCCAAAATCCACAAAGGATAATCCACAAGAAAAGATACAATCACGAAGTAACATCCGACACTGCTTAGGTATATGCCCATACATATACCTAAGTCATCAATTCCAAGTTCGGCACCAACATCCGAGTACAAGTACAACCCAATCCACACAGGAAAGAAAAACGAAATCCACACAGGATAGCACAACACAATCCACAAAGGAAAGCAAAACAGGATTCAGCTCACACAGGAATACTTCTTCGTATGACCATAGAGATGATCAGATATATCCACTGATTCATCTAAGTCGTCAGACCCACAAAGGATCGATAGGTACTAACCCCTGCAATGACCCACAAAAAATCTGACCCACACATGATCGATAGGTAACTAACCCCCACAATGACCAACACAGGATCAGACCCACACAGGATCTGTAGGCGCTGGCCCACATAGGACCGATGAGTGCTGACCCACACAGAATCGGACCCACACAGGATCTATAGCAATGATCCACGTAGGATCGTTGAGTGATGTAGTCGTCACCATTGAATCCACTGAGGATCTCTGCATAGTCGTCGTCGTCTTCACAGTCGCAGCCAGCACTAGGGTTCCCGCACACAGCAAGCCCATTTGGGAGGGTCCTCTCCACGAGCCGAGAGGCTGATACATCAACTGACACATAGTCCAGAGTTGATGTATCCAAAAGTTCTGTATCGTCAACAAGAACTCAACGTCGCAGACAGCTCGTCAATCGGACGCCCGGTCTGAGAGTTATTGGCTTTTTCGTCCCAGGGGCCCGGTTGGTTTTTAAGTCAAAACCAACCCTACCGTACTCCACCTGCGTCCAAACCTCGGGCGGAGTAAGCCAAAGAATCCGTCTCACTTAGAGGAAATCATCAAAGTCGACGGCACGTCAATCGAACGTTCGTAGCTTAAGTTATGAGTGTTTCCGCTCCGAGGGCCCGGTTGGTTTTGTGTACGAACCAACCCGGCCGAACCCAAATTACTCTGAACCTTTGAGTGTGATATGTCAAAACGACCGTCTCGATCCACGGATTACATTGTTGCTGACGGTGCGTCGATCGGAGGTCTGTAACCCAAGATATGGGAAAAAGACCGAAAAGGGTCTGGAAACAGGGGGTCTGGGCCCGGACCGACCCGGCCCAACCCCCCCCCCCCCCCCCCCCCCCCCGGGTCGGCCCGAACAGGGTCGACCCGACCCAGCTGGGCACGACCCAGCCTGTCCAACGCGGCCCAACCCGGCCTGGGCACGACCCGGCTGGCGCTGGCCGGGTGGCCAGCGGGTCGGCTCGGCCGTTACGGTCGAGCCGCGGGCGGGGGCCGCGCTGCCCCCGCGTGAAGGAGTCGTGGCCCCGCATGGGGCCACCCTTGCCAGCGGAAGCGGCAGCTGGCCGCGTCCCATCCCCCCTCCGGTCCCGCGCGGTCGTAGGACCGCGCCACCGCCACCTGCTGCCGGCGAGGCGCGCCGTCGGGCTGCTCCGCGGACCACCGGACGAGTTCCGGTGGTCGGAAAAACGCGTCGTCTTCGCCAATGGCCCTCCCGGGGCCCGTCCTTCACTACGAGGGCCTCACATCGCCCGTGCGGCTTACTTTGTCATCGTCCGCCGTTTCGCACACCAAGAACGAGAAGGGTGGTGGGTTCGGACGTGTTCGTTGGTCCGCACCCACCCCGTTAGCGATTTTAAAAGTCTCACAACAAATATTTAATCAAACACCGCGGGTATAAATCACAAAGATTTAGATTAATCAAACCCTACCTCAACGTTGTTGTCGAACGTGAGTTCGTCGCAGAATTAACCATCGCGGAAGAAGAGGATCGTCGCGTCGCGGAAGGGGAGGGTGCCGCTGTCGTCGCGGTACACGGTGTTGCGTAGAAAAACTCCGAGGATTAAAAACACACAGATTTAAGATGAAACAAAAGAAACCATGTCAAGGATACAATTCACAAAGAATTAAAAGAACCGCAATCCCTACCTCAATTGGTTGTTGATCAGAGGTTGTCGCGGGGATGGAACGTCGCGGAAGAACGTCGCAGAAGGAGAATCGTTGGCATCGCGGTACACGGAGTTGTGTCATCGATCTCTGAAGGTTCGGTGTTCTTCGTCGTCCTTCGTCGAAGGCTGGCGTTCTTCACGTTCTTCGCGTTCTTCACGTTCTTCGCGTTCTTTGCGAAGAAGGATGAAGATCTTCAAGCTTGAGAGCTTCTCCCAATCCTCTCAACAAGAAACCCTCAAGTGAAACAAGTATTGGTATTATTTTATTCTCAAGACAACAATTAGAAAATCAAAGTTAAGAAACAAAGCATTAATTTGATGAATTAATGGTAACGACTTAACTGCCCAATTAATAGGGGCATTTAGAATTTAAGTAAACGCACCGGTTGACTTTATTTAAAAGAGGTTTTCGCGGGTGCATTACTTAGAGGGGAAGTAACGGTGGGGCTCGTGTGGGCCCCACACCACAAATATCCTACCAATTAGGTTGGATATTTTGGGTTCCACCCTATCCGTTTAACTTAGATTAAGTGGCTTTAAGTGAAATAAAATAAATTTGTTGCACCACTTTATTTTATTTCTTAACTTAACCCCAAAAAATAAAAACCACCCCCGAGCAAACGCAACTCCAGAAAAGGAATTTATAAGCAAATACCGGTGCTACGATTCCATCGGTGCCCTCGGAATTCGATTCCGAGCACTAGTTCAAAAGTTAGAAAACCCCACTTGTTCATTCCCTGAACGTACCCGAGCTAACTTCGGAAAATGATTCCGGGCACACCGGGCCTCGGAATCAGGTGCCGTCAGAAACTGCGTTCTTATAAAATTCCAAAGAAAATTAAGAAAAATATTTCCTTGAATTTTATGGGTCTTTACACATTATAACCATTTTTTATTTTGATGATACCTAATGATAGATGAAATGACTTATCAGACTATCTATGGGTATTATTATCCATTAGTGCTTCAGGGATAAAAAATTCTCCATCATTTCATAGAATAAGAGATGAAATGGAAATTGATCAACACACAACAAGAGGGTGAGATTGTGCTCATGAAATGGAATGAAATCAAGTAAGTATATATTCTATTGAAAATTCATCAACTTTAAAAAAAATTATAGAAATAAAATATTGTCTCATTATCAATATTATTTATTATATTAATGTCCCTTTTCAAGCCTCTTTAGTTTTTGGCTTTGTGGTCATTAACATTATCCTAACCATGTCCTATATCAATATTTATTAGAACTTGATAGTTATATATCTCTTCCTTGTTCATGTTCTCACTTTCCACCTATGTTATCATATGTGGAAACCTAGTTATGAGTTACTTTTTCCAAATATTATGTACATAACTTTTCTTTTTAAAGGATGTTTTAAAATTCATTTCTTTATAATGTGGGTTTCTATTAAAGAAACTTTAATGTATTAAACTTTTGTTGACCCAAATTAATTTCATGGATGAAATTCATTTTAATGGGGTTAGAATGTAAAACCATGAGTTTTTATGAATTAATTTTTACCAAATTGATTAAATTTCATTGATAGCTTACATTGCACACTAAATCAAATTTTTATTTATTTATATGAAACACTAAGTTAATATTGCACTGCACACAACACATATATTGTCATGTAGTATTTGTAATATTATGTTACTCTTGTGTTACGAAAAAATTATTATTTTCCTTGATAATATTGCATTACATACAAGGTCGATTCTTACTAAACTACAATATACTATTAATATTATTATAATTAGCACTAATCCATTGGAATGGATATAATGAATAAGATTAAATAATTTTGGAAAATGTGGTTTATAAATTTATATTAATTAGTCCTTTGGTTATTAATTAGTTATAAATGAAAGTAATAATTATTTGAAAATAAAAAAAAATCTTTTTCTAAGAAAAGTATTTTTCTATATATAATCACATTTAATCTCAATAAATTAAACAAACCACTTTTATTGAATATTTTTAATAAAATTTATATATTATATATTCAATCAAAAAAAATTACCCTCATACAATAGATTTTATAGTAATAAGATATGATAAATCCAATTTTATAAATAAAAATATTTATTTTTCTAAAAGCTAATTTTATCGCCTTTTAATGGTGTAGCTATTTTAAATATATTTTTTGAAAAATTTATAATTTTTATTTTAAAAAATAAAAATCATTTTTAAAATTGTAATATCAAAATTTACTTCGGGTTAATTGTTTTATTTTTTTATAATTTTCATTTGTTAAAATGATAATGAAAAACATTGAATTTTAATTGAAAACTGCATTTTCATATTATTTATTTATATAGTTAATTTATATTTTAAATTGGTTTAGAAGTAAAATTAATTCAAATATACATCAATAAATCCAATTTAGGTCATTGGAATCAATTTCACAATGAAATTTTCTATAAAAACATTTTAATATTTTGAACATTTTCACTTTAAAACCCACTTGTTTCGTCCCGTCTGCAAGATTAATTTTAAATTAATTTATTCAACAACTGTAATTAGAATTTGGAAAATTTTATTAAATATTTGGAATAAGTGTAATATGTATTTTATAGTAAGTTAAAATTATTTTTTTACCAAAAAATTTAATTAAAGTAATTAAAATTAATTACAGCGATTAAGGTAAAAACGAGTTTACTTAATGGTTAAACTTTAACATAAGGGGAAAAATGACCTAAGCACTTGTAAAAAGCCATTTTATGGACATATTAGAATAATATCCAATATTGTATCTAAAATTTATCATTATTGGAGGTACATTGTGCAATGGATACCTCTCAATTGTCTTTACCTTTTGTATTTATATGCCACTCCTCCTCCACTATAAAATAGAACACACTTCCCTCACTTATACACCCCTCTAAATACCTTTAGAGCTTCTAAAAACTTCCCAAATAAGACCCCAAATTTATTCCTATGAAAATATAAGCCTAAATGTTTTGATATATAAAACTAGTGAATTCCATTGGTATAAACCAAAAAGAATTACCTGAAGAAGAGGTAATGTTCATTAACAAGCTCTTTTGTTTTTTTATCCACCCCTTAAATTACTCTTATATTGATATTATATAAAAAATAATTATAATAAATATAATAATATGTTTTTATATTAATTTTATGACCTAGATCTTCACACACATCCATCAAATCAGATACACAATCATCATTTGGGTGCACGACGGACTACCGCCTCATGAACCGATATCGATTGTTCTTCCAATAACACCTCTCAAGGTTGGGAATAATGAATGAATTGATATTTTTATATGATATATGTGATATTCATGAATTATTTATGCTTTTTAACTATCACATAACATATACCTTCATTATTTCCCTTTTTTGGTAATATGATAAGTTTGTTTGTGGTCGAGTAGACTACCGCCTCCTTAAAGTGATATGATTTGTTCACGCTTTACATAGAATGTATTAATGATGTATTCAAAAAAAATATGTGATACATATAATTATAATGATACCTTAAATATAGTATATTTATATATAATTTAATTTTATTTCCTTAAAAATATGACAAGAAAATGGAAGCAAAGTTCATGCATATGCACGGTCTACCATCTCCAAGAATGGTGTATTTAATTTCATATTTCTAAATTTAATATATCATTATAACTAAATATATACTGAATATATATGTTAATTATATCATGGTTTAAATTATTAAAATTATTAAATCATGATTTAAGTAAGAGGACCAATAATAACAAGTCAAAACATGTACTAAAAACAAAGAAGTTATTACATGAAACATAACTTTAACATAGAATTGTTAATAAATAGGTAATATAAAGTCATATATAAAACGTATATGGTATGATGTGTAATAATATGGTTCTATGGTATATTTATAATAAAAATATATTTATCATACATTATTTTTTAATATATACAATGAAAGTCAAGACTTAAGGTAAAGGGATTTCATCTCACTTCTTTTTATTCGTGAAATACATTTTTTTAAAAGGTGATGCCTTGGAAAAAAACAACCAAATCAAAAATATTATTAAAAAGGAAGAAATATTACAAGACTCCAGAAGACAGGATCAAATTAAAAACTTTTTTATGAAAGGAAAGTAGAGAAATGGGGAGGTCTTTGAACCAAGTAATGTCCTGATTGACTTCCATGTTGGCCAGACCATCTACAACTATGTTTTCTTCTCGATAAACATGTGTGATTATATAGTTAAGATTGCTAAGAGAATGGGAGAAATCCATCCAATGGGTAGTAATCGGCCAAGAAAGGTGGATTATGCCATTCCAAATTACTTGGACAATAGTCGTCGAGTCACTTTCGATCCAAATGTTATTCCAACCAAAGGATTTGGCAAAGGTAATGGCATGAATCAAGCGCAGCATCTCAGCTTCAAGGGAGGTGGAAATTCCACATTTACCTATGAAGCATCCAAGGATCTGACTGTGGTTATTTCTGAAGATAGCACCACATCCTGCAGGTCCCAGATTTCCCTTGGAGGCACCGTCGTTATTGATCTTGATCCATCTAGGTAAGGGGGATCTCTAACACCTCCAGTGTATGATGCGGTTGACCGAAATTTCCTTTAATCCTGAGACGCCTCAGGATCACAGAGTCATGCACGGTGTTTTGGAAACATCCCTTTTGAATTGAGGCATTTTCTTGTATAGCAAGGAGAATCCTCATTCAACCTGCAATTTGATTAAATGATTAATTATGATTAATAATAGCATTCTGATCATACCAAATCACATGATGGAGCTCAGCAACTGCAACATGAAATAGGTTCCTAATTTGTTGAGAGCCTTCCATTTCAGCACATTTTTTAAGTTGATCTTTGACAGAATTAATCACCAACCATCTGAAGTCAAAACCGTCAAGAATATAGTTCCAGAGAGAAAAATCAGTAGCACAAGAGAGAAATAGGTGGTTAGTATCTTCCCTATGTTGATTGCATATTTTTCATTTATAATAGAGCTGTATGCCAAAAGATTGGAGGCATAGATCAGTGGGAACTCTGTTGTGAGGAAGATGCCATATGATGTTGAATCGTGATGGTTTTATCCAAGGTTTGTTGAAGTGTTTTAACCAACTATAGTCATTTTATGAGTTACAAAAATAATGTTTGTAGAAATTTTTTGAATTAAGCATACCATTGTGAGTAGGTTCCCAATTTAAGAAATAATTGTTGGAAGAGAAAGAGTAGTTTTCAATAACGTTCCAAATAGTGTCAGGAAGGTGATCACGTGGGGAGTTTAAAATGTATCTAATAGAGTTATTGGTAATATAAGGGGTTTGATTAGGAGACAACATAGAAATTAAAGGCATTACAGTCCACTTATCCAACCAAAAGTTCTTGGAGGAGTCTATGGAGACCATCCATCTAGAGTTATGCATAATATTAGCGAAGGAGTTTTTGATGGAGGGCCAGATAGATGAGTTAATGAAGTTAGAGTTTCCCATTTTAATTTTGTCTAGAAACCTATTTTTTAGAAAAGAAAAATCTTCAGAGTTATTGTGAAAAAGGTTCCAAGTGAGTCTTTCATGAAAGGATTCATTGAAGTTCTTGATATTTTTAATACCAATACCACCATTTTCGATGGGTTTGCAACAAGTTGACTAGGGCACAGTCACAAGTTTTCTTTCTAGAGTGCTACTGGTCCATATAAAGTTCTTTATGGCTGTATTCATTTTGTTAATGAGTCCAACTAGACATTTATAGACCATCATTGAATAAACCATCTTGGATACAATAGTGTATTTAACAAGGCATGTCCTACCAACCATAGAGAGAGATTTACCTTTCCAAGAAGAAAGTTGATTCAGAACTTGCTCAACAATAGTCATAAAGTGACAATATTTGGGTCTACCCTAAAAAATGGAAACACCAAGATAGGTGAATGGAAAAATGCCTTCTTTTAGACCCAGTTCACTGATAATGTTACATTTTCTTCCAGGAGAAAAATTCTTCCCAAAGAAGATGCAATATTTGTTCCAGCTAATGGTTTGACCAGAAACCTCTTCATAGTGTGAGAGCGCATTTTTTAGGTTAAGAATGTTTCTTTCATACCCCTAAAGGAAAAAAGGATTATTTCATCATCATAAAAAAATGAGTGGGAGCATTCACATTTCTAGAGACCTGAATGGTCATTATTTTGTTTTGGTTTACCAGCCTGTTGATCAGATGACTGAGGTAGTCTTCTGCTATCGAGAATAAAATGGAAGAAATTCGGTCACCTTTCTTGACACCTTTAGTGCATTTAAAATAACATTGAGGTGATCCATTGAGTAGGATGAAGATAGACGCTGAGTTGAAGAGAGTTATTATTGTAGTTATAAAAGAGGTGTTAAAACCATAACCATGAAGGACTTCGAAAATAAAATTCCAGTCCATGGTGTCGAAAGCTTTTTTTGATGTTAATCTTAATCACTATGTTTTATCCCATGTTGGTTTTATTAAAATTATTGACACACTCAGAGGTGAGTCAAATTCAGTCTTGAAAGGATCTTCCCTTTATAATACCAAACTAGTTCCACGAGGCAATTTTGTTCGTGGGAGTGGAGAGTCGGTTGGAAATGATTTTTGTGATGACTTTAAAAAGGGTGTTGATAAGAGAAATTGGTCTAAATAAGTTAATCTCAGAGGCGTTATCTACTTTTGATATTAAGGTGAGAAACTGGGAATTTAGGGAATGAGGGAGAACCCCATTGGTGAAAATGATTTTAACAATTTTATAAACATCAATATGAATCACATTCCAATAATGATGGAAAAAATAATTATTGAAACCATCAAGGACCAAGGCACTATCAAGGTTCATAATAAAGACAGTGTCTTTGATTTCATGATCTATCGGGGTGTTAATAAAGAAAAAGTTGTCCTCATCATTGATCACAAGTGGAATGACATTAGGTAGGAGGTCTTTGTTTAGATCAAGACCATTAAAAGCTGATTCATAGTGGGAGACGATATGATGAGTGATGTCATCCTCATTGTCAAAGAGCATGTCCCTATCCATTAAAAGAGATAACATCTTGTAGGCCTTCTTTATTATTTGAAGGGAATTGTAAAATTTAGTATTTATATCACCATCTTTTAACCATTTAGCTTTAAATTTTTTTTTCGCATATTATCATTGAAAGTGAGAAGGGAGTTAAGTTTGATTGAAATGTTTAGTTTGTTAGTGGGATCAATGTTGAGATCATAGGTGGTGTTTATGTTTTTAAGATCATTGAGATCTTTCTCCAGATTCATGATGTCATTATTGATTTTTTTGGCTTTAGAGTTGTACCAAAGTTTTAGAGTCTGTTTTAGATGTTTTAATTTGAGGCTATAGTCAAGAACATCATTGTTACGAGTCGTTAAGGACCAAAAGTTTTGAATGATATGAGAGAACTCATCATCAGAGAACAAAGCATTGTTAAATCTAAAAGGCATAAAGGGTTTCATGTCTTTGGTGGGGACACTGATCAAGATGGGTTGATGATCAGAGTTCAGTGTATGAAGAGTAATACTGGAGATTGTGTCCCAATTATTTATATCTAGGAAATTTGTGAAGGCTCTATCCAGCTTCGAGGAAACTACTCTGTTGTAGTTCCTTCTATACCAAGTGTATTTTTCACCATTGAGATTAATTTCTATGAGATTATTGTCATCTATTGAGGTTTTAAATTCTATTGTGGTAATAGAATTGTGAGAGGGTCCAATTTTCTCACTTGAGTTGAGAATGGAATTAAAATCTCCCATAATGAACCAGGGTACATTAATATTAGTTCCAAGATAAGAGAGGTAATTCTATAGCATTATTCTTTCTTGGTATCTATTCATTGCATAAAAAAAGATCAAAATATATGTATGTCATCAATATTAAAATTGAAATTAATAATCTGATCAGAGATATTGGAAAAACTAGTATTCTGTAAAGAGAAATGTGAGAAAATCCATAAATATTCTGCATTAAGGTTATTAGTGATTGAACCAGTAAAAACATATGTTTTTGACATAAGTAAGAGTATTTAGAGGAATAATTAATTTTGGGTTCTACAACAGAAAATAAAAGAGGGTGATGAGTATCAATAATTCTTTTTAACACAATGAAGGTGTCAGAGTTTGTAATTCCCTAAAAATTAAAAAAAGTATCTTCATTGATATTTAGTTTTGGAGTTAGAACCACCTTTTTTATTTTTTCCAGAACCTTTATTTCTTGAAAATCTTCTAACTTTCTGATTATCAGAGGTCTGTTCATTATTATTTCTCAATTTTGTGGCATTATTCATTACAGGTTCGGTTATTAGATTACTCGTAGTATCTATAGGTAGGGGATAGAAGTGTACCTAGCACCTATAAAGTGGCTGCATATTGTTTCTTGTTGTTGTCCAGATCTGGACAGCTCTACATTTTCTACACAGAAACATTCATAACCTTCATGGGCTGAGTTACCTGTACTGACAATATGCTACTATGATCAACCACTTCAGTTTCCATGACATCAGTATTAGAGGGTTTATTTAGAGTCTCAACGCATCCAAAAATATCAGGGCTTCGTATAATTTTATAGTAAGGTGGAACGGTAGTAGTTGGTTAATAATTTTCTATTTTGATTTCATTCTTTAGGCTTAGAGAGGTGCCTTTTCTAGTAGGTTGCATTGCTGAATCCTTAAGGTTTGGAGTTGTGGGTGTCATGTTACAGGACAACATGGAAACAGTATTAACACCATACCTATCAGAAGAGGACTATGTGATAGTAGAGATGTCTGTAGCAATTTATTTCACCCTAGTTTGCTCGACTGTTATCTGTTTTGTGTAGTTGATGTTTTGGGTTTGTGCAGGTGATTGTACCGAGGGTGGAGTTCTCTTAATAGGGTTGAAAGGTTCTAGTTTTTTGGTGACTTCAGTCAATTGATTAGTATTGGATTATGTTGTGATCAGAGTATCATTCTAGATGGCCAATAGATTACCAGTTTTTGAACTGTGTCTAGTGGAAGTCTGGTTTTTAGAGCAAGTAAGAGATGTTCCTTGATTGTGTGGAGAGTCTACCTTATCTGTATTATCGTTGTATTCAATCTTTGTCTCTAAGATTTTAGTGTTGTCTATAGTATGTAGATTCTGTATTTTTTCAGTACCCAAATCCAGGGTGTGTTTCACCATATTTTGAGTTAAGTAAATCTCAGGACCATCATCCTTATGAAAAGGTGCAGAAAATGTGTTGTGATCTGTATCTTGAATGATAATAGTCCTTGAGGATTTTTCCTTCTCATTGTAAATCCTGGAAATGTTTAAGACTATACTTTCTAGTTCTTCCAAAATTATTCGATCATTAATAGATTTTTCCTCCTCTTCTGCAACATCTACCCATTTTATACCTGAGTTTCCCCCTATTTGTGTTATATTTTTTTTTCCAAGATTTTAGATTTCTTTTTGGGAGTTTCAAGTATCTCCATCATGGGAGCATTATATTTTTTATTTCTCCAAGTTTCATTCCAATCATTATCAATTGGCTGGTTTACTTGCGTTCTAATCACCCTATCGTTAGATATTGTGTGACCAATAATTTTAAAAAGGATACAAAAGGGAGGTTTCCTCTCATATTAAATTCAAATTTATGTTTTATATTCATTATCAGTGAATCTAATTGTTTTGGGAATCTTTCAATCCAAATTATTTTCCACTATAATTATAGAAAGGAGCCCTAGGTTAGCATTTAATGTTCTATGATCAATTTTTTAAGGGGTTCCTATGCATGAGACAATGTCATTGAGAATTTTTGGGTGCCAAAAGAACCAATTAAGGCCATGAAGTTTAACCCAAACTTGTGCCATTGTGTTTATATATGTGTGTGGATTAAAAGTAGAGTCCCAATCAGAAATTCTAAGCAGTCCCAACATTATATTAAGGTTTCAAATCCTCCAAGCCTTCTCTAAGTATTCTTGTGATTTTAGCCATATGTAAAAGTAGCCATTTCGTATTGGAATTTGTTTCCAGTTTGAAACATTCCAACAATGATCAATACGCATATGAAAATTGTAAAGAGTCCAAGGATAATCACCTTTAAGGTTGGAGACTTGGACCATGATAGATAATTTGCACATTTGTGTGCGTTGATGAAGTGCATCCAGATCCTCATCCACCATGAACCCTCCATCATCAGGTCGCTTGACAAGAGTAGGATTATTCATCATTTATGTGCTTAGATAAGAGCTCCTCAGAGCATTTAGAAAAGAGATCCCTTAGGATCTACCAGAGATTGGGTGGGTGCGTGTATGTTCATCAAGGGCATATTCTGTATGGACTTTTGTGACAGAATCATGGAAATCAAGTGTCTTCTTCTTTTTAGGGATCGCAACATGATGGGATTAGAACCTCCCAGGCTTAAGTAAGTCCACCATGTCTATGCGTTCAAGGGTTTCAGGAGTCTGAGATTCAAGAGGGTTCTAGTGAGAGAAGGTCTCCCATCTCTCCTCTCGTCCCAACAAATAGATATATTTTCATGAGATACATGCCACATTCATCACTAATTTATTTTTTGTGGAGTTTATACTTACCTATGACATGTTATATCATTAATTTAATTTACTTCATGATATTAAAAGTTTATATTTATGAAATTATTTCATGGGGTTCATGATTCAAAAGTTACAAGAGTAGTAATGGTATTTCTAGTCATACTTTTATTTCTGTGAAAGTTATTCCATATCCATCACTCATTTATTTTGTGTGATGTATATACTTCTCTATAACTTGATGTGTTATTAATTTTATTTATTTATTTATATTAAAATTTTAAATTTATTTTATTCTTTCGTGGATTTTATGATTCAAAAGTTACTCAAATAGAAAGGGATTTTTGCCTCACTTTTATTTTCAATGAGACACAATCCGTGATCACTACCTATATCTTTTATGTGGTGTGTATAATACACATGTATTTATTTTATTATTATTATAATTAAACTTATTAGTATTTAAATATCTATTTTATGATATATCTTTCATGGGGTTTACATTTCAAATATTACTAAATTGGTAAGGTAATTTTATCTCAATTTTCTTTCTCTAAGACACAAGTTATAGTATGCACCTATATTCTTTTAAGATGTGTATATATTTACACATTTACAATTAATATAATTAATCTAATACCTTTCATGATATTATAATTTTCAGGTAACTCATGGGAATTAGGATTCAAGGTTACCAAAGTGGTAAGTGATTTATATTATAATTGCATCAATTATCGGGATTATTTTTGATCAAGTCTTCAATGTTGAAATATAATGATCTACCTCGAAATAATTATCATGAATTTATTAACATATGGTTATTCATGATATCTTCATGTAATGGTACCATTTTTCACTCTTTTACTTAATACAATTAAGAAATTGTTTTTAAGATAATCTGACTTTTTTCTCTCTTTACTCGAAAACATGTGTTCTGTCAAAAAAATATCTTATAAAAATGTTTTAAATGATATTTTAAGATAAATTTTAAGAAAAATTATTATAAAATTGTATTATGTTTTAAAAAGTTTTTAAAATGGTTTTCAAATCTTCCTTTATAAATTTTCAAGGTTATTTTTATAAAAAAAGTTTTCAAAATGTTTTATGAATTAAAAAACATTCAAAGAAGAGGGGATAATTTTCTAAAGAATTTTTTTAAATTATTTTTAAATACCATTTCCCATGTTTTCAAAAAAAAGTAAGGTATTTTGAAGAAAAAATATTGTCTTAAAATTTTATTTTCAAATAATGGTTATTTTTCATAAGAAATGATCCAAGTTATCTTTCAAAATCCTTAAAAATGTAAAATGAAGTCCTTTTATATACTTTATGATTTACTTGGGATATGATCCAAGAAAACCATTCTTATTATTTCTTTGAATTTTTTGTTTTTATGATGAAAATTTTGTTTATGAAACTCATTTCTCTTCCATGGGTTATACCAAGATAACACACTTATGAAACCTACTTCATTTCATGGGTTATTCTATGATGAAATGATTATGAAACCTACCTCTTATAAATAGGTTATGATATGATGAAATTTTTATTATGAACATTTTATTTCATGGGTTATGGTATGATTTTTACAAACGCCATCTCTTTTTTGGGGTCATGATATGATAAATGTTTTTTATCTTGTGGCACACATATGTATGATTTTATTATGTGATAGGTAAGAACTATATCTCCAAAAAATTAATTGGTTAATGGTATATGTTTTATGATCTCAAACTATACATAGGAGGGAATCCCAATCCCATAACAAGAGGGTACATGGGAGATAATCTTAATCCCATAACAAAAGGGTACACATAATGGCATCCCAAACCCATAATAAGAGGGTATATAGGAAGAATCCCAAGCCTGTAATAAGAGGGTAAAATGGAGGGAAACCCATGACTGTAGCATGAGGTTACATGGGAGGGAATCCAAATACTACAATAATACGCTACATATGATGGAATACCAAGATCAAAACAAGAGGTTACACTAGAGGACATCACAAACCCGATGTAGGTACAAGGGTGATTATTGCTAGTCTAACATGTTATGAAGGTTGGTAGGTAGCCTTGAAAAAATATTTTATATTTTTGTGTGTATTCCATAATTATAAGTTTCATTCCTATGTTATTATATCATAGATCACACTCTTTATTACCTTATTACTCATGTATTATGTTTTACCAATCTTAATGTCATGACTCATGTGTATGATTTTTAATATGTAGATTATGATATCCAAATGTATCAAACCGTTATGCCCATGTTATGATTAGAATCTCATTTATATTTACTCGTAATGAGTATCTAATATCACCATTTATTATTTTCAATTTCTCCATATTATGAAGAAATGTTTTAAGTATAGGTACTATAGTGGAAGATCATTATGGGATATGTTGAAGATATTTCACCAAATTAGAATAATGTGTTCTAAGTTTTCAAATACACTAAATTGTTATGGTCCTCGATTATATAATTTCATAATTTGATTAATATTCATCTAAACTGATGTAATATCCATGTATTTTAATCATGGATCACTATAATGGAGTTTCATGCAAGGATAATCAGTTTGGATAATTCATGTGAATGATATCCACATGATTTGTGGATATTTTAGATCAAACAATGGATTGAGAGGTGTAGCACTACATGTTCTTTGAGTATATGGTGGCGTCATGAGGTTCCCATAAATTATAAGAGAGAAGGAGAAAAACATGTGTGAAAGTGACCAATCATATTTCAACACTGAATGTTTTTTTTGGACTTCTCTCAATATCTCAAACCCTATAGAACATAGTTTAGATCATTTTAAATATTTTTTGAAGATGAATTAATCTATTTTTGTTAAAAAATTATGAAAATTATTATTATTAAAAAACAATAATTTTTTCATAGTGTAATTACGTGTATAGTTAAAGTAATTAAAACCAAACATCAAGTATTTTCTTATTGAAGAAAGTGAGATCAGTGACGGGATGTGAAAATTTACATGCAATAAATTATGTAAGATATTATAATTAATAGATAATTATATTAGATAATGAGATTTTATGGATACTAAAGGATGATCTAGGGTTAAAAATTATAAGTAATTATTCACTCAATAAAGAATGAGAATTATGTTATGAATATGATTTAAATATTGTGATAATATTGTTAAATATTATTGATATTAAAGGAAATAAATAATTAAAATTATTAATGAAATTTTTTAGTGATATTTTAAAAACACTAAAAGAGTTTATAAAATTCATCAGGGAAAAATGAATTTTAGGTAATTGATTTAGATAAATAAAACGGTATAAATAATGAGTTAAAAGTAAGAAAATATTGCAACCACAATATCCCAAAAATACCTTAAGAGGATGGTGAATTATGGTGTAAGTTTTTATCTTTATACATCTAAGATATCTTGTTCCCATGACCAAAAGAACACTTGAAACCTATAACAATCAACCAAAAATTAAAATAATCCAAATACTAAAAGTAAAATGAAATGAAACATAGGTTATACTGGGTTTTCCATTAAGGGAAAAATTCTAGAGGAATATATAAAAAATGTGTAGATGTACCAAAATAACTATGTATTTTATGTGAATAATTTTTTTAGTAAGATTCACTATAAATCCAAGGGTCACTCCCTCATCTTATCTCGATAATAACTTATTTTAGATAATGTACATTAAATATTTTCTCAACAACCACTCACATTAATCTCCATATAAATAAACAAAAAATATTGAGGGTGTCTTCTTTAAGATTTATCTTTTCAATAAAATATGGATCTTCTATATGATTTTCCATGATAGAAACTCTTTTCTTTAAAAAACCAAATATTAAAATAATCTCAATAAATGATGTATTCACTCACTTGTTTTAACCTCTTTATAAAACCTTCAAAAATTAACCATTTAAAATTATCCACATTACATATAATTATTTTCCACTAAAACTATTCATAATATTCTAAAACAAATAAAGAAAAATATTTGAGTACAAAAAATATTTAAATTCTGAAAACTCTATGGAATCCACTTAATCACAAGGTAACTATCCTAACTATAATGTGAGATACTATAAACTTGACCATATTGTGATATGGCACTTATTTTTTTAGTTTGATTTGAATTCAACTTTAGATCCATAAAATTTGAATAAAATCCATTTTTAAAACTCAAGGTAAATCACGTCACGATATTCCAAATATTTACAAATTTAGACACACTATAGAATAAAAAACAATATTAGAGTGTGATCTAAATTATATTGTTTTATAATAGCTATATATAATTTTGATGTAATTAACATTAAATATGATATTTTCCCCATAATACAAGATTTATCAAATATTTATTCATACTCAACATCTATTGTAGTTTGATGATGTATGTTGCAGCATGAGCTCTCCAGCCATGCCTAACAGAGTTGCACCAAATTCTCATGTGAATTCTATTATGGTATGATAGTCTTCCTTGATACATGAAACATGAAACTATGTCATGGATAACCAACACCAATTCATTTTTACCATTACATATCCACCTTTATGGAGGGATAATATCCATTATGATGTGATTTATTCCTCCTTCAGGAAATCCACTACCAATCACTTTTAACCATCTATAAATATTTTTACCAACCCAACTATTATTGAAAATAAACATAAATAAATTCAAAATTTTAATATTAAAATCAAATTAATCTCTAATGGATCAAAACATTTCTCATATAACCAACCAATGCTTAAAAAAGTTTCATTGTTATGTAACCTTGGTTTCAATATTATCTTTAATCAGGTTTGTTGGAATTACGATGTATCTCCGATTTATTTTAGTTAAATTAAACTCCAGTACTAACCAAAATAGTAATAGAATACCTCTTTGATTACTCTAATTATACTTTTGTAATGATTAGTGTAGAAAAAATATATCTCAATAAAATTTTATACTTAATGTATAATTCTCGGTTTGATGAAAACACTTTTTTGTAAAACTTGATCAAACTCCAGAATATTTCTCTATAATAATTTCCTTAAAAACTCCCCTTTAATTGTATCTTCAATATCAAATATACAATACAACCCCCTTAAATATATACCCCCTTATCAAAATCTAGTGTGTCCAAATATTTTATTAAAATGTCCACCATTTTAAGATTTATTACAAAAAACTCATTATTTATCATTCTTTTATCTACCCTTTATTTAGTAAAATAATTCATAATTTCAATATGATTCATACAAGAGTTTTGTAAAGAATTATTTTTAAATTTTATTGTGCTCTTGTTTTCCCAGCGAATCTCTATAGGCACCTACACATATTAACTATAACCTTCTAGTTATTTCTTTATTCACAATAACTAAGTAGACACCATTATATTTGAAATATACTTAGCTTTAGTCATTCCAATATATTTACACTCTTGATTCTTGATAAACCATACAATACGCATTCTTATCACAAAGAATTATCCTATACTTGTTAATTTTCTTCTAAAAAATCTAAAAAATATCCCATATATAAATATTCAATAAAATCATTTTTTTTACTTTCATCAAACATCAAACCATATTTGAGAGTAAGATGAATGATTCTTATCATCATTTTCACAAAATTTAGGTGTTACTCCTTTAAATTACTTTGGAATTGACCATGAAAACATGGAATAAAAATTATTTCTAGAAATTTTAATATTAGATATAAGAAAATACCAATCATTTTTCATATTAATATAGCTTCAATATATAGTTCATATTCATGATACCTAGGTTTCGATCTAACTTTATATAATTAGAGTTGAAAAAAGTTTTCAATCATGAATCTAAAACATCTTCAAAAACTACCTTATGAATTTTTCATAATAAACAATGGTTCCATCCTCTAATCATATTCTATCCAAAGAAAATGTATAATATATACACTAATTAACATATAAAACTCTAATTTCATCAAAATAAATTATTTATCCATTTATTTATTTTTCTTTACTCTAAATATTATATCATAAAAATAGATACATACCATGAAATTATTATATAGGAGTTGTGATTAACACCCCATCTCTTGAATTCCAGCTTTCTCAAGTAAGTATCTAATTGATCCTTCAAAGCCTGAGGTGCTTCTAAAAATCCATACAAAGACGTATTCAATTTTCATATCTTTTTTTATTTTGATGTGGTTAGAAAAACATCCATTTATTCAATGAAAAATTCTTCATTAAGTACTTCATTCAATAATATCATATTCATATCCATTTGAAAACATTGAAACCACTCCAAATTATAACAAGTGTGAAGAGTCTTATAAACTAAAATCTAGCCATAGGGTAGAAAATATTCCTACACATTAAAAGACTCAAACTTGACAATAACCCTTTAATTCCAATATTACCTTGTTCCTAACCACTTTTCATTTCTCATCATACTTGTTCTTAAATTAAAATTTATCACCACTAGCATTGTGATCCTTAGATATTTTTACAAGTTCCCAAGTTTAGTTGTTCTCAATATAGTTTAAATCCATATTCATAACCTTGAACCATGAATCACCATATAAAACTTGTTTAAACAATTCCAATTCCACCTGTGATCGTAATATATTGTGATTCACATTCATCATCCTTTGGGTTTGTGTTATATTGGATTTATCTATAATGATATTTGACACATAAATTATATCTATTAGAATCCTCTTATTATAATGTGGTAATATTTATTTACTATCCACTTATTCCCCTGATTTGGCCTCAAAATCCCTACCATTTTTCTAATTTTAAGAGCTTTCATATTTTTTTTATTATCATTCTCTTCATTCAAAAATTTGGTTAAATCAAAATCCATAGATTTGTTTCAAACTTTCTCTTTAATTAATTTCATGTCATGACTCTTTATAATTTTTTTCACATTTTATTTTCATATTTATATAAATTATTATTTTTAGAGTTTAATATGAAAACTATTTTATATGATATATCTACATATTTTCCTTGATTTCATTCTTCATTCCAAATTAAACATGTATTTCTAAACACTTTAAAGTGTTTCAATGCTGAATTCCTCTTTCTAAATATCCCATATAGTGTCTTATCCAATTTCGGACTTATAACATGATTTTTTTTGTGTAAAATCCATGTTCATTTGTTCCTTATAATAGTTCCTTGAGATATCACTTTTGATAAATAGTGCCTTTATAATTTTATTCACCATATGGTTCCTTATTTCCATAATACCATTTTACTATTGTAAGAACTCAAACCTTCCTTTCAGGTATGTTTCTATTTTCTCTGAAGTTTTTGAGAAAAGATGAGTTTTTGGAAATTTTTGAAGTACATGTCGTATACTTTATGAGTACACTCTGTGTACTCCCTTTCCACACGAGGCCATGTGATAGCCGTGTCTGGGCCACACACACGGCCATGTAGGGATGAGGTGGAGGCCTAAGGCAGAGTACGAAAAATCCTGGTACACATTGTGTACACTAAAAGTACACACCGTGTACATTCTTTTTTTCATTAAATGGACTTGGGTCACATCTTAACCCCAAAACTATCGTCTTCTCCAGCTTCTTTGATCGAGAGCATCGTGTACAGCCACATAACTTCTCTGAGCCCTCGAGCCTCCATTCATTCTCCGAATAGACCACTGTCGATTACGTTGGAACCGCAGTGGTAAGCTCTTCCTTCTCCTAGAGCCTTGTTTTCCAATTCCTCATCTTTCTCAAGTTATCATGGGTTAAAAGTCTTGTGTGTTTTTGTAGATCTATGAAGTTATAAGTATATTCAAGACTCTTTGTTCAAGTATATCGATCTCCTAGCACCCAGGTAGGTGGTTTGTGCCTTTCTGTAGGAAGTATGTGAGTATTTTGTGAAAATTACACAAATACCCTTGATCGGGGTATTGTGTGTTTTATGTTTTTCCCTTGTTGTTTTATTTATTTTATTATATGCCTCAATAGAGGTTATTATTTGGGAATAGGGTATTTTACTGTGCTTTTGATGTTTTTCCCATGCATGTTTTTCCTATTTATGACCGTTTGGTCTAGTTTTTCCTGTAAGGATATTGCTATTTCCATGCCTAGTTTGTAGGATGATGTGACTATTCTTCCATGATAAGATGATGTAGAATGCTAGCCAAGTAGTTCTTGAGGATACATTGGTTGTTACGTGATGTGATACTTGATGATTTTACATAGGGCTGTGAGAACCTAGTGTAGTAGACCATAGGAAGAATGGATGTAAGGGCTTCTCTAGAGTGTCTTTAATTTATGATGTGAGAACACAAGGGGAATTGATGTTTAGTGCTTCCTCAGAGTGTCTATAGTTCCTCGACATGGGCCACAGGGGGAATGAGACTTTTAGTGCATCCCTATAGCTCTTTTAGTACGATACGAGACTATTGGGGGAATTGACGGTGAATTATTCCCCAGAGAGTCTATTATTTAGCTGAACCAGAGGGGTGAGACTGTGTGTGCCTCCCAAAGGGTTTCTAGTACTTGTAGGTTGAACCATAGGGGTTAGGCTATAAGAACTACCCAGAGGGTTACCTATTTTTTCTACTTTATTGAGTGGCTACTTTATTGTTTGTAATGCTAGAAACTATGGATTGTTTCTTTCTTGGTACTTTCCTATTAATGCTTACTATTTACTGTACTTTACCTACCATATATTCACTGGCTATTAGGAACAGATCTTTGGGTGGTTTCCTACTGGAATTTTTATCTCACACCCTTTTTGGATCATTCTTTTGGGCCCAAACAGATTATATTGTTGCAGGTATAGATAAGGGAAAGCGCCCTTCTACTTTAGGTACTTGACTTTCTATGGAGATGGAGATCATGGGACCAAGCTATGGCTTGCGATGTTGAGGAGTTTATCTAATTTCTTCTTATTTGGGTTTAGTACTGTATTTCATCATTGTGACTTGTTTGGATACATTACTTGACATATGTATCATGCATCATTTCATATATATGTGTGTGCTCCAGTTCTTTATTGATTTAGTCTTGTGTTATTTACTGTTGTTGGATATTTACTGCTTCCGCTATTGTATGTACTTGTGTTACTTCCACTGTGTACTCTTCCAATGAGGGAATAGTTTTCCCACAATCACACCCAAGGCCCTCGCTACTAGTCGCTAGCCTCTGGAATTCAGGGAAATGCACTTGAGGCAATGTTACCAACCAGGTATGGGGTGCCTCAGGGTGGCTTTCAGAACCAGGATGTTACAAAGTGGTATCAGAGGAGTTTCTTTTCTCTTGATTTTCTGTTTGGAACCTTTAGCCAGGTATTGGACGGAATAGGTACTTGAAAATAAGCTGTGCCCGGGAGTAGCTAACCCATGTACTGGGAAAATCCATAATACTTTGTTTATTGTAATTTTACTAGTTTTCAATTTTACAGTTGATTTGGTTTCTCTATTGGGTGATTCACATGCTTTTTGTTGTTACCGTTGTTGTTATTTTAGTTCTATTTCTGTCGCAACTCAATGAGATGAGGGTATTCCATCTCATGCATCATATAGGCACTTGTTAGAAATCACATGCCATGCATTATTGCCATTCCATCTAGGGTGCATTAGCAGTTGCATGTTGTTGTGATATTCATTGTGCAGATTATGCATGCTATTGTGATAATTTCCTTGATAGAAATACCGACTATTTGATAGGGTATTGTTTGTGTAGAGATTTGCTGGAATGAACGCCAAATTTTGATTCTTGAGCTGTTATGGGCCCTTATAAATCAGAACTTGGTGGATCGTTAGCTTGTTTCCATTGTATTTGATATACAGTAGATGCCAAGATTTGATTTTCGAGGAGTATGGGCCCTCACAGATCTGAATTTTGCACCTTCATGCTTGTTTTCTGTGTTTTTTGGGCTTCAGAGCAGTTTCTAAGTTACAGCCTGAAAAAACCCAGAATACATGGCGTGTACTTTATGAATACATGTCGTGTAGTTTCTAACCGTTCCACTGAATGTGTGGGCAGGGACACGGGGTTATGAAAAATCTTCCAAGAACACGCCGTGTACCGGTTGTTCACGCCATGTAGTGTAATCCTCAGAGTCCGACCATGTAGTTAACAACACAGTCAGTGAATTCTTTCCTCATACACACTGTTTCTGCATTAAACACGCCGTGTAGGTTTTTCCAGGCACCCGGCCATGTCACGAATGACACAGTATGGTGTTATCCTTCCTCATACATGTTGTGTCCTCCTAAAACATGCCATGTAGTGTGAGTCGTGTGTCAGGTCGTGTCACTAACAACATGATCCAGGTAAAGATTTTCTAGTACCAGCCATGTCTACCTTAAACACGTCGTGTAGTCTCATATTAGTGGAGACATTTGACTTAACCATGTAGAAGGACTTGGGCAAGGAAGAGGATTCAAGTACACGCCATGGGTTAGGATAACACGCTGTGTGTTTGGGGTGTTACACGACCAGTGTTGGAAAGAGTTCACGCCCATGTAAATGACTTAAGGGAACACACTATGTAGTTTTTATACATGTCATTTAGTCATGTTTTGTAAATTTTGAATTCTTTATCCCCCTGTTCCCTTCTTATTCTCCTAGTTTTCAGTCCCTATTAATGTGATCTAAAGTGTGCGTTTGACCTTGCAGGGTCATGGAACCAATACGTCCTCTGGTTGTCTGCCAGTTGTAGGGTAGTGATCAGACACCAGATATGGCTGATCAGGGACTTCTTGTAGATCCTCCTATTGTGCCAGCCTTGGAACCAGCAGTGATACCGGTTTCAGGCACCAATGTGCAGTTTAGGGAAGGATTTGTGAGGATGATGCAGATCTTCCAGGGAGCACTGCATCCTGCCTCGACTATGGCAGACTTGACGCGGGTTTTCCAGTAGCATCATCCTCCCACCTTCTCAGGGGAAGGAGGACCTCGGGCTGCAGAGTCATGGCTAGAATCCATGATGACGATATTTGAGCATCTGGATATGCCTCTAGAAATGAGGTTCAAGATCGCTACCTACATGCTAGGAGACTCTGCCAAGAGGTAGTAGGACGTGATCTCATGGGTGGGTCATCAGTAGGTTATGGTGTGGAATGAGTTTATACGCATCTTTTACGACTACTTCTATACGGAGACCCTAAGGGTCGACCGAGACCAGGAGTTCATGAGCCTAGATCAGGGTACTCTTTTTTCATGGATTATTCCTATAGTTTCACTGAGCTTCATCATTTCACACCCCTTTAAGGTGGAGATGGGTTTTTCTTGTTAAGGAAGTTTGAGGATGGTCTCAGACGGGGGATCCGCTCATAGGTGAATATCTTCAGGCTGACTTCCATCGCTTCCATCTTCAACTAAGCACTGATTACAGAACACAATCTGAGAGATTCTAGAGCTAAGATCCAGGGAGGTTCCGCTTCCAGAGTTAGTGCTTCACCAGCTGATAGTAGGAAGCACCGTAGGGAGACTACACATGGTGTTCTGAGGCGGCAAGACACATCTTCAAGTAGCCAGGTGGTATGCTACCAGTGTGGAAGGGCTAGGCATATGAGGCCCCAGTTCCAAAGAGACCCAATGGAGTTCCAATCTTGCAGAAATATAGGTCACCTTTAGCATTTCTGTTAGGTTTTCTCACCAGCATCTGGTGACGAGGGTTCATCCATGACTCCACATTTAGGAGCAGCACCACCAATTTCTCATTAGTTTGGGAACTAGAGTTCTTCCGGACGTTCGGTCCGAGGTGGAGGTTGAGGTCGTGGTGGTCAATCACCAATATTTTAGAAACAGAAAGGGGATCAGCTCAGAGTGGTCAGGCAGGGTCACAGGTCCGCATTACATTCCAGACTTTTGCAGTGGAGTAGACCCAGCCGGAGCAGGATCCCGGACCCTCAATAGTTCGAGGTACGATTTTAGTAGCCTCAGTTTTATCTTTTGCTCTTTTTAATACAGGGGCTTCCCATAGATTTATCTTTGTTGATGCTATAGAGATCCTTGGGCTTTGCATCTTTTCCTCTACTAACACCTTGACTCTAGACACACCATTGGGGACTATAGGGGTTAGTGTATGTCAGTGAAGAGAGTTCCCTCTTGAGGTTATGGGGTGTCACTTCTTATGGGGCCTCTATGTCCTAGAGATGATAGGCTATGATGTCATCCTCAGGATGGACTGGTTAGTTCCCTTCCAGGCAGTCATCAACTGTTATCACCACAGGGTGAGTTTCATATCACCCAAGGGTGGATCTTTTATTCATAAGGGTGAGTGGGATGTCTGGGTGAGTAGCGCAGGACCTGAGCATCATGGGCTATGTGGAGTTACAGATCAAATTGCTAGTCTTTATCTGAATGCCCAGGGGACTTCACAGTTAGACTTTCCTACAGCGGTGGATAGTTTCATAGATGTCTTTCCAGAGGACTTTTCAGGTTTTCCTCTGGAGCATGAGGTAGACTTTTCTTTTTGAGCTCGGTCTAGGAGCGGCACCAGTTTACATTCCTCCTTATAGGATGGTGACACCTGAGCTACATGAGCTCAAGAAGCAGTTGGAGGAGTTACAGGAAAAGGGTTTCATCTGACCCAGTACTTCTCCTTGGGGTTCTCTTGTCCTATTTGCAAAGAAGGAAGACATCACCCTTAGGCGTTGTGTGGATTATTGGAAGCTTAACCAGTTGACGGTCAAGAACCGATATCACTTGACTAGGATTGATGACCTATTTGATCATCTTTAAAGAGCTTGGGTGTTCTAAAAGATCAATTTGAGTTCTGGTTATCATCAGTTGCATGTTAGACCATCTTATATACCTCTTAAAGCTTTCTGAAGCAGGTATGGTCTATTTGAGTATATGGTTATGTCGTTCGGTCTCACGAACACACCTACAGTTTTTATGGAACTGATGAATCGAGTATTACATCCATACTTAGACTCTTTTGTGGTGGTATTTGTGGAAGATATCTTGGTGTACTCTCACACTAGACACGGCCATGCTACCCATCTTGAGATCATTTTTAGTACACTGAGAGAGAAACAGTTATATGCTATGCTCTTAAAATTCCACTTTTGGATGGATCAGATTCACTTCTTGGGTCATGTTCTCTCAGAGACAGTAGTATCAGTCGACCCAGAGAAAGTGAGACCAGTAGTTTCTTGGGAACAGCCGAAGAACTTCTTTGAGGTGTAGATCTTTCTGGGGATGGATAGATACTACAGACGCTTTATAAAAAACTTTTCACACCTAGCAGCACCACTAACAGGTCTAACCAAGAAAGGGGAAAGGTTCTTATGGTCAAGTTCTTATGATTCAGACTTTCTAGAGCTAAAAGGGAGGTTGAATTCAGCACTGATATTAGTCATGCCAGAGCTAGAAAAGATCTACACTTTTTATTGTGATGCTTCAGGTATCGGGCTAGTATTTGTGCTTATGCAGGGAGATGGATTTGTTGCGTGCAGGTCTCGGCAGTTGAGGCCACATGAGAGGAACTACTCGACGCATGATCTGGAGTTGGAAGATTTTGTTCATGCCCTGCGTTATTGGACATATTATCTTCTGGGAGAGCATTTTGTGGTTTTGATTGACCACAAAAGTCTCAAGTACATCTTCACCCAGCGTGATCTAAATCTGAGAAAGCACAGGTGGGTCGAGTATCTTCGGTCCTTCAACATTGAGCTTGCCTATACACCTGGGAAGGGAAATGTAGTGGCTGACGCTTTGAGTAGGAGAACATTTCAGGAGGCCAACAGTGAGTGGTAGCTTATTTCTATGTTCTCTGAGATGCATTTGTAGGTGTATGACAAACAAGGGTAGACTTTTCTATCTTTTGTAGCTGTTACCTCTACTCGTCTTGGTCAGGTTCGAATGAGGCAGCTATTAGATTATGAAGGCCTAGTCCTACGAAAAAGTGTTTCAAGAAAGGACCCTATTCCTAGATGGATGGTAGTAAAGGATGATATCTTGCGTTTCTAAGTACGTGTATGGGCGCCATCATACATACACGATGAGCTGATGTAGGAATTTCATTCCACGGTTTGGGCAATTCATCATGGCGTCACCAAGATGTATTGTGATCTACACCGCCAGAATTTGTGGCCAGGTATGAAGAAAGATGTTTCTAGTTTTTTCATGAGGTGTTTTACTTGTCAACAAGTGAAGGAAGAACATTAGTGACCAGTAGGTCTTTTACAGTAGTTACCCATTCCCGAGTGGAAGTGGAATGATGTCGGGATGGACTTAGTGATTGGTTTGTCGATGTCACCTCAAGGGATTGATGTTTTTTGGGTTGTCATCGATAGGCTTATGAAGTTTTCTCACTTCTTGCTGATCAAGGAGACATTCAGTATTGATGAGCTGGGGCTATTGTACATCCGAGAGATTTTACATCTGCATGGAGTTCTGCACTCTATCATTTCAGAAAAAGATACACACTTTACTTCTCGGTTCTAACAGGGGTTTCAGAAGGCCTTGGGTACACAGGTACTTTTGAGTACAACTTACCAGCCCCAGACAAATGGTATGTCTAAGCGTATGATTCAGTTTCTTGAGGTAATGCTCTGATCTTGCATTCTATATTTTGGAGGTTTTTGGGAGAAGCATATACCTCTTGTGGAGTTTTCCTACAATAATAGTTTTCAACCAACTATTCAGATGGCACCTTATGAGGCTTTGTACGGTAGGTCATGCCGATCACCCTTATGTTTGTTAGAGGTAGGAGATACGGCTTTGCTGGGATCTCGTCTTGTTCAGAAGACCTTAGAGTAGATAGATTTGATTCGAAAGAGGATGACTACTACACAGTCTCATCAGACGTCTTATGATGATCAGTGGAGATGACCTCTGGAGTTTGAGGTCGGGGATCAGGTTTTTCTGCATGTCACACCGAGGTTGGGACACAAGAGGATTCGGAGACAGGGTAAGCTTTCACCGAGTTATATCAGGTTGTTTGATGTGTTGGAGAGAGTTGGGCCAGTTTCCTATCAGTTGTAGTTACTTCCGAAGTACCGGGCTATGAACGACGTCTTCCACGTTTCTCAGCTCTGATGTTACTTTTCAGAATCATCTCATGTCTTTCAACCTGAGGAGGTTGATCTCAAAGAGGATTCATCATTTCAAGATCATACTATCCAGATTTTCGATCACAGTATGAAGGTTCTCTGTGGTCGGTTTGTTCCTCTGGTACGAGTGTTATGGCAGCACGGGCGAGTACAGGATGAGACTTGGGAGTGGGAGGCCGATGTATGATCACAGTGGCCAGATCAGTTCGGGGTTTCTTCTTCTACATCTCACTAGGGAAATTCGGGGACGAATTTATTTAATAGGGGAAGTTTTTAAGAACCCAGACCCTTTTTCAGGTATGTTTTCCTTTTTTCTGGAGTTTTTGAGAAAAGACAAGTTTCTAAAAAAATTTGAAGTACACACTGTGCACTTTATGAGTACATGACGTATACTCCCTTGATGTGTGAGGCCACGTGCTGGCCGTGTCCGGGCCACACACATGGCCATGTAGGGGTGAGTTGGAGGCCACCTAAAGCGGAGTACGAAAAAGCATAGTACACACCATTTACTCTAAAATTACACTCCGTGTACTTTCTTATTTTCATTAAATAGACCGAGGTCGCGTCTTAACCCCAGAACTATCTTCTTCTCTGGATTCTTTGACCGAGAGCATCTCGTACGGCCGCGGAACTGTAGGACCCCAGGACACCCTGAGAGGGGAGGGGTGAATCAGGGTGTCAAATTTTTCTTCTTAAAGTTGTGGATCTTGTTCCCATGTTGGTAGGAACTACTTAAACGCATATGATGGATATGATCAGCAATGAAACATTCACATGCAAAGAGATAACACAAGAATTTTACTTGGTTCACCACTAAGGGCTACATCCAAGGAGCATACGCCGACAAGTTTCCAGTTGTACCAAATTCTACTAATCTTAACTAGTTGTGGATTATAATGGTTCGGGAACAGTCACTCTATCCCAGGCTCACTGACTTTACAAAAGGCTCAAGGGTAGCTCACTGCGTCCCTCGGGTCACTCTCGTTGACTCCCCTGGGATCACTGCCGTTGTTGAAGTCCCACTCAGTTTATAGGCGTGAAGGTCTCTTCAATAGATAGACATGATGCTCTTTGTCTCCTGTTCAGCATGAGACTTTGCTTGCATCAGGGTTCTGAGTTGATGCTCTTTTCAGTTCAATACTTCTACTTTAGTGCAATGACTGAATGCACTAGATCTCGTTGTCTTCATTTGCCTGAATCAGAATCACTTATGTGATTGCTCAATAAATGAATCTCAGCTTACATTGCACTATCAGAATAAGTTTTCCATGAATTCTTGAGATCATGTATATCATTTAGATTTCCTCTTCAATCTCACTTTGCACCGAAGGTTTCGGGAAATATTCTGGCTTTTGTGGAGATCCAAAAAGGATGGGCGTACTCCAATAACACCTAGCGCTCTTCTTCAAGCCTGGCACGCAAGTCCCAATACGGCGCACAATTCTTCAGCGCGCAGGTCTAAATTGGCACGAAGGTATCACCAAACCACCTATGCGACACTTCCTTCCTCAACTTCTAACCTACGTGACACACTTCCTTTCTCACCCAAATCACCTTGGGCGTGCAACCATCAACTGGCTTGCAACTTCTAAGAGCTGGCGCGCAAGTATCTCCAAACCACTTGTGAGACCACTCACCACTTGTGAGACTCCTACACCTGCGCGAAGAGAGATCTGATTTTCTCTAAGGGTTGAGCTCACTCTGAATGAGGAGGGTGGTCCTCTATTTATAGGAAAACTGGTCAACCTGCGTGGTGGCATTCAAGTCACCCCTCGGCGCGCAAGTCTCGGCGCGCAGCTCATCACCTCTTTCCTCTGTCGCGCAACTCACTTGCACGACCCAACCAATACTTGGAGAACTTCTTTCCTTTGCCATATTTTGAAGTTCTGTTCTTGAAAAACAATAGGCGCAGAAGTTTCCAATACTTCTAGGCACCGGCGCCCAAGTCTCTTCATGGCACACAGGTCACTTGCGCGACAAACCCAACACTTGCGCGACCCTCTTTCCTTTTCCATTTTTCCATGTTCAGATCTTGAAAAACATATGGCGCTCAAGTTTTCTCTCCTTCAAGTACACGGCGCGCAAGTCTCTTTTCCAAAACCACTTTTCTTTATTTTTCGATTTTCAGGCCCAAAAATTTGGCAAACACTGGGAAACGGCGCCACCTTGTATCTACTCTTTTTGTCCGCATCCAGATCATCCATTCCTTTGTTGATTCTTCTTGAATAAAACATGAATCATTATCCACATTCCTTGAACTCTACATGCCACCATGGAATCTCCTTTGTCAACAAATTTGTATGTCGGTTGTTTGCTTTGTCAACAAGCACAATCACCACAAAAGCACTTCTTCTTGGTGATATGTATCCTTCAGCAACTCTTCTGCTTTTATCACAGACTCCACTATTGTGATATGTATTCTTTAAAGGAATAGATTTAGCATCATCATCTTCTATGATAATGTAATGTGCATGGATATCTCAGAATTCCAATCCCTGCATGGCCATCTTAGAATTCCAATCATTTTCACATTGACGTCTTCGTCAACCGTCATGATCTACTTCATGAAAACCATATAATTCAATTCGTCAAGCAGTCTCTTGCATGGTTCTCATGAAATCATGAGTAATTTCATGGTCTTCATCAAAAACCCATGGTTCTCATGAAATAATGAGGAATTGCGTGGTCTTCATCAAAACCCATGGTTCTCATGGAATAAGGAGGAATTGCATGGTCTTCATCCAAAAACCCCATTCTTCTTTAATCATCCTCAGATGGATTACACCTCAAATTCATCATTATTGTAAACAATGTATCATCTTTGACACATGTTCTTTGAACTTATGATCAGTACAACAATCATCTGAATTAGCATTCCTCTACTTCATCAGAGTACTTCATGATCTCCTTCATTTTGATCTTCCATTTCTCAATTTCATTGGAGTACTTCTTGATCTCCTTCATTTTGATCATCATTAAAAACTATTGACAACAAATACAACCTTATACACAAAGTGGTTCCAACAATCCTCCCCTTTGTATTTTGTTGTCAATACCTTATACATCTTCTGAAATGAATTTTTCAATGTCAAAATGAGAATATTCTCTTCAATAAACTTTTCTTTTCAAACATTCATTTCACTTTCTCTCCCCCTTATTGACAAGAAATTAAAAGCTCATGGTAGGGAGGGTATAAATCCATACATAAGAAATATATCATTAATAATTTCACTCTAAGTCTACTTGAGAAATGCTCGATGTAGAAAACAAGAGGATTTGATTAAGCCAACAAGGTTGTCCATTATTCACAAATCATGATACCAACATGAGATGAGAACTCATGTATTTTGTCTTCAAGGGTTTACCACTTTGATTTCAGGTAGAAGAAAATAAAATGTGATAGGGAATAATCAACCTAAAACTCTTGCACTCACATCATCAAACAGATCAAAAACATTCAAGTGCAATCGGAAGGATAAGTGACTTTGGGGCACATCCATTCTTCTTATGTCACTGATCAATTAAGTTACTCCCCCTTTGTAGAATGATCTTTGATCTTAGTAACCAAGGGATAGAGATTGAGAAATGTCATACCTTCTCCATTGACATGTTCTTTAATAAATTCACGGAGTAACTACATTTAAGTTCAGCTGGAGTTGATATTGATTGAAACAGTGATTTTGGAAGCTTCTTCATTTTTCTCCCCATCAAGGGAAACACTCCTCATCAACCTCATCAAGAGTGATCCTTCATCATCTTAATATTTGAATATCTATTTAAGAATCTACTAGGTATGGAATCTTTTTTAGCTTGGCTATCAAGAGTTGACTACATTCACTACTTCTCAGGTTCTCCCCCTGAGAGCATGATTCACCTTAAATTCCCTGCATTATTATCACAAATACAATACACAAATGAATAAGGGAATAAGGCGGTTCCTCCTTGCTTCATTAAGATGATCTGTATGGTTGAGGTTCTTTTCTCAACCAAGTTCCTTTGTTCACTCCAGTCTTCATGCCTGCACATTTGAACATATGTTCTGACATCTGTTGATGTGGCATGGATTTCTTCACATTCTCTTCTAATTTGTGTGAGGAATTGTTCTGCTTAACATCCATCATGAATGATACATTATTAATTCTCTTAAGGACTTCTTCTTGATCTGGTATTAAGGTTAGGAAACCTTTTGCAATGTGACCAGATTTCTTGCATCTCTCACACAGAACTTCTTTGACACGTGTGTTTCTCTTTGTTTTCAATATCTCATGAATTGTGTCTTCATCATGTGAAAGTTTTTCTTTTCATTTGTCACCATCCTTGGCCTTTTCATCTTCATGTTTCCTCATTCTTTTCAAATCTTCAGGCTAGATTACCAATTTGTCATTTGGATCTGTTGCAGCTGGTTTGGGTCTTCCACATGGGTTCATCTGATTTTTATCCCACTTAGTGTTTCTTTTGGATGAATGACCCTTCAATTTCATGGATCTAAAATCTTGGGTCTTCTCAGGTTCCCTACATGAGATCTTCTTGGGGAGATGTGTGTTCGCACTATTCTTATGATTTCTTCACAAGGAATATTCTTCCTTCTTAGCTGGCTTGTGTGGTCTTCTATTCTTATCAGCTCTGGGTATCTATTGATATAGGAATGCATCATTCTTGTGACCACTTTTGTTGCATACATCACAGATGTTATCAAGCATTCTAAATCTGTTTGCTGTAAACAGATGCTTCGGGACCTGCAGATTTTGCTTCTTCTTCTCTGGATTTCTTCCTTTTGACACAGGCTTTCTTTGAGTTTTTCCCTTAAAGGGATTGTACCAACAATCTAGCACACAATGCCCAAATCTGTTGCAGCACCAGTATTGACCCAAAAATCTTTTCTTCTTTGTATCTTCTGTATGAGGTTGTTGGGACTTCTTCTTAATATTTTGTACTCTATTTGAGGAACCAACTTCCTCCTTTTTATTATCATCCACCCTATCCATGGTGGAAGGTTTCTTCTTCTCACCTTTCCTCATCCATACTTGTTTAGAACTTTTCTTCCAACCTGCACTGATTTTAGGAATGTATTTAGAAACATGATTATAATATGGTTTTGATGGTACCTTCACTTTCTCAGTTTCTTGTGATAGATCAATGAGTGAAGTCATGATCTTCTTATCACATGTTGGAGGTCTTTCGACAATAGAATCCTCCATCAAGCATTGAGTACCAGCCGCAACTAATTCTTGATGTGGATAATCAAGAGTTGTCATAATATTCTTGTCACATATTGGAGGTATTTTAGCTTTAGATTCCTCCAATGAATATTGAGAACAATCATCACTCATTTCATTCTTTTGTGAAGTATCAATATGTGTATTCTCAATCTTGGTCAACTGGGCTTCCAATTTTTGACCCTCAATATTGAGGATGATCTTCTAATCTTCAATCATGATCATCTTCTCTTCACAAGTCATCTTCAATCTTTCAACCTCATCTTCATGCATCTTAACTTTGTTTTGTAACAAAGAGTCAAGTTCCCTGAATTTCATGGAAGTTTCTTCCAAACAAAAACTCTTGACTTCATTTCTATTCTTCAGATCATCATCAAGTGCATGGATCTTTTCTTTTAGAGTCTTATTGACTTCCTCTTTTTCTTCAAATACTTTCACCTGTTTGGTGAGCTTTATACTTTCCATAACTTTTCTTTCCAACCCCTTTTCCATATTGTCAGCTTCCCTTTCTAATCTAGTGATCTCAACCTGAATAGATTGGAATAGGATACAAATAATAGAAACCCTACCTTCAGGAATATCATACAGATATGTTTTGAGTTTTTCCTGAAAGAAAGAATTAGGGATGTCATCCTTTCCTCTGGAAGAATTCTGATCCACCTGCTCCATACTTTACAAGCCTGATATTTCTTCATTATTGGAATGGTATGGAGAACAAGACACTGAATCTTCTTTGGATATGAGGGACTTCTTTAGCTGGTACTTCTCTTTCCTTTTAAGATTTTTCATGGTCTTGCTAGATGTAGACTTCTGCTCAGAAATGACTGAATCTTCATCAAGACTGCTCTTCATTGTTGACTTTAGGAAAGAAACTCAAATCCTCTTCCGAATAGAATTACTGGAGAATATCCAACATACGTTAACCTCCCTCTGATACCACTTGTAGGACCCCGGGACACCCTGAGAGGGGAGGGGTGAATTAGGGTGTCAACTTTTTCTTCTTAAAGTTGTGGATCTTGTTCCCACATTTTTAGGAACTAATTAAACATGTATGATGGATATGATCAGCAATGAAACATTCACATGCAAAGAGATAACACAACAATTTTACTTGGTTCACTACTAAGGGCTACGTCCAAGGAGCATACGCCGACAAGTTTCTGATCTTACCAAATTCCAGTAATCTTCACTAGTTGTATATTATAATGGTTTGGGAAAAATCACTTTGTCCCAGGCTCACTACCTTTAAAAAAGGTTCAGGGGTAGCTCACTGCATCCCTCGAGTCACTCCCGTTGACTCCCCCTGGCTCACTGCCATTGGTGAAGTCCCGCTCAGTTTATAGACGTGAAGGTCTCTTCAATAGATAGACATGAAGTTCTTTGTCTCCTATTTAGCATGAGACTTTTCTTGCATCAGGGTTCTGAGTTGATGCTCTTTTCAGTTCAATCCTTCTTCTTTAGTGAAATGACTGAATGCACTATATCCCCTTGTCTTCATTTTCCTGAATCACAATCACTTATGTGATAGCTAAATAAATGAAGCTCAACAAACATTTCACTGTCAGAATCAGTTTTCCATGAATGCATGAGATCATGTATATCATTTAGATTTCCTCTTCAATCTCACTTTGCACAGAAGGTTCCGGGCAATCTTCTGGCTTTCGTGCAGCTCCAAAAAGGACAGGCGTACTCCAACAACACCTAGCGCTCTTCTCCAAGCCTGGTGGGCAAGTCCCAATACGGAGAGCAAGTCTTCGTCATGCAGGTCTAAACTAGCACGCAGGTATCACCAAATCACCTGTGCGACACTGCCATCCTCAACTTCTAACCTGTGCGACACACTTCCTTTCTGGCCCAAATCACCTTGGGTGCGCAACCATCAACTGGCGCGCAACTTCTAAGAGCTAGCGCGCAAGTCTCTCCAAACCACTTGCGTGACCACTCACCACTTGCACGACTCCTACACCTGCACGAAGAGAGATCTTATTTTCTCTAAGGGTTGAGGTCACTCTGAATGAGGAGGGGTGGTCCTCTATTTATAGGTAAACTGGTCACCCTGCATGGTGGCGCGCAAGTCACCCCTCATCGCGCAAGTCTCGGCGCGCAACTCATCACCCCTTGCCTCTGTCGCGCAAATCACTTGCACAACCCAACCAATACTTGCGTGACCTTCTTTCTTTGACATATTTTGAAGTTCTGTTCTCGAAAAACAATAGGCGCGCAAGTTTCTAATCCTTCTAGGCACCGGCGCACAAGTCTCTTCATGGCGCGCAGGTCACTTGCGTGACCAACCCAACACTTGCGTGACCCTCTTTCATTTTCCATTTTTCTATGTTCGGGTCTTGAAAAACATATGGCACGCAATTTTCCTTTCCTTCAAGTACAGGGCGCGCAAGTCTCTTTTCCAAAACCACTTTTCATTATTTGTCGATTTTCAGGCCCAAAAATTCGGCAAACACTGGGAAATGGCGCCACCTTGTATCTGATCTTTTTGTCCGCCTCCAGATCATCCATTCCTTTGTCGATGTTTCTTGAATAAAACATGGATCATTATACACAGTCCTTGAACTCGACATGCCACCATGGAATCTCCTTTGTTAACAAATTTGTATGTCGTTTGTTTTCTTTTTCAACAAGCATGATCACCTCAAAAGCACTTCTTCTTGGTGATATGTATCCTTTATCAAATCTTCTGTTTTTATCACAAACTCCACTATTGTGATATGTATTCTTTAAAGTAATATCTTTAGAATCATCATCTTCTATGACAATGTGATGTGCATGACTATCTCAGAATTCCAATCCCCGCACGACCATCTTAGAATTCCAATCATTTTCACATTGTCTTCTTCATCAACCGTCATGATCTACTTCATGCAAACCATATAATTCAATTATTCAAGAAGTATCTTGCATGGTTCTCATGAAATCATGATTAATTGCATGGTCTTCATCAAAAACCCATGGTTCTCATGAAATAATGAGGAATTTCATGGTCTTCATCAAAACCCATGGTTCTCATGAAATAAGGAGGAATCGCATGGTCTTCATCCAAAAACCCCATTCTTCTTTAATCATCCTCATATGGATTACACCTCACATTCTTCATTGTTGTAAACAATGTATCACCTTTGACACATGTTATTTGAACTTAAGATCAGTACAGCAATCGTCTGAATTACCATTCCTCTACTTCATCGGAGTACTTCATGATCTCCTTCATTTTGATCTTCCATTCCTCCATTTCATTTGAGTACTTCTTGATATCCTCCATTTTGATCTTCATTGACAACTATTGACAATAAATAAAACCTTATATACAAAGTGGTTCCAACAGGAACTTCTCAGATCCCCCAAGCCTCTGTCCATTCTCTGAATCGACCGTCGTCGATTGTGTTGGAACCACAACGATAATCTCTTCCTTCTCCAAGAGCCTGGTTTTCCAATTCCTCCTCTTTCTCAAGTTATTGTGGGTTTAATGTTTTGTGCGTTTTCATAGATCTATGACGTTCTAAGGAGATTCAAGCCTCATGGTTAGATTATATCGATCTTCTAGCACCCAGGTAGGTGGTTTGTGCCTTTCTGTAGGAAGTCTGTGAGTATTTTGTGCAAATTCCTCCAATACCCTTGAACGTGGTATTGTGTGTTTCATGTTTTGACCTTGTTGTTTTCCTTCTTTGCTTATATGCCTGAGTAGAGGTTATTGTTTGTGAATAGGGTATTTTACTGTTCTTTTTATGTTTATTCCATGCATGTTTTTCCTATTTATGACCGTTTGGTCTAGTTTTTTCTGTTAGGCTATTGCCAGTTCCATGCCTAGTTTGTAGGATGGTGTGACTGTTCTTCCATGATGAGATATTGTAGAATTCTATCCAAGTAGTTCTTGATGATACTTTGGCCATTATGCGATGTGATACTTACTGATTTTACACAGGTCCATGAGAACATAGTGTAGTAGACCATAGGGAGAATGGACGTAAGGGCTTCTCCAGAGTGTCTTTAATTTACGATACGAGACCACCAGGAGAATTAACATTGAGTGATTCCTCAGAGTGTCTGTAGTTCCTCAATGCGGGCCATAGGGGGAATGAGACGTTGAGTGCTTCCCCAGAATGCCTTTAGTATGATATGTGATAATAGGGGGAATTGACAGTGAGTGCTTCCCTAGAGAGTCTATTCTTTAGCTAAACCAGAGGGATGAGACTGTGTGTTCCTCCTAGACGGTTGCTATTACTTGTAGGTTGAACCATAGGTGTTAGGCTGTGAGAACTACCCAATGGGTTGCCTGTTTGTTTTACTTTCTTGAGTGGCTGCTTACTTGTTTCTAATGCTAGAAACTACGGATTGTTTGTTGTTGGGTACTTTCCTGTTACTACTTACTGTTTACTGTACTTTTACCTTCCATATATTCACTGACTATTAAGAACCGATCTTCAGGTGGTTTCCTACTAGTATTTTTATATCACACTCAATTTGTTTCATGATTTTGGGCCCAAATATATTATATTGTTGCGGGTATAGATAAGGTCAAGATCCCATCTACTTCAGGTACTTGACTTACTGTGGAGCTGGAGAGCATGGGACCAAGCTATGTCTTGAGATGATGAGGAGTTTATTTGCTTTATTTTGTATTTGGGTTTAGTACTATATTTCAGAATTGTGACTTGTTTGGCTTCTTTCCTAGAAACATGTATCATGCATCATTTCATATATATGTGTGTGTTTTAGTTGTTTATTGCTTTAGTCTTCCGCTGTTTACTTTTGTTGGATATTTACTACTTCCTCTATTGTATGTACTTGTGTTACTTCTACTGTGTACTTTGCCAATGAGGGAATATTTTCCCCACTATCACACCTAAGGCCCTCATTACTAGTTGGAAGCCTATGGAGTTTAGGGAAATGCACTTGAGGCCATGTGACCAACTAGGTACGGGGCGCCTCTGGGTGGCTTCTGGAACCATAACGTTACAACTATGGTGTTATCATAAATGAAAATTTATACTTTATCCCATACTTATCTAAATAATTTCCAACTTCATGGTAGTTTAACCCATTCCATTATCAATTCAAAATATTTTTATTGATCTTTTAGTATTGTTTTCATCTCACATACAAAATTGTTTAATGCACTGCATGAATTCTTTCTTAGTTTACATGATCACGATGTAACTCATTATACTATACTAATATATAGAAAAGTTGAATTTTCACTAAAGTTATGTTTTAAGATGATTCATTATTCCATACACATCAGTATGAATTAGGTTCAAAATTTTCTATGATCTGTTATTCTACTTCCTGTAAGGATTTATCCCCATCTATTTTCTTATACAAAAATCACAATCCTACTACTAATTATGTTTTATATTTTAAATATCAAAAACACCTTTAATATTTGATAAATTGTATAAGATTTTTTGATGTATGTATATGAGCCTTCAATTTCATAAATTATTCTCCTATTTCATGATAATAAGAAATATTTTTTCCTTGATATCCACTTGGTACAAATATATATTTTTCTCAAATCTTTGATCAATGAATTTCTATCTTTAAATTTAATTAGTCAACCCTTCACATTTAATCTAACTTATTGTTTCATGTCGCATAATCAACTCATTCTTAGGATATTATGTCAAATTCCATCCACATAAAGAACTTATGTATTCTTCAACTCATCTCTAGAAATCCATATTAGTCTACTTCATGTTATCTTCAAAGATCCATAATTTACAATATAGGTAATAGTATAAATATTTTCATTTAAATTTATAATAAAATTCACGTTTTTAGTCATTTGTGATAAAAATACACTATTAAGTATTCATGTGCTATTATTCTTTGATATATTTAGAAAAATTTCTGATAGAATGGACTTAACCTTCTTCTTTCTTTTCTTATATGAAATTATTTATTGAGTTGATCCATATGATGAGCTCTACTCATTATAATTATAATTAGAAACATTATTATCCTCTTATCTTTTAATAAGGATAATTTAATTACTAAAGGAATAGAGTTTTTGGGCCATCTCTCCATTCTCATTGGTCCCACATATGAGATATTTCCGCTCCAAAACTACCTGAAATGCAAACCAATTATTCCTAAATTTAGGGAAATAAAAACAATATCCATGTAAATATTTTTCTTTGATATATAAGATATATTATCATCCTCATTTTCTAATATATAAGTTCTTCTCTCTTCAAATAGATTTCAATTTCCTCATAAAATGTCATTTTGGGGCCTAGGTAAACACCCAATTGAAACTTAATTAAGGTTAATATCTTATCACAACCTTCTCTCCACTTATCTATAGTTACATAATAACTCCTTAGTCTTTGATACATTGTCAATGGTTGAAGACTACATGTAAATTTTTTCTTCACCTTATTATTTTATACTCAGTGTCTCATATATGGATGATTTGGATTCATAAAAAATGCCACTTTTACCCTTGTAGTATATTCTTTGATAATTCAAAATATTTCCAACACTCTACACGCCACTTTAAAACCTTTTTATCATCTCTTCACCATATATTTTTCCAAACTACAACTTCTTCTTAAAAAAATTGGTTTCCTTTCACTTCAATATTTTTACTTAGTGTGATAATGTAGTCTTTAAGAGCCTCAACCTTATTTTATTTCTATTTAATACAAGTATATGTTCTTCAATAACCTATTATTATTCTTCAATTTTCAACTTGAAGGTCACTATTTCTATAGATGATTCTTAAATATCATATTAGTCATCCAAAACCATATATAATTGAGATATTTCAGCTTCAAGTTGGTTAAAATACTTTGATGACTCGTTCGAGATTTTAATTATTTTTTTATTTTTATATTGTATGAAATTCTCCCAAAGTTCACCTTATAGTTCTATCTTGAGATCAGAAATTCATTCCTAATTATTTTCTTCTTCAGGTTTGGGTTATAATTTCTCAACAATTTCTATCATAGAATCGTTTATTTTTTATTTGAATTCAGTTTCAAATTCTTAAAATTAGATCTCATCCTTATCATTCTCTTCATTTCTCACCCTAATTTACCATTGAAATCTTGTTTTGTAGCAGTTTTTATATTTGACATTTCTTTTAGGGGAAAACATTCTCTATTGTTTATTCAAGTAACCAAAATAACCATCTTCACTTACATGTCTCTTTTAAAAAAATTCAATGAAATTCCCAATATTTCCACATTAAAAAATTACAATGGTAGCTAGACTTTAAATATTCCTATCCATGATATGAAAATTATTACTATAAGTGATAGGTGTTCACCACTTATAATATTTTATTCATTTCTTGATTCATAAATCTCAATTTTCTCTATGTATTTATATTCTATTTTCTATGTTCAATTAAATGATGGAATATTTTATTCAATATCATCTCATAATGGAATAACTTTCTATATAAATCATCAAGATGTAAATCAATGAGTTTTACTTCTTAAAGTTCTAAAACATTTGTATTATACAAAAGTTGAACTATCCTTAGAAATTCTTTCATAATATTCACATCCTACATATTATCTCTTAGTACATCAATAACAATAACAAATCCAATGAATTGACTGAATAAACCATTGATATTATTACTTGGACTAATCTTTAAATTATCAAATTTAATTATCACCACTTGAAATTTAACCTCTTTAACCATGTTGTTCCCTTCAATAAAATTATAAAATGTATCCCATATTACATATATAGATATAAAAATGATTATAAAATATTATCAATAAGTCATGTTATATATTCATATTATAATTAGAAAATTTCCTACATGGTTTATTCAAATTCAATTTCATAGAATAACTCACTTTTATACCATGTATAATAACAAAGAAACCATCAAGACCAAAAAATAATATATGTGATTCTTTTTATTTCTTCAACACCTAATAATTACAACCATTAAATTTTAGTGCCATAGGATGGTTGGACCACTAAGATAGGTAGGGTTGGATGAATCAATGACCTTATTTTACAAATTATCATCCTTTTAATTCAAACTCTTGAACATGTTAAGATTCTTGATCCTATTAATGACTTATGACATCCTCAACTCATGTTTAGTAGTAATTAAAGAGATAGAATCATGCAATATTTTATAAGGTTAAGTATAAAATAACACTCTCTTCCATGTTTTTTAGACACCACAACAAGGATTTTCTACTAAATATCCAATTGGGGAGAAAATCACTTGGTTAAATACACCAACTCCAATCCTTCACTATCTGGTTAGACACCCCAATTGAAAAACTCTTACGACTAGTTATACACCCCAACCCTAAACCTCTTCATTAAATGGTTATACAAAATAACTAAAATCTCCTTAGATATTTATAAACTTTTTGTAATATATTCTTATTTTAGGATAATTTCACACCTCTTTATGGTGACCAATCTCCATTGGTAAATAGGATATGGTTCACTTATTTAAAAATCCATCAATCGTGAGATAGTTAATTGACTATGATGGATAAACCACTTGAACAAAGTATAAACCATGGATGATTGACCATGTAGAGTACAATCATCAACCATATCAATGGATTGACTATATAGATCGACCATAAGAAAATATTATGACTCTGAATTTTTCTAGGTCTATAAATTATGTACTTTATTTATGTTGAACCTGGGCCTCTAAAAACCATATTCATCCTTCTTAAATAAACTCAAAAATAACTTCCAAGATGATGTAGGTGGTTTTTATGCATCCTCAAACACCTGAATTCAATTTAGTTTAATATTATCACATTAATCATTATATTTAGAAGATAATAATTTGATGTTATCCAGTAAAGGCCTTCATAAGTAACACCACATATCTTTTTTATTTATCATGGTATCATCTTACTCAACTTATGATAATGGTTATACTATTATGAATAAAATTGAACTCCAATCCTCCAAGAACCACCACTTATTCCTCCAAACACATATCAACTTATTGATAATAAATAAAATTCATCTAGTTTTCACTTCAGTCTTCTTATTTTTTTCAATACTAAAAATATCTTATGTCAATACATGTGGTTCTATTTTTCTCCATTATTTATAATAAATACAATGATAAATTTGTGGGTATCCTTACATATTTATGTACTTCTAAAAACTCAAATTCATCTCTCTTTTTCAAATATGAATTATATATTCATTCACTTTTAAGAAATATGATTCCCCATTCTTTTCTTAGAAAATATTCTTTAGTAAAGAAATAATATGTAAATGTGAGAAAACACATCGTAAAAAATTAGGGAATAAATAAGTTTATAAATGATATCCATAAATAAATATACATGTGATACCATTCTAAAAACTCATTCTGTGGTTTTATTAATAAGATTAATTAATTAAAACAATAAATCTTGTTAAAAAATATGATAAAACACACCATAATTTTCAAGTTCAAACCATAAAACTTCCATTTGTTTATCCATTTTCATCAAATAACACCCCCCCCCCATTTATAATTATTATCCCAAGTTTGATTTTTTTCAATGATTCAATATATAAGGTGATTATGTTTAGAGAATTAATATGGATACATAGAATGACATTGGGTGACAGGCTTGAACAATTCTCTATAATAAATTGTGATAATTATTGGACTGATCCTATGATTGAAGACATGTATCAATAAGGATGACACATTGTTTACAATAATTTTTATATAAGAATAATAATTAAAATGAGTCCATTAAAATTTTATTTATATTTCACATGAATAATATTTTAGGAAGGTTTATAATTATATTATATACTTAGAATTATAAGTATTTTCTGAATGGGCCTTTATAAAAAAAATTCCAACACTTTTCTAACCTATTATTTCATTAAAATTTCATGTGGGACCCATGGGTCTACCACAAGGTAGAGAATTAACGTTTCCAGCCATGGGTGGAATGTGTGAAGTTGTGTAAGAACAACATATATAGGTAGGTTCATTGGTGAGACCTAAATGCGCATGTGGATGCATTTATCCATGTGTGAAAAATTTTATGATCCAATGTCTAGGTTTGAATGATATCATGTGGCATTGAGGATGAAAAACCATACTTCTGACTTGAGCGGCTTATGACATGAATATACATATTAAGTTGTTCCCAAGCAAATGAAATTTGGTTTTGTGATGGGGATTCATGGTGAAAATTTCACTCATTTTAAATTGATACAGACATGTGGAATCCCTTAAATCTAACATGGTCCAATGATACAATGGAATCCACATCATTATCATCAACCTATGCTCATCCATTTCACTTAATACCTCCCTGATGCTACTGGTTTGATGTTTCATGCTACACTCAATGAATGACTATCTCCAATTATCAATACTAGATCAAAGAATAGAGAGAATTATTCATCCTAATATCATTCCTAAAATATCCATATTGAATTCATTTGATCATTCAAATTTTATCATACTACCAAGTAAAATATAAGGATACAACATTCTATTTGTAAAAAATGAGTTATAGATTTAAAATTTTTAATCAGGTGATCATAATAGCATAAAATTGATGATTTTGTATTGGAGAATAAGATTGAATGATTTTTTGGAAAAATTTATTTATGAAACACGTGGTATGAATGTGAATTAAAAATCATTGACATGACATAAAACTTAGATCATCAACGCGGTGTGATTATCATATATGAGGAGATGTAGAACCTTCCTATAAAAGTAGGGTACCTAAACCAATAAATAACTTCTTCTATGTGAGATACCCTCATTTTTTAAAGAAAAATATACCATCATGAGACTACTATTTCAAAAATAGATTATGCGATCTATTGAGGTCAATAAGAATAAGGAGATCCCATGGGCCTTCAAATTTGTTTATCAAAACTGAAGATTTTGTGAATAATTGGTTTTGTTAATCCCTTTGAATTTATGTGAATCTCTTTTGAAAAAGTGAAAACCCTTACATGAAGGTTGTAAATACTTGAGATATCAAAAACCAAACTATCATATATATACTATTTCACAAATAAGAAGTGAACTTGAGATCCTGTTATTTCTTATACATGTGAGAAGTTTTGTTACATACATGAAGGAAGAGATCGTGTATACTTTTATAGGAAGAAAAAAATAAAATTTATGTGCATGAATTTTTTAAAACATAAGTGAAGATAGAATAACTTGTGTGATATACTAACACACATTCAGGTATGTGTACAGAAGACAATATACTTAAGGAAGGAAGGATATGCATGTTATTATAAAACACAAGCACAACCATTGAGATACCCAAACTATTTGAGAATAATTAGTAAATTAACTAAAAATAGTAATTAAGAAAATAAATTCACTATGTTTTATAAGATTTAATATGGATACATAAAGTGAAAATATTGATATTGAGTTAAAATTTTGATAAGGAAGCTACATTGATATTTTGAAGGTATTATATTTCATAAAATAATAATGTAAAAAAATTTGTTAATATCTTGAAAACATTTAGCAAGGATGATAATTCATACAAAGGGAGAATAGCTCAATAATTGTTTCTCAAAGGAAACTATTCATACACAGGTGAAGAAATATAATTTAGTAAGACTGAAATACTTCGATAAGTGGATGTTGAAGGTACCAAAAGTGTATACATTCTAGTAAAATCCTGAAATCTCACAGGGGAAGATCAAAATATCATCTTATAATGGATCAACCCTAAATAATAGAATAACTCTCTTGATTGGAGATAAGTGAAGAGGATGTATTTTAGTTGTATTTAGAAATAGAATAAGTATCTCAGTTGAAGCTGAGGGTATAAGAAGATGATTGGGTGGGTGGTATAACCATTTGAGGTAAAAGAGTTAGATTGATGTGGGGGTATAACTAGGATCAACCAGAGGATCAAATATTGAGGTTTATAACCATTTTCTATCATAAATAATATAATTGATAATAATATTATAGTGGAAAATCCATTTTGGTGCTATAACCAACATAGAAAGGAGTAGGTCTATGTACCAATCCTTATAAATATTATATTTTTTCCTCTCTCTGGTGATCTCTGTATCTGAGTTGAGACTATGATATATCATTGAGTGGATTTATATCCTTAACAAGTAAAATTGGTTGAGTGTATAAGAAATGAATTCATAAAATTAAACCCTAGATTCACCCCTCTAAGTGGTCAATCCAACCTAGGAATCTATACATTCTCTCAAATGGTAGGTTCCCTCTAATGGATCTAAGCTAGAAATTATTAAGAATATGATTCAAAACATAAATGAGAAATATTATATGGATAAAACAGAATTTACCCCATAAGATACTAATATTTATATTTCTACCAAGACTCATAAAACTAGGAATAACACGCAGGCACAAGAGCCTCAGCCCAGTTGGTGAGGACTCGCTAGGTGCATCCAAGAGACCCGAGATCGAATTCGGGTGGAGGAATATTTCTGGTACTGTAGAAACACTGTAGCAGTATTGTAGAAGTACTGTAGCATTACTATTACAGTACTGTAGTAGGCACTGTAGCAGGCACTGTTTGGTACTGTAGCAGCCAGAACTATTCATCCATCTAGGCCTTCGGCCCATAGGTTTGGTCCTTAGGTCCTACAAGGCTTTCGGGCCACCCAAGGCCTTTGGGCCAGTTGATTCTCAAATCCTTCGGGAAACCTTAAGTCATTAGGGCCACCCCAAGGCCTTCAGGACACATGAATGCAGGCCCCAGACACACTAAAAAAAGGAGCATCCCCAAAAGAGGATTCAGAGCAGGTTCACTCACGAGAGCACTGCCAAATGGATTGTTTGAATGAGAGGGTATAGCTGTGCCATCGGTACCAGCTTGTGCTTGCACGGGAATCCTAGCCAGACGGTCATGAAAAGGTGGATAGGTACTATCAGGATGCAAATGCTGGGGAGCATTATTTCCTTGTAGATAGTCTGGTTGAATTCCCTAAGACCTTCGGGTCATGTAATATCCTAAGCCTATGGGCCTTGTAATATCGGAGCCTACGGGACTTGTAAGGGTTCCCCATCATCCCTTGAAATGGGGTTATCAAAAATCAATAAAAATGAAGTCCTTCAGGCTATTCAGGCAGGAATAACACACAAGAAGTGAATATGAAGAAGGATGTTATATTAAATGGAGAGACACGTCCATCTAAAGTTAAGATAATTGATATAATTTTCAATAATTCCCTTAATTGTGATTCTTATATTTATTTTTTATCAAGATGTGATGATGATGTATCACTTAGTGATATTTTTTTAATCCAAATAAAATCTAAGTAACATCCCCAAATAATTGGAAAAATTCATTATTGGAGGCATCAAGGGTCATTAGGATGGAAATTTAAATCTTTAAGAAGAGGTTAATTATATAGAAGAGTAATTGGATAAATGGGTGGGCATATCTAACACCATAATTTTTTTTTAAAATTAATGGATGAAATAATTTATCCTTTAAATTAAATATATACTCAAGATATTGAATAATTATAAATAAATAATTGTGAGAAATATTTCATGGATATTTTATTTTTAGAATACTCCTATGAATTTTGAAAATTTTCAAAAAGTTTCTATGTATTTCAAAGATTCTCAAAATTTGATAAAGTAAAAAAGGTCCAAGACCTTGAAAATTATTTGACATAATCAATAAATAATAATTAAGATCAAATAAACAAGATTAAGGATGATTGGGAAGACAATTTGTGAACAATTGAGGATGAGAATAAATCCTTCTCTATGAACAGTTTAGATATGGAGGTAAGATTGAAGAATTATGAATCACCACAAGCTAGAACATTCCAAATAGATGGAATAAAAGATTATTCCAGTCAAGTTTTAATTTAGTATCCTAACTCCAAAAGTATTATGAGTTCATCCCCTAATCAAATGTAAATATTCTATAATTATAAGGTATCCCATAACCTAGAAACTATTTTATATACTAATGGGTTTTCAAGTACTGGTACTAGTTTTAAATCAAAATATATGAATGTATTGATGATAAAAAATATTGATAAACCCATTACATCAGGGGTGTATGAGGAAAAACATATGAATAACTTTTCCTCAAGAAGTGTTAAAATGATTGGTGGTTCCACTAAAAAATAGAAAGTTTCACACTCTGTGAAATCCATTAAAACTACACCATAAAATAATAGAAGGTGATTCATCAGTTATTTTTGGTGTTTCTGAAAGTTTGAGAACAAGGAAATAAATTTTTATAATACTATTACAATTCATAAAATTAATATAAATCAAGTATTTAGGTGGAGAAAATATAAATAAAATATAATACCTACATCAAATAATAGAAATATTCAAAAAAATGAAACTTTCTATAATGAATATGTTTGAATGCTTGGAATATTTATGTGAGTATTTAAACAAAAGTGGTAACTATTATAATGAGTTATAGTATGTACTAATCATGAAAAAATCTTATAATAATTTAAATATAATACCATAACAAAAGGGGAAGTAGGTAAGAAAAGAAGGTGACAAGTCTGTCTTGAAATGTGAATAAAATAAGAAGAATGTTAAAAAAACTATTACCAAAAAGAAAAATGTTGTGACCAAAATGCCATATAAGATACCAATTCAAAAAATATGTGCTTTATTAAAATATATTTTTGGGTAGATTTAGTCATATGTTTCACAAATCTAATAAATGTATGATAATAATTTCAAGAGATATTCCCTATGTTGTGAAAGGGAAGATGCTTCAAAAAAATACATGTGGTAAGTCATTAAAAGATTTTGAGAAGGCATAGAATATGAAGAAAGAGTTCCTAGTTTTTGAACCAAGTCAATTGAAATCGGATAATTAATTGAAAGAAGATGAAAAAAATTATAAATAAAGTGGGAATCAAGTGTCTTTAAAAGTTGAGGTGGAAAAAGCTATTACACAAAAAGATGGTGACTTGTGTGAAATGTGTGGTAATCCTGGAAAATCACCACACAACTACATAGAGATTATACCTAATTAGTGGGAACAGTTTAAATTTAAATTAAAAAACACCTGAGACTTCATGTAATCAAATTTATTCTATGTAAATGTATATTTCACACAAAGGAAAGTCTGAGATTGGGAAAAATGAATAGCCCTGGCTGAGTAGTAAATCTCATCCTGAATATTACTTCTAAAGAATAATAAGGTCCCTCATTATTCCCATATATATATATATATTATTTTTTACTGAAATATATAGAATTAAAGGATATGTATGTATCCTTTTAGGGTGATCATTGATGAGATGAAGCTATTAAATCCTCCCTATATAGTGAATGTGGCACTTTTTAACAGCTTTATAAAATTGGAAGATTAAGGTATATCCATCAAACTTTTATTCCTCATTCTTAATTTTTCTAATCATATCAATTAAGGGGGAGTGCTTGGTTGATGATATGATAAGACAAAGGTGGACATATTGTTTTTTCACCTAAAATTTCTAATGTGTTTATTAAAATGCATATAGAATCATGTATTTCATGTCTTAATAACCCCTATTTTGAGAAATAAGAAATTATTATAATGATTTCACATACATTGTATTTTATTGAAAAAATATAAAAACTTGGTTGTATATCTCTTATTTTATACATAGGTTTTCCAATATAGACTTAGAGTTTATAAAATATGGGCTCAATAATAAAGAAACATTTTGATGTTATCACTCTCTTAGAAGTGTTCAAAAAACTACCATATAAGGTAGGAGAACATGTTTGGGAATATTAATGATATGTGAATACCTTTACCTATCCTTTTCATTTTATTTTCAATAATTGGGAGAAAATAATTATGCACTACATATTTATTTTTATGTGAGAGGATATTAAAGAAAATATAATGATGAATATTTTTTAGACTAAGATTCATTTTTCATCAATGATTTAACATGTGAGAATATTATTCTTGTATAACTGTTATAGATTCATCTAATGAAATAGGATTTCATTATTGAACAATTCTACATACTCAATTATGAAGATTTTTGGATTGAACTTATATTCTAATACACATTTCAATAAGGATGAAACATTCTTTATAATAATTTCTGGAGAACAATAATAATTAATTGAATCCTAGGTAAAATATATTTACATTTTACATGAATGTTTTTTGAGTAATCCATGTAATTCGATTCTATACTTAGAATTATAAGTATTATATGAATGTTTAATCATAAAAAAATATAGAAAACCCCTTGGACAACCATGTATTATATCAACCATATATATGGAACTTTGATGCCAACCACATTATAGAGAGTCAACCTAGATTTCTAAGGGTTTTATGTATGAGGTTAAGTTGGCATAGCACCCATAGGTAGGAACATCGGTGAGTTCATGTTTTCATAGGCAGATATACGCACAGGTGTGCACAAGGAGGTTTTGAGCCACTATGCGTGATTGAAAAATGGTGTGTGGAATGAATGTAAATTATTTAGGGTTTCTAACCTGAATAGTATATTTATTGGTTAATCAAATGAAGATACTTATTAAGAAGTTCCCAACAAAATAAAATTTTTATGTGGAATAGGGATGCATGGTTCACTATTCACCATTACTAAAATGGCATGGACATAACATGTCTATTCGATATGATGTGATTCGAAGATCCACTAGACTCCACATCATAATCATAACCTCTTATCATCCCCTGCACTTATGGCCTCCCTGATGATACCAGTTTGATGTCGTACACTACATCTAATGTTTGATCATATCTGGTGGTCAATACCAACTCAAAAAATTGACAATGATTCATCATGATATCATGTATGCAATATATTCCTTGCATGCATATGATCATTATATATTTATGATACTATCTAAGAAGATATTAATCTACAATATTTCATTCATACATGATGAGTTATATATTTAAAAACAAACAAAATGTAGTCATAATATCATGTAAATGAGGAGTTCATCATGAAGGATGCAACTCCATGTTTTTTTTGTGTAAGTTATTTAAGAAACAAGTGATATGAAGGTGAATTAGAAAACCTTGAAACAGATTAAAACTTATAGCCTCAATTTGGAATGATTTTCAAGTTTTATTCGGTGGAGAACATTCCTATAAAAGTAGAGTACCCAAATCAAGATAGCACTACTACCACCTAAGTGGCTCATATTTTTTGAAGAAAAATATATCCTTACTAGACTACTATTTTATGAAGAGATTCCATGATCCTCTAAGCTCATGAATCAGAAGGATATCCTATAAGAATTATAATCTTGTTTATCACACTTGAATATCTCTACAAATAAATGGTTATATAAATCCCTTTGTTTTTATACAAATCATTTACATAAAGGTTAAAACCCCTATGTGAAGGTTTTGACTACTTTTGATGTTGAGAGCCTAATTGTCATATACATACTAATTTTTTAAAAAAAAAGTGAACTTGAGATCCAACATTGTCTTATAATTGTGAAAAAATATATATGTGAAAAAGTGAAGATATCGCATACACATTTACGTGAAGAATACATTAAATAGAATTCCATGCATAGGTGAATACAGAAGCACTTTTGTGATATACTTACACCCATTTGGGATTATGTAAGGCATATGATTTGTGTAAGGAAGGCATAAAATGAATGTGGTCATTAAAAAAATGAACAAACCTTGAGATACCCAAACTATTTTAGAATAATTAATAAAGCACATAAAATACTAATGAATAAAATAATCATGTTAGGGTTTACAAATGCAGTATGCATAAAGTGAACCGTTGATATGGAGTTGAAAATTTAAGAAGGAATCTGCATTGAGATTTAGAAAGTTTTATATTTTATAAAATAATATTGGAAAAACTTTTTCCCACATTTTCACACATTTTTTTATTATGAGAATTCATCAGATGGAATAATATCCTGAGCATTATTTCATTATGGAAACTAATCATACATGAGTGATCAGAATTAATTAAGTAAGACCAGTAGAATCTTATCAGTGGTTGTTGAAGGTACATAAAGTGTAAATGAGAAATTAATATCTTGTATACCTGGGAGGAATATATAAATATCATATAGCATTGGATCAACTATAAATTATTTAATAAGTCTCTCAGTTGGAGTAGGGCGTATAGGAAGTATTTTAGTTGGAGATGGAATAAAAAGAAGTATCTTAGTTAAATCTGTGAGTATGAGAATATGGTTGGTGTGTTTAACAAAACAAGGAAGAAGAGTTGTATTGTTATGGGGTATAACTAGGATCAAATATAGGATTTATTGCTAGGGTATATAATAAATTTCTTCCTAAACTACTTGAATTGATAATAATATTATAGTGGAGAATCCACATTGGTGGGTATAACTAACATGACAAGGAGTAAGACATTGTACTGAACCTTTTAAATACTATGTGATGTCCCATATATTATCCTTAAATAATATTAGGTGTGATTTTGATATATAACTAAGTTTAAAAATAACCTTAACAAGTTCAAGAGGGTGAATTTAGAATAATATAATTCATAAAATTATACCACTAATTCACGCCCTATAGGTGGTCAATCCGGACAGTGGATCTACATATAACATAATTTAAATAATCAAGAACAATGTTTTTATGTTTTATTTAAATACCTAATACTCTATATTTATTTATTAGGAATGTATATATTTTCCAAGTTTTCTAGATTCACATAGCTTGTGATATATTGATGGCCCCATATTTATTTTTTATCCTCCTCAAGGGAAACACTCACTCCCTCTTTATGGAAGATTAGATATACCATGAGGACAAAATTTCTTTATATTTAGATTTTACAATACTTATAACCATCATCAATCCCCTTAATTTTAGGACAAATAAACAAGGGTAATTGAGAATAATGAGGGACATCTTTGTTCTATAGAAATTAAACTAAGTAGGGAGGTTTTCTCTTAACCCAGAATTCTCATTTCATCTAATATCAGAATGTGGAGTGAAATTATTTTTAGTAACCTCCTTATCATATTTTGTATTTTCATTCATTTTATAAACTTTTTTTTATTATAGGATATCCTATCCTATTTAGTTTTTTATTTTGTGTGAAACTCCCTCTTCTAATTTGTCTATTATAGGATAGTAGGCCTTAGTTTCTTTAATTTATTCCTAAATAGATCCAACTATTTAGGAATCCATTATAATAAATTTCTAGCTATATCTATAGAAATTATTCACCTCACACAAAAATACCCAACGGCCTTAAAATCACTATTAAAAGTATGATTCTCTAATTTTACATATGGTATGATGATAACCCATTTTTCATTCTTTTTTGTATTTTTTGGGAGTAGTTTTTGAAATACTTATTTTCTATTTTCTCCTTAAGGGGTTCTCATGTTCTTTTTCATTTAACTTATTTTTTTCTAATAAGGTTTTATCCTCTCTTTATATCTACCTTCTTTTCTTGTGGATTTCTATCATTTTTATGAATTAACATGTTATTCCAACATTCCAATTATTTATTCCCAAACCAGTCACAAAAATCAATAATTTATAATAAATATTGTACTTTGTTTCCTGAATTTCATGATTCCCAAACATAAAAATTTACTAATTTTAAGCATTATTTTTATTTTTTTATACTCCTATTAGAAAAACATATTTTATACACCCTTTTATCCACCATATACATAGCGGTAGACTAATCATCATTTTTCATCATTTATAATTATAGATTTTATTATTTAATGTATTCACTCTAAAAAATAGATTTAGTACAATCAATAGATTTTTTTATTGATGGTAATCACATTATTATTTGATCAGGGACTAACTTCAAGAACTTATTTCCAATAACATGGGTGTTCTTAGAATAATGAATATAAATATAAATTTTTTTAGTTGAATGTTTCTTTCTAATAACCTAGGATAGTCTATCGAGTGTGGATTACATACTTCTAAAACTTACATTAAGCTCAAGGCACTTCATTTTGAGGGAGTTAATTTGATCCCCAATATATCTTTGTTTGTCTTCTTGATCCGCATTTATCTTTTTTATTTTTGTTCATGTACTTTTCTAATTTATTATAAATAATTTTCTTGATATTTTATTCTTTTTTTTCCTTAACGACCAATTAATCATTTTTAACATTAATAAAGGCTTTTTAAATTATTTTAAGTGCATGGAAAGATTCTACAAATATTATTTCAAATACCACTTTCTCATAAAAATTAATTTTCAATTATTATTTAACAAGGAAATTTCTTCTATTGAAAATTGATATTGACTAATATTTTATCTTCCATGTGGTTTATGAGTGGAATAATCTATTAAAAAATTTTACCTATTGAATTCTATAATTTCTCAACTTCTTCTTCCAACTATAAATTATCAATAAGTCCTTTGATAATACCAAAAATACATTTTACCACTTCTTTGGGTACTTTATATCAATGATATTTAATCTCATAATAATGATCACTTAGTGATATATCATCATTATATAGGGAACAATATTCATTAGAATAATCATAATTTATATAATTTGTAATACTCGCATTACTCTGATTACTTTCAGTTAGTTATGCTTTTATATTTACATTTGGATTATTTTTTCAGATTTTTTACCTCTATTTGCCTCCCATTTTTCTAAGTATTAGAATAGATATATAAATTTATACCAATAAGAATATCTTCAGTTTCTACATCTAAGAAATCAAAAAAACATTATAAAATCTACACTTCATTAAAACTATTAAAATCAACCAGGAAAAAACTAAGATATATATATATAGTGAAACTTTACTATGATATCACTTTTAGTGCCCCTGGTCGGTTGGATCACTAAGGGGAAATGAATCAAAAACTCTATTTTATGAACTATTTTCATTTTAATTCAACCCCTTGAACTTATTAAGGTGAACAGTTCATAAATGATATCTCACTACCTCACCTCATGTGCAAGAGCAATGGAAGAGAGATAAACCCATAGTATTAATATGGTTCAACATTAAATCCAAATACTTTCCATGTTTTTTAGACACCCCAAAATATATTCTACAAAAACTCTAAGTGGATAAAATAATAGTCAGTTGAACACCCCAACTACAATCTTTCAGAAACTGGTTAAACACCCTGATTACAAACATTTAATAACTAGTTATACACCCCAACCATAATCCTATTCAGAAAATATTTAGACACCCCAAAAACATGATCCTTCATTTTTTATGCAATTTTAGAATGGCATCTTCTTCTCTAGGCTAATTATTCACCTCCTTAAGATGATATTCCTCTATGAGTAAAACGTATCCCATTCACCCATGTACAACACCTTCATGGACTTCACCAGGAGGTAATAGTGGTAAGTACTATTGGTTTCAAAAATACTTTTCTCTATATCTTTAATGATATGGGTCTATCACCTAGCTCTAAATACTCATGTAGCAGGTCTTGTTTTCTAATAATATATTACTCATCTTTAGAAGCCTTCTCTCACATCAATAGTGATGTTTAATAAACTCTCATAATTTTTCTTCAATTAGGTGTGCATCACCAGAAGAATGAAATCCTCAAATATTCTCACAATTCAATTATAATTATTTATTTTCATCCTACATAATAAATTGTCATATAATAGTATTATGAGTAATATTAGTTTTGAAAATAGTGTTTTGGAAGATATTTTATCTTCGACAAGAATGATATTATTTTTATTGAATCTCATTCAAATCCCTTGGTTAAATCATCAGTTTGAATATTATAAATACTCAAGCTACTTCCTTATTTTAATTCTTTATAAAAATTCACATATTTAAGTTACTTGAAGTATCCATATACAAGTAATAATTCACCTCTACCATGTGGACCTCCTTCTTAAGGTTTGATTATCATCTCAATAATTTCATATGTCTTAGAAAACTCAAAAAAATCAATTATTATAGACATATTCCCAAGAAGAATTATTTTCAGTGATAAATACTAACAATTGGAGAGACTTCTGGTCAAAAATTTAATGGATTATTCTTGACTCAAATGAATTTAAATACTGATTTCAAATACTTATTCTAATATAAATGTGATCAAAAGAATTAAAATCATCAAAAAATTATTATGATCAAAATAAAAGTCTTATGATAAACAAATAGATTTATAATTAATATCATTCTATTATTCATAACATTATCTTTGATTTGATGTTGTTTACTCAACACCCATGTTCTTCAAAAATGATTCTTGAGTCAAAATATCATTATGATTTTTAATCAATGAAGATCAATACGAATGCGTCATTTCATATATATTCATAATCTACCAATTCTAGAAACTCATATTTTCACCCACTAAATATATAAAAATTTATTTAAGTATTTGACAAAACATGATATATACAAAACTTCAAAAAGATCAATTATGAGACAAGAGACTATATAAAGAAATACCATTCAAAAACTTCTAACCATACGGTTTGAACATGTGTAATATACCATGGATAAATTTTATAAACAAATTAATTGATTGATCATGTCAAGTGACCATAATTTTTAGACCAATATGGTGTTGATGTCTTGAAGAAGTTGAATTCTTTTAATAAGATGTTGGGTGTAAGGATGTTTTATTAAAGAGTTGTCTTTTTTTGTCAAAAATAAATTTTCAAAGTTTATAAAACATTCTGAGAATCAAAAATATGTAAATTTCATCTAATGGACTATTCTAGATGATGTTTTCTTAGAATAAGAAAAGTGTTGAATTTATGTCTTTTTTACTTAAAAATCATCATATTTTTTTTGTGAAAATAGATATGGTGAATTTTTTATTTTTTTAATATTCCAACACTATGAGTTATGATATATATCATGATCCAAGTGTTTTTATAAAGGTACACAAGTGATTTTTTATATACAAATTTCATAATACAAATTTATGTGAAGTTCATCAGAAATATAATATCAAACAGAGGTTGGGATGAGGAAATTATGTGTTCCAAAGTTGTGAGGTTAGGTGAATATAGGAAAATTATTGAAGTTTAAAGGGAAGAATATGGTGAGTAATGTTATTATATAGAGTCCAAATCAGATGAAGTCCAATATGAACAATTCCATCAGAAATTTTTTTTGTTCAAGGTCCATCATGCATACATACATAAAGTGGTGAAGATAAAATTTAGTTCAATAAGCTCATATGAGTCTTTTATATAAATATAATCATATATAAGTTGGTATATGAAGTAAATTTAAGTATAGTTATGATTAAATTCATTGGATTAAAGAAGAGTTTGTGAAAGTCATTTAAGAACTTCCAATGAAGATTGAAAAGGAAAAATCAGACAAATATTATTTGGATAAAAGATTTGTTACAATGTTTTTACTATAAAAATATTTAATTGTATAATGTTTTACAAATAAAAAATCTTTTTATGAAGTTTACATAAATATATAAAATGTGATGATGATATTATTATAATTTAAATTTCAAAATATCATGGGAGTAAGAGCCATGATTGTCACTGAGTTTAAAGGAAGTTTATTAAAGGAATTGGATGCTCACTATAGTGTGAATCTTAAAGAATTATCTAGAATATATGTGAAGCATATGATAAAATTTTATTGAGTGAGAGATTTTAATTTATAGTTTTTATTAAGAAGGAATTTAAATTTTGGATCTCAAATTTTTCTCCTACTCATGTATCTATAAATTGGGTGAAAGTATATTATGGATATGTAAAACTATACCCACATTTCAAATTACAAGTATTATAGAAATAGATTTATGTCTAGATACTATATAGAATCTAAAATCTATTGTTTGAGTAGTATATTTCTAAATAAGTAATTTTTTGGCTGATGAGGAAGAAGTTGGTATCAAACAGAGAAGTTATAATTAATTGGGAAAAGATATATGTCACTAGAAAAACATTTATATAAGGTGGAATGAGATAGAAAGAGTATAAGGAAGTTATTTTAATTATCATAAGGTACCTGGTAAACTTTTTCTAATGTATAAATCTGATAAATAATTTTAATAAATTGATAATAAATGAGTTTTTATATATAATTCCAATGTGTATGTTCTTTATTTTTATTGTGAAAGAAATTAAAGAAGAAGTTTTATGTAGGAAGAGTAAAAGTAAGGAAGTATAGGCAGTACAATGATAATATATTGAATCTATTAGTGAAGGATTATAAATTTGTTTGGAAATATTTGTTATAAATTTTATATGTGGGGAGAGAACATGCACCTTTGTATTTATTAAAGTACAACACGTGTGTAAGAATACTATTTTCTTGTTGTAACCACATAAAAAGGATTGATTTTATTATATTTTTTTATTGGATTATTTCCAAACCATGCTAAGGAATAAATACTCTTACTGAGTTGTGAATTATATAAATTATTTAGTTCCCATGGAATGTTCTTTTGTGTTTTTTTATTAGTAACTTTTTAACAAATAATATAAAGGAAAATGATGTTTTATAATAAAAAATTATAAAAAGAATATATCATTGATTCACTCCACACCCATCTCAATGATCACATAGATCCAGTTGGGTCTTTTATAGTGGTATCTAAGTAATGTTTTCTTTGGATGAATCTTTGTTGAAGTTTGAATAAAATTAAAGTTTCCATATAATTTCTAATCTAATGAATAAAAAAGGGGATTTCTATTTTTGATGGAAATATCTATCATATTTGGAAAGAGATAATGTTACCTTAGCTTATGTCTATAAGTTATGATTTTATCAAAGTGGTTATAGATTTTTTCCCTCCAAGTATTGAATAAGTTCCCTTAACAACTAGTGATAAGAAAAATTTATAAAAAGATGGGAATTATAGAAGTATTATGCTTTCTCTACTCTCTAAAAGTGATTTTATTACAGTTAAATGAGTTTGAATAGATAAATTCACCTGGGAGAAGTTGAGGAACCTAAATGAAGAAAATAATAAGGTGAAGATGGTGAAGTTACATATCTAGAGTTTGTGGTATAAATAACTTAAAATGGGTGATATTGAATCTATTGGTGATTTATTTGTAGGAGTTAATTACATTGTAATCATTGTAATATTTCTTAGTGATGTGTTTAAACATTAAAACATTATTGAAAATATATTTCAAATTAATATAATAAATTTGATGTAGAGGTTTTATTTTTGGAAGATAGATTCCCTAAAAATTTATCTATTGAGGATCTACACAACACTCTCATCACTTATAAAATGATGAGAGAAAATGTTATTAAGAAAACGAAAATGTATGATTGCTAATTTTTCCTTTTAAGTATTTAAGAAAGAAAAATCTAAGAAACTGATTAAAGAATAAGAAGCTTGTTACTATTAAACCAAAGATAAGGATATTATAAATTCTGATAAATTTATGTCATTATTTTATAAAAAGGTGAGAAAAGTATATAAAAGTAAAAAAGGGAAGATACCAATGAAATGTTTTATTTGTATATATATTTGTCATTTTTCTGAAAAATTCCCTTGATGAAAGGGAGATGAAGAATATAATGAATATGGAATAAATTAAAGAAAATACTATAATAATAATGAATAAAAATCCACATCTCATCCAAGGGGATAGTACAAGTAGTTCTCTAATAATAAAATGTGAAAATATTTTTCTATGAGTGAAAACGATGATGATAGAGAAGAAGAATATGATAAATTAATTTATGATTCTGATGACTAACTTTTTATTATAGAATTAAATCATAAAAATATTAAAAGTGATGAAAGTAGTTATTTTATATAATATTAAACTCAGATTATGTTTTGGATAAATGAACTCATGAAATAATTTCATGTGAAAATCATAAGACTTAAAAGGGAGATCATGAATTTGGAAATGGTAAATATTTTGTAAAACAGTAAAGAAACTTTTCTTGAATAAAAATACTTTTTGCTAAAATATATTGATAATCTAAATAAATTAGTTAAAGAAAAGAAAAAACTAAACATAAAGCTCAAATAAAATTTAAAGTAAGAGGGAGAGTTGGAACTTTCTAAAAAATACTTTAAGCTTGAGTAAGGAGTTATAAACTTCCAAAACTCAATTATAAAAGTTGGAGAATGTTTTTAGAACTAAACCACTAATAAGGGAAAAAAATTGTCCTAAAAGTTTTATAACAATAATAAATTTTCAAAAATGAAAAATTTCATTAATAAAATCATGTATATATCAAAAATAATAAGAGTTTAAAAACCTGAATTTTATAAGGTTAAATCCATACTTTATTAATTTTTTATTCACGTATAGAAAATGGTGTAGCATGGAAGTTTATTTTATGGTGTGATATATCCATCCATGACAAAAAAATGAAATAAATTATTATGGGATCTCTATTATGGAAAAAAATTCTTCATTGAGACATGCGTCATTGTACTTCCTATGATTGAACACCGCCTATTTATTCTTACTCTTATGTAGTCATATTTATGTAATTTTTATATCCATTACATTGAGTTTTAGTCCTGATTTAAAAAATCCACTTCAACTCGCTTCATCCCACTTTTAATCTTATTGAAATATTATAGCATACCAAATGTTATTTAAAACAATCACAATATAACTTCACCAGATATTATATTAACATTCATTCAATATCTGGTGGCTCTAAAATTTTTACATATAATCGAACAATTCTTTTTATAATCTCCATGTCAGGTAACCTTGGTTCAAAAATAATCATTCTTATGTTTAAGTATATAAAATAGGATTATCATTGAAATTATGATAATGATAAATAACATATGAATTATGTTATTAAATTACTTAAGTGGAAGGTAAATGTTAAAGGGGTACCTGATGACTATTTAACCATGTTTTTATGGTTCATATTTTATTTAGTAAACTTTATTTTACATATATAAGTGTGATATTTTTTGGAACTAATAAATATAAATTAAGTGGATGAAGGATGGAAAATTGGAAATGAATTCTAATTTTGAGATACATTAAAAGAAAAAAATAATGAGCTCCGTAATGATAAAGGAATGTCATCCTAATGATTCATAACCTTATTGATGTAATTATGAGTATTCAATAGATGGATTTAAATTCATCAAAATATAATAAAGAATAATAACATAAACCATGTTAAGTATAAGTGATAGAAATATCTAATAATTATTTAAATAATCTGTGAGGAAAGTTTGAAATATGTTGTTAGTGTTTTGGGTCACTTTAGATACCCAAATGTAACTCTAAATATGGATACTGATATCAACTACGCTAAGATGTTGTTAACTGAATAATTAAATAACTAACATTTAATTCTTATTTAATTATTATTATTAGATTTTAATAAGTTACAATATTGGGAAATAATTAAGGATTATATGATGTAATTTTATTATTATATGTAAATTCTTACTTAATATTTTGTAACACCCCAATATTTTATGATATATTTCTTTCTAAATAAATTTAATTTATTTGATAGCTAGCGATATATAACAACCCAAGTCTAAATGAACAGTATTATAGTATGCTGCTAGAACCTAACCATTAATTTTGTGGAGTAAATAAGAATAAGTAAAATTTAAAAATTATTTATAAAATATTTAGATGAAGAAAATATTTTTGTAAATAAATATTAAATTTATTATCAAAGTCATTATATGCTTTAAAAATGTTTTTTTTCTCAAAAAAGATTTTTATCTCGCTTTATGAGAAAATAATATAAGTAAATTTTGTAATTTTTAGATAAAATATTCTAGAAATGACCTTATTTTTTAATATTATCACGTCAAAATTATATTAGAATTAATTTTTTATAATTTTATGAAAATATTTATTTTCCAATGAATATTCAAAAATACTGATTTTCATTGAAAACTATAATTTCATTTAAATAATTTACAAAGTTAAATTATATTTTAAAATGGTTTTAAAAGTAAATTTACATCATTTATATTATTCATAATCTAATTAATTCTAGGATAAATAATTGTTTGTTTCATTTTGGTATAAAATATTTTTATACTTCAAAAATATTTTTTTGGGAAAACTGTTTTTCACCGTGTTTTGTTGGTTAATTTTAAAATTAATTTCCTAAAATTATATAACATTAATCATGAAGATTTGATTCCATATTTTTAAAAAGGAGGTAAAAATTTGGTAAATTGTCCCCTTTTATTTTTTATTAATATGAATAGAAACCATAGTAAATTTTTATTACCACAATAAAACCTAAATAGCTTAATTGGGGTTAAAACTAAAGAGATAAGGATTAAAATTCATTCAAAAAACTTGTATTTATTTGATTATATGAATCTATTTCGTCCTTAATTACAAAATTTTTTAAAATATGTCCTTTTTATTCCATTTTAATTTGATGTTTACCATTATATTATTTAAGTAAAAGATAAAGTAAAAAATCTAACTTTATTGCTTTTAATATCTATAATATTTTGTGATAGGGATAAAAAAATTATATTTTTTTATAAATGGTTTTTTGAAATATGAATGAGTTTTTTTATTATGTTATTTTTAAAAAAAATTCTGAAATATTTACCATAAATGTTTACGCAATGCTGGCACAGTGCTTGTAGAATAAGGAGAAAAATAAAGTAAATTATTTTAGAAACTAAAAAGGTAAAAAAATTGGGTTATTTATAGACTTATGGTAATTTTTATAAAACATATATAATATATATAGGAATGTGTTAAAGGCTAATATTTGAATTCCTTTACTTTCATGTTGTTTCCAAAGTCAAACTAAGTGAATAGTGTGAAAATGATATTAATGATATTTTATAAAAAAATAATATTTTTTCAAATTATTTAAAAAACTAAAAAACATGAAATATAAAAACTATAGTTTTAAATTTTCTAAAATTTCATCTCTTTTCCATTTATGAACCAATTTTTACCTTAAAATTAAAATTATAACCCCTTAATATTGAAAAATTAGTTACCACAACTGACATTTAAATAAATTAACGAAGGGGTTTAACCAAATTATAAGGTTTAACATGATACTAAAACCTATAAAAATTTCATTGGATGATGATATTTTTAACTTACCCAATTTTTAATCAAATTTATTACTATTTTAAATCATTATACATGAGAAATACATTACTTATATTTTAATTTCTTTGTAATTCCATGTTTCCCTTTCCCTCCCTTATAAATGGACACTCTTTATCTCATTCCTTTACACCACCATGATTAATATATATAGACCATACCCTAAAATATTCTATTAAAAACATTAATATACACTAATTAGAGGTGATGTTCGTTTTAAATTACCATTCTATGGTTTCATAAAAAGGGATATAAAGGAGATTTATCGAAGAAGAGGTAGTCATCCTACCCGAACACATTCAATTTATTTCATCCTATAAATCATATAAATATGTGTTATTCATCGTAAAATAATAACTTAAGTATCTGAAATATACAAAAATTTTATTATTATTATACAAATACCATTATTCACCCACTTTTATATCAAATATGAAGTGAAATTATCGTTGTTGCGTACGTGTGGACTGCCACCTTCACATTGCAATACAATTCATTTTCCATTACCATATTTAATGTATGGTTATTATGATGTGTTTAATGTTTATATATGATATTTATGAAATAATTATCTTAGTAATTATAATATAATTTTAATATTATTACCTTCTCATATTTTAGAAAGCAATAATGTTGCTCGTGCATACTTGTGAACAACCACATCCGCGAAGTGATGTGATTTGTTTCTCATTTCTTATTTACATGGATGGTAATAATGATAAATTAAATGAATATATATGATATATATATATATATATTAATTTTTTAATATTATTTAACTTTATTTCATTTTATCCTTCAAAAGGTGAAAACAATATTCAAGTGTATGTACGAACTACATTCCCTATGAACGATGTAATTAATTTTTCAAAATATATCCTTTATGGATGAATATAAATAAATATATATTATATATATATTATATTTATATCATAATTAACATTAAAAATATTATATAACCATGATCATAGTATAATACTGAAACTACCGAATCCAAATTTTCATGAAAAATTAAATAGCTAACACTTGGAAAAGATGATTTTAATAAAGAATTATTAATTAATGGGTGTTGAAATGTTATAATTAAATAATATATGATATTATAAATTTATAAGTGCTTATATTATATAATTATAATAAATTTAAATTTATTTTGTAGTAGGTTAGAGTGCTTTCAAATCAAGTTAAACTCAAGGAAAGGGTTTTATGTTACAATCTCATTATTTATCAAGATTATTTATAATTAAGTTTCCAAAGGATAACTTTCATGATATGAATCTCAAGAGTCTCATTAATATTCTCTGATTTTTGTTTTTATATTACATTATTTCATTTAAAATTTACCCATTTAATTACTCAAGAGACTAAACAATCATTATTTATGAAAAAATGACTTTATTTCCCTATTCGATCGAAAATACATTTTCTTCTATGTACATGGTTTCTACAAATTTTATCAATCAAAATTTTAATATTATAATATTATTGTTTAAGTTCATTTTCGACCATGTTTTAATTTTGAGAAATTTGTATAAAATTATTCTTCTTGTCATTTCCCTAATGAGGTTATTTTGAATTTTTACCAAAAACGAGAAAGGAGTCTTTGTTTAAACATATACAACATGAATAGAATTTCACTCCATTTTGACCTCTCAATTATTTTAATCTTCCCTTAAACTTTTCCAATTTTATTTTAAAATAAAAATTTTTACTCAATATTTGGAAAAAAATAGATTTTAAATAAGTGATTTTAAACGGAAAAGTGTATCTTACTCATGAAATGATTCTGGGATATTTTAACAGAATTTTCATATATGATAACATACTTTGATGTTAATTTTGATTTTTTGTGGTTATAATCAAATGATACCATCCACTTTAATTATTTGTATGGCTTAAAATGATGATTATTTAAGGACAATTCTATGAAACCCATTTTTTTAAGGGTTAATTGAGATATGATGAAAATATTATGAAACCTGTTTCTATTTCTATCAGGTTTTCTATTATAAAATTATTAAATATTTATAAAACCCATTTACCATATATGGATTATGCTATGATGAATTTTTTATGATCTTATGTAATTAATAGGTATGATTTTCATTATTTGATTGGTGATCCTGAAATTATATAGTTCTCTAAGGAATGCGGTAAAGATGGATATATCATGAGATAATAAAGACTAAAATATAAAGTGAACCCATTTTAGTAAGGGACTTTATCCACAATATTTTTCAAGGTAGTGAACCTTGAATATGTATATGATAGGATGGTGACTGAACCCAATTCACTATGATAGTCGTAGAAGTGATACTTTACTAAAGAAATGATTTTATATAATTATGTTTATACTAAAAACTTATGTATGATGATGATGTTATGTTATTATAGCTCTTGTTATTTGATTCATTCATGAATGATGTATTATTAAATGCCAAACTTTATTCCATGACACAATATTATAATATGTGATATGTACGGACTAGTTTTCAAATGTTATTCTCATGTTCACATAAAATTATTCTAATGTTATTATTAAGTGTCCATTTAAAGCTCACTTTTATACCTTTAATGAGAATTGAAGATTATTATTTATATATGTTTCATATCCCTGGTTAATGAAGAAAAACTTTTAGTATGATATCTCTATTAAGGGTGTTATTAATAAAGATCTTAGTGGGAGATGATGTGGATATCTTATGAATAAGTTATTCATGTATCTAGTTTTCCAAAGAAAATAAACCTATATGATTATATTATGGATCACAATGTTATGTATTGTATATTTATCCAATAAGATGTAATATTTATGAATGAAAAGTATTGGTATATATAATCAGAATCAGAGTAGGCTTCAATAAATCTTTGGATATTTGGATTAGATAAAATTGGTGAAAACCCTGGGGATATGTCTAAGTGTAGGATAACATTCTAAAATTTTGGTAATGACCATGGATAACCTTGGTTAAATATAAGGTTCCATAGATTGAGAATAAGGTTTCATGATTTAGACATCCTATAAATGTTTTTTCATGATTATGTAGTTTCCCACAATGATTATTGTTTCTCACACTATATCTTTTGGTTTTAGTCAATGAATGGAACCCAAATTAATCATGTTAATTATAAATGTGATGTAAAATGAAATTATTGTCCACATGAACAACCAAATTTATGAGATCTAGAATAAAATACCTTCTTGCTATGATTACACAACTTTATCAAGTAATGAATCATGAAAATATTCCAAATGATTAAAGGATGGTAAAATATTCTTTTCAGTCTTTCAAGAGGCAACATCCACCATATTTTAGTGGTTCTATTTATTCACCAGTTTATAATCAATGAATAATTACCAATAGAATGATATTTTCCATTCTCTAATGCTAGTAATATGAAAATTTTATTTTGGAAGTTTATCATCTAGAAGATGAAGCATATCAATGCTGGGATCTTATCAAGAACATGAGTCAAAGGGAAGAAATTGACTCTACATATTTAGATAAGGATAATATATTATTTTTCAATAAGTAAATTACTTATATTATTTATAAAAAATGGATAATTAATTCCTTGAGATAAATAAAAATGATGATGAATCTGTTAGTACCAATGAGGAAAATTTATGAAACTTATGAGGTACACTTATGTTATTATTATACTACTTGGAAGTATGGTTTATCAATTATTCAGTGGGAAAAAACTAATCCCTAAAAGGTTTTTATCCATAAGGTAATTTAGTATCTATTAATAAATAATTCAATGTTATATTAAGGTGGAAATGGATATTTTAGTTACCCATCAATCTCATGGATTTTATAGAAAATAATGATTGAATTCAAATGAAATTCTAAAAACCGTATAAAGAATAAGATGAAATTTCTTCTATTCTCGATGTTTGTATGGAAACATAGAGTAATTTCTATTATGGTAACTTGTAAATTTTTTAATTGTGGAAATGATGGCCATAAAGAAATCAAATTTCTATGTGATGGTAATATTAAGTTAGATATTTATAGAGAAAAAGAACCATTGAAGGCACCATGAACACTTTAGTGCTTCAATTGAAATTAGGGGAATTTGATAAATAGTGATCAAATATAAAGTTTAATTATGATTATTGACATATGTAACCTCTTAAACCTAGGGATAAAAGTAAATCTCAGGTGATCACTATTACTGATGTGGGGTATGATAGTTACATGGTGAAATTTATACTTACCATTCACTCTAGAACTGCAAATGTCTTGTTTTATTCTATATTTAACCACTCTTTTATATCTAATAATTCTTTAATGGTGAAATAATGCATCCCTAATGATTATATGTTGAATTATCAGTGAAAAATCCTAAGGGTATGATTATCATATCTTAATTCTATGATTTTTCACTAATTAATGTTTTTTGGAATGTGCTACTTTTAAACATTATTATTCTCTATCTATTTGAATTTGATATTAAATTCAGCATGGATTGGATTTATTTTTATAAATCCCACATCAATTACCAATTAACATAATACACTTTGATATTCTAAAAGAACTAGTGATCATCTATGAGTGATATGATAAATATGAACTTGCAATGGAAATTTTATCTATTGTATGGGTCTTGGTTCCTCTTCAAAAGTGGTGTTTAACTCTATTTGTCGGGGAGAATCTCAACATTGAAGTTATTAATATTATATGGTATTTTCATAAGTTATTTTTATAAGTTTTGTTATTATTCCTCTCAATCATGAAGTTATGTTTTCCATAGAAATAATACATTGTGTTCCACCAATTTTGAAGAATCCATATCAAATGGACCCAATTTAGTTATAAAAAATAAAGAAGAAACTCCAATAGAATCATGATAAGGGATTAATTCATCCAAGTGCATCACTATGAGGAGAAAAAAAGTTTAAAGAAGTTTGGATCGATATTACCCTGCATTGATTATTCAAAATGGAACAAGCTCACAATCAAGAACAAGTATTATCTACCTTGTATTGACGTCTTATTTGATTAACTACAAGGAGCTCAATACTTTTCAAAGAATTAAATTCATTCTAAATATCATCAATTTATGTTAAAAATGGATGATATGCCCAAGAATCTATTTTATACATTTTATAGAAACAATGAATCTATAGTTATGCTATTTTTTCTTAATAATTCCTCCACTATATTTATAGATTTAAGGAATATAGTATTTATAGATTATGTTGAACATTTTTTGGTTGTATTTAAATAATATATTCTTATATATTCCAAGATAGAGGAAGAGTATGACTATCACTTGATAATTTTATTGAATACCCAAATAAAAGATAATTTGATTGAAAAAATTAACAAGTATGAATTTTGGATATAAAAAGGTCAATTTTCTTGTAATATAATCTCAATTGAGGGTACATCAGTGGATCCATAAAAGATAGAAGTTATTCAAAATTGGCCCAAACTAACCACAATGAATGAGATCCATATTTTTCTTATCTTTGATGTATATCATCAATTTGTTTTAGAGATTTTATCATGACTATATATCCAGTCACCAAGTTAACTTAAGAAGATAGAAAAGTTACTTTGGTCAAATGAATGTAATGAAAATTTTAAGGAACTGAATAAAAGGTTAGTCAGTGCACATGTGAATACATTACACTATAATGGAGAAGGTATTTTGATATATAGTAATTCATAAACTAATGGAATAATATTAATCCTCATGAATAATGACATGTTGATAGCTTATTCTTCGCACCAATTGATGGTTCATGAGGAAAATTACCCAACTTTAGATTTGGAGTTAGCTATGGTAATTTTTTCATTAATAATATGGAGGTAATATCTTTATAGATAAATGAGTGACATACAAAAAATCATAAAATTTTAAATTATATATTCACTAATATTTATTTTTATAATTTATAGATAATATGGTTGGAGTTGATTAAGGATTCTGACTATTCAATACATTACCACCTTAGAAAGGTGAACAAGGTGGTTGATACTCTGAGATTATTAGAACTTACAAGTTTTTCCATAATGAGGATTGAAAGAGATCTAATACTTATAAATTTGTGGAATATATAACTTGATATCACTTTCTTTGATGAATGTTCAATGATCAATCCATCTGGGGATTAAAAACAAACATAAGAAAAATGTAGAGCTATAAATGAAGGTGAAAAAATATCCTAAGTTCAACCATTTCCTATGATTGAATCATTAAACGTTTTTTGTACATAAAGTACTAGAGATACATTTATCAAGATAGAACCAACTAATGTGGAAAAAAATAGTGAATCCTAAGGGATTCATCATGAACAATTTTAGCACACCCAGGTGGGAGGGACCTGAGGTTAGCGAAGGTCGTAGAAGGATTGTACTTAGCATCCCTAGCTTCCTGAAAATAAAGTAATTTATTATCTTATTTCCAAGTATGGATAAGGTTTACATTAGTACAAATATATCACTTTCATTTATATATAAGGTAGGTTATGGACTATGGAATAGAGTAATTTACATGAATATAATTATATATCATAGTTGAGTCTATTTTAATTATAGAAATATTGATATCATGAGAAAGGAAGGCCTCCAAACTAGTCAATAGGGCATAAGATTCATCAATGATCACATTTCTCTGACCAAAGAATCCATTGAAATAAACCATAACCAAGCTTATTTGGTCTAGGACCACACCTCCCCTCTCATAATACCAATAATAAAAGATACATCAACATTGAGTTTGATAAATTTTGTTGGATGATTCCAATGAACCGACCTACCAATATTGGTCGGTCCTAGGTGAGGAGGAAAATCCCTCTTACCATCCATGATCTTTCTAAGGATGATAATATTATCCCACTATTTAACTAGATATCCAAGCTCCACCACTAGATTTCTTGAATGAATTTAATTTCCCAATAGTGAGTTGGACTTACCTCTGAGCCTTGTTTTGTTTCTAGAATACAAATATTACAACATCCATCAACCAAGAGAGTTGGTCTCATCGTATAATCCTTGTTATTAGAACTCACACAACGAAACAATTTATGTAGAAAAATAGTACAAGTATTTCCTTGTGGATTCATACCCAAGAGAGAGAAATAATTATTTCAAATCTATGCACCAAGTTACCCAAAAAAGAGATGATTATTGGGTTCCTCATTTTGTATTTGAAAACATTAACATATTTAATCATGGAAGTTCCCCTTCCATTTGATCTCCTCCTATATAGAAATAACCTGATTAATAATTATTCAGACAAGGAAGTTAAATTTGGTAAGGATTTATTTTCACCAATTCAAAGAGCCTCATTCAGAGAAATCTCCATTATCTGATATATTTTTACCATATGCCTTGGATGAAAAACTTCCCTCAGGTTACTCAATGAATATGAGGTAATAACAGTCCAAGTAAATATCTATGAGTTCAAAAGTCTCTTGCTGCAAATACTTAAGAGTGATTTGGATCAGAATAGGATGGGTTCCCACCTCAGAAAAAGCGATGTTGGGAGAAGGAAACCTAAGTAATCCAAGAGTGTTACCTACCCAGTTGTGGAACCAAAAAAATTATCTCATCATAACCCATAATCCATGAAAAATTATGATTAAGAATTGATATGTGAGTTCGAAGAGACTACCAAAGAGGTGACACCTTCCCCCTTGAAAATACAAGATTTTCCCCATAATTTCCCAAAATAAACATTCCCCAAAGATAATTCCCTTCCATTACCTCCCATAACATCTTTTCATGGATACTATTCATAGATAATTCCATGGAGCGATGGTTGATCTAACTATTAGCCATAGTTTTATCCATGAATTTCTATGAGTCCTAGTGGCACCTTCCCTCTCCATGAGAGTCCTAGATGAATACAATCAAGACCCTTTTAATGTTCCTCATGATTGTTCAAGGAACCTTTATTTCCAATAATACATGCATAGAGATGGAGGCCAAGACACTATTAACAAAGGTGATCTTGAATCCAAAATACATGAAGTGATTTTTATAGTTGTTAATGAAACTCATGATCTTTTAATGAGCCCCTCAAAGTGAAGAGCCCAGTGTATTCCTGGAAAAATGGGTTCTCCAAAAAAATCTACAATTAATTTACTTTTGTGAATTCCCATCATAATTTCCACGCTCCTCCCCTAAAAATCCATACAAGGTCTAAAAACAAATATGTTACATTAATCAAGTCTAACACACTATATTATCTATTTTTTATAATCCTGCAAGACACTATTGAATCCTCTAATGGACTTGCTACCCCCATTGATGAAGAAAATAATGTCCTCTACAAAAAGAAGGTGATCAACACCACTGAATTTCCTTCTACTCATGAAGGGTCGTATGATTCCACTATAAATTATCTTTGTGATTTTTTAACTAAATGAGTCTTAGATAATAATTAAGAGGTTTGAGTAAAGGGGATATCTCTTTCTAAGTCTATGAGTAGACTTAAAAAATTCCATACCTTTTTCCCATAAAATAAATTGTGATCCGTAGGGAGAGAAGAATCTGAATAAAAGGTCATGAATGTACTCTGAGAATCCCATGAAAGCCATAACTCTGGTAATTAACTCCCATTAAAATCTATCTTATTCCATTTCTATATAAACTTGGATCACGACATTGAAACTAGCAGTTGTTTTTTCTAAGTAATTTTTCATCTACTAAGCTATACCAATGACCTCATGGGCAGACCTACCTTTAATGCATCCATGTTTGTCTTCTAACACCCATGCATGTAGGTAAGGTGATATCATTCTATTGAGTACAATAGTAATAACCTTGTACATGAAGTTGCACATGATTATTTCTATTATGTCTTTAAAGGATGACAGGTCTTTAACCTTTGATATAAGGATAAGAATAGTAGCATAAGCCACCTGATGAAGAATAACCCTCTGGAAATAATCTTGTATGGACCCAATGATCTCCCATTTGACAAGGTCTGAGGAGACAACAAAGGATGAGCTGGGGAAAAAATATGGTCCTGGGGTACTATCTTGAATAATAGAGTAAGAGGTCCCCCCAAACTTACCTTCATTAAGAATGATTCTAAAAAATCACTATTAGATGTTGGAAAAAACATTTGGAGTGGATTCAAAGAGTTCAGAGGGGCCTCTTGGATACCCTCGTTGTATGAAAGGTTTAGAATCCATGTTGAGATCTTTAAATTGGGTCTTAGACATACCACTAAGGATCTAAGGTTCATTGAAAAATTAGCAATCATCCCAATATATATTAAATGGAAATCCATTCTTTATTTATTTAATATAATCATTGAAGAAGAATGAATTCATATCTCATTCTTTAATCCAACACACTATAAAGTTATCATGCACATTTATCTTTTATTCTAGGATAAGATTAGTAAGTTGGTTTCTATTGTGAGTGGGAGTGATGAAGAGGTATTCATTCTATTCATCCTCAAGACTGGAATCAACATAATAAATCTCACTCTGTATAGGAAGAAGGTCATCCAGATGATTTTATCTACAGGAAGACCATTTCAGAAGGTCTCTATTAAGCCACCATAACTTGTTATGGATGCCTATCTTAGCATGGCCACTCATAGGCTTTATTCAAGACTTATGAACCACCAAATAGTAATCAAGTTTAGAGATCCATCATTTGGAGAAGAAAAACTATTATCTTCCATTGATTCTAGATGCCAAGTTGATAAGGAGAGGATAATGGTATGATATATCTCTAAATATGTGAACAAAATTAGTAGCTGATAAGAGAGTGATAAATTTTTAATTAATATTAAATCAATCCAAATGACACCAAGTATAATGAGTTCCATTCTGGTTGTTTCATCACATAAAATTGACTCTTGAGAAACCATGGTCTATGATCCCTTTCCATTTAGAGAGGGATATGAAGCCATGATAGTCTTTCCATGGGTGAAAACCAACTCCCTTATTTTTAGATGAATCCATGGTAGTATTGAAATCATTCCCCCACAAATAAGGTCATGTCCATATTGTTAAAGAATGCAAGGTTTCACCTAGGAGGCTCTCTTGAACATGGTTCACATGTTTAATAGATGGATGAGAAGATAAAACATAAACTCCTAGAACTCACCTTTTTTGAAATGTTTTGATTAGAGGTACCAACCATTTCCATAGATATAGAGTTATTACAAAAGATATAGATATAATTATTTATGGAACCTCTATGAATGTATTTATTATTCCCAACCCTATGCATGAACACGTCAGCCTTAGAGTTAGCTTGTTTTGGCTCGATCAATACCCAAAGAGAAAATATTGTTAGATAGACTTAAGTAGAAAGAAAATTAGTCATAACTCGAGGAACAAGTCCCCAAGAATTAGAGATAATGTTTGTAATCATCATAGGGGATAATTATTGGTGATGGCACTCCATGTCAATGGGAATATTACCTAAGAAGAAAAACAAGAGAAATGACTCTTATCATGGGATCTAGTACAGACACCGCTTGGAGAGGGATAATGAGGGATAGTAGGTTGGTCCAAATCAAGAGGATCATGTTATATTAAACTATATCTATTGAAGGTGGTAATGGGGGAGAAAGAAAAGGTGATGGTTTGAAGGAACTGGGGGAAGGGGGACTTTAGGGATATAGTGGATATTTCCCAGTGTTGAAAGAGGGATTCAACATAGAGGAAACATAAATGGATTCTAGAGAAAATAGGAGAGGTATCGAACTATAAGAAAACTAGGACACTCACGGATTTTAGAGTGCTTTAGGGAACTGAGGTGGATAGAGTTAGCTATATAGGACCACAGAGAGCAGGGGTGCAGAGGATTAGAGAGGGGAGATAGAACCAAGCTTAAAACTGGAGGCATATGATTGGTAGAATAAGTAGAAGGCTAAGTAGAATCAACAACTGAGAACAAGTGATGAAAATAGAGAGGAGAGAAGACCATATTAGTCACAAAAATTGGATAATGAATGGGGATTTTAAAGGGAAGATAATTGGGGAAAAATCACATCTTCCTGTAAGTTGACGCGACATGACATTAGAAAGGATAGGATAAAAATAACTAAGGTGAATCCTAGCATAACATAGTCTTCAACTAGGAGATATATGTTCATGTTAGAAAAATAACACACCATGGAATAGACCTGGAGAGATATATCTCGACACTGATCTGTGATTCCAACCCATCCAGAATCTATAGATTACGATCATTGATGCATAAAAAAGAGCCAAGAGATTCCTCAATAATATAAGGAAATTATAGGTTGTAAAATGATATAGGGAGGCCCAAGTTACTTATTCGTGAAACTTCTTGGGGGGAATCATGCTTGAGGTGAACAAACATCAAACAAATGAGAAGATTGAAACACTATCTTCTAACTGATCAGGATTTCATGGACTAGGAATGCATGAAATAACATTGCTCATGCGTACTTGTGAACAACCACATCCACGAAGTGATGTGATTTGTTTTTCATTTATTATTTACCTGGATGGTAATAATGATAAATTAAATGAATACCTATGATATATATATATATATATATTAATTTTTTATTATTATTTAACTTTATTTCATATTATCCTTCAAAAGGTGAAAACAATTTTCAGGTGTATGTATGAACTACATTCTCTATGAATGATGTAATTAATTTTTCCAAATATATCCTTTATGTATGAATATACATAAATATATAATAAATATATATTATATTTATATCATAATTAACATTAAAAATATTATATAACCATGATAATAGTATAATACTGAAACTACTGAATCGAAATTCTCATGAAAAATTAAATAGCTAACACTTGGAAAAGATGATTTTAATAAAGAATTATTAATTAATGGGTGTTGAAATGTTATAATTGGATAATATATGATATTATAAGTTTTTATGTGATTATATTATATAATTATAATAAATTTAAATTTATTTTTTAGTAGGTTAGATTGCTTTCAAATCAAGTTAAAATCAAGGAAAGGGTTTTATGTTACAATCTCGTTATTTATCAAGACTATTTATAATTAATTTTCTAATGGATAAATTTCATGATATGAATCTCAAGAGTATCATGAATATTCTATAATTTTGGTTTTTATATTACATTATTTCATTTAGAATTTACCCATTTAATTACTCAAGAGACTAAACGATCATTATTTATGGAAAATGGCTTTATTTTCCTATTCGATCAAAAATACTTTTTCTTCCATGTACATTGTTTCTAAAAAATTTATCAATAATAATTTTAATATTTTAATATTATTGTTTAAGTTCATTTTCACCCATATTTTAATTTTGACAAATTTATATAAAATTATTCTTCTTGTCATTTCCCTAATGAGGTACTTTTGAATTTTTACCAAAAATGTGAAATCAATATTTGTTTTAAAATATACAACATGAACAGAATTTTACTCCATTTTGACCACTCAATGATTTGAATATTCCTTTAAAATTTTCCAATTTTATTTTCAAATAAAATTTTTTACTCAATATTAGGAAAAAAATATATTTTAAATAAGTGATTATAAACTGAAAAGGGTATTTTCTTCGTGAAATGTTTCTTGGATATTTTAACAGAATATTTCATATATGATAACATAATTTGATGTTAATTTTGATTTTTTGGGGTTATAATCAAATGATACCATCCACTTTAATTATTTGTATAGCTTATAATGATCATTATTTAAGGATAATTCTATGAAACCCATTTTTTCGAAGGGTTAATTGAGATATGATGAAAATTTAATGAAACCTATTTCTTTTTCTATCAGGTTTTCTATTATAAAATTATTAAATATTTATAAAACCCATTTACCATATATAGATTATGCTATGATTAATTTTTTATGATCTTATGTAATAAATAGGTATGATTTTCATTATTTGATGGGTAATCCTGAAATTATATAGTTCTTTAATGAATGTGGTAAAGATAGATATATCATGAGATAATAAAGACTAAAATATAGAGTGAACCCATTTTAGTAAGGAAATTTATCCACTATTTTATTCTTGGTAGTGAACCTTGAATATGTATATGATAGGATGGTGACTGGACCCAATTCACTATTATTGTCGTAGGAGTGATACTTTACTAAAGAAATGATTTTATATACTTATGTTTATGCTAAAAACTTATGTATGATGTTGATGTTATGTTATTATATCTCTTGTTATTTGATTCATTCATGAATTATGTATTATTAAATGCCAAACTTTATTCCAGGACTCAATATTATAATATGTGATATGCATGGATTGGTTTTCAAATGTTATTCTCTTGTTCACATACAATTATTCTAATGTTATGATTAAGTGGTCATTTATAGCTCACTTATATACCTTTACTGAGCATTGAGGATCACTATTTATATATTTTTCATATCCCTGGTTAATATAGAAAAAAATTTAGTATGATATCTCTATTAAGGGTGTTATTAATAAAGATCTTAGTGGGAGATGATGTGGATATATTATGAATAAGTTAATCGTGTATCCAGTTTTCCAAAGACAATAAACCTATATGATTATATTATGGATCATAATGTTACGTATTGAATATTTATCCAATAAGATGTAATATTTATGTATGAAAAATATTGGCATCTATAATCAGAATCAGAGTAGGGTTCAATAAATATTTGGATATTTGGATTAGATAACATTGGTGAAAACCCTGGGGATATGTCTAAGTGTAGGATAACATTCTCAAATTTTGGTAATGACCATGGATAACCTTGGTTAAATATAAGGTTCCATAGATTGAGAATAAGGTTTCATGATTTAGACATCCTATAAATTATTTTTCATGATTATGTAGTTTCCCACTATGATTATTGTTTCTCACACTATAACTTTTGGTTTTAGTCAATGAATGGAACCCAAATTAATCATGTTAATTATAAATGTGATTTAAAATGAAATGATTGTCCACATGAACAACCAAATGTTATGAGATCAAGAATAAAATACCTTCTTGATATGATTACACAACTTTCTCAAGAAATAAATCATGAAAATATTCAAAATGATTAAAGGATGGTAAAATGTTCAGTTGAGTATTTCAAGAGGCAACATCCACAATATTTTTGTGGTTCTATTTGGGCTCCAGTTTCAGATCAATGAATAATTACCAGTAAAAAAATATTTTCTATTCTCTAGTGCTAGTAACATGAAAAATTTATTTTGGATATTTATCATCTAGAATATGAATCATATAAATGCTGGGATCTTATCAAGAACATAAGTCAATGGGAAGAAATTGACTTTACATATTTGAATGAGTTTAATAGACTATTTTTCAATAATTAAATTCCTTATATTCTTTATAAAAAATGGATAATTAATTCCTTGAGATAAATAAAAATTATGATTAATATGTTAGTACCAATGAGGAAAATTTATGAAACTTATGAGGTACCCTTATGTTCTTATTATACTACTTGAAAGTATGGTTTATCAATTATTCAGTGGAAAAAACCAATCCCTAAAAGGTTTTTATCAATAAGGTAATTTAGTATCTATTAATAAATAATTTAGTGTGCTGTCAAGGTGGAAATGAAGATTTTAGTTACCCATCAATCTCTTGGATTTGATAGAAAATAAAGATTGAATTCAAATGAAATTCTAAAAACCATATAAAGAATAAGATGATATTTCCTCTATTCTCGATGTGCGTATAGAAACATAGAGTAAATTATATTAAGGTAACTTGTAAATTTTTTAATTGTGGAAATGATGGCTATAAAGAAATAAAATTCCTATGTGATGGGAATATTAAGTTAGATATTTATATAGGAAAAGCACAACTAAAGGCACTATTAACACTTCAGTTCTTCAAATGAAATTAGGGGAATTTGATAACTAGTGATCAAATATAAAGTTTAATTATTATTATTTACATCTTTAACCTCTTAAACCTGGGGATAAAAGGAAATCTCATGTGATCACTATTACTGATGTGGGGTATGATAGTTAAGTAGTGAAATTTATACTTACCATTCACTCTAGAACTGCAAATGTCTTGTTTTATTCTAGATTTACCCACTCTTTTATATCTAATAATTATTTAATGGTGAAATAATGCCACCCTAATGATTATATGTTGAATTATTAGTGAAAAATCCTAAGGGTATGATTATCACATCTTAATTATATGATTTTTCACTAATTAATGTTTTTTGGAATGTGCTACTTTTAAATATTATAATTCTCTAACTATTTGAATTTGATATTAAATTCAGCATGGATTGGATTTATTTTTATAAATCCCATATCAATTACCAAGTAACAGAATACACTTTGATATTCTAAAAAAACCAGTGATCATCTATGAGTGATATGATAAATATGAACTTTCAATGGAAATTTTATCTATTTTATGGGTCTTGGTTCCTGTTCAAAAGTGTTGTTTAACTCTATTTGTCAGGTAGAATCTCAACATTGAAGATTTTAATATTTTATGGTATTTTTAAGGTATTTTTATAAGTGTTTGCTATTATTCCTCCAAATCATGAATTTACGTTTTCTATAGAAATAATACATTGTGTTATACCAATTTGGAAGAATCCATATCGGATGGACCCAATTTAGTTATAAAAAATAAAGAAGAAACTCCAATAGAATCATGATAAGGGATTAATTCATCCAAGTGCATCACCATGAGGAGAAAAAAAATTAGAAGAAGTTTGGATCGATATTACCCTGCATTGATTATTCGAAATGGAACAAGATCACAATCAAGAACAAGTATCATCTACCTTATATTGAAGTCTTATTTGATTAACTGCAAGGATCTCAATACTTTTCAAAGAATTAAAGTCATTCTAAATATCATCAATTTATGTTAAAAATGGATGATATACCCAAGAATCCATTTTATACAATTTATGGAAACAATTCATCTATAGTTATGCTATTTTTTCGTAATAATTCCTCCACTATATTTATAGATTTAATGAATATAGTATTTATAGATTATGTTGAACAGTTTTTGGTTGTATTTAAATTAAATATCGTATATATTACAATAGAGAGGATGAGTATGAATATCACTTGATAATTTTGTTGAAGACCCAAATAAAAGATAATTTGATTGAAAAAAATACCAAGTATGAATTTTGGATATAAAAAGTTCAATTTTATTGCCATATAATCTCAATCGAGGGTACATCAGTGGATCCATAAAAGATAGAATTTATTCAAAATTGTCCCAAACTAACCATGATGAATGAGATCCATAGTTTTCTTAGCTTTTATGGATATCATAAATTATTTTTAGAGATTTTATCATGATGATATAATCCAGTCACCAAGTTAACTCAGAAGATATAAAAGTTACTTTAGTCAAATGAATGTAATAAAAATTTTAAGGAACTAAATAAAATGTTAGTCAGTGCACCTGTGCATACGTTACACTATAGTGGAGAAGGTATTGTGATATATAGTGATTCATAAAATAATGTACTAATATAAATCCTCATGAATAATGATATGGTGATAGCTTATTCTTCACACCAATTGATGGTTCATGAGGAAAATTACCCAACTTTGGATTTGGAGTTAGCTATGGTAATTTCTTCATTAATAATATGGAGGCCATATATTTATAGATAAATGTGTGACAAATAAAATAATCATAATTTTTTAAATTATACATTGAAAAATATTTATTTTTATAATTTATAGATAATATGGTTAGAGTTGATTAAGGATTCAGACTATTCAATACATTACCACCTTGGGAAGCTGAACAAGGTGGTTGATACTCCGAGATTATTAGAACATAAAAGTTTTTCAAAAAATGTGGATTGAAAAAGATCTAATACTTATTAATTTTTGGAAGATATAACTTGATATCCCTTTCTTTGATGAATGTTCAATGATCAATCCATCTGGGGATTAAAAAGAAACTTAAGAAAAATGTAGAGTTGTAAATGAAGGTGAAAAAATCTACTAAGTTCAACCATTTCCTATGATTGAATCGTTAAATGTTTTTTGTACATAAAGTAATAGAGATACATGTATCAAGATAGAATCAACAAATGTGGCCAAAAGTAGTGAATCCTAAGGGATTAATCATGAAAATTTTTAGCACACCCAGGTTGGAGGGACCTGAGGTTAGCAAAGGTCACAGAAGGATTGTACTTAGTATCCCTATCTTCCAGAAAATCCAGCAATTTATTATCTTCTTTCCAAGTATGGATAAGGTTTACATCAGTATAAATATATCTCTTTAATCTAAATATAAGGTAGTTTATGGACTATAAAATAGATTAATTTACATGAATATAATTATATATCATAGTTGAGTATATTTTAATGATAGAAATACCGATATCATGAGAAAGGAAGGCCTCCAAACTAGTCAATAGGGTATGAGATTCATCCATGATCACATTTCCCTGACCAAATACTCCATTTAAAGACACCATAACCAAGCCTATGTGGTCTAGTACCACACCTCCCCTCTCATAAGACCAATAATAAAAGATACATCAACATTGAGGTTGATAAATTTTGTGGGATGATTCCAATGAACCGATCTACCAATATTGGTCAGTCCCAGGTGAGGAGGAAAAGCCCTATTTCCATCCATGAACTTTTTGAGGATGATAATATTATTCCACTATTTAACTAGATATCCCATCTCCACCGCAAGATTTCTTGAATGAATTTAATTTCCCAATAGTTAGACTTACCTCCAAGACTTATTTTGTTTCTAGAATACATATATTACAACATCCATCCACCAAGAGAGTTGGTCTCACCATCTAATCTTTTTTATTAGAACTCACACCATGAAACTATTTATATAGAAAAATAGTACTAGTATTTTCTTGTGGATTCATACCCAAGAGCGAGAAATAATTATTTCAAATCTATGCACCCAGTTACCCAAAAAAATAGATGATTAGTGGATTCCTCATTTTGTATTAAAAAACATAGACAAATTTAAGCATGGAATATCCCCTTCCATTTGATCTCCACCTATATAGAAATAACCTGATTAATAATTATTCAGACAAGAAAGTTAAATTTGGTGAGGATGTATTTTCACCCATTCAAAGAGCCCCATTTAGAGAGATCTCCATTATCTGATATATTTTTACCATATGCCTTGGATGAAAAACTTCCCTTAGGTTACTCAATGAATATGAGGTAATGACATTCCAATTAAATATCTATGAGGTCAAAAGTCTCTTGATGCTAATAATTTAGAGTGATTTGGATCATAATACGATGGGTTCTAACCTCAGAAAAAGTGATGTTGGGATAAGGAAACCTAAGGAATCCAATAGTGTTACCTACCCAGTTGTGGAACAAAAAAATTATCTCATCATAACCCATAATCCAAGAAAAATTATGATTAATAATTGATATGTGAGTTGGAAGTGACTTCCAAATAGGTGACACCTTCCCCCTTGAAAATCAAATATTTTTCCCATACTTTCCCAAAATAAACATTCCCTAAAGAGAATTACCTTCTATTACATCCCATAACATATTTTCGTGGATACTATTCATAGATTATTCCATGGAGCGATGGTTAATCTAACTGTTAGCCCTAGTTTTGTCCATGAATTTTTATGAGGCCTAGTGGCACCTTCCCTCTACATGAGATTCCCAGATGAATACAATCAAGACCCTTTCAATGTTCCTCATGATTGTTTTATGCACCTTTATTTCCAATAATACATGCATAGAGATGGAGGCCAAGACACTATTAACAAAGGTGATCTTGCATCCAAAGGACATGAAGTGATTTTTCTAGTTGTTAATGAAACTCGTGATTTTTCCAATGATCCCCTCAAAGTGAAGAGACCAATGTATTCCAGGAAAAATGGGTTCTCCCAAAAAATCAACAAGGAATTTCCTTTTGTGAATTCCTAACATAATTTCCACACTCCTCCCATAAAGATCCATACAAAGTCTAGAAACAAATATGCTACTTTAATAAAGTTTAACACACTAGATTCTCTATTTTTTATAATCCTGTAAGACATTATTGAGTCCTCTAACAGACTTTCTACCCCCATTGATGAAGAAAATAATGTCATCTTCAGAAAGAAGGTGATCAAAACCACTGAATTTCCTTCTACTCATGAAGGGTCTTATGATTCCACTATAAATTATCTTTGTGATGTGTTAACTAAATGATTCTTGGCTCATAATTAAGATGTTTGAGTAAAGGGTATATCCCTATCCAAGTCTATGAGTAAACTTAAAAAATCCATAACTTTTTCCCATAAAATAAATTATGATCCATAGGGAGAGAATCATATGAATAAAAGGTCATGAATGCACTCTGAGAATCCCATGAAAGATATAACTCTGGTAATGAACTCCCATTAAAATATATCTTATGTCATTTCTATATCAACTTGTATCACCACATCGAAACTAGGAGTTGTTTTTTCTAAGTAATTTTTCATCTACTGAGCTATACCAATGACCTCATGGGCAGACCTACCTTTAATGCATCCATGTTTCTTTTCTAACACCCATACATGTAGGTAAGGGGATATCATTCTATTGATTACAATAGTAATAACCTTGTACATGAAGTTGCACATGATGATTGGTCTTATGTCTTTAAAGGATGGCAGGTCTTTAACCTTTGATATAAGGATAAGAATAGTAGCATAAGCCACCTGGAAGAATACCCCTCTGGAAATAATCTTGTACAGACCCAATGATCTCCCATTTGACAAGGTCTGAGGAGATAATAAAGGATGATCTTGGGAAAGAATATGGATCTGGGGTACTATATTGAATAATAGATTAAGTGGTACCCCAAAACATACCTTCATTAAGAATGATTCTAAAAAATCACTATTAGATGTTGGAAAAACATTTGGAGTGGATTCAAAGAGTTCAGACGGGCCTCTTGGATACCCTTATTGTATGAAAGGATTAGAATCCATGATGAGATCTTTAAATTGGGTATCATCCACTCCACTAAGGAACTAAGGTTCATTGAAAAATTAACAATAATCCTAGTAGATATTAACTGTAAATCCGTTCTTTATTTATTTAATATAATCATTGAAGAAGGATGAATTCATATCTCATTATTTAATCCAAAAAACTATGAAGTTATCACACACATTTATCTCTTATTCTAGGATAAGATTAGTAAGTTGGTTTCTATTGTAAGTGAGAGTGTTGAAGAGGTATTCATTCTATTCATCCTCCATGCTATAATAAATATAATAAATCTCACTCTAGATAGGAAGAAGGTCATCCAGATGATTTTATCTATAGTAAGACAATTTCAGAAGGTCTCTATTGAGCCACCATAATGTGTTGTGGATGCCTGTCTTAGCATAGCCACTCGTAGGCTTGATTCGAGACTTATGAACCACCAAATAGTAATCCAGTTTAGAGATCTGTCGTTTGGAGAATAAAAACTATTATCTTCCATCGATTGTAGATGCCAAGTTGGTAAGGAGAGGATAATGGTATGATATATCTCTAAATATGTGAACAAAATTAGTATCTGATAAGAGAGTGATAAATTTTGAATTAATATTAAATCAATATAGATGACACCAAGTACAATGAGTTCTATTCTGGTTGTTTCATCACATAAAATTGAATCTTGAGAAACCAAGGTCCATGATCCCTTTCCAAGTAGAGAGGGGTACGAAGCCATGAGAGTCTTTCCATGGGTGCAAACCAACTCCCTTATTTTCAGATGAATCCATGATAGTATTGAAATCATGCCCCCATAAATAAGGTCATGTCCATATTGTTAAAGGATACAGGGTTTCACCTGAGAGGCTCTCTTGAACATGTTTCTCATGTTTAATAGATGAATGAGAAGATAAAACATAAACTCCTAGAACTCGCCTTTTTTGAAATGTTTTTATTAGAGGTACAAACCATTTCCATATATATAGAGTTATTCCAAAAAATCTAGATATAATTATTTATGGAACATCCATGAATGTATTTATTATTCCCAATGCTATGCATGAACCCTTCAGCCTTAGAGTTATCCAATTTTGGCTCGATCAATACCCAAAGAGAAAATATTTTCAGATTGACTTATGTAGAAATCAAATTAGTCATAACTCGAGTTCCAAGACCCCAAGAATTCAAGATAATGTTAGAAATAATCATAGGGGATAATTATTGGTGATGGAACTCCATGTCAATGGGAATATTACCTAAGAATAAAAACAAGAGAAATAACTCTTATCATGGGATCTAGTACAGACACCGCTAGGAGAGGGAGAGGGAGGTATAGGTGATTGGTCCAAATCAAGAGGATCATGTGATATTAAACTATATCTATTGAAGGTGGTAATGGGGGAGAAAAAAAGAAGGGGATAGTTTGAAGGAACTGGGGGAAGGGGGACTTTAGGGATATAGTGGATATTTACCAGGGTTGAAAGAGGGATTCACCATAAAGGAAACCTAAATGGATTCTAGATAAAATTGGGGAGGTATTGAACTATAAGGAAATTGGGCCATTCATAGATTTTAGAGTGCTTTAGGGAACTGAGGTGGATAGAGTTAGCTATATAGGACCACAGAGAGCAAGGGGTGCATAGGATTAGAGAGGGGAGATGGAACCAAGCTTAAAACCAGAGGCATAGGATGGGTATGAGAAGTATAAGGATAAGTATAATCAGCAACTGAGAACAAGGGATGCAAATAGAGAGGAGAGAAGACCATGTTAGTCACCGAAATTGGATAATGAATGGGGATTTCAGAGGGAAGAGAATTGGGGAAAAATCACCTCTTCTTGTAAGTTGACACGACATGACCTTAGAAAGGATATGATGAAAATAACTAAGGTGAATACTAGTATAACATGGTCTTCAACCAAGAGATATATGTTCATTTCAGAAAAATAACGCACAATGGAATAGACCTGGAGAGATATATCTCGACACTGATCTGTGCCGCCAACCCATCCAGAATCTATAGATTATGATCATTGATGCATAAAAAAGAGCCAAGAGAGTCCTCAATACTATAAGGAAATTATAGGTTTTAAAATGATATAGGGAGGCCCAAGTGATTGATCTAGGTAACTTCTTGGGGGAATGATGCTTGAGGTGAACCAACATCAAACAAATGAGAAGATTGAAACATTATCTTCTAACTGATCCGGATTTCATGGACTAGGAATGCTTGAAATTGTCTCTAGAGGCAACCATCATGTAGAAGGAGTGGTAGTTCATCCCAAAGACCCTATAAGGCTCTGAAAACCCCCACAAGTGGACAAAGATATAGAATAGTTAGATAGTAGGTTTTTCAACCCCAAATCTGGAAACTAACATCCAATGATGAAGACACATTGCCCCTGAAATTCCATATCTAGAAAAATAATGGAGGGGATTCCTTGAATCAATTTGATCTCAGTTGAATCCAGATTATCTTTTTGAATAGGTGGAATGTTAGATGCCTGATGCCTCGATTCTTGAAGAAGAACCTCTTTGAGAGAGGGACAGCCAGTCTCAGCCTTGTATGAAGAGAAGTATTCTTAGTGATCTAGAGGATGATGAGCCTATGGGAGGCCTGAATGGCCAGAAGGCCTTATTTTTATTTGATTTTGGATAATACCACTTTTAAGGGTTGAAGGTGAACCCTTAGATGACCTGTAGGCCCAAGTCACAAGGCCCATACATGACTCAATACACGACTTCAAAGGCCCCAGACCTGACACACTGAAACAATCCCTCCCTAGAATATTCATGTAAAGTGTGATCATTGTTCCTCATAAGTTTAACCTTTATTTTGATATAATGATATGGTTTAAGAATTGTGTATGTGTCATTTCAATATAAAACATTAAACTGGATCTTTTGGATAAATCTCATAGTTCAACATTATCTATTCATCCAGGAAGTAGGATAATGTATAGAGATCTGAAAGAGAATTTCCAATGGTTCAACATGAAGATAGATATTAAAAGGTATGTATCTATAGGTTTGGTATTCCATATAGTTAAGGATTATAAAAAATTCTAATGGCATGTTACAACCATTACCCACATCACAATGGAAATAGAAAAACATCCCATTTATTTTTTCATTGGATTCCCCAATGTGTCTAAAGACCATAATTCTTTTTGGGTTGTTGTCGATTACGTTATGAAGTTATTAAATTTCATTTTTATTAGATAATATTTATATCTTTATTATCTTGATATAATATATATTAAATAAGTGTTAAGGTTTCATGGAGTAAAAAAATCTATTGTAACTGATTGGGAATGCGGTTTACCTCAAATTTCTAGAAAAATATTTAGAACGATCTAGATATAGAGTTACGTTTATATACTTATTATCAACCTCAGATAGATGATTAGTCTAAGAAAACCATTAAAACAGTAGATTATATGACGAAATCTTATTATGTGGATTTCAATGGTGGTTAAGATCAACACCTTCCTCTAGTAAAATTTTTCTTACAACAATAGCTTTCACCCGATCATTCAAATTGGTCCTTATGAAATCCTATATGGAATGATGTGTAGAACTCAATTATTATGATATAAATTTTTGAAATAAATCTATTGGTATTTAATCTAAATTATGAAATTTCAGATAAAGTGAAAAACCATTCAACAATTCATTATCACATATTAGAGTTGACATTAAAGTTTTGATGATAATAATCGGTGAAATTTGGAATTTGAAGTTAGTGAGAATTTATTCCTATAAATTACTCCATGGAAGAATATTATGATATTACAAAATAAGGTAAATATAATCCCTATGTATATTTTAACCTTTGAGATTATTGATCGAGTTGGGATGGTAGCTTATCACTTGGAATTTCCACAAACCTCTTTTAAGTTTAGGATATGTTCCATGTATCTCTCCTAAGGAAGTACGTATCATATACTTTATATAAAATAAATTCAATGGTTTTACCAATATAGAGTGATAATTACTATAAATAACAACCATTATAGATATTGGATCATAGAGATAAAGTACTACATAATAAGAATACTCACCTAGATAAAGTTCTCTAGAGGAATCAAAAATTTAAAGAAGCTACTTTGGAACTTTACAATATGATCAAACAAAGATATCCTCATTTTTTTGAATCAAAGCGAAAAAATTTCAAAGGAAAAATTTACTTTAAGGGGGGTATAATGTAAAATCCCTAGAATTTATGATATATTTCACTTAAAATAAATTAAATTTCTTTGATAGCTTGTGATACATGAAAACCAGAGTCTAAATAAACCATAATAAAGTATTCCAATTTACCCTATGTAACACCCCAAGCTTCCACGGTATGCTTCTCTTTCAATAATATAGTAGCGTGTGTTGTACGCAACTTCGAGTTCTAACACACACCACAACCAATCAAACTAGCCGTTATGAATAGTAATACCTGATTTTTGAAATTTTATAAATTTTATCTCTCAAAATGGACTTCATTTTTGGATTCAGAATACCGAAATTAGCATAGGGTAAAATTTTGGAACTTTTCGGATAACATTTATATTTTGATGAATAATGAAAATTACTAAATTTTAATTAAAAAAAATTTAATCAAAATAATTAATAGTGATAAATTATGAATTTGAGTGGTTTTAAATTATATTTAGAATATATTTTTATCATTTAATACAATTTTGGTCATTGGACATAATTTCACATTTAAACAGGACATAAACAACTGTCAATCTTTTGATAGTTATTGTCTCTTAAAAACACGCTTTTTGTTTTAACAACAAAAATTAATTTTAAATTAAATTCTGACACTTCTATGTTTTGAATTTAGAAATATGGATTCCATATTTGGAATCAGGAGTTCCAAATTGTGTAAATATGCAACTTTTATTTTTAGACATTTTGAATAATTACTTCGGTAAATATTTTATTTACCATGGTTAAAGGGTAACTCCGGTAAATAATGGTAAAAAATAATATTATAGTAATATTAATTTACCCTAAAACGTGTTCTAGCCCTATTTTTTGATACATGTCCGACCATGGGCATCTTTGGGTCGATTTTGGGACCCCATGGATCCACTTGTAAGTAATAATGACACTTTATATTAATTAAGTTAAAGTAAATACAAAAATGGCATAAGCGTATATCTTTTTGAAACACAATTTTTACATAGGGTTATATATATTATATTTTTTAATATAAATATTCATTATAAATATAAAATTATTTCCTACATAATAGTATTTTATTTATAATTTTTAATCATTGAATAATTAAATTTATTTATGACACAATAATGATGCAGTATTTTCCTTATTAATGAAAGAATCAAATAATTGGTATTATAAATATTAAAATAAATATAATTTGAAAGTTTTGATGCCATCCACGAATTTTATTGATCCATATGACATGTTAGGATTGCTTAAATGAATTTTTTTCGAATTAATAATGTTGTTAAGAATTTGACAAAAAATTAATTATTAATTAGTGTCAAAATTGACATAAAATAGTTTTTAAACAAATATTATATTATTAATTGATATTATATTATTAATTGATATTGTATTCCTAAAAATATAATGTTCATCCAAAGGACTTATATCCTGATATTTGTAACATTAATGGACCACTTGGGGGTCTCTTGGATGTATATAGAAAGTTTATTAACTATATAATATAAAAATACAAAGTGACATGGTAAATGTCAATCTAATTAACTAAGAGTTAAAACTAAAAGATAAGGTTAATATAATGACCCAAACCTATCTAAAATCTATTGGTTGAAATTATTTCGACCCATCCCCACCTTATAATTTTAATAATACACTTTGGATCCATTATAAACTGAATATGAATTTATTATAAATTAATACTTTAAGTTTTTCCTAAAGAGCCCCTCCTCCCCTTATAAAAGGACACCACTTATAACCAATTCTTCAAACCTTAAAAGCCTTTTGGATCGGCCAAACTCTACCAAAATACCCTATAAACTATCCTATATTAATCCTAGAGGCCTTACTTTAGTCTTAAAGCCAACCTAAGGAGCCCTTTTGATCAAATCAAAAGGAAGAACCCGAAGAAGAGGTAATTTTTTCACCACCCTCTTTCATGTTCCTTTCTTCTTCAACTTATTCTTTATTTGTTATTTCCTTTATAAAATAATAACTCTGGTATCTTCTATATACTATGATGTTATTATAAATATTGTACAACCATATTCATTATTTTATCCATCCTTTGAATGACATGTCACCATACGTGCGTACGTACGGCTTACCGTCTCCACGTTGTGGTGTAATTGTTATTCAAAACATTATTATTTGGATGGGTATAATAATGATGTTTAATTCATGTAAATAATAAATATAACATGATAATTATTCTGTATATATGATATACCATCCAATTATATATTATTTTAATATCAAAATAATGATATTTTCGCTCGTGCGTACTTACGGACTACCGTCTCCACGAACGCGATGAGATTCATTCCCCATCGTATCCATTAAAGTCTAATTATAATTTGATGATTAAAAATAATGTTTAAGGACTTGATATCATTCTTGATATGAATAAGATACAACCTATCCATAAAAAACATGGCTTATGTAACAAAGCATATAAAAGAAAATGAGTAAGTTAACACCCGAAACGACGATAATACTAAGATATTATTAACAAAACAATGTTAAAAGATAATATATGATATCATATTAATGTATATGATTATTTTATAATTTAATAAAAATTATTTCACCATTATACAAGAGGATAACCTACCCTCAACCAAGGAAAAGTACAAGGTAAGGGTTTATTTCACAATCTCTTCATTATCCAAGGTTGTTTATACATAATTATCTACAGGGACTTCTTTATCATCCACATCCATGTGTCTTAAAAATGTATTTAAAAACATTCTTACTAGTTTACAGAATATGGGTTAAAGTCATTTATACCCTTGTTTGACTTTTTATAAGATGTTTATAAAGGAATCATTCCATCACTTTCCAAACATGGTCCTTTTTAACCTTTTCGACAAAATTAAGGTAAGAATGTCTTTTTTAACTTATACGGCAGGTGCGGCTATTTTCTACCATTATAAACTCGTCGAAGCTTCCCTTACAAGCTTATAAGAATATTTTCAAAGTAAATGTTTTATTTTATATTAATCTTAAATGGTTTCAAAATAGAAAGATATATTTCTCTAAAAAGGGTTTTGATTTCATATATGTCAACATCCTTTGATGGATTTTAAGTTTATTTGAAGTTGATTTATTATGATACAAAACGTCTATATTATATTGAAGGTTTTGTGATATTTTTGACTGTGGATGTGCTATTTTTATACCATTCATGGTTTATGGTTAAATTATTGACATTTCGTATGCTAGTTTTAATACTAATGTTTATGATATGTTTAAACCTTTTCATATGAGGAATGTATTGGACTTAGTAAGTGATGGGTGGAGCCCTCTATAGCTCCTCGATGCATCTGTAGGTCTCATGAGACAACTAGACATGGAATTGGCTGAGGCCCTTTCCTAATTTGATTTATGGTTTTACGGCCGAGTCCTTGAAAAAATGTTTCAGAATGTCTGGAATTATACATTCCCTTATTATGGAAATAATATTGATGGTTCATGTGGTCATTCTACTAGTAGAATACCCATGATTATGTTTTATTATGGCATTATTTACTCATCTCATATTCTTTCCATAAAATTATTCATGTTTATTATTGGTAAAGGCATGTGGTTTCAATTATTTACCATGCTTAATATTTATGTCATTTTCCGCTGTATTACTTACCCTTACTGAGCGTTTGAGCTCACCCCTTTCTTATGTTTCATTTTCTCATGATATGAAGAAGTTAGTTATGAGTGACCAGCAATCATAATCTAGGAGGATTGGATGTTTCTAATGAAATATATTTGTGTTGTATTTCTTTTCAAGTTGTAAAGTTAAACTTATGTATGAATCTTGTTTCCAATAATACTAAACATATCGGTATTTTGAGATATGATTTCCTTATGATCATTCCAATGTTATGTAATAATGCACCGATTCTGGGTAACTGGGGTCGGGGCATTATAGTTGGTATCAGAGGAGGTTTAGAAAAAACCTTGGAAACTAGATTTAGATAAACTCTGATTAGAGAACATAGACCTAAGATGGACTTTGAGGATTAGTATAGAAGAACTTCCTAGAATTTTGGTATTGTAGAAATCTTGTGAGTTTTCTGAGAAATACATCCATGTATGGATACGATCAGTTAGAGGCGGCTCTGGCACAGATGTACCTAAGGGTAAAACCCGAAAACACCGCTTTCATCTAGACTCAAACTGGAACTAGTGCACGACAACGGGCCTTTCTGCACTCTTGGTTACGACACTCCCAGGTGATATGCTAAGGATAATTATCATTTTATTTACAAACCATTATGAAGGGTTTATGAGTATATACTTCCTCAAAGAAAACATTTTTATGATTATGCATTATATACATAAATTGTTCAATTTATGTTAAGTGTTTTTCAAGTTTGGATTTATGTGTTATGATTCATAAACTAATCTAGTGTATGCCATTTTTTAGAAATGGTTCCTAGTGGAAGAAATGGAAACCGTATCAATGCACGCACTCCATTTAGGGATTACCCTCCTGCTCAAGATAATTATAGTGGATCTGGTGATGCAACTGGTGCTGATCAGTCTAATCACCATACTGAGACAACTCACTCAGGTTATGAATAATAACCTTACCCGTATGGAACACCCTGATCCAAAGCATGGAGGATCAATGTTAGATCGCTTCATGAGGCAACAACCACCAACATTCAATTGGAGTAAAAATCCATTAGTAACTAAGCAATGGATAAATTCTTTAGATAAAATATTCCATGCCTTGGGGAGTAGTGAAAGGGAAAAAGTTATCATGGCAGTTTACCGCCTCACTAGAGATGCTGATCAATGGTGGTTATTGATTCAAAACATGAAGGAAGATTATAAAGTATCAAATATGGAATGGAGGGAGTTCAAATATCTGTTTTTAGAAAAATACTTTCCTCATGACCATCGAGCAGATATGGAAAGGCAATTTCTGAGTCTGAGACAAAAGGAGGATGACAATGTCGCAAAGTATGAGGCTAACTTTACAAGGTTAGAAAGGTATGCTGCAGATTATATACATAACCCAAGAAGTAATATTGATCGTTTATTTTATGGGTTAAACTCGTTTCTCCGTCGTGCATTGGTATCACAATCCTTCTCGTCATACGAAGATATTGTCTCGTGTGATATCAAGACAGAAAAAGAATTCTCTAAGTCTTATTACTTTAAATCAAAGCAAGAGAAGAAGAGATCTGCTGAACACTCTGGGAAAGGAAATAAGGAAACAGGGAAGAAGGTAAGAATTTAATTTCCACCTTGTGATAATTACGGAAGGAAGCACCCTGGTGCCTTTCTAAAAGGAAAAGGAGTATGCTATAAGTGTGGAAATAAAGGCTATATAGCTAGTGATTTTAAAAGAAAGAAAGATTCTACCAATGTTCAATGCTACAATTGCAAGGAGATGAGACATTATGCAAATGAATGTCCTAATCGTCATGGAAACTTACCTCAGTAAAGGCCAAGGGATTAAGTCCAATCTTATTCAATCACTACTGCTGAGGTTGAAGCCTTGAAAGACGTGGTGGTAGGTAATTTAATGGTTTCCTCAAGTTTAGAAAATGCTTTATTTGATTCTGGATCATCGCATTGTTTCATATCTTCCCAGTTTGCTAAGAAAATTAGATATTTACAATTTGATTTAACAAGGGAGTTTTCAGTTAAAACTCATAAGGGAAGTATCATTGGTACAATGTTATGTGGATCTGTTCCCATTAGGGAATATAAATGATCTTTATCAGCTGATCTCATCATCATACCTTGAATTTGATATAATCCTCGGTATGGATTGGCTTTCAGACTATGATGAAAAAATTTATTGTAAGAAGAAGTAGGTTACTATTTTTTATTATGACGATAAGGAACACTTATCTTTAGAGTGGAATCGTCACCCCCTAATTCTTACCTAGATCCACCCCTGGTAGCTCAACTAAATTCAATTATTTGGGAGGAAGATAATGAAATGAATTTGGGTGAGGAAGGATATTTTCAAATAGAGGATGTACCTATTGTGAAAGAATATGTAGATGTGTTTTCGGAAGATTTACCTAGACATCCTCCAAAACGAGAATTTGAGTTTTCCATTGATTTAATTCCTGGATCAAGGCCTATATCGAAGTCCCCTTATAGAATGAATACTGTATAATTAGTTTAACTAAAGAAACAACTAGAAGAATTGAGTAATAAGAGATTTATTCACCCTAGTGTTTCTCCATGGGGAGCCCCTATTTTTTTTGTTAAAAAAAGATGGATCTATGAGGTTATGTATCGACTACAGAGAGATAAATGCTATAACAATAAATAAAAAGTATCCCCTATCTCGCATTGATAATTTATTTGACCAACTGCATGGATCTCAATACTTTTCAAAGATTGACCTTCGATCTGGATATCATCAGTTGTGTGTGAAGAAGGAAGACATTCCAAAGACAGCATTTTGAACCAGGTACGGGCATTATGAGTTTACAGTAATGCCTTTTGGATTGACTAATGCACCCTCTATATTCATGGATATAATGAATAGAGTTCTTAAGGAATATCTCGATGAATTTGTGGTGGAATTTATTGATGATATCTTGGGATACTCCAAAATCTATGAAGATCATAAAAATCACTTGCGCATTATCTTGAAGTCTCTGAAAAGACATAAATTATATGGGAAGTTTAGCTAGTGTGAATTCTGGCTTCAGAAGATTTCTTTTCTTGGCCATATTGTCTCAAAAGATGTAATCTCTGTTGATCCTTCTAAGAACAAGGCAATCCAAGAATGGCATGCACTGATGAGTATAACTGAGGTACACAGTTTTATTGGTTTAGCAGGTTATTATCGAAATTTCGTCTAGAATTTTTCCCGGTTGGCTAACCCATTAACAAATCTCACACGTAAAGGGGTTAGATTTGTTTGGAAAAAAGAGTGCGAAGATTGTTTCGAAGAACTGAAGAGAAGATTAGTAAATGCTCTTATATTTACTCTAGCATCGTGGAATGGTGGGTTCGTTATTTATAGTGATGCATCGAAGAAAGGACTTGGTTGTGTCCTTATGCAGAATGATAGGGTTATTGCCTATGCATCATGATCGTTGAAAATTCATGAGCAAAACTATCCTACTAATGATCTCGAGTTAGCAGTTGTGATCTTTGCTTTGAAGATATGGAGACACTAGCTCTATAGTGAAAAATGTGATATTTATACTGATCACAAGAGTTTGAAGTATATTTTATCACAAAAATAACTCAACATGAGGCAAAGTAGATGGCTTGAATTACTCAAGGATTATGATTTCACAATACACTACCACCTGGGGAAGGCAAATAAGGTGGCGGATGCTTTGATCAGAAAAGATCATGGAGTTTTGAACAATATGAGAATTGAAAGGGATCCAATTTTCATGGATCTAGTGAATATGGAAATGGTAATAACCATGGAAGGTGAAACATCAATTCTTTTTCAAATGGTTTTCAAACCATCTTTACTAGAAATGATTAAGAGTTCTCATACTGATGATGAATAATTTCAAAAGAAGATTAAAGATGTGAATGATGGGATATTGAGAGACTTTGTGTATGAAGAAGGAATTTTAAAATTTGGGAAGAGACTTTGTGTTCCCGGTATACCTGATCTGAAAAGGTAATTGTTAGATTATGCTCATAGATCCAAATTCTCTATACACCCTGGGAGCACCAAAATTTATAGATATTTGAAAGAACATTTTTGGTGGGACAAAATAAAGAGGGAGATTGCTGATTTTGTGTCAAGATTTATGGTTTGTCAACAAGTGAAAGCTGGAAGGCAACAGCTTGGAGGAGTCATGAAACCTCTTCCCATACCAGAGTGGAAATGGGACAATATTACGATGGACTTTGTCATGGGGATACCAAAGACTCCTAGAAGGAACGATGCAATATGGGTTATTGTTGATTGTCTTACCAAGTCAGCACATTTTATTGCTATAAGAGAGGATCTACCACTTGAACGTCTAGCAAGACTTTATATTAATGATGTTGTGAGACTCCATGGAGTACCCCTATCAATTGTTTTTTATCGTGATCCCCATTTCACTTCAAGATTCTGGAAAAGTCTTCATAAGGCCTTGGATACTGAACTTTGTTTGAGCACTACCTACCACCCTCAAACAGATGGACAATCATAACGGACTATTCAAACCTTAGAAGACATGTTGAGATCATGCTCACTTGACTTTCAAGGTATGTGGGATCAATATTTACCTCTGGTAGAATTTTCCTATAACAATAGCTTCCATTCAAGTATTCAGATGGCAACATATGAAGCGTTATACGGAAAGAGATGTCGCACACCAACCTGTTGGGATGACGTTGGTGAGAGAAAACTCGTAGGCCCAGAATTGGTGGAGGAAATGATGGAAAGGTGAAGGTAATCCAAAACCACATTAAAGCAGCTCAAAGTAGGCAGAAGAGCTATGCTGATAACCGAAGGAAGGATTTCAAATTTCAGGTAGGAGATCATGTTTTTTGGAAGGTATCTCCATGGAAGGGAGTTATATGTTTCGGTAAGAAGGGTAAATTGAGTCCCAGGTACACCAGATAATTCGAAATTCTAGAACAAATTGGGGTTGTAGCTTACCGATTGGCAATGCCGCCAAGTCTCTCCAAAGTTCACGATGTGTTCCACGTATCACTATTGAGAAAATACATGCCTGACCCAACGCATGTACTCACCTATGAGGAATTAGAACTGGAACCCAATCTGTCTTATTGTTAAGAGCTTGTCAAGATTCTTGATACGAGAGAACAAGTGTTGAGAAACCGGACGACTCGTCTGGTAAAAGTTCTATGGAGAAACCATAAGATGGAAGAGGCAACATGGGAACCTGAGGAACTCGTGATAAAAAACCACCCAAGACTTTTCACGTTGTAGTATTATAGAAATTTCGAGGAAGAAATTATTTGAAGGAGGGTAGAATGTAACACCTCAAGCTTCCATGATACGCTTCTCTTTGAATAATATAGTAGCATGTGTTGTACGCAACTTCGAGTTCTAACACACACCACAACCAATCAAACTATCCGTTATGAATAGTAATACCCACTTTTGGAAATTTTATAAATTTTATCTCTCAAAATGGAGTTCATTTTTGGATTTGGAATATTGAAATTATCATAGGGTAAAATTTTGGAAGTTTTCGGATTACATATTTATTTTGATGAATAGTGAAAATTACTAAATTTTAATTAAAAATAAATTTTTTAATCAAAATAATTAATAGAGATAAATTATGGATTTGAGTGGTTTAAAAGTATATTTAGAATATATTTTTACCATTTAATACAATGTTGGTCATTGGACATAATTTCACATTTAAACTTGACATAAACAACTGTCAATCTTTTGATAGTTATTACCTCTTAAAAACACGCTTTTTGTTTTAACAACGGGAATTAATTTTAAATTAATTTATGCCACTTCTGTGTTTTTAATTTAGAAATATAGATTCCATATTTGGAATCAGGAGATCCAAATTGTGTAAATAGGTAACTTTTATTTTTATACATTTTGTATAATTACTTCGGTAAATATTTTATTTACCATGGTTAAAGGGTAAATCCAGTAAATAAGGGTAAAAAATAATATTATAATAATATTAATTTACCCTAAAATGTGTCCTAATACTATTTTTTGATACATGTCCGACCATGGGAATCTTTGGGTCGATTTTGGGACCCCATGGATCCACTTGTAAGTGATAATGACACTTTATATTAATTAAGTTAAAGTAAATACAAAAATGACATAAGCATATATATTTTATCAAAAAAAAATTACATAGGGTTATATATATTATATTTTAAACTATAAAGATTAATTATAAAGATAAAAATATTTCCTAAATAATAGTATTTTATTTATAATTTTTTGATATTGAATAATTAAATTTATTTAGGACACAATAATGATGCAGTATTTTCCTTATTAATGAAAGAATCAAATAATTGGTATTATAAATATTAAAATAAATATAATTTTAAACTTTTGATGCTATAAAATAATTTTATTGATTAATATGACTTGTTAGGATTGCTTAAATGAATTTGGTTCGAATTAATAATGTTTTTAAGACTTTAACAAAAAATCAATTATTAAATAGTGTCAAAATTGACATAAAAGAGTTTTTAAAACAAATATTATATTACTAATTGATATTCTATTCCTAAAAATCTAAGGATTAGAAAAAGGACTTATATCATGATATTTGTATCATTAATGTACCACTTTGGGGTCTCTTGGATTTATATATTAAGTTTATTAACTATATAATATAAAAATACAAAGTGACATGGTAAATGTCAATCTAATTAACTAAGAGTTACAACTAAAAGATAAGGTTAATATAATGACCCAAAACTATCTAAAATATATTGGTTGAAAGGGTTTCGACCCATCCACACCTTAGACTTTTAATAATCCACTTTTTATCCATTATAAATCGAATATGAATTTATTATAAATTAATACTTTAAGTTTTTTCTATAGAGCCCTTCCTCCCCCTTATAAAAAAACACCACTTCTAACCAATTATTCACACCTTCAAAGCCTTTTGGTTCAGCCAAAATCTGCCCAAATACCCTCTAAACTATCCTCCATTAATCCTAGAGTCCTTCCTTTAGTCATAAATCCACCCTAAGGAGCCCTTTTGATCTAATCAAAAGGAAGAACCCGAAGAAGATGTAATGTTTTCACCACCCTCTTTCAAGTTCCTTTCTTCTTCAACTTATTATTTCTTTGTTATTTCCTTTCTAAAATAATAAATACATTATCTTCTATATGCTGTGATGTTATTATAAATATGGTACAACCATATTCAGTATTCTATCCATCCTTTGAATGACAAGTCACCATACGTGCGTATGTACGGCTTACCGTCTCCACGTCGTGGTGTAATTGTTATTCAAAACATCATTATTTTCATGGGTATAATAATGATGTTTAATTCATCTAAATAATAAATATAACATGATAATGATTCTTTATATATGATATAACATCCAATTATATGTTATTTTAATATCAAAATAATGATATTGTCGCTCGTGAGTACGTACGAACTACCGTCTCCACGAACGCGATGAGATTCATTCCCCATCATATCCATTCAAGTATAATTCTCATTTGATGATTAAAAATAATTTTTAAGGACTTGATATCATTATAGATATGAATAAGATACAACCTATTCATAAAAAACATGGCTTATGTAACAAAACATATAAAAGAAAATGAGTAAGTTAACACCCGAAACGACGATAATACTAAGATATTATTAACAAAGCAATGTTAAAAGATGATATATGATATCATATTAATGTATATTATTCTTGTATAATTTAATAAAAATTATTTCACCATTATACAGAAGGATAACCTACCCTCAACCAAGGAAAAGTACAAGGTAAGGGTTTATTTCACAATCTCTTCATTATCCGAGGTTGTTTATACATAATTATCTACTGAGATCTCTTTATCATCCACATCCATTTTTATTAAAAATGTATTTAAAAACATTCTTACTATTTTACATAATATGGGTTAAAGTCATTTATACCCTTGTTTGAATTTTTATAAGATTTATATAAAGGAATCTTTCTGTCGCTTTCCAAACAAGGTCCTTTTTAACCTTTTCGACAAAATTAAGGTAAGAATGTCTTTTTTAACTTATATGGCGGGTGCGGCTATTTTAAACCATTATAAACTCTTCGAAGCTTCCCTTACAATATTATAAGAATATTTTCAAATTAAATTTTTTATTTTATATGAATCTTAAATGATTTCAAAATAGAAAGATATATTTCTCTAAAAAGGGTTTTGATTTCATCTATGTCAACATCCTTTGATGGATTTTAAGTTTATTTGATGTTGATTTATTATGATACAAAACTTCCTTATTGTATTGAAGGTTTTTTGATATGTTTGACTGTGAATGTTCTATTTTTATACCATTCATGTTTTATGGTTAAAGTATTGACATTATGTTTGCTAGTTTTAATACGAATGTTTATGATATGTTTAAACCTTTTCATATGAGGAATGTATTGGACATAGTAAGTGACGGGTGGAGCCTGATATAGCTCCTCGATGCATCGGTAGGTCTCATGAGACAACTAGATATGGAATTGGTCAAGTCCCTTTCCTGATTGGATTTATGGTTTTGGACGAGGCCTTAATCATTTTTAGACGTCTTGGATGAGGCCTTGACAAAATGTTTCAGAATGTCCGGAATTATACATTCCCTCATTATGGAAATAATATTGATGGTTCATGTGGTCATTCGACTAGTAGAATACCCATGATTATGTTTTACTATGGAATTATTTACTCAGCTCATATTCTTTCCATAAAAGTTTTCATTTTTATTATTGTTAAAGGCATGTGGTTTCAATTATTTATCATACTTAATATTTATGTCATTTTCCACTTTATTACTTACCCTTACTGAGCGTTTGAGCTCACACCTTTCTTATGTTTCATTTTCCTAGGATATGAAGAAGTTAGTTATGAGTGACTAGCATGCATAATCTAGGAGGCTTGGATGTTTCTAATGAAATATATTTGTGTTGTATTTCTTTTCAAGTTGTAAATTTCAACTTATGTATGAATCTTATTTCCAATAATACTAAACTGGTCGGTCTTTCGAGACATGATTTCCTTATGATCCGGTCAATGTTATGTAATAATGCACCGACTCTGGGTAACTGGGGTCGGGGCATTACACCCTAGATTTCAAATTTTCAGATTTAATAGGAATAAATAAAGTTTTAAAATTAGGTATAATAGTTTTAGATAAATTAAATATATTCATAAGTAAATAATCAATTTTTTAGAAACATCTAAATATGATTTAAAAATACATTTTTTCTAAAAAATGTTTTTAATTTATTATTGTGAGAAAAAATAAAATAAAATTTTGACACACTTAGAAAATTTATTAAATTAAATTAAATTTATTCTTAATATTAAAATGTCAAAATTAGCTTATAATGAATTTTTGATAATTTTATTAAAAGAATTATTTTCTGATGGATAGTGAAAAATACTAGTTTTATTTAATATCATCTTATCAATTAAGAAATTTACAATGTTAAAATATATTTCTAAAATGGTTTTAAAAGTACTATTAGTTCATATATATTTTTAATAATCTAATTAAAGTCATTTGAATTAATTTTTTGTTGTATTTTGGTATATAAAAATTTATATTTTAGAAAACAATTTTATTGGAAAACTATTTTTCATAATGTTTTTTGGTTTAATTTTAAAATTAAATTGTGCCACTTATATAATTTGAATATAGAAAAACGGATTCCATATTTGAAATTAGGATGTTTTAATTTTTTATATAAGTCCCTTTATTTTTTTATCAATATGAATAGTAACTATAATAAATTTTTATTACCATGGTAAATGTAAAATGGGTTAGTTAGGGTTTAAAAAAATGTGATAAGGATTAAATTCCATTCAAACACCTGTATTTATTTCATTTGATGATTATATTTCGTCCATTGGACTCAAAATTTTTAAAATATGACCTTTTGTTTCCAATTAAGATTTATTTTTACCTTTATAATATTTATGTAAAATATAAAGTAAAAAATATCTCTTACCTAGTTTTAATATCTACAAATTTTTTTGATAGGGATAAAACAACAGATATTCAGTTATAAATTTCTATTTCAAACATGTATTATATTTTTGTGGTGTTATTTTTTTAAATTTTATTTATTAAATAATTACCTTTAATGTTTATGCAACGTTGACACAATGCTTAATGTAAATTATTTTAAAAACTCTAAAAGTAATTATTTTTACATAATATACAATGTTCCATTAATTTTATAGATATATGTTACATATTATTAATTTTTGAATGACTTATATTTGAATTCATTTTCTTCCAAGTTGTTTTCAAATCCAAATTAAGTTAATAGTGTCAAAATTATATTAATGATATTTTATAAAACAAAATATTTTATTAAATTACATAAAAATAATATAAACTCTGAAATATTAAAATTATGATGATAAATTCCCTAAAATTTTACCCTTTATAAAAATATGAATCAGTTTTTACCTTATAGGTAATATTATAAACATTTATGATTGAAAATAGTATTACCACAATTAAGGTTAAAATAAATTAACTAAGGGGTTAAACCAAAAGATAAGGTTTAAAATGATAAAGAAACCTGTATAAATTTAATTGTAAAATTTTATTTAAACTATATCTTCTTTTTAACAATTATGTCTATTTTCAAGCATTATACATGAAGATTACATAAATAATATTTAAATCATTTTATGATTCTCAAGTGTGTCCCTTCCCTACCTTATAAAATGACAACCCTTATATCTCTTCTTTACACCACCATGAGCCGTCTAGATTGAAAAAACCTACCTAATTATATTAAAAACTAAAATATACATTAATTAGAAGTTATTTTCTTCTTAAAATAAAATTCGATGTTTTCTTAAGAAGTGATCTAAATGAGTCATACCGAAGAAGAGGTAATCTTCTTACCCGATGTAACGCCCTGACCCCAGTTACCCAGAGTCGGTGCATTATTTTAATACATTGGCATGATTACAAGGAATCAAGTCCCGAAGGACCGATCATCTTAGAAGTCTTGGAAAAATAGATCACATACATGAATGTTACATTTAAACTTTAAGACGTACAAAACAAAATAATCTTTATGAACACCATTATTCCCTTGGCTTAACCCTGCATATCAATCACATTACACTTCTTGGAATCCTGGGAAAAATAAAACATAGAAAGGGGTGAGCTCAAATGCTCAGTAAGGGTAAGCAATAAAGTGGAAACTTTCAAAAATAAGCATAAACATTTCAGGAAATGTATAAAAATAAAACAAAATCCTTTTCAACTTGAACTTCAGTATAACATGGCAGAAATAAAATGAAATAATGCCATTTACTTATTCACATGGATATTCTACTAATCGAATAATCACATGCAACATCACTAACCACTTTCATAATGATGGAATGCATAATGACAGACTAGCATAACCACATAGCCAAGGCCTCGTTCCAAGACTACAAATAAGATTTTGTCAAGGCCTTGTGCCAAGACACTAGTTTGTCTCATGATACCTACCGATTCATCGAGGAGCTATAGCGGGCTCCACCCGTCACATACTAATTCCAATGCATTCCTCATATGAATAGGTTTAAACATAACATAAACATTCATATTAAAACTAGCATACGAAATGTCAATACTTTCTCCATAAACCATTAATGGTATAAAAATAACACATCCATAGCCAAACATATCACAAAAACTTCAATGGAAGTTTTGTATAATAAATCAACTTCAAATGAGCTTAAAATCCATCAAAGGATGTTGACAGAGATGAAAATGATGAGTAAATATTTTTTGAGAGAAATATCCTTTTTGTAAAATCATTTAAAAGTCACACATTTATAAAGGAAGTAATTTTAAAAGAGATTTTTGAATCAAAGTGTCCCATACCACTTTGAAACTTTTGAAAATAATTATCATTTCAAAACATTCATGTCTATATAAATAAATCCTTAAAATCATTTTGAAAACATGGACATTAATTAAAAATATTTAGAAAGATAAATCTTTAAAACATTTGAAATTCTGATCTTGATAAAGAGTAACTTTAAAAATCCTTAAAATCTCCATTTTGAAATCATTTTTATGAAAAATGGACGTGGATGATAAAAATGTCCCAGTAAATACTTACACATAAACAATCTCGAATAATGATGAGATTGAGGAATTAACCCTTACCAACTTGGTAACTTACGAAACATACAACCAATGAAAGAGGTATCATACAATGAATATGTAAATACACATAAATTAAATTTTATTACACAAATAATACAATTATGGGCAGTACATACACCACACAAAATGTAATATTGGAAATATGGCACGAATCTCACGGGAATAAGGAGTGAGATGAAAAACCCTTACCTTTCACTTTCCTTTAGTCAAGGGTAGGTTTAACCTCCTGTACGAATATCGTAGTATGTTATTAAATTATACCAGAACCATATTAATATTTATCATATCATACATGATTCATTTATGACTTTATATTACCCATTTAATAATAATTTCCATGTTAAGTTAACATTTCGGGTAATAATCACCTTCTTTATCGTACGTGTTTTAACTTGTTACTCTTGGTTGTATCACTTATATCATGATTTGAATACTTCCAAAAAATTAAAACATGATAAATATATCATATATATTTAGAATATAAATATATATAATATACATATATATGAAATGGAAAACATCGTTTATGGAGACTGTAGTCCGTACGTACGCATAAACGCTGTTTTTGTTTTCATATAGTATTGAACGGAAGTAAGTGAATAAGATATATGTAAGTACATAAATACTTATATATATAAATATATATATCTCCAATATCATTATTATGTCATATATTACATACTTATTAGTAATATATATTTTTATAATTGTCGATGAATGGTGAACTTGGAAATGAATCTCATCGCGTTGTGGAGACGGTAATCCGTACGTACGCACGAGCGAAAATATCATTCTTTTGATATTAAAATAATATATAATTGGATGGTATATAATATATACAGAATCATTATCATGTTATATTTATTATTTAAATAAATTAGAAAGCATTATTATACCCATCCAAATAATAATGTATTGAATAACAATTACACCACGACGTGGAGACGGTAAGCCGTACGTACGCATGTATGGTGACATGTCATTCAAAGGATGGATAAAATACTGAATATGGTTGTACAATTTTTATAATAATATTAACGTATATATGACATACTTGATTCATTATTTTAGAATGGTAATAACAAATAAAGAATAAGTGGAAGAAGAAAGGAACTTGAAAAAGGGCGGTGAAATCATTACCTCGTCTTCAGGTTCTTCCTTTTTATTTGATCAAAAGTGCTCCATAGGTTGGCTTTATGACTAAAGTAAGGCCTCTAGGATTAATTGAGGGAAGTTGAGAGAGTATTTGGGCAGATTTTGTCCAAACCAAAAGGCTTTGAAGGTGTGAATTAATGAGAAGGGGGAGTTCCCTTTTATAAGAGGGGTGAGGGGCACCTTTGGAAAAGCTAGAAATATTATTTTATAATAAATTCATATTCGGTTTCTAATGGCTCCAAAGTAGATTATTTAAAGGTTAAGGTGTGGATGGGTCTAAAACGACTCAACCAATATAATTTAGACAGGTTTGGGTCATTATATTAACCTTATCTTTAAGTATTAACTCTTAGTTAATAAGTTTCACTTTTACAATGTCTCTTTGTATTTTTATATTATATGGTTAATAAACTTACTATATACATCCAAGAGACCCCCATGTGGTCCATTAATGATACACCTATCATGATATAAGTCTTTTTTCCGAACCTAAGATTTTTAGGAATTTAATATCAATTAATAATATAATATTTGTTTTAAAAACTCTTTTATGTCAATTTTGACACTATTCAATTATTTATTTTTTTAAAACTTATAACAGAATGATTACTTATAAAACAGTTAATTAAATCAATCCTAACATGTCATCTTAACCTAAAAAATTATTTTTATTTATAAAAAGTCTCAAATTACATTTATTTGGGTATTTATAATATCAATTATTCTAATTTTTCATTAATTAGGTAATTACTGCATCACCATTGTGTCATTAATAAATTTAATTATTTAATGTATAAAAATTATAAATAAAATACCATTATGTAGGAAATTCTTTTTTCTTTCTAATGAATATTTACAATCTAATTTATCTTATGTATTACCCTATATTAAATATTTTCTAGTAAATAAACTTTGATTTTAACTCTTTTTACTCTTCTTTGAATTAAATAATAATAAATGTCCTAATGAAATACAAGTGGACCTAAATGATAATATTTTACTCCTAATATTGTTTTTGGTCGAGATACACTTTTCCAATAGAATTAGGACATGTGTTAGGGTAATATTAATATCAGTTTTACCCTTAATTACCCTATTTACTTTTAACCGTGGTAAATAAAAGTAAAAAGTTACTATTCACCAAAAATTATTTTCATCTCATTGAACCACATTTTACTCCTTGATATTAACCGTGTCTCTCATATTATCGAAATTCCACTCACATAAGCGGTAAAATTATGTTTTATGAAAAAATCAGTTTTTTTAACTACCACTTACTGGTTTCACTATTCATCAAAAAATGAAAGTTTCCAGAAAAATACCAAAAAGTAGGCCTAAGCTATATTTTATATTATGAATTCAAAAATTATGTCTATTTTACCAAATTCAAAACTTATCAGTTTCATTAATTAATTTAAAAATCAATTCCCATCATCAAAACAAATAGCGTGTTTTAAAGAGATAATAACTATCAAAAGATTGACACTTGTTTATGTCTGGTTTAAAAGTGAAATTACATCCAATGACCAACGTTGTATTAAATTGTAAAAATATATTCTAAATATAAATTAAAACCACTCAAATTAATAATTTATCACTATTAATTATTTCGATTAAAAAAATTGTTTTTAATTAAAATTTAGTAATTTTCATTATTCATCAAAATATGAAAGTTATCTAAAAAGTACCAAAATTTCACCCTAAGCTAATTTCGATATCATGAATCCAAAAATGAAGTCCATTTTGAAAGATAAAATTTATAAAATTTAAAAAAGTAGGTATTACTATTCATAACGGCTAGTTTGATTGGTTATGGTGTGTTAGAATCTCGAAGTTGTATACAATGCACGCCATTGCATTATTCAAAGGGAAACGTAATATGGAAGCTTGGGATGTTTCATTTTAAATTTTTGATGTCCCCATTCTAAAAAGTAAATTTATTTAGTCAAATTGAATATATAAAAGATTAAAATATTGGATTTAAAAAGGGTTCACTATTAAAATTGGTAAAAGTGCAAAAAATGAATTTGTTCTTACATTATGTCTAAGAAAATCATAATATGGATTCTAAAATTATAAGGATTATAAAGTTTAAAATTTAGTTAATACTATTAATAACCTCTTTTGAACCGCTTGTTTGGTAAGTCATTGTGTGCTTGAACTCAGTGTTGCGTGTAGTGCAAGTTATTGAATTATTTTGAAGAAATAACACACTATGAAATTTTGGGGTGTTACATTCTCTCCTCCTTCAATAAATTGCATCCTCACAATTTGAAATTGTTCTTCGAAAATAAAATTTGTAATATATAAAATATCTTTGTGGGAAAACTCACATCGAAAATTGGGTTAATAAAATTTATTCTTAATAAGAGGAAAAGAGAAATGAAAGGGGTCACCACCAAATTATGATATCTATTTGGAGAACATTGATGGAAATTAGAGACATATAATTAGAGGAAAAACGTAAATATTTATAGGTAGTGATTGAGGTCATCAATCACAAACAAGTGTAAAATTGAGGGCCTTAAATTCATCAATCTATGATGATTTAAAATACCATCGATTCAACAAAACATAAGGTATTAGGATAACACATTTTTGACGTTTCAAAATATCATTGTTGAAATCCCACATCAAAAAATGAATTAATGAGGACTATATTTAAAATAAAGAGTGGAAAGTATGAAGATTACCGAAAATAACACATACTAGGGTTCCATGTAGAAAAATATGGATACGGAAGAGAAATATAACCATCAATTATCTGATGGAGAGTGGTAGAGAAAATGGCTATGAAAAGGCCAACAATCCCAAAGCCATAAATTATTGATGATCTAAGGTACCATCTAGGACAACATTTTTTTTCTAAGTTCCTTTTCTTAATGTTGAGGAATTTATTTATGGGATTGGATAAGATCATAAGGAGATATACTTACTTTATAATTATAGTTTTATCCATTAATAAATTTCTACCACAAACTCATCTTTCACCCCAAAACATAATACAACTCAAAAATACTCTATTTATCCTAATCGTATAGGGTTCCAAATATAATGAATTTATAATTCACATATCAGACCCTTTATGTAAAGAAACTACATTATACCATCCAGGAACTTCATATAGCACAATGGTAGGCGATAAATCCCAATTGCACTATGGTTGTGGGTTCGATTCCGCAACTTTGTCTGACACGACGGGTCGTCACACGGTCTGCGTGTTGTCCTTTTATAAAAATCCAAAAAAATAATCTTTCAAACTTTATCCATTCTGACCATTAGACTTATCCAAAATACTATTATCCAAACTCATAGTCCAAAATTTACAAGGAAGTTAAACATAATGAGGATCCTTTTTTCTAGGTAATAACATGTGAACGCCTTTCTCATATATTCTTTTACAACACCGCAACATCCTGAATTACCAAAATCAACCATCTCTTATTCCAAAATCACTACCTCAATATTAGGACCATGTTAAGGTTTATCTTTCCTTCAACCATGTAATTTCCAAAAAACAATTAACTCGCTGTAGAGTCACTTTTCTTAGTGCCATAAAATATCAAATCCTTAATTAAATAGTACTGTAGTACAATTATTATTTATTTCCAGAACATCATTGATACAACACTTAAATGAAATAATTCTAAAATAACAGCATAAGAACACTAGTCATTCCTCTTCATCTGTGGTAGTATCATAACTTGATTATTATCCAATAGCATCATTTGCGGCATAGTCTGATGACTAGGACATTGGTTCGCGTAGTGTCCAAACTCCTTGCAGATGAAGCATTGTACATTTGAAACCTTTTTCTTACACTTGCAGTCACGTACTTGGTGTCCTTTTTCTCCACACTTATAACATTCTCCCATTCCCTTCAAGAATTTTCTAAGGTGATTCTTTCCACAGTTATCACATATGGGAAAAAACCCTTATTTACCTTATTCCCTTTATCTGTCCTTCTCTCTACCATCCTTTTATTCTCTGTATTCCCTTCAAGGCCATAGGACTCCGATAATTCTTTACTCATCTTATCAACACATGATACTATTTCTTCATATGATGATAATACATGGGAGACTATTTCCCTTCTCAATTTTGGCTTAGGACCACGAGAGATATGATCCTTCTTACTCTTTGGATCATATGTATTACGGGAGTTCACATACCTTCTAATGGGTGCCATTTCTATACAATAGCATAAACTAGTTCAGTTTATGAATTGAAATGAATAATTACCAGACTTGTAAAATACCTATCACAAATTGAACAGTTTATGGATATAATCCATAATCATAAAAAAAATTCTTTGAGTAAGTATATACTCATGAGACCTTCATAATGGTTTGTAAAGAAAATGAGAATTATCCTAAGAATATCCCACAGGAGTGTCGAAACCAAGAGTGCAGCAAGGCTCGTTGGCGTGCACCAGTTCCCGTTTGAGTCTAGCTCAAAGTGGTGTTTTCGGGTTTTACCCCTAGGTACATCTGTGCTAGAGCTGCCTCTACCTTCTCGTATCTAGACAGGGATGTATTGCTCTGAAAACTCACAAAATCTCTACAATACCAAAATTCTAGGAAGTTCTTCTATACAAATCCTCATAGTTTATCTTAGGCCTATGTGCCCTAATCAGAGTTTATCTAAATCTAGTTTCCAAGGTTATTGATAAAATTCCTCTGATACCAACTGTAACGCCCCGACCCCAGTTACCCAGAGTCGGTGCATTATTTTAATACATTGGCATTATTACAAGGAATCCAGTCCCAAAGGAACGATCAGTTTAGCAGTCTTGGAAAAATAGATCACATACATGAATGTTACATTTGCACTTTAATACATACGAAACAACATAAATAATCTTTATTAATGCCATTATTCCCTTGTCTTAACCCTGCATATCAATCACATTACACTTCTTGAAATCATGGGAAAAATAAAACATAGAAAGGGGTGAGCTCAAATGCTCAGTAAGGGTAAAAAATATAGCAGAAACTTTCAAAAATAAGCATAAACATTTAAGGCAATGTATAAAACTAAAAAAAAGCCTTTTAAACTTGAACTTCAGCATAATATGGCAGAAATAAAATGAAATAATTCCATTTACTTATTCACATGGATATTCTACTAATCGAATAATCACATGCAACGTCACTAACCACTTTCATAATGATGGAATGCATAATGCCAGACTATCATAACCACATAGCCAAGGCCTCATGCCAAGACTACAAATAAGATTTTTTCAAGGCCTTGTACCAAGACACTAGTTTGTCTCATGAGACCTACCGATGCATCGAGGATCTATAGTGGTCTCCACCAGTCACTTACCAAGTCCAATGCATTCCTCATATGAATAGGTTTAAACATAACATAAATATTCGTATTAAAACTAGCATACGAAATGTCAATACTTTCTCCATAAACCATTAATGGTATAAAAATAACACATCCACAGTCAAACATATCACAAAACCTTCAATGGAAGTTTTTTATAATAAATCAACTTCAAATGATCTTAAAATATATCAAAGGATGTTGACATAGATGAAAATGATGAGTAAATTCTTTTGAGAGAAATATCCTTTTTGTAAAATCATTTAAAAGTAACACATTTATAAAGGAAGTAATTTGAAAAGAAATTTTTGAATCAAAGTGTCCCATACCACTTTGAAACTTTTGAAAAGAATTATCATTTCAAAACATTCATGTCTATATAAATAAATCCTTAAAATCATTTTGAAAACATGGACATTAATTAAAAATATTTAGAAAGATAAATCTATAAAACATTTGAAATTATGATCTTGATAAAGAGTACCTTTCAAAATCCATAAAATCTTCATTTTGAAATCATTTTTATGAAAAATGGACGTGGATGATAAAAATGTCCCAGTAAATACTTACACATAAACAATCTCAGATAATGATGAGATTGAGGAATTAACCGTTACCAATTTGGTAACTTACGAAACATATAACCCATGAAAGAGGTATCATACAATGAATATGTAAATACACATAAATTAAAGTGTATTACACAAATAATACAATTATGGATAGTACATACACCACACAAAAGGTAATAGTGGCAATATGGCATGAATCTCACGGGAATAAGGAGTGAGATGAAAACCCCTTACCTTTCACTTTCCTTTAGTCGACGGTATGTTTAACCTCCTGTACGAATATCGTAGTATGTTATTAAATTATAGCAGAACCATATTAATGTTTATGATATCATACATGATTTATTTATGACTTTATATTACCCATTTAATAATAATTTCCATGTTAAGTTAACATTTCGGGTAATAATCACCTTCTTTATCGTACGTGTTTTAACTTGTTACTCTTAGTTGTATCACTTATATCATGATTTAAATACTTCCAAAATGTAAAACATGATAAATATATCATATATATTTAGAATATAAATATGTATAATATACATATATATAAATGGAAAACACCGTTTATGGAGACGGTAGTCCGTACGTACGCATAAACGTTGTTTTTGTTTTTATATAGTATTGAATGGAAGTAAGTGAATAAGATATATGTAAGTACATAAATCTTTATATATATAAATATATATATCTCCAGTATCATTATTATTTCATATATTACATACTTATTAGTAATATATATTTTTATAATCGTCGATTAATGGTGAACTTGGAAATGAATCTCATCGCGTCGTGGAGACGGTAATACGTACGCACGAGTGAAAATATCATTCTTTTGATATAAAAATAATATATAATTTGATGGTATATCATATATACAGAATCATTATCATGTTATATTTATTATTTACATGAATTAAAAATCATTATTATACCCATCCAAATAATAATATATTGAATAACAATTACACCACGACGTGGAGACGGTAAGTCGTACGTACGAACGTATGGTGACATGTCATTAAAAGGATGGATATAATACTGAATATGGTTGTACCATTTTAATAATAATATTAAAGTATATAGGAGATACTGGATTCATTATTTTAGAATGGTAATAACAAAGAAAGAAGAAGTGGAAGAAGAAAGGAACTTGAAAAAGGGTGCTGAAATCATTACCTCTTCTTCGGGTTCTTCCTTTTGATTTGATCACAAGGGCTCCATAGGTTGGATTTATGACTAAAGTAAGGCCTCTAGGATTAATTGAGGGAAGTTGAGAGAGTATTTGGGCATATTTTTCTGAACCAAAATGCTTTTATGGTGTTAATTAATGAGAAGGGGAGTGCCCTTTTATAAGAGGGGTGAGGGGCACCTTTGGAAAAGCTAGAAATATTATTTTATAATAAATTAATATTCGGTTTCTAATGGCTCAAAAGTGGATTATTTAGAGGTTAAGGTGGGTATGGGTCTAAAACCACTCAACCAATATAATTTAGACAGGTTTGGGTCATTATATTAACCTTATCATTAAGTATTAACTCTTAGTTAATTAGTTTCACTTTTACAATGTCTCTTTGTATTTTTATATTATATGGTTAATAAACTTACTATATACATCCAAGCGACCCCCAAGTGGTCCATTAATGATACACCTATCATGATATAAGTCTTTTGGCCGAACCTAAGATTTTTAGTAATTTAATACCAATTAATAATATAATATGTTTTTTAAAAACTCTTTTATGTCAATTTTGATACTATTCAATTATTTATTTTTGTAAAAATCATAACCGAATTATTACTTCGAAAAAAGTTAATTAAATCAATCCTAACATGTCATATTAACCTAGAAAATTATTTTTATTTATAAAAAGTCTCAAATTACATTTATTTAGGTATTTATAATATCAATTATTCTAATTTTTCATTAATTAGGTAATTGCTGCATCACCATTGTGTCATAAATAAATTAAATTATTTATTGTCTAAAAATTATAAATAAAATACCATTATGTAGAAAATCCTTTTTTCTTTCTAATTAATGTTTACAATTGAATTTATCTTATATATAACCCTATATTAAAAATGTTTTAGTAAATAAACTTTGATTTTAACTCTTTTAACTCTTCTTTGAATTAAATAATAATAAATGTCCTAATCAAATACAAGTGGACCTAAATGATAATATTTTACTCCTAAGATTGTTTTTGGTCAATATAAATTTGTCCAATATAATTAGGACATGTGTTAGGGTAATATTAATATCATTTTTACCCTTAATTACCCAATTTACTTTTAACCGTGGTAAATAAAAGTAAAAAGTTACTATTCACCAAAAATTATTTTCATCTCATTGAACCACATTTTACTCCTTTATATTAACCATTTCTCTCAGATTTTTGAAATTCCACTCACAGAAGCGGTAAAATTAAGTTTTATGAAAAATTCAGTATTTTTAACTACCACTTAGTGGTTTCACTATTCATTAAAAAATGAATGTTTCCAGAAAAATACCAAAAATTAGGCCTAAGATATATGTGATATTATGAATTCAAAAATGATGTCTATTTTACCAAATTAAGAACATATAAGTTTCATTAATTAATTTAAAAATTAATTCACGTCGTCAAAACAAATAGCGTGTTTTTAAGAGATAATAACTATCAAAAGATTGACACTTGTTTATGTCTGGTTTAAAAGTGAAATTACATCCAATGACAAACATTGTATTAAATGGTAAAAATATATTCTAAATATACTTTAAAACCACTCAAGTTAATAATTTATCACTATTAATTATTTTGATTAAAAAAGTTGATTTTAATTAAAATTTAGTAATTTTCACTATTCATCAAAATATGAAAGTTATCCGAAAAGTACCAAAATTTTACCGTAAGATAATTTCGATATCATGAATCCAAAAATGAAGTCCATTTAAAAAGATAAAATTTATAAATTTCAAAAAGTATGTATTAATATTCAAAACGGCTAGTTTGATTGGTTGTGGTGTGTTAGAATCTCGAAGTTGCGTACAATGCACGTTATTGTATTATTCAAAGGGAAACGTACTGTGGAAGCTTGGGATGTTTCATTGTAAATTTTTTATTTCCCCATTCTAAAAATTAAATTTATTTAGTCAAATTGAATATATAAAGGTTTAAAATATTGGATTTAAAAAGGGTTCACTATTAAAATTGGTAAAAGTGCAAAAAATGAATTTGTTCTTACATTATGTCTAAGAAAATCATAATATGAATTCTAAAATTATAAGGATTATAAATTTTAAAATTTAGTTAATAATATTCATAACCTCTTTTGAATGGCTTGTTTGGTAAGTCGTGGTGTGCTTGATCTCGGTGTTGCGTGTAGTGCAAGTTATTGAATTATTTTGAAGAAATAACACACTATGAAATCTTGGGGTGTTACACCCGACCTATTTCAAGTTATTTATTTTGATAAATCATCTAAATATGTGGTATTAATCATAAAATAATAATTATAGTTTATTAAAGATACTAAAATTTTATTATGATTATGTAACTACCACTATTCACCCTCTTTTCCATCAAATGTGAAGTGAAAGTATCGCTCATGCATACGTGTGGACTACCACCTTCACCTTATGAAATAATTAATTTTAAAACCACCATAATTCATGGATGGTTATTATTATGATTTTAAAGTTTATATGTGATATTTATAACATAATAATTCTTCCGTAATAATAATATAATACCTACCTTCATACCTTCCCATTTGTTGGAAAACAATAATGTCACTTGTGCATGTGTGTGAACTACCACCTCCATGAAGGGATGCAATTATCTCTTTAATTATTATTTACATGGATGGTATTAAGGATATATTTAATTAATATATGTGATATATATGATAATATTGATTCTGTAAAGGTGAATTATTAGTTACCACTCTTTTATTCCATCTGTCGAAAAGTAAAAACAATGTCCATGCGTAAACATGACCAACCATCTCCATGGCTGGTGTAACTATTTTTTATACCTCTATCCATTATAAATAACTATAAATGTACATATAATGAATATATATTCTATTTATATCATAATTAAAATTTTGAATATAATTGAACTATTATCAATGTATAAGGAGCATAACTATTGAAGGGAAATTCTCATGAAAAAAGCAATTAACACTTGAAAATGACAATTTTGAGAAGGAATTGTTATTAAATGGGTATTGAAATGTTATAATTTGATAATATATTATATTATAAGTATTTAAATGACTCCTTTATATAATTATAATAAATTTAATTTCATTATACAGGATTTTAGAGCACTTTTAAAGCAAGGAAAACTTGAGGTAAGGGTTTTAATATTACAATCTCATTATTTATGGGGATTATTTATTATTAATTTTATGATGATGAAATTTCATGATATAAATATAAGTAATATAATTAATTTTATTATCCTTTTATTATATATTGATATTTCATGTTTTTAGTTTATTTTTTCCTCTTTAGGTACTCAATATAATGAAAGGTCGTTTTAAGGAAAACCAACTTTTTTTCTCCCTTCAGTCAAAAATATTTTTTCTTCCACATCTATGATTTATAATTATGTTTTCAATAATGTTTTTAATATTATCATATTATTTTTAAATTAATGTTTACCTTTTTCAAAAAAATTACAAAATGGTTTAAAAGTAATCTTCTTGTCTTTTTCTGAACGAGGAACTTTCACATTTTTGTCAAAAATGTGCAAGGAATATTTGTTTTAATATACACCACATGAACAAAATTTCTTATCATCATGGCCAAACAATGATTTGAAGGTTACATTATAGTTTACCAATGTTATTTTATAATGAATCATTTTCCTTAATGTTTGGTTAATTTTTAGTTTTTAAATAATTTATTTCAAATTAAAAATTGTATTTTCCTCAAAAAATGTTATAGTGATCTTTTAAATTTACTTTTCATCTATGATAAAATATTTTGATGTTACTTAAATTTTATTAGGGTTATGATTCAATGATACCATCCACTTTAATTATTTGGGTGTCTTATGATGTTGATGGTTTAAGGATGATTCTATGAAACCAATTTATTTCCATGGGTTAATTAATTTATGGTGAAACCTTTTTGAAACCCATTTCTTTTTCATGGGTTATGCTATGATCAAATGATGATATGTTTATGAAACCTATTTCATTTCCATTGGTTATACTTTGATGAATGTTTTAGGATCTTTTGTAACACATAATTATGATTTTAAATATGTTATGGTTGGGCACAAAATTATATAGCTCTTAAATGAATTCACTAAAGATGGATATCTTATGAGATGATAAGGATTGGAATGGGGAGTGAACCCAGTTTATTAAGGGACTTTTTCAACTATAATTGTCTTAGGAGTGAACCTTGAATAAGGATATAATGTAATCAGAAGTGATCCCAATCAAATATGATAGTATTGGTAGTTACCCTTGAATAAATAAATGGTTTTCTATCCTTATATGAAATCCTCAAACTTATATCTTATACTAATGTTATGCTCTCATAGCTCATGTTCTTTGATTATTTTATGACTCATGTGTTTTTAAATGTCGATACTTATTCTATGACTCAATATTATGATCTATGTTATGTTGGGTATGGTTTTAAAATGTTACGATCGTGTTATTATACCCATATACTCATGTTATGCTTAAATGATCATTGATATATCCCTTGTTTACCCTTACTAAGCATATGTTTCTCACCATTTTTATGTTTCCTTTCCCTATGTTATGATTTTTTTATAATTCTGAAATGTTTAAGAAGGGATTTAGTTATTAAGGTCTTAGTAGGATATTATTTATATATCTTTTGAATATGATTTTTATGTATATAATTTTCCAAATAAACTAAACTTATATGATTCTAATGTGGATCAAAATGTTATTTATTAAATATTAATCCAATAAGATGTAATATTTATGTATGAAAATTATGTTTTTTTATATAGATATAGGGAATCATTGATTTCATTGAAGTGATTGATATTTCTAATTATCTATTTGGAATGTTTTTCATTCCAATTACTTATAGATATCTATAGTGATGAAGTGCAACAATGATTTTCTTTCACTCACCCACAAACTTTGGTTAGAGTGAGATGAAGACATTTACTCTTCTCATCCAATATTATAGGTAGAGTAAAAAAATATCCTATATTATTTTTTGTTTCCTATTCACCCATATTTATGGGTTATAAGGTATTAATGATATATAAGATCATGATAGATAGTGATTCATCTAAGTTTTTAGACACTTTCTCTCCCCCAATGTAGGGGTTTAGGTGGACGATGATGCACTGGGTATTTCCTAATTTCACCTATGGCACTAGGTTTGAGGAATAATTGATATTTAATAGTATATAAATAGAGATGTGTATTCATTTAGTATCTCCAGTATGAGATTAGTAGAGAAATTTATTCCTCCAACATCTCAGGATGGTATATCTATGGTAAATCATTGGACAAAAAACTATGATGGGATATGAGAGAATATTCTTATTTAAGAGATGTTGAGTGCATTTCTATACTAAGATCCATGTGTAGGGTCGATGAGATCCAATATCTAGGATTTATTAGGAATAGATTTCTATGGTTATAAATAAGGCATTCTCATTGATGAGAGGGAGAACCTGGTGACATCCTAGAAGGTCATAGTCTATAGAGGACCTTTTCTCATTCTTATAAAAGTGAGGATATATTATACTTATATAAATATTATTATTTAGTGAGTGTTAGGTAAAATATATATTGGTATATTGGTAAATATTTATCATGATCGTCATTATGAGTGCTGTTTATGTGATGTAGTATGGATTTTATCTATAATTTTTTTATTGATGATGCATGTATACACTATTTGTTCATGGGGTTAAGTCACTATTTGAGATGACAATACCAAGTTTTATTGCTCACCCTTTATTGAATAATTGTGTGTTACTCTATATTTTGGATATTTATATCATAAAATTCATTTATAGGATGATCTTAGAAGTTAGATATGGATAGTAGATATGATAGTTATTTATGTAACACTCCCTAGTCTGATTATCCCAAATGACTTCAAGCTAGGTGGCTCCACATGACCTCATGCATGCCTGCTCAGATTCCTGAGGCATCCAACTAAAATTGTAGTTTTAAGGGTGATATTGGGGAGACATGGTATAATAATAAATCTAGTTTTATTCTTAAAATACTAAAGTTTTATAAAAATTTGTTTTATCACATTTTACGCACTAATTCTAAGATTAATTTTCTCAAATGTTAGAAAATTAATTGAAAAAAAATATGTTTTAAAACAATTTGTCAAAATTATCTTAGATTTAATTTTTTATAATTTTTTAAAACATTAATTTCTCAATGAATAGTGAAAGACTAATTTTTTTTAAAACACACATTTTCAGATAAAGAATTTACAAAGCACTATTTTTTTAAACGGTTTAAAAATTAAAATTAGTTCAATTATATTATTTTTAATCAAATTTTTCTCATTTTAAAAAATTTCATGTTCAATTTTTAAATAAAAACATTTTATACATTTGAAATATTTTTCATTGGAAAATTTCTTTTTCATTGCATCTACGGTTATAATTTTAAATTAAATTATGACACCCATATGAATTAAATTTTATAAAATGGATTCCATATTTTTAATCATCATAATTAATATTATTTATTTATTTGAACTTAATTGTTTTCATAATTAATAGTAAAAACTAAAAACAGTTATTACCACGGTTATGATTATAATGGATTTAAAGGGGGGTTAAACTAAAAGATAAGGGTATGTTTTCAAATTAAACTGGTATAAATCCTATTTTTTAGAAATATTTTAACATTATCATATCCCAAATTAAAATATATATCCATTTTGAATTAATTTTCTTGATAATGACTATCATTTTTTATTCTTTTGGGAAATTTCCAAGTGGTTCCCCTCCCCCACTGATAAAAGGAGACCTCATCTCCTCTTCTATTCAAAATTTTAGATCCATTTTTATTGGTTAATAACTACCTAAAACATTACTTATATCATTTAACATGACCTATAGTCCATTTTTTATCAAAAAAATATCCAAGTATGGATTTATTTATAATCATAAAGGGGATGTCGGAAGAAGAGGTATAGTTCTTAAACATGCATTTTGATTTTATTACTTATCCCGCCTTCTTCAAATAATCATCAACTATAATGAAATAATAATAGTAGTATCTTCCATATACTAATATTTTATTATGTTAATTTAATAACCAATATCCATATCAACTTCTATAAAATGGGAAATTAAACCCTCAATCACGTGTATGATGGACTACCGCCAAGTGAACCGATATAATTCATTTTGCATCACTGTCTCTCGTGGTAGGATATAATAAAATATTTAAAGTATATATATTATATTTATGAAACAATTAAACTTCTTGAATTATAATTATACATATACCTTATTACATTCCAATCTATTTAAAAAAATATAACATCACTCATGTGTATGTGTGGACTACGACCTTTATAAAACGATGTGATATGTTTTTCATTTTATTTTGAAATGGATGTTAATAAGGATAGATTCAAGGAATATATATCATATATATTATATAAAAATTATTATGTAATGGTGAATTTTTTTATACCATTCTTTCATTCCTTCCATTAAAAAAGGTAATTGTTGGATCGGATTATATCAAATATACACAAGAATGGGGGGTGAAATGTGTATTGTCAAAAATCTTTGCGATATTGTGTTCTGCCTTTGAACATAAATCAGATGAATTAATGCAGCGAAAATTTAAATAGCAGAGACACAAGATATATAGTGTTTTGGGGAACATAAGGCCCCTAGTCCACTCCACCAACACTCTACTCCACGAGCTTGGTGATTTTCACTATCTGGTCCTCATTTCAATAGACCTTACAACAACTGAGTACAGGCAGTTGACACATTTACAATCTAAGGAAAAACAAAGCCTTCTAGTTTACTCACAGAACCAACACAGCTTAGTACGAGAATACAGTCACTCAAGAATAGAAAGGAAATATTTCATGTATTCTGAAAATACTTTCCATATGTTCTTCACAATTCCAACAACATGCAATCGACAGTAGATGAATAGTTTCACTCATAAATAATGATCTTCACAAAAGATTTGTTATGAGTTTATCCCATTACAATAGATATAGAAATATAACTCACAACTTTAGCAAAAGAATATTCACAAATGATCTTCGATGTAGAACAGATGAATCTTCTATCATGATTTTCCTTCTTCAGAAAGTATAGCTTTTTTACTCTCTTGAATCAGCAGATCGGAATGATTGATAGTCTCTGTTTTTCTTTTCTTTTCTAAGAATAATCGAGAGATCACATAAGATTGCTAGATACTGTTTTTAAAAAGGCTCAACAATATATAAAATAGTGATAATCACTTCTCCTGTAAATTTAAATCCACAAAAGTCACCTTTTTTACTCGTGAAATTCAAACGTTGGAATTTACAGAGTAGTCGAAACTTCCTTGAAGACTCGGCATAAAATATCCTTTAAATTCGATCTTTAAACCATTAATAAAATGGCTCTGAGTCCATCAATGTCATATTTTAAAATCAGTTTTAAATCCTGCTTGAGATCTGCATAATAAACAACTTGCTGATAGTTGCATAAAAATATCAACATTAAATTCTTCGATGCCAAATGTAAGGTTGATGACGTAGTCTTCAAACATAGGTTTTACAATGTAGGGTTAGTCACATACATAAGGTTCATGTCACTTTCTTCAAATGTAAGGTTCATCATAAACGTAGGGTTGGTCATCCATACTTTTCTCTTCAAACTTTCAAACGTATGGTAAAAGATCCATACTTTTAATTGATCCATACTTTTTCAAGAACGTATGGTTTCTTACAAAAGTAAGGTTAATGAACCATACTTTTGAGAAATAAACATAACATTCAATACTTACATATGGTTCTCCTTTCATACTTTTCTAATATCCCAAACGTATGGTTCCTTCCTAACGTAGGGTTCTTTTTCATACTATTCTAATAACGTATGGTTGATTAACCATACTTTTATCTTATCTCAAAAAGTATACATGCTTTTCATCCTTACGCTACATTTTTCTATGTAGGGTATGAACAGTATTTCCAGAACGTACTAAAAGCAGATCCCAAATATGTAGCGCATGAACAGTGTTTCCAGAACGTGCTAAAAGAAAATACCTTAGAAATTAATTCTCATTTTTCAAGAATTTAAATATTTCATCCAAAAATAAAATATAATTAATAATAATTTCCTATAATATTCTTAAAAATAAAATCATTAGAAAATAATTAATGGTATTTGTGAGCATCAAAATTATCATAAAGAGATAAAGTATTGTTCTCAACAAAACACCCCCTTTAAATAAAAACATTATGTATTTTTGAAAACAACACTTGCTCAACAATATCCCACTTTTTGATGATTAAAAAACCCATAAAATAACTAATAAAATTAACTTACAAAATTGATTACATATAGTTTTGAATTTTGAAAAGATAAATACAATATAAATTTCTCCCTTTAATCTATCCATTTTTTTAACTTCTCCCCCAATAAAATTAATTTAAAATAAATATAAAAATGTTGTGTTTATCCAAATTTCTCCCCCTTTTGTGATATCAAAAAGAATGATAGAATATGGAATATAACACAGATTAATGTAGCACTGAACATAAGTAAATTCTATTATTAACTGTCTAGTAATAATTTAATCTGGATTACTGGAATATAGAAATAATAACAGTAAAACAAATAAATATAATGAAACAGATTTTCATTAAAATTGTAACAATAATAAATATAGGAATCAAGGTTTCGTCAGTGTTCAGGTATGGTTTATCTTCTCTAGACTGCAGACTTGATTTCTGTTAACTGTTCCCTCAACCTTTTTATTAATCCATCACCGAGCTTAATAATAAGATCTCTGGCCTCTTGAGTCATATGAATATCTTTAATGAGATTGAATCTAAAAAAATCGTGAAGTCTTTCTTCCTTCTTCATAAACAAAGACAGCTTCTCTGTGAAATTATTTAAGACAAAGCTAATTCCTGGTTCACTAGATGTCAACTAATCAACCAAGAATTTCTGATTGTCTAATAGAACAGATAAAGGAGCACTATTGCATTGAAGATCTTGAAATCTTTCATTCATTTTTATCATTGCAGTTGTGATAGCTTGAAATCTTCTGATTAAATCGGGTGAAGTACATGATCCACTAGCAGCATTATTCCCAAATGATTCAAATTGTGTCTCCAAAAAAAATTTAAGATCTGATAAATCTGACTTCATAACCATTTCAGATTTCAATTTAGCAACAGCATTCCGAATATCCTCCTTCAAAATTTCAACTTCTTGCCTTGAATCTATACTCTCATTAAGCCTTTGAAATTTCAACTATTCTGATGCTAAGACTCTTCTCAGAGTATCATTCTCAAATTGCAGTTGAGATAACTTTCTGTACAGCTCTTCAACTTCTTTATTCCCTGAATTAGAGGCACCATGTTCTTGATTCTCATTCTTAGGTTCAGTGTGATGCAGTAGTACTAAAGGTAGCGAATCTGCATCAAACTTGTCTTTCTCCTTTTCCTGAGTTGGTTGGTCCACAGATTTTTCCTCAGAGTCCCTTTCATAATCTTCCATAGAAAAATACTCTTGAAGTACTTCTGTATGAGCTTCAAAAACATGATCATCATGAACATCATCAATTTTTTCTTCCAATGGATTTTATAAAATTATATCCTTTGAAGTTTCCTGGGGTTTGTCCACTTCCTCACCAGGCTCTGCCTCCTTATGTTGTTGAAGTGTAACTTTAACATCATCTACAACTTATTGTTCTGATCTTTCAACTTCAATTCTTTCAGGGTTATGGTCTATAACGGCCACATTCTGTTCTTGATATTGTTCAACAACCTTTTCTCTGACAAAGTTATAAGAGAGTAAATCTCTTGTAGTCTGTACAGGAGAAATATGTGTTGCAATTGTGGTTCTTTTCCTCTGAGATTGAAGTCCATCCTGACTTCTTTCTTCCTCAGTATCTTCCACTTCAAATCTGATCCTTCTTACTGTAGTGCTGACTCTTGATTTATCTTGTCCCTCCTTGGGCTTAGTATATTGAGCCTCAACACACTCGGATTCATCCTCAGCGCCTACTGGCAAAAGTTTTCCTTTTATATTCCTCCATAAATAGCCAATCTTTCTTAAAGTTCCAACATTAAACAAATTACTATGATGAAAACGCACTTTGGCATCCACCAGTCTCACCATATTCTTCTTAAACAATAGTTTGGTGATGAATCGGCCAAAAGGGTAAAAGTTCATTTGGGCATCACTCTGACAACAATATCTTAGGTATCTAACCATATACCTAGGAAAATTGAGTTTAATATCACTGATCAAAAGATACATTATATACATATTGGGATATAATATCTTTTCCATCTCATACGTCCTCGGTGCAATCCTTGTTTGCAAAAACTTTACCAAAATTTTCTGATCTGGCTCTAGCTCCTTTATGAAAATCTTTCTTACAGATGTAGTACCAAAAAGAAAAGACATTATGTCCTATGAGTTATGCACAGAATCTCCAAAATTTTTAAATCGAAATGAAAAAATCCCTCATGAGGGCAGTTCAAAATCTAACCAATTTCAACTAAAGAGATCGAAAAATATCTATCTTCTATCTTAGCCAGCATAGTGTCCTCATTATCTCCCAGAATAAATTGTACAGAATTGAAGAAATTTCAAAGATCTACCTCATACAAAAATAATATATTCTTAGTGTTGAATGTCTGTTCGAGATTCTGAAAAGACAGTTCTTGTTTCAACAGAAGATTTTTCTAATATATCTATTCGAGATCAATCGCCTTTCCCTGTAAGATTTTTCTTCCTTTTGAATGTTGTTACTGCTGGTTTCTACTTCATCAGCTCTTTTAGTATTTTTCATTTCTGTGAGAATCTATGAAGGTTTGATGATTAGGGTTTCCGAGGTTCGAATATTAGGGTTTTCGAGCAGTGGTACGATTTCGCAGGTTTGAAAGGATTTTGGTAGAAATGAAATGGTTTAGAAGTCAAAAGGGTTTTTAACAGCCTTGATTCTTTTGTTTTAAGTAATCATTACATAGATTTGAAAATAAATAAAATCAATTACGTGGGGAAAAGAAAATTGTTCTGTTTGAAAAACAAATAGCCAAATTATTTTAAATAGAATTAAAATAAATAAACAGCATATAAAAATAAAATAAATATTTTTTTAAAATTAAATAAACCTAGCTCCCCCAATATAAAATCAAACCTTGCAGTGGGAAGTGGTTTAGTAAAAAAATCAGGTAATTGAATTTCAGTACTTACAAATTCTAAAGATATATCCTTTTTAAGAACATGATCTCTTAGAAAATGATGTCTGGTATCAATATGCTTAGTCCTAGAATGATTAATAGTGTTTTTTGAAATATTTATAGCACTAGTATTATCACATAAAATAGGTGTATTATTAAAATTTAGTCTAAAGTCCATAAGAGTGTTTTTCATCCACAACACTTGTGCACAACAACTGCCAGTAGAAACATATTATGCCTCAACTATTGATAGGGCAACTGAATGTTGTTTCTTACTTGACCATGACACTAAAGATTTCCATAAAAAGTGACAAGTTCCTGACATGATTTTCCTATCTAATCTGCAACTCCCAAAGTCTACATATGAATATGAAATTAAATTAAAATCAGAATTTTTGGGATAAAGAAGAGATTGAGAAACATTTCCTTTTAAATATCTAAAAATTCTTTTAACAGCAGTTAAATGAGATTATTTAGGATTTGATTAAAATATTGCGCAAAGACATACTGAATACATTATATCTAGCCTGCTATTAGTAAGATATAACAAACTACTAATCATACTTCTATATAACTTGCTATCAACTGATATTCCAGTTTCATCCAAATCAAGTTTTATATTATTGCACATAGGAGTTGTATATGTCTTGCTGTTTTCAAGTCCAAGTTTCTTTAATAAATCAGTAATGTATTTTCTTTGGTTCAAAACATTTCCAAAATCTTTTTGATAAATTTCAAGACCTAAAATAAAATTTAATTCTCCCATCATACTCATTTCAAATTATTTTTGCATTAATTTTGAAAACTCATGACAAAGGGTTTTATTAGTTGATCCAAAAATTACATCATCAACATAAATTTGAACCAAAAAAATATTAGAATTTACAATTTTCTTGAAAATTGTTGGATATTCCATTCCAAAAATAAAATCATTTTCCAATAGAAAAGTGCTTAATCTCTCATACCATGCTCTAGGTGCTTTTTTAAGGCTATAAAGAGCTTTAGTATGTTTAACAACAGAATCTGGTTTTTGAGAATTTTTAAAACTAGGAGGTTGCTCAATATAAACTTACTCCATTAAATAACCATTTAAATAGGTAGACTTAACATCCATCAGAAATAAATTAATGTTCATATGAGATGAATAGGACAAACAGATTCTAATGGATTCTAATCTAGATACAGGTGAAAATGCCTCATCATAATCTATACCTTCTTCCTAATTATATCCTTTAGCTACAAGTCTATCTTTATTTCTAGTTATTATTCCTTGATCATCTTTCTTATTTATAAAGACCCATTTGGTTCCTATCACTGGATAGTTCTGTGGTCTTTCAACTAATTTCCAAACATCATTTCTTTTGAACTGGTTTAATTCTTCTTGCAGTGCTATCATCCAGCTTTCATCATCTAAAGCTTCTTCTATAGATTTGGGTTCTAATTAGGATAAAAAGGCAGATAATTCTATAATATTTCCTATATTTCTTCTAGTTTTTATTCATGTATCTAAATCACCTATTATAGTCTCTAAAGGTTGATTCTTTAGAGTTCTATTCTGTCTAGGTAACACGCTCATAGGTTCTTCAGTATCATGTTCTTCTGAACTGGATTGAATTTATTTTATATCATTTTCAAAATAATTTTTCAAGTTTTCAAGTCCCATGTTATCATTAGAGTCAGCTTCATCCATTTGATCTGTCCTTTTCTCAAAGGGATCAAATTTATAAAATTTCACATGAACTGATTCTTCAACAATCCTTGACTTCTTATTATAAACTCTATAATATTTGGAGGTAGCAAAATATCCTAAGAAAATTCCTTCATCAGATTTTGGATCTAACTTACCAAGATTATCCTTGGTGTTCAAGATGTAAACCTTGCATCCAAAAACTTTAAAGTAGTTATCTTTAGGTTTTATGTTATTCCAAAGTTTATAGGGTGTCTTTTTTAAAAGAGCTCTAATTAAAACTCTATTCATTATATAGAAGGTTGTGCTTACAGCTTCTACCCAAAAATAGGTGGGAAGACTATATTCATTTAGCATAGTCCTAGCCATTTCCTGAATAGTCCTATTTCTTCTTTCAATAATTTCATTTTTTTAGGTGTTCTTGGTGAAGAGAAGGTGTGTTTAATACCCATATTTGAGCAGAAGGAATTAAATTCTTGATTCTCAAATTCTCCACTATGATCAATTCTTAATGAAATTATTTTAAAACCTTTTTTATTTTGAACAGCTTTATAAAAACATTCAAATAAAGTAAAAGTTGCATTTTTAAATTTTAAAAAGAAAATCCATGTAAATATAGAATAGTCATAAACTAAAACAAATACATATGATCTACTAGACAAAATTTCTACTCTTGAAGGTCCAAAAAAATACATATGGATAAGTTCTATAGGTTTAGATATAACAATTCTATTAACTGATTTGAAGGATGATTTGTTTTGTTTTCCAAGTTGACATGCATCATAGAGTCTGTCACTTTCAAATTTGAGACTAGGAAAATCAGAAACTAAATGTTTCTTAGATAACTTATGTAAAACATATACATTAGAATGTCCAAGTCTCCTATTCCAGATCCAAGATTCATTAAATTTAGCAGTTAATCAGTTTACTTATTGTTTACACAAGGAATTTAAATCCAGGGTATACATATTATTAGTTCTAGGTACTCTAAATTTAAGCAGTTTATTCTTGAAAATAGAACAGCAATTGTTAGAAAAATCAACAGCATAACCATCATCACACAGTTGAAAAATACTAATGAGATTATGTTTCAATCCTTGTATATAAAGTACTTTGTTGATTGAGATAGTTTCTGGATTTCCAATTATTCCAATACCAATGATCTTCCCCTTGGCATTGTCACCAAAATTTACTAGTCCACCATATTTTTGTGTGAGTGAAGAGAAGTTTGATGAGCTCTCATTCATATGTTTTGAGCAGCCACTGTCCATGTACTATATGTCCTTTTTTCTTGTGTGACCTTCTCCATGCAAGGGAATTTATACAGTTTTCTTTGGTACCCATATTTTGTTGGGTCTAGGGGTGTTAGCCAGCAGAGATTTGGGAATCCAGACTTGCTTTGTTTTTCTAATTTCACAGGAGTCAAATAAATCATTCGATACAAAATCTTTCTTAATACCACTTATTTGGGGTTGTCTTAAGAAACAATTTTTAGAAGTATGTCCTCTTACTCCACAGAAATTAAAATCTTGTCTTTCTGTTCTTGGAATAAAATAATTCTTGTACAGCTTGGGTTTTTCACCTTTACTGCCAATTCCAAATCTTTCCTTTTTAATGACATTTTTTCCAAGAATTTAATTTAAAGTATTTTCTCCTTTAGTAAAAACAAGGGTTGCACTTGTATAGGTCTCTACTTCAGTTTGCAGAGATTTTATCCTTGATTCATAATCTGTATTGTTAGTATTAATTAAGTAAAACTTCTTAGTTAACTTCTTATATTTTTTTATAATTGTAACTCTTTCATCAGAAACAGCTTTTTAAATGTTTTTTAAAGAATTGTGCTTCTTAAACAAAGAATCGTATTTTTATTCAAGCATATTGCAGTAGGCTGCAAGTTTTTCAGTAGAGTAACTAGATTCAGAACTAGAGTCAGAAGAGTAGTAAGATTGTACCCCATCTTTTTCTGCCATAAAACACATGTTGGCTTTCAGATTTGCTTTTTCCTTCTCTGAGTTTGATTCAAAAGTGATACTAGATTCTTCATATATACTCCATGTAGCCTTCATAGATTTCTTATCCTTATGCTCAAAATCATTTATTTTGAAGAATTTCTTTTTCTTGTCTTCTCTTAGCTGAGGACACTCAGGTCTGACATGCCCCATTTTCTTGTATTCATAACATCTGACTTCCTTGTCATCCTTTTTGATGGATTTTCTAAATCCCTTCTTCTTTCTATAAAATTTAGTGAATTTTTGGGCTAGATGAGCCAATTCCACTTCAGAATTTGATAAATCAGAACTTTCTAATTTCTCTTTTACACTTTTCTTCATCTTTCGGTTTTTTCTCTATGATAACACTTTCAAGGTAGTGGCATCTCTCTTAATAAGAACTTTTTTTTCATTAGCTTCATCTTTTATCTCATATTCATACATTATTAGTGTTCCAATCAGTTCTCTCATGGTTAAGTTTTTGACAGGTGTCGATTTTTTGATTGTAGCAGAGATTCCATTCTACTTTGTAGGTAGTACTCTTAGTACTTTTAAATCTTGATCAGATTGTTTAATGGGATCTCCCAAGGAGATTATGTTATTGAAAATCTCTGTCAATCTTCCATTCATTTGAGTAATACTTTCACCTTCAACCATTCTGAATATATCAAATTTAAGCTTAGAATTTTCATATCTCATTTCCCTGATATTGTTAGTTTCTTCATAAGTAACAGCAATAGTTTGATATATTTCATATGATGTCAGGAATTGAGATACTCTGTTGAATTCATCAAGTCCTATACCACATATAATTTCATTCATTACCTTCGAGTTTATGTCATAATCTACTTCAATAGATGCACTCCATGTTTTAGGTTTTTCTGGTATTTCATATGGAGTCAGAATCTTAAAATATACTCTGTATCCAAGATTTTTTAGATAGATAATCATTCGTGATTTCCAGCATCCATAATTTTCTCCAATGAAGTATGGTGATATGACTATAGACATTCTCTCTCTTGTATCAGTCATCTTGCTCTGTGTATAATCACTTTTAGCTTGTTAAGGCTTTATTAGAAAGCTCCACCTCTGATACCAATTGTTGGATAGGATTATATCAAATATACACAAGAGAGGGGGTAAATTGTGTATAGTCAAAAATATTTGCGATATTGTGTTCTGCCTTGGAACTTAAATCAGATGAATTGATGCAGGGGAATTTTAAATAGCAGAGACACAAGATATATAGTGGTTCGGGGAACAGAAGGCCCATAGTCCACTCCACCAATGCTCTACTCCATGAGCTTGGTGATTTTCACTATCTGGTCCTCGTTTCAACATACCTTACAACAACTGAGTAGAGGCAGTTAACACCTTTAAAATATAAGGAAAAACAAAGCCTTATGGTTTACTCATAGAACCAACACAGCTTAGTATGAGAATCCAGTCACTCAAGAAGAGAAAGGAAAGATTTCTGTATTATGAAAATACTTTCCAGGTTTTCTTCACAATTGCAACAACATGAAATCGACAGTAGATGAATCGTTGCCCTCAGGAATAATGATCTTCACAAAAGAGTTTTTCTGATTCGATCTCGTTGCAATAGATATAGAAATATAACTCACAAATTTAGAAAAAGAATATTCACAAATGATCTTCGATGTAGAAAAAATGAATAAACTATCGTGATTTTTCTTCTTTAGAAAACAGAGCTTTGTTACTCTCTTGAATCAGCAGATCTGAATGTTTGATAGTCTCTATTTTTCTTTTCTTTTCTAAGAATAATCGATAGATCACATAATATTGTTAGATATTGTTTTTAAAAAGGCTCAAAAATATATAAAATAGTGATAAGCACTTATCCTGTAAATTTAGATCCACAAAAGTCTCCTTTTTACTCGTGAAATTCAAACATTGGAATTTACAGAGTAGTCGAAACTTCCCTGAAGACTTGGCATAAAAAGCTCCTTTAAATTAGATATTTAAACCATTAATAAAACGGCTTTGAATCAGTCAATGTAATATTTTAAAATCATCTTTAAATCTGTCTTGAGATCCGCATAATAAACAACTTGTTGACCATTGCATAAAAATATCGACTTTAAATTCTCCAACGTCAAACGTAAGGTTGATGACGTAGTCTTCAAACGTAAGGTTGACAATGTAGGGTTGGTCACAGATGTAAGGTTCATATCACATTCTTCAAATGTAAGGTTAATCATAAATATAGGGTTGGTCATCCATAATTTTCTCTTCAAACTTTCAAAATTATGGTAAAAGATCCATACTTTTACTTGATCCATACTTTTTCAAGAATCTATGGTTTCTTACAAAAGTAAGGTTAATGAACCATAATTTTGATAAATAAACATAACGTTCAATACTTACATATGGTTATCCTTCCATACTTTTCTAATATCCCAAACGTAGGGTTCTTTTATAATGTGGGGTTCTATTTCATACTTTTCCAATAATGTATGGTTGATTAACCATACTTTTCTCTTATCTCAAAAAGTATACACGCTTTTCATCCTTACGCTACATTTCTCTACATAGGGTATGAACAGTGTTTCTAGAACATGCTAAAAGCAGATCCCAAATATTTAGCACATGAACAGTGTTTCTAGAATGCACTAAAAGAAAATACCTTAGAAATTAATTCTCGTTGTTCAAGTATTTAAATATTTCGTCTAAAAAAAATATAATGAGTAATAATTTCCTACAATATTCTTAAAAATAAAATCATTAGAAAATAATTAAGGGTATTTATGAGCATCAAAATTATCATAAAGATATTGAGTATTTTTCTCAACAAAACTCCCCCTTTAAATAAAAACATTATGTATTGTCGAAAAAAACACTTTCTCAACAGAAATATCTTCTACGCATACATATGACATACCATCTATATGAAGGACATAATTCATTTTTTATCTCTACATTTATAGATGAATTCGAATATATATATATATATAATGAATATATATTATATTTATATCATGATTAAAATTATGGTTATATTTTTTTAAATGATCGAAGTACAAGTACCAAAACTACCGAACCAAAACGTACTTAGAAAACAAAGAAGTTATCACCTAGAATAATGATTTTAATAAAGAATTATTAATAAATTATCAATAAATTTTTATAATTAAATCATTTATGGTATTATATATATGATAATGGTTCATTAATTTATTCATAATAAACCTATATTTATTATATATGAGGTTATAACATGTATGAAGGAATTCATACCTAAGGTAATGGACTTTCATGTCACTTTCATTTCTAAGACACATACCATATTCACCACTTTTTTATTTTATATTTTGTATATATTTATCATTAATATATTCTATGATGAATCATATAAACATTATGGGGATTTAAATATCCAAATAAGGTTCTTTACATCATTGGGTTTATGATTCACAAATTACCAAAGTAGTAAGGGTTTTATATTATAATCTCATTATTTATCAAAATTGTTTTCAATTATGCATTTAATGATCAAATTTCCTGATATATCTATCAAAAACTCTCAAAAAATTATCTTATCCTAGGGTTATTTCTATAAATTAAATTTTTTTTCTTTCATTTTCCTCTATTTATGTACTCAAGATTCAAAAAAACGGTTTTTTGGAAAATTGAATTTATCTCTCTCTATAGTCGAAAATACTTTGTATTCCATGTTTATATTTTCTAAAAAAAAATTAAAGAATGTTTTTAGTATTCTATATTGATTTTTAAAAGTAATTTTTACCAATGATATAATATTTTCAAAAAAAATTAAAAAGTAATCTTCTTTTTTTCCAAACAAGGTAATTTTTAATTTTTTCCAAAATGTGAAAGGAGTCATTGTTTTTGAAATATAAATTATGAAAAAGAATTTACCATAATTATGAGAAATAAATACTAAGAAGTTTACATTAATATTTTTCATGATTATTTTCAAGGAAAATTTTTTATTTAATGTTTGGAAAAAATTTATATTCAAGTGATTTTTAAAATTACTTTCCATCTAAGATGATATCCTTTTGTGTTTATTATCCTTTAGTCAGTATATGATCGAATGATACCATTATTATTATTTTTTATAGATGGTTTATGATTAATATATCAAGTTGAGTATGAAAATAATCCCATTTTCATTTTTTATTACATGATGAATAGTTAAAAAATTTATTAATTAGATTTATTTTTCAAGTATTATTCTATGATCAAATGTTTATGAAACCCACTTCCTTTTTAAAGGTTATGATATGATGAATGTTTTATGATATTGTAGCACACATCTATATGATTTTTATTATGTAAATTGTGGGCCTAGAATTATATATCCCAACAACTCATTCGGTATATATGGATACCTCATGAGATAAAAATTACTAAAAAGGATAGTTCATGAAATTCATGTAATACCCTGAGTGGAAATTTTTTCTTTTGAATCAATTAAATTTATGTGATAGATTTAATTACACTCAACACCATGTTTTAATGAACCATAAAGAACTATTAATACTATTATTCACACATGACTATTATTACCTAGACTTTAAGAAAATAAAAATGAATAGTAAAAAATACATTTTTATTATAAAAAGTTGAGGGTCAAGCCCTATTTTATTAAAAAAATAAAAAATATTAAAAAAAAGATATCAATTCAGATAAAAAAAATTCCCATAAGGGGAAATACCCTAGTTAAAAGAAGAACGAGGAAGGTTTATTCTGAATTTCCAAAGTCGGTGTCAACTAGGTCCTCTGTCAGGAAATCTTCTAAGAATTTGTTATCCTTTGAGAAGTTGAATCTCAAATGGAAGTATGCGAAGGTCCTGAAGCACTATAACAGTTCTGAATGGGAATCAGTTACTGTGGAGGAAGTCTTATATCATGGGTGTGGTGAGGGGTATGAATTTTATGACATGTAACTGGTTTTTCTTTCTTATTGTGCTTGTTCAATGTACTTTTACTTTCTCAATAAATGGTTAGAGGCTTTACCTCTAACTGAGATTTTCTAGTACTATTCTTAGGATGTCTTCATCAATGCTTCAGATGTCATCCTCTCTACCACTGACTTGACCTATTGTGATGATATATCCACTTCTTCCAAATATGGTTTAGAGGATCCAAATGTAATAAACATATTATAAATATTATTTATAATGGGTTTATATAAAGAAAACATTTATATATAAAATAATTTCATTTTCAGAAAATTTTATATGCATTTTAAAAATACTATTATCTCAAAAAAAGTTTTTTTTTATTTTTTTGAATAATAATAAATTAATTTTTGAAATATTTTGATAATTAATTTGAAAACATAACTTCATTTTTTTAATTCAGCATATCAAAATTATCCTAGGTTAAATTTTTTGTATTTTTATGAAAAGATTGATTTTTCAATGAATAGTGAAAATACATTTTTTATTGAAAACTACCTTTTCATTTAAAGAATTTATAAAGTATATTTTAAAAAATAAAAGTAAAATTAGTTCAATTATATATATATAAATCCAAATTAAGAAATTTTAATAATTTTCATATTTAATTTTAATTTAAAAATATTTTAAAATTTTGAACATTTTCTCTTTAAAAAACCACATTCTCATCACGACTGCGGGTTTAATTTTAAATTATATTTTTCCAATTATGTTAATGGTATTAGAAAAAATGAATACCATCAGCATTCCAATTGATATTTCTTACATGTGTATTACTGATTTCCCATCACAAATATATAATTTTAAAAGCTATATTCCCACTCAAACAAGACTGGAAATTTAAAGGAATGGTTTAACATATCTTAACACCCTAATATAGATACATAATTAGCATGGAAACATTAATGCTAAGTAATTATATACACTACAATGTGGTGTTCTCACTCGATCACTGAAATGGCTAATGATGTTCCAAACCTTCTTTATTCAACCTTTTAAATTCCTCATTTTATAGAAATTATGGAAAGATTGCCTTCCCACTCAGGATTAAATCCAATGATATGGATACCAACATACTTATACTTGAAATATATTTATTCTATATGGGATGAATATAAATCATTTATTTGTGGAATGTGTTTTTTCACATGATTTATGGGAATACACAGTCTTTATTTTTTGTCCTAAGAATTGGCAACAATATGTAGTGTAATTAGCTCCTGGAGGAAATATCCAATGCTGGTTTCAGTGAAAAAAAATAGAATCTACAATATGGAGTAGTTTGATTCATTGTTTTCAAATACTTAGAGTGATATAAATTCTAAAATACATGATTTAAAGAATCCATCTCTATATATGAGAATTATCACAATACATAAGGATGTTTATGAAGCATTTATGGTACAAATAAGAGGTTTGAATAATACTATGCATGACCTGAATATTCTCAGATTATTTGGTGTTACAGGTAAAAAATTAAATACTAGAATGAACAAGTTCATTCAATATATCTTTCTAATTATCCCATGTATTAATGTTAACATTGATGGGGAAGCCACTAGTATTCTTGGGCCCTTAGGTAGTGGGGATGTCTTTTGGACACACTGTGGATTTTTCAAAGGGTGTTTCTATCATTACTTTGGAATTAGAGTAGAGTATGATGCTGAATTATTGGATATGTTATATGAAACTGGATATGTTTTACACAATAATTTGAATCCATTATTCCTTGAATATTACTCTAAATTTGATGTGAAGTCTTTGTAAACAAAAATAGGGGACGTGCCTTGGAGGATCTTACCTCGATGGATTGAATGTCTCAATAATGCCTCTCAACTCAATTTGGTAATCTTGCATACATATCGAGAGGAAAACCAAGTGATGGATATGATTTCAAATAAATTGGTCATGGAAATTGATATGATGTGGTCCTTTAGGATCCCAGTCTACTATGATTCAATAGTGGATATAGATATGTGTGGTGTGATGTATTCCCATTTTTGTAATAATCCCTTGTAAACCTGAATTTTTTTATCCAACATTTATATATTTTATTTTTAGAATCAGATTTTTTTGGATCCTAACCTTTTTTTAGGATCTATAATTATCCATTTGTGAGACTTGTGTAATGATAACAACATGGTTACACCATTTTCTTTTCAAAAATTTCAAGTGTATCACTCACCTCATTTATAAAAGTTTACCCCCTCTCCTCTCTTATTCATGATTCCAAAACCCTTTGGTTCAAAAATTACCAGAATGAATACCTTACTTAATTCCCACCTCTCATACAATAAACCTTATTTTTATCCTAAATCCAACCTAGGAATTTTTTTGGTTAAAACCCAGAGGTTACCTGAAAAGAGGTAACTTTCTTCAATGTGTGTTTTTATTTTATTTCTTCCTACACATCATTAAAGTATTATTAAACCATGATGAAATAATAAAATCATTATATTCCATATAATTATATGTTTTTATGTTAGCTGGATAGACAATATGTATCTCCACTTCCCTAAAATGGGAATCGATAATGTCTCTCATGTGTACAGGGGACTACCACCTTATGAATAAATGTAACACATTTTCCAAAAAAAACCTATCAAAATTGGGTATGATTATGGATATTATATATATATGTGTGATATTTTTATCAAAAATAATTATTTAAATATATTATCATATATACCATTTTTACTTTCTATTTTATATAGAATATGTTAACATCATTTTTGTGGACGACAGAATACCTCCTCACAAAGTGATGTGATTTGTTTCTCACTTATGTTTTACATTAAAGGTAATAAGAGATAAATTTAATGAATATATGTGATATATATGAAATATATCTTCTTCTAGAAAGTTAATATATTTTTAACATTTCGTTTTCTTGGTATGTTGAGGAAATGAAAATAATTCTCATGTGTAGGTACAACCTACTGTCTCCTTGAATGGTGTATTTCATTTTCTTTATCTAATGTTTATGTATTAATATAAATAAAAATATAATGAATATATATAAAATTTATATAATGGTTAAAATTATGTAAATTATTGAAAAATGATAAAATTAATAGGACCAAAAATAACAAATAAAACATACACTGAAAATAAAGTAATTATTTCCCAAAACATGATTTTAACATGGATTTGTTAATAAATGAGTAATAAAATGTCATAATTAAATCATATAAGGTATGATATATATAAATACTATTTATTAATATATTTATAATAAAAATATATTTATTATACAGGAGGATTTAAAATTTATAAAGGAAGTTGAGACTTCAGGTAATTGATTTTTTGTCTCAATTTTTCTTTTTTATGACATATGTTATATGATACACATATATTATTTTATGAGGTGTATATTCAGACCCTTTGAAATATTATATAATGAATACCCTTATTTTAATGATATTTAATGTTTTATTTTATGTTAATCTTTAATTTTACTTGCAATTCTGAAGATACCAAAGTGGTAACTATTTTATGTTACAATCTCATCGATTACCAGGATTGTTTTTTATTATAATTATGATGATAAAATATTATGATCCACCTCTAAATAAACACATTAATTTTATTATCATCTAGTTATTTCATTATAATACATGTTTTCCATTAAATTTACCTTACTTTTGTAACCAAGACACCAAAATAATTTTTTGAGAAAAATTATCTTTATTTCTCGCTATAGTCGAAAACCCTTTTTCTTAAAAAAAATGTTTTTTAAAAATGTCTAAAAATGATTTTAACATTATCCAAATGAATTTTAAAGAAAATTTAACCCATATTTTAATTTTTAATTTTTTTTTGAAAGGAATCTCAAGGACATTTTCCAAAACTTGTCATGTTTTACTTTTACTGAAAATGTGAAAATAATATTTGTTATTAACATGTATGGAATGAATGGAATTTCTTAATGTCATTGGAAATTATTTTCATTTAATATTTATTTATAATTTTTTAAATATATTTTTATAAAAAATTATCTCCAAAATATTTTACAAATTTTAAATTTATTAGAAAATAATTTTTAAATAAAGGATATTTTCCTCAAGAAATGTTCCAAGTGATTTTTATTTCAGAATAATTTTCCATATAAGATGACATCCATTGATGTAACATTCTATTTATTGGGGATATGTTCCAATGATAAAATATTTACTATTTCTATAGATGCCTTATATTTTTAATGATAATAGGTTTTTGAAACCTATTTCTTTTCTATGGGTTATTCCATGATAAAATACTTATGAAACCCAAGAGTTTTTCCATGGATAATGATTTTATGAAATAACAAAATGATTATGAAACATGTTCACTAGTACAAAAAATAGGTTTCTTACATTGGTTTTTTATATTTTTAATGTCGGTTCTTGAGGAAACATATTTTAAGATGGAATTATAAATATTTTATTTAGTGTTGGTTATTAAAACTGACCTTAAAATGTATTTTTTGGATTTTTCACGTCAGTTTTTAAGAACTGGCTTGAAATACCATCTTAAAATCATTTTTTTAAAAAAATGTTAAAAACTATTTTTCATATCAGATTTCTAAAAAAGGATGTGAAATAGCCATTTTCACATCAGTTTTCTAAACACTGATGTGAAAAATAGTTTTTTAACAAATTTTTTCTAAAAACTGACATGAAAAACCTATTTTCAAAAACTTTTTATAGAAAACTAACATGAAAAATATTTGTTTCAAAAATTATTCTTTACTTAAGTTTACTCAATCCATTGAAAATATAAAATCTATAAAATAATTTCATAAAAACTATAATAAATATAGAAAAACACATATAAATTAATTTAATTTCCAAGGTTTTTAATGTAATAGTAGATATAATGCTCTTCCAAGGAAATATATTATGAGGAAAAAAAACCTTTAGCTTAAAAGGAATTTTATAATTTGATGAAATATTTTTAGTTTAACCATGATATAAATAATTATGATTCATTATAATAAAAAAAATTAATCACTAAATGGTATATCAATTGAGAAAACAAATCACAAAAAATTAAATCCTAGAAAAATAATTACAAATACCATGACGAAGTCATCGAAAGAAAAAATAGTTGATTGATTATGAATATAAAAAAAATTGATTCATTGGAATGATTATTATTGAAATAATAGATCTTTAAATTAATATATGTGGACAATGAAATCATTAAAATTACACGGTAAAAGAAAATTCAGTATTATAAATTTTAGGCATCAATTGAAAATTTTGATGTCGCGATGTAAACAAATTGGAATTCTACATTGGGGAGATATTAAATTTTAATTTTCACATCATTTATTGATAAATGTAATTAAAATATATAAAAAAATTATTTTTACATTGGTTTTATGATAACCGACGTGAAAAATATAGCCTTTAACATCGTTTTTTCTAAAACTGATGTTAAAATACATTTTTCACATCGCTTTTCAAAAAACCTATGTTAATTTTTTTTAAATGTATTTCATTTCCCAAAATTTGATTTTACTAATCTTGAAGATTAAATGGGGTTACCATTGAAATGTTATGGTCATCAGAAATTAGGCTTTTCTAAGACTTCATTTAGATATGATCAACTTACAACATCCATAACTTTTGGTCCTTAAGTTTGTTTCAGCTCCATTACCACTCAAATCAAATCTTGAAAAATGAACTAGAATGTTTTCAATATTTTTCATGTAAAATTTTTTATAACCTTGTGAAAAATAACTTTTTATGACGTTTCTTGAAAAAAATAAATGTTAAAAGTCTTATTTGAAAAATTTTAATATTGGTTTTTTTAAAATGATGTTAAAAGTCATTTTTCAGGTTAGTTATCAAAAAATAACCCTAAAAATGTTTACAAACATGTATTTCATTTATAAATATTTTATTTGACTAGTCATGGAGCTCAAATGGAGTTACAAATTAAAAGTTATTCCCATCAGATGTTGTACTTTTATAAGACTTTGTTTAGATATGAGAAACTTTTGACATCCATAAATTCTGATCCATAAGTCTGTTTTAGCTCTGCCACCACTCAAATCAGAGATTTGAAAATAAAATATAAATTTTTGGACATTTTTTACATTTTTTTATAACCAATGTGAAAAAAAGTCATAAATATGGGTTTTTTATGTCAGTTATTTAATAACCATTGTGAAAACCTCATTTTTCACGTCGTTTATTTAGAATTGATGTGAAAAAGTCATGAAAATTGTTTTTTTACACCGATTCGTATATAAAAAATGCAAAAAAGTGATTAAAATTTATTTTTCATGTTGGTTATATATGAAGCGATGTGAAAAAGAAATTTTCATAGATTTTCACATCTGTTCTAAAAAACTAACGTGAAAAAGGTGACATTATAAATAGTTTTGTACAATTGGTTACTTTTCCACATTTTATGTTATGATAAATGTTTATTAAACCCATTTATTTTCATGGGTTCTAATATGATAAAACTTTTATAAAATTTTAGAATATATATGTATTATTTTCATTATCTGAATGGTGTACCTATATCTCCCTCCAATGAATTGGATAAATATTGATATCCCATGAGATTAAAAGGACCGGAATAGGGAGTCAACCTAGTTTATTAAGGGACTCTATCCACTATGATAGTCTTGGGAGTTAACCTTGAATACTATCATGGTTTGGGTAGTGAACCCATTCCACTATGATGGTCTGAACTATATGCCTTGAACTACAAAGGAAATTATTTTCTATGCTTATGTGTATTCCAAAATTCAATTTATTATGCTATTTGTACGCCCTTATGGATCATGTTATTTGATTCCCTTATGATTCATATCTAATGAACTGCATATATTTATCAAATAACCAAATATTGTGATCTTTGATATGCAGCATATGCTTTTCAAATGTTATTTTCATTTTCACATACCCTTCCATTCATGTTATTCTTGTGTATCCCCCTTGTTTACATATACAAAGCATTTTATCTCATCCTTTATAATTTTTCTTTCATATAATTTATGAATAAATATACTATACATTATTTTTCTAAGAAAGGTTCTTGTTATAAAGAATATAGGGGGAAATTTTGTAGCTCACCTATGAACCAGTTTTGTATGTTTTTATGCTTCCAAAGGCACTATACCTTTATGATCCTCATGCATGTGTTTGTGTAATGTAATGAATGTTCATAGAAAAATGATGTAATAACTATATATAAAAATATTGGGTCATTATAACTGGTATCAATGTATATGTTTAGTTCACCCTTAGAAACTAGGATGAGAAAAAAAAATTGGAGTACCCTTAGGATAAGCCTATATATAGGGTAATACCCTAATGTTTTGGTAAGGAAGATATTTTTTGGTTTACATAGCAATGAATACCTATATGGAAACCCTAAAGTTTTGGTAAGGAAGATATTATATGGTTTACATAGCAATGAATACCTATTTGGAAACTCCAAGTGGATATGGTTCTAGCATATATGTACCTAGGGTTAAAAACTTTGAAAAAATCATGTCGGGCTTGACTCGAATATTACCTAGTATATGAAAATGATCCTTATTTCACACCTAGTTTGAAACTCCTGGGGGATATTATTTGGCTAAATAACATTTTCTTTATGAACCATCATGAAGGATTTGAACAGATAATGATCATGGATAACCTTATTAAACCCAAGGTGTCAAAACATTAAAATAAATTGTCTTTATTTACATATCCTAAATTATTTATCATGAATATATGGTTTTCTGCTAGGATTAGTGTTTATCACACTATGAATTTTTTGTTTATTCGATGGTTAGAACTCAATGAAATCATGTTAATGTTGAACATGATGGAAAATTAAATGATTTTATTTATGAAAAACTGAAGGTTATGGGATATATAATGAAAAAATTTGATGATTTTATCACACAACATTCTCAAGCTTGGAATCATTCTAGACTTATAAATGAGAAGAGGTCGAAACAACATTATTTTGAGTCCTTTATGAAGAAACATATAACTTATTTTAGTGTGTCTTCTGAGACACTATATGATGATAAATATATGAGTACTAATAAAAGGATATTTTCCATTATATGGTTTTTAGATCTTGAGAAATTCATTTTGGTTGTTTACTATTTGGAAGGTGAAGTTGAATAATGGTAGAATATTATCAAGAATATGAAGAAATGTGATAAAATTGAATCCATGGATTGAGATGTGTTTAGGAACTCATTTTCTAATAAATACATTCCTCACATTCTTCATGTGAGGATGGATATGGAGTTCCTTGATCTAAAGAAAAAGGATGATGAATCTTTTGGATCCCATGAGATAAATTTTACCAAACTTTCAAGGTACGATTTTGGTATTATTATCCAACCTGGAAGTATGGTTGATCAATTCTTATGTGGTTTAAAACCAACTCTTTGAAAAAAATTAACTATAACTGACTTCAGCGATTGGAGATACCCAAATTTACCCTACAGGTAAAAGTGGTCATTGTAATACAGGTAGGGATCGAATCTATAGAGACCTAAGATGAAACCTAGTGGCATTCTTTAGAGTATTTTCTATGAAGTGTCCAACTATGTGGTTAATTTTAATTCAGATAATAAACAAATAAAGTACCTGATATAATGTATTGAATTAAATAATGAAACACATAAATACTTTAATGGAATCAATTAAAGAATATGAGTCAATCCCAGGTTGTCGCTAGGGTAAGATTGGGTATATTTGTTTTCTTAGAAAGTTTCAGATCACAAATTCTATATTTATCCACAAAACAAGATAATTCCACAACATCATTCACTAATTTAATCCCCACACAATTCTAATTATAATCATCAATTAACTTAATGGGTCACTTCAATGGGAACTTCAAGGAATTGGATCATACTAGCACTTAATATGTGTCATCGTTAAAGTTGGAAAAGAAGAATAATAAAATAAATCATAGAACATAAATATTAAAAAAATAAATGGATTTAAAACATCAAATAACATGAAATAACATCTAATACATACCATTTTTAATCCCTTGGACAAAACCATAATAGGTTTATCCCTCCATTGATTCTACACTATCAATAGAAGCGGGAAGTAGACTCATGAGGGTGGAATTGAAGAAGAAAAACATTGAAATAACGATCACCCCATCGTTTTGTGAAGAATTTGACAAATTATTATGTTAAAAGATTCAATCCCTAAGAAAATGGTATCAAAAAGATATGAATAATAATATAAAATGTAAAATATAATAACTTTTATTAAGAAACTAAAGTGATATGAAAAAACTTACATGAGAAAATTTTAATATGTGATTAAAAATTGACATTGTAACATTACAATTTAAAGAGAAACATGAATCCCCAATTACATCACCACAATCAACTTAATTAGTAATATTAGGATCCTAGTGTCGATCTTGTATCAATAAATTAATTCCCTATTAATTAGGAGAGTCAAAGGTGGGTGATAAATAAAAATAAATTTTACTTTTCAATTTTAACTTGAAAATTCATCTAGATTCATCCCCCTTTTTTATAAAAATATGGCATTAGATATTTTCATAGATCAAATATACCATTATAATAATATGTGAATATTGTTTTGATAAATTAATAAAAATTCCATTTCTTTTGGTATCTTTAAAAATAAAAAATTATAGAATATTTAAACAAATGTTTGATTTGAAAATAACCATGTTAATTTATAGTGGATCAATAAAATAAATTAATGGTATTGGTAGTTGGAAAATCCATATTTTTGAGAAATGTTAAAATAAAGATTCATTTCAAACTTTCAGTAAAAATTATAATAGTACCTCGCTCAGAAACGAATAATAAGGTTCCTTTTAAAAAATTGAAAATAATATAATATATGGTTTAACATGATCTTAAATAATAATTTTATAATAAAATGGAACATTATTGAAAACATTTCAAAGAACATATATAATTAAAAAAAGGTTCATTGGTTAAAGATAACATTATGTTGACTTTTCATTAAAAAATATTTAACTTTTTAAGTACCAAAGAGAGGGAAATGACATGAAAAAACATAAAAACCCAAAATATTACTTGATTATAATAATATAATATAATTTTATGGTATAAATAGAATATAATTACTCCAATTGATATTCAATCATAAATGATCTATATTAAAAATGATATTATAACATAAACCCTCTCCTTATATTCTGAATATATATACATACACTCTTAAGATATACTATAATAAATTTATATTTATTACACATATATACTAAAACAGTATTCATAATTGTTTTATAATATAACATTACTGTATAATTTATAATTACCCATTTATTAATAACTCATCATTAAAAACAATATTTAGGTGAAAACTTTTCTATTTTTCATGGTTTTTTCGGTTCAATACATCTGGTTATTGAATATTCGTACTAATTTTATATTATCTAGAGCCATAAAAATATTATATGTATCCTATACATAAATTATATACACTTTTATTACCATTCATATAAGGTGGTGATGAAAAATGAATTAACATACTTTATGGAGGTGGTAGACTATACGAATGAATGTGGACTGTTTTCATACTCCAACCAGTGGAAAGAAATAAATATAAATAATACTATATAATTACAGAATTGTAATTATATCATAAATATCATATATATTCATTAAATCCATCCAAATTACCATCCATGTTTTCTGTACATGGAAAATTAATCACATAGCTTTATGGAGGTGGTAGTACACATGATTGAATAGATGATGTTATCATTTCTAATAAGAAAAAAATGATGTATAAAATAGATGTAACATTATTGTTAAAAACATTAAGTGTTTAAATTATATTTATTTTATCATTTTAATATAGATATAAAATATTTTTAGGATATATAATATGAATTAAACAAAAAATATTTTTTGAATACAATTATCACTTCATTGAGACACCTCATTTGGATATCTTCTTAAGGACCCTCATGATGGTATTTTAAGAATATGAGAACCTATATAATGTTTATACGGAATTTGAGAAGATATTTTTTCAAGGATTGGTTGAGAAATGTAAATCAATAAAAAGTGAATAAAAGAGGATATGAGGTGTTCGTTTATAAGTGAGGTAGGTAAGAAATGTGTAAATACTAAAAAAATAAAATATAATAAAATATTATTCATGTGTATGTGAAACCATGGAAACACAAATTTTAATCAATGATAATTTAAGGTTAATATATATTTTTACAATTAAATTTATGTATGTTTATATTATAGTTTTTCCTTATATTTTATTTTAATGACTTCATTAATCCTTTTAGACCTTGATAGTGTGTAATATTTTTTACCACAGTTAGCATTCACTATAACCAAGGATAAAAGTTTTCAAACTTCTAAATTTATAAATTTAAATATAAAACATAGAAAACATTTCTCAATTTAAATTTAATTAATTGTATGAAATAAATTCTAAAATAATTTCTCAAAATACATCGAAAAAAATTTACTGAAAAATGCATTTTCAAGCCTAAAACTACATTTATTTTCATTCCATTCCCAATAAAAATTATTAAATTAATATTAAAAAATTTTAATGAATATATTATCTAAAATTTTCATTATAATAATTCACCAATAGATATTAATTTATGTTATTAATAAAAACAAATTTAGTGCATAAAAGAAATTTTTTAAAAAACAATATCTCTTATTTTATTCATGTGAATGTATTTTTATTTCTAGCCAATTGATAAACAATGAATTAATTTTTAAAAAGTATAAAAAATGATTTTCATAGGTTTAATAGTATAAATAAATTTTTTAAAATGAAAATTATATGAAAAAATAATTCTCATAAACAAAAGACATCAAAAAAAATTTAGGATCAATAGTATTTTTTAAATGAAAATGAAATTATTTTGGTCAGTTTTATATCATTCAAATACCATCTAATACGATTAAATTTATAATTTTTAATAATTATTTACAAACTTTTATGGATATGTGATTCAAAAGACACAAAACACATTAATTTACTAAAGATAAATATATTTCAAAAGCTCATGGTGTTATATACATCGTTGTCCTGATACCCACACCACAGATACTTCATGGGAGGTATGGTTTGACTTCCCCTAAAAGTTGGATACACCATGTAGATCTAATCCATGACATTTCTAGAGTTTGGATGGCAGTCATTTATATTAAATCCCACAATTTTAATTACAATCATTCATTAAGAAGGGTCATAGTACCAAAACACTAGGGGGCACACTACAATAGACCCTCAAGACTGTTTTTTAGGAGGGGAGGGAGATGTGTAAGGTCCCATTTTGGGTTTCCCAATAATCTTTTTCCTTTAATTTGGTCCCTAATATATTGGGGTGATTTAAATTTAATTTATATAGCATATCTAAGGTGTGATATTATATTTTTCATTCCCTTCATCACCTCTTCAGTACCTGATAATTTTGGTGGTACCTGAGATAGGGTTTCAGTGAGTATTTTCATTATATCAAGTTGAAATAACCCTAATTTCATGAAATTTTTCCAAGAGTTGAGATAGGTGTATCATGATGAATAAGAACACATTATTCCATGTTGTTTGAGTGATGTGGTGATTCCCAGTGATTTTTACATTGATTATTCCTCATTGGATTAACACTAATAATTAATTATATATTTTTATAATTGATTATTTATTTTTGTGGTATGAAATAAGTTTTCAGGATCATGAATGAGATTTGGAGAGTCTATATGGATCTCAATGAGTGGTTAAATCTAGTATATAGGTTGGTTTCCACTATAATACAAAATCACATGAATATTTATGAGTGTTCATGGATTTATAATTTCATGTGGATTTGTATAATAAATAGGGTGAAAGTGCACTAAAGGGAAAAAGATGTGATGGTTTTGGGAATCCTATGATATGAATAAGTGTACTTTAGAACTTATATTAATTTTGATAGACCAATAAATTTTTTTACATGGGCTTAAGGTTAATGTTGTGTTATATTAAGGCCTTGAGTAGCTCTCAGTTAGGAATGGTGATATGTAGATTCTTAGATGGATTCCTAAATCTAGTGGGTTTTAATGAGAGTATTAGGGCTCAGTGATGGCGTGAGAGATATTCATATTTTAGATTAGAAAATTCAAAATCTATTAGATGCTCAATAAAGAATCTTGGTATGTATAAATAAAGGGATGAGTCCTCTATGACAAGATGTATGGGTTGGATACAGTTTTACTTCTAGTGACATTTGAGAGGTATTCATTGGGATATATAATATGATACTTGATTATTGAGAGAGAATATTAGAGAATGACATGGACTTGGAATTCCAAGGGGGCCTAAACAAGGGTATTAGAACACATTAGTTTAGGAAATGGTCAGATAGAGACTCGAGTTATGAGGCCATTAAAGAGTGATAAGTATAAGATAGTGGTAGTGATTTGATACTCATATTACCTAAAGTGGTATCCTAATTTTCTCATTGGAATATGAGGCATTCATTTATATGTGGGGTCATTTTTAGAGTAACGATCACCCTTTTATGAGATAATGAGACATGGTATGGGTTGTAAGCAGTTCTTAATGTTTAATTTTTCTTTGATTATTTACCCTTACATTGAGTGAGTAGGGATGGGGGTATATATTAAACCCTAAATTGAGTTAGTTTATAGTGTTTGAGAAATATAGCCTTGCACTGAGTGAGAGAGTATTGGCCCTTACTTCCTTAAGTGATAGTGTATCCATCCACAAATGTCTGTGGGACCCAACCTGGAAGTAGGGTGTGGATAGGTTATTACCCAATCCTATTTGAGATGGTAGTTAGTGTGATCTGTGATCTCCACAAAATGAGTGGTCATAGTTAGAAGCTGATGTGATACTAGATCTAAATTGAAGACCCTAACTTGAGATATAATTTAGTTTTTGGTATAATGATGGAATCCCCTTTATTGATAATGTATTGTTGTGTCCAACTTGATTCAAATTGAATGTTTGTGACTCATATGCATAGCTCTACCCTAAAAAATCTGGCAATAGTTGTGGTTTTGGATGAATTATTACCCTGATTCATCGAGTATTAAAGAAAACCAAGCTAAGAATATATAAATAATACATCAAAAACATTTTTTAATCATTAAATTTACAAAAAATCACATAACTAAAGTACCTAAATTTTTAGTGTCTTAGAGACTATAAATATAAAAACACTTATTTCACTTGTTGTGAACATTTCTTTGTAATCTAAATTCACTCATAGACATTCCATGAGACATAATTCTCTTTAAATACAAAGGGAAAACATAATAATGGGTGATCTTAAATACTCAAAAAGGGATAATGTAACAAAGGCCATAATGATTAGATCATAAACATTGAAAAATTAATGAATAAGAAAATTATTTTATTTCAAAATCAAATAAATAAATATATCTTAACTATATGAATCATAGATAGATATAACACTTCAAATGATAACACATTTACCATGGAATAAGAAAATAAACCATGAATCATATCATGATCCATGAATGTAGGAAATAAAGTGGCATAATTATAAATATATGATTTCATATCTTTGTATACCTAGATACCCTCCAACCTATTTACTCATAAAATTTGGAGTATAGCTAGAATCTATCAAACTCACCATGTTTTATCCAAACTAAATGATAACCCATTCACACAAAATTTATATCTCATGAGATATAATTCTTTACCCATTTTATTGGTTAGAGTTATAATCCTTATCCATCTCAAAATCTATACATTTATATGCCATATAAAAAAACTCATAACATCATAAATTAACCAATATAAAAAAATGGGTTTCATGAGATTTTAAAATCATCACATAAAGAACCCATGGAAATCAAATGGTTTTCATGGAATATCCAAATCTCAGTTATTATATTTTCTTAAATAACCCATGGAATAAATTGGATTTTCTAAAACATCCAAATTACATCATAAATTAAATAGATTGAAACTGGAAACTTAATCAACCAAAATAATCACATAATCAAAGAATAATATTCCTAGAATCATGAAACATAAATACACTTGTGATAGATCATTTAATAATAATGATAAAAATATTAAAAAAATTAGAAACCATATTGTATTCACAAATGTAAAATACATGGTTACGAGTCTGTTTTCAAAATGTTTCCTTGGTTTTCAAGAAAAATGAAAAAAAATTGGATATAAAATTAGTTCTAAAACACTTTCCCCTAGAATTATAATATATATAAAATCATTTAAATGGAAATTCAAGGAAAATTTATGTTCAAATAAGAAATTTTATTGCTAAATAAAATGAATTTGGGTTACCAAGACCCTCACAGATGTCATAATTCATGGATTAAGGGAATGGTAAAACTTTTGAAAACCTATTTATAATGATTTCCATATAAAATAATTATTAAATAAATAAAGGTTTCAAAATGGTGAAGTGAAAAATACTTTTAGAAATCTTACTCTTAAAATAATCTTTATAATGTTTTAAAAATGTTTGAAGTGAATATAATTTGAAAACATTTAATCTTAAAAATAATCTACAATAATAAAAACTTGAAAAAGACATAATGATTTCAAAAATGGAAAGTGAAAATAATTTTTAAACTTTTACATTGAAAAAATAAACATTAATAATAGATAAAAAGAAATAATTATTATTAGAAGAAACTATGGAGTGTATGATAATACTTTTTATTTTTAATGTATAAAAAAACATTTTGAGCACATTAATATAAACTTATTGAAAAACCTGCATCTATAAAAGAGTATTAAATATTAATTTTGAAAATTGATAAATAATTATGAAAATAATATAAAATATTATCTTTCTAAAATTATAGGTATCATTGGTGGGAAGGAAAATATAGACATGGAGAAAATCATCTATTAGTAATAATGGGAGTTATTCATACCAATAGTACACATTTTTTTTAAAAATATTTAATCATATTATTATATATTGATAAAGATAAATATTTCTCCTATAAAATATGGTGGTCATAAAACATATCATTATTATAGGATACAATATATCAATCTTGAAAGATTATTTTCAAAGAAGATTGATTATGTCCTGATAAAGAGATTTGAATCATGGAAATCCCTTATTGCCTTTACAACTTTTAAATAGAAAATACATGAGAATGCCAACATTAAATAAAGAATTTACTATCATTAAATATAATATAATAATGATAAAAATATCAATAGGTTATTATTTAAACTATTTAAATGGAACATGATTTTTAGAATAAACATGTCTTAAGGGATTCAAATTTGAGATAAATAAACCCTTATACCATAAGAAGTGAATGGATTGAAAATACATATTGTAGACATTGTAAAATAAAAATTTAAATAATCTAAAATATAGTTATTTATTATGAATAAATTCATTTGGTAATATTTTATACCACATTAAATATAAATATATGAAAAACATTACATCATACCTTAATGAAATTGAACTTGATTCAATAGACCCTTAAATTGCTTCCTTTCTTTGTTGATGACACCATAAAATCATATAAAAGAAAATATATAGAATAATAAGATATTTCAAGACCTTATAAAAAATAATAATATTTTAAAATCCTTATTATAGTTTTTTATCATGATTAGATAAATTAGTTATAGAGTATTATTACCATCGGGTGTTAATAACTTTAACTTATTTGAGCATGTTTAATAATTTTGATATCATTACCCATAATTTGATACTACGTTAACCATTTATATATAATTTATTATTTTATAATATATAAATTATATTTATTTAAAATTTTATTATTTCATTCTATATGTTTTTTGGTTACCTTAAGTAAAAATTCAACTAATAACGTCTTCTTTTGGTAATTTTATAAAATAAAAATGTTACTTTAATAACAAGTTAAATACCTAATATAATATTTAAATAACCATATATTAATCATGATTTAATTAATATATTATAATAATATTAGTTTTTATTTTCCAATATTCATCTATAATGAAATTTTAAGGCATTGTTTACAAATATAGTCAAATCGTACTAAACAAGAACACGCTTTAACTTAATTTGAGAGTACAACTATGGAGGTGTTTCTTTTGAAATTATATCATTATAATAGAATAATGATGATATTAGTTCTTTTTCATATGCTTTTGAAAAATATTTAAATATTTTTATATTATTTATAAAAATATAAATGAAAAACAACAATGTTTCTTTATGGAGGTGATAATCAGCACGTACACATGATTAGCGTTCTCGTTTCTCAACACATGAGAGGGTTTAAAAGTGGAAATTAAATTAAAATTTCATAATACTAATTATATTTTATATATAATATTTATTCGTCATTTCCACTATTATTATTATTCATGAAAATTGTTAATGAAAAATAAATAACATTGATTCATGGAGGCAATAGTGCGCACAATGCACCGATGATGTTCTTTTATTTTTATAAGTGGATGGAAATCAATAACTAATATTTGTACCATTAATGTAATAAAATATCAATTTAATAATTATAATTAATTAATAATATTATTATGGTGTTAAAATATTTGTAAGACTAATATTCAAAAGAGAAACATAAGAGAGTAATAATAATTATGTTGGAGACTTTGTTTTTTCCTCAAAAGTTCCATTGAAATTGAAGGGATTGGGCTAACTATGAGTGACCACGGTATTATGATTTTTTTTATAGGGTTATAGGGAGAGAAAAAATTTTAATTTTAAGTATAAAGTATAGGTGTAGAAATGAAGGGTAGTATTGGTATCCTTTTATAATGGGAGAAAGGGGAACCTTTGGAAACACTCGTCATTTTTCAATAATTCCATAACATTATTAAAAGGTAAATGTCTCTAAAGTTTAAAAAATTTTGACTAAGGTGTTTATTTATGTAGATAAAAGAAAATAAATGTGTTTATAAACATGTTTTAATCTTGTTATAGGGTTTTACCTTTAGGTCTTTACTTTTTACTTTTTTACTTTTAAACTATGTGCCTTTTTTAACTATGTGATTTTATGATTTATTAATCATATAAAATAACCCATATTACCATATTTGGGTTTTATATAACTAAATTTAACATCAATTTAATCCATTTAATTTCCTAAATTTTATAAGTTTTATTTTTTAATTAAAACTGATAATTTCTAAAAAAATTGTTTTAGTAGAAAAAAATGGTATTTTGACTATTATATATTCTTAATATTATTTATATTTGATTACCAATTAAAGGATTGTTAATACATATAATTATGTGGTTATAAATAATATTATATTCATTATTTTAAATGGATACATTTAATTTATTGGATATAAAATCCTTGATATTATAAAATATTTATTTCACCATTGTTGGGGTAATTAACATTAATCCTAATTATCTAAATACTATAATTATAAATTAAATTTTAATTTTTAAAAGGAATTAAAATTATTATCTAAATTATAAGAATAAATTTATAAAATTGACATTATATCTGTAGGTAAATTAATATTAATTTTAGTGCATGTAATGCGCAAAACCACATTTTTTGAAAAAATATATATTTAAGAAAAAAAGATTTATTATTAGGATAGAGGTATCAATTCCATTGAACCAAATTAGTATAAAATAAATTTTATTAATTAATATTTATTTATTTAAAAATAAATAAATCTAAAAACTTCATTTCATCATTTTATATTTAATTAAACAAAACATTCAAAAAACAGTTTTCATTAAAACTCTATATAAACATTCAAAATATTGACCATAAGTTTAAAAATACAATATAGTATTTTAAAATGATTTATCATAATTTATAACATATAATTTTATAGTAAATGGATTTAAATTCATTTAATGTATTAATATAATATAATAATTACATAATATTGATTACATTAATAAAATAAGTATTTCCATTATTCACTAGAAAATCGATTATTTTAGAAAACTCTCAAAATATCATCCTAATAAAAAAAAATTATAAGAAATTAAAAAATTAATTTTTCATTATCAAATTTATATTCTATAATTTTTAAATAAATCATTTTAAAAGAAAATATAAATAATAAAGAAAACTATTTTTAATGAAAATAAGTTTTTCAACAGTAACTCATATTAATTGTTTACCATTTGAAGGTAATTATAATTACTAATTTAACATATTAGTGTTTATTATAGATTTATTATTAATATGTTATTAATATATTTTGGTTTTTTATGTTGGGTGTATCATGTGTGATAAGTTATAAAATATATTATGTATTTTGAAGAATCCAAAATCACGTGTCATTACATTCTCCCCCCTTAAATAAATTGAATCTGTGCAATTTAATTATTACATTCTAAAAAATTTAACTCAGGATATTTGTTAATATAACTCAATATATTATTTCTTATAGAGTTAATAATTAATTCTATTTACATTTAAAAATTGTAATACACATATTGAATTTATTCATACCCATTTTAGTTGAATACCATTTATGGTTTAGTGTTAAGACCTATTTTAATTTTCCATGTGTTCCTAGTAAAACCTATAGTAAAAAATTATTACAAATTTGTTTGTGTAAATAAATTTTATCCCCGATTTTATAATAGTTATACCTTATACACCTATCTCTTGTCTCCCGTTGTACCTCTACTTGGTGGTGTTGGTGGGAAGTTGAGGTTACACAATGAAGTTGATGAAGAATTATACTCATATATATAAGGTTCATTGAGATCCTCATTCAAACTCCTATCTATCCTTTTTAGAGTGGGTATATATAATGCATCAACCTGTATCCTCTACATATTATCTATCACCTGCATTTCCCGATTCAATATAAAACCACCCATTTCTTTACCTATATTTTGCACTAGTATTGTCACTACTTATTCCATTAAACCCTCTAGATTGAAGGTTGTCAGAGTATAGACACCTCAAAACATTGGATTTGGGTATATTTTCATGTTTCCAAATTGGTATTTCCAAGACCCATACTTCTTCACACAAAATACACATGATATCACTTGTTTTGAGGCATCTGACTAGATTATCAAACTAGTCCCGGCTCTAAAATCACTAGGTGAACTTTCCCTTTTTTGAATGACCATCGCATCCTATTATAATATTGATGGTGTAGTGGTTTTTATATAATATATACCATTGTTATGGTGTTTTAAAATTTTCTAGGAATATCAGGGCATACAGGTGGTGGCAGTGCATTCACGGATGACAATGAAGATGATATGTTGTTATCATCCACTATTGAAATAATATTAAGATCTCTCCATAGAAGATTGTTGTTTTTTGTCTCAAACCCAATATATTTTTTTCAAAAAGTTGAATTTTTTGTTCATCTAACCATGATATGTGAATATTAATTCTATGTTGAAATATTTAATCCATTGTGTGAAATTTTTCTAAATTAACCATACTAATAATTATATTCTCAATAAGTTATATTTTGAAAAGCACCCATCACACAACTTGATATTTAGTTTGATAAATAAACATTAGGGTGGTACACAAAGAGAAAAAAATAGGAAACATAGAGTGTACATTGTAATGTTACCATATCCATAACTATAAATTGGATGATTTAGTAATTACAGTCCACCACATTGGAAGTCATTGAACATGCACCACCTTGTTCCATTGTTTTTGGTATTCATTCACACTAAAAATTCTTATCCTCCTTATAATTATGACACTAACTTTGGTAATTTCCATGCTTTCCACACATAAGGCATCAAACTATTAGTGGTTCCTTTGGATTTATGTTTTCCACTAAAATTTATCAAACTAACCATTTCATTTTCCTAAAAAAATTAATTCTTGATGGCCCCCTTTTCTATAAGAAAATAATCTTCCAGTCCCCTTGAGAAAATTTCCTTGATTCTTATTTTCACATTTTTGAAATATAGAAAATTAAACATTTTTCCTTCATCATATCCATCACTTGATCTTTTAGGAAATTTCATATTTAAATTCCTTCGTGTGTTTGGTACTTTGACTCTATTTAATGGGTTTTTAATTGAGAAAATCTTCACATTTTTCTTAACACCCAAGTATAAGGTAGTTATTTCAGGTTATAGCCATCACTAGAACCAAAAAGGGTTTATATGAGTAAAAAACCATAATATTATATAAAAAATATTATAATAAGAAAATAAATTCAACCTTAAAACATATTTTTTTTAAAAATTTACATTTTCCAATAGTTACTTTAGTTTTACCTATATCAATCTTAGTTTAAACTAGGTAAGATTAAGTTGGGTTATCTTATATTTCTCAATATAATCTATCTAACTAACTATGAAATAAATCCTTAATATAGGTCTATAATGAGAATATAATCAACTAAATTATATACTATAGGTTTTTTTACCCATTTTTATAATCTTAGGCCCACCCATCATGCATCATGGTAACGATCGAGTCAATGCTCAACCAACCATTTTCAGGGTGATTACCCCTAGGTGAATCTCTTTGACATTCAAAACCACCTACAGTATCCAAACACATATGTATTTCTAAGTAATACCGCTTATTCAACACTTTCCCAATAATTTATGATATAATATTATTCATAGAATCATTTATCAAGTTTCTAATATGGTTCTATAATTCTAAAAAATATAACTTAACTAATCCCTAAAAATATCTAAACTACTCTCTTAAATAACTAAACCCTTCTCTGATACAAATTTAAGTTCTATATATACATAAATAATACATCGATTACATTGATCAATCATTACATATAAAAAAATATCACATAACACAAGGAAATAAAGTTTTAGTGCCTTGGGAAAAGAAATATAAAAACACTTATTTCTCATGATGTGAACATTTCCCTATAATCTAAATCCACTCATAGAAACTCCCTGAGATATAATAATCTCCAAATCCTTGGGTAAGTATAACATAAGAAGTGGTGAGATTAGATTCACATTAATCGATAAAATTAATAATTCCATAATGGTTAGATCATAAACATGTGGAAATTCATGGATCAAGAAAAATATCTAATTTCAAAATAACATAAATCAATAATTGTTAACCATAATAATGATTGATAGACCTAATACCTAAATCATTAACAATTCTACCATATAATGTTAAAATAAAAAATTAATCATATAATATGATCCATTAATATTGAAAAAAAAAAGTGACATTATCATAAATATAGGATTTCTTAAATTTATGATCTGGGATACAAAAAAACATATTCACATGTATAATTGTGAGTAGAGCTAAAATCCCCCACACTCACCCTTTGTGAACCAAGTTACTTTCTATCCCATTCATATAACATTTATATCTCATTATATATAAGACTTAACCAATTAATTAGAGGGATATATAAGTCCCACATGTCTCATAATCCATACATTTATGTGACACATAAAAACAATCATCACATCATAAACCAACCCATATAAAGAAAATTGGATTCATGATATATCAAAATAATCAATTGAAGAATCAATTAAAATAAAATTGGTTTTATATAATATTAAAATTTAAATCATTATATTTTTATAAAGTACCTATGGAAGAAAATGGATTTAATAAAAAAACTAAATAACACCATAAAGAGATAATATTAAACTAAAAACATGACAACCCAAAATAATAACATAATAAAATAATAATACATGTTGAATAAGGAATAATAAATCCATTGAATATAGATTATTATATGATAATTAAAACAAATCATAAAAAATATCATTTTTAAAACACATTATATTCACTATTGTAAAAACATAGTTATGAGTCTCCTACAAAATTTATCTTTTATTTTCAAAAAAATGAATAGAAAACCTTTGATGGAAATCGAATTGCTTAAAAACTCTTTTCTATAGATGTAAAAAAGGTAATGTTATTTAATAGGTAAATTCATGGGAAATTTTTTCAAATAAGAAATTAAATAACATAAATAAAATATTTTGAGTTACCAATTCCCTTATATATGTCATAATTCATAGATCCAATGAAATAGAAGACTTTTAAAAAAATATTATAAAGAGTTAAAAATAAAAAATCATAGATATACTTAATTATTTTAAAATGGTTAAGTTAAAATAATATATAAACTTTTACTCTTAAAATAATACTTATAAAGTTTTTAGAGAGGTTGAAATGAAAATATTTTGAATTATTTTACTCTTCAAAATAATCATTTATAATAAGAACTTGAAAACATAAGTAATGTTTTCAAAAAGGTAAAGTGAAAATAATTTGAAAAATTTTACATCTAAAAATAATATTTAATAATGGTAAAAAATCAAAAGGTTTATCAAAAAAAATATAGAGTGGATGATAAAACAATTTATTTTGAAAGGATAGAAATTCATTTTGAGCACTTTGAAATAAAAAAATTGATAAACCATCATCTTTAAATGTGTGAATAAATTTAAAATTTAAAAGAGATATATAACCAAGGGCATGGAAGAGCCGAGCTTGATGATTTTAGAGAAGAAGAATGAAAGCTAACCGTGTGTCTGCTGAAAAATGTTAGAAAATAGTCTTTATTGTATTGGGGTTTCCCTATTTCTTTCCTGGAATCTTTCTTTGTTTTATTCTTCTCTTGCTTTTAATAAAAGAAACATTGCCTTTTAAAAAAATGTCCTAATGAAGAGTGTCGAGTAATGGAAACCCCTTACTGCCTTTATAACTATTGAATCAACACCCCATTAGTGGTAAGACATTAAATAAAACATTTAATATCATTAAATATAGGATAAAAATGTAACAAACTTACAATAAGAAAGTATTTACAAAATTTAAAAGTAAACGCGGTATTTAGCATAAACATGTCTAAATGGATTCAAATTTGAGACAAAGAAACCCTTAAAAATTATGAAGAGAATAAATTGAAATAAAAAGCAGTATATATTGAGAAATAAAAACTTTTACATGATCAAAAAGTTTTATTTATAATTAATTATTTTTTTGGGTAGTATCTATACCACATAAAAGATATATAGGTGAAAATATGAAATCATACCTTAATAAAAGTGAAGTTGAGACAACAAACATGTTCTTTACTTTCTCTCTTAGTTGATGACAATATAAAATCCTTAAAAAACATATCTAAATTAATAAAATATTTTAGAACATAACTAAACAAAATTACCCTTTTAACCCCTTTTTATAATTTCTAATAATTAGTACATTAATTAGTTATAGTATATTATGACTATCAGGTGTTCATAAATTTAACTATTATGCACATGTTTAATAATTTTAATATCATTAACAGTCATTTGATAAAAATTTAAATATTTATATATAATTTAATATTTCATAACATATAAAATTTATTTATTTAAAAAAAATATTTCACCCCATATGCATTTTGGTTAGATTATGTGAAAACTAAATTGATAACGATTTATGTCGACAATTTTAGTGAATGGAAATGTTTCTTTAATTATAAGTTATATAATTTATATAACATTTATAGAAAAATATAATAATTATTATTAAATTAATATATTATAATAACATTATTTTTCTTATTACATAATTTATCCATTATTGTATTTTAAATCATTATTCACGTAGGTGGTTAAACCAACCCAGACATGAACACGCTTTAACTAGACTGGTGAGTATGGTTAAGGAGGTGTTTATTTTTACATAATATCATTATAACATAAGAAAATTGATTTTATTTTTATTATTTTATTATTTTTAACCATATATTAAGTTTTTAGAAAATTAATGGTAATATAAATGAAAAATGAGAAATGTTTCATCATAGAGGTGGTAATTTTCACATTTGTGTAATTAATGTTCATGTTTCTCAATGCATGAGAGGGGGTAAAGTTGGATATTAAATTAAAATATCAAAATAATAATTATAGGTGATATATAATTATTATTTATCATTAAAAATATTAATATCATCAAATAAAATAGGTAATGAAAAAAACTTACGTCGCTTTGTTGAGGCGACAGTCTGCGCAACACACTTACGATGTTTTTTAAATTAGATGTAAATGAATAACAAATGGTTTTATCATTAATAAAAAAATATAATAGTGATCATGAATTTATCATATAATTATTGTGACAATATATTTGGTAGAAGTATGATTATTAAGAAAAATGAAGAATAATATAATAGTTATGTTGGAAACTTGATTTTTCACATGGAAGTTCCCTTGAAATTAAAGGGATTAGGCTTACTATGAGTGACCATGTGATTATTTTTGCAGGATAGGTTTCTAGGGAGAGTAAAATAGAATGTTTACAAGTATAAATTATAAGTACAGTTTTATTGTTTATGTGTGGTAGTTTTATCCTTTTATAAGGGGAGAAAATGGACAAGTTAGGAAATTCTCAGCATTTTTCAATAATTCCTTGACACTATTACAAAGCCATTGGTTCCAAAGATTCAAAAATATTTTTGGGGGGTTTCTTTGGGTCTAAAAAGTCACAAAAAAGTGTTTCTAAACAAGTTTTAAACATTTTATAGGGTATTTACCATTAATTCATTACATTTTACTTTTAAATTTTAAATAAGGTAAATTGTTTTTTATCGAAGTGATTTTATGTTTTAATAAACATATAACATAACCAATATAAAAAAAGTTAGGTGTGATTGAACTAATTATAACATTTATTTAATCCAATTCACTTCCAAAATATTTTAAAACTAGCATTTAAAATAATACAGATAATGTGTGGAAAAACTAATTTAGCGGAAAAAAATAACATTTTGGCCATTATAGAATTTTAATCTTATTTAGTATTGATTACCAATTAAAAATTTTTAATATATTTAATTATGTTTTTATAAATCATATTATATTAATTATTTAATGTATTTAAATTTAATTTATTTTATAATAGTTCATTTATATTAATAAAACAATAATTTTAAAATAAAATATTCACCATTATCATGTTAATTTGCATTAATCCTTATAATATAAATTTTACACATAAAAATAAAATTTACCAAATTAAATAGTATGAAAATTATTCTATAAAATATATGTATTAATTTATCAAATGAACATTTAATTTAAAGGGAAATTACTCACAATGTTAGCACATGTAAATTATAAAACAAAACTTTTATTGAAAAAGTTTATTTAAAAAAATGATTTATGATTAGGATATAACTATCAATTAAATTCACTCATATGAGTTTAAATTTATTATAAAAATAAAAAAATATATATTTTTTAACATTAAAATAAATCAAAAAAACCATTTCATCATGGTATAGTTAATTAAAAACATTTGAAAAACATTTTTATTAAATCGCTGTATAAACTTTCAAAAGGTTAAGAATATGTTTATAAATTTAAAAAAATATTTTAAAATTATTTATCATAATTTAAAATATATAATTTTATATTAAGACATTTCAAAAGATTTCAATATATTCATATAATAAAATAATTTTATTATAGTGATGACATTAGGAAACATATTTTTTCACTATTCACCCAAAAATCAGTTATTTTATTAAAATATAAAAAATCCATCCTAATATATTTTTATTGAGAACTTGAGAAATAAATTTTATTTCATAAATTAAAATTATAAAATTTAAAAATATATATTCTTATAATAAAATATAAAATATAAATAAAATGGATTCTATTTTAAATAACATTTTCAACATTAACTCATATGAATTGTTTACCTTATAAATGTAATAAAAATTAATGGTTTATCATATTATTGTTTGTTATAGATCCATTAATAAGGTATTATTAATATTTTTCGTTTTTGATATTGTTTGTAGTGTGTGAAACAAGTTATAGAATATAGTGTGTATTTTAATAGATCCAAAATATCACATCATTATAGTTATGGGTTGGGTTAAGTATTTGATTACATGCAACAATGATAAGATTATGGTATAAAAATTAAGTGGTTTTGGTATGTTTTCTTGGAGTATTAATTATAATACAATATAAAGAATATAATTCTAATTTTATTATTTATTTTCCATATTTATAAACATGGGTAGTATGACACATATTAGTTTTTCATGGTGAGATTCCACTAGGTTATATTCGGACACTCTACATAGGAGATCGATGTGTATATAGACCATTATTCTAACATCAATTTGATCAAATTATGTGATATGGATCGATCTTGATATTTTTGATGGGTTTATGATGATGGGGTTATTAAGGATTAGGGATGGTAGTATGGCTCTTTTGTATTTTTTTTCTTTAGTTTATTTTGTATATGTGATCAGCTTAGTGGGTGTTCAGGAATGTATGATTGTATGCTTCCACATGGTATAGTTTTTATAACATTGTTTTTATTTTATTATAAAGACATTTATTTTTTATGATGTATATTTTTGGGTTATTTAATCTAGTTTATCACTCTAAAAAATGGGCATAATTACCCTAATGTATGATTTAAGACCTCACCAAAAGCCAGTAGCCTCTAGTTTATGGGGAGGAATTCCTAATGTCACTTATTTTCTCAGCCCGAGGTAATATCAAGTGTTCTCCATATCAAGGAATTATTTAATAAGTGATTACAACTAAATAGTATTAAATTTAATTCTTATGAATAAGATTCTTAAATAATTGATTAATATGTCTTTGATTTTGATATGGGTGTTTAATGTGCATGTCTGGGAGTCAGGAGTAAAGATATGGGTTTCTTGTCTCAATTTACTTATAATGATATATGTTCCTTATTCACTACATACTTTATTTTGTGTGGTGTATATACTTCCCATGGATATAATTTATAATGAATTTATTATTATTAATTATACTTATAAATACATCTATTCTTCTCAATTTTAATCCCTTTTATATAATAGTACCAATGTTATAGGGTTTCATCTCCCAATATCTTTACTTATATGATATTATCGAAAACTAAATACCCATTAGGGGAATTTTTATGTATTTTCCATTAAAATTCCCATTTATTTTTATTTCTATTAGTAATTTTATGGGATTCCATTTCTTCCTAGTATTTCCCCTATCATTGATTAATTATTCACCATAAAAAATGTTTATATGTGGAATTGGCCTTATCACTTATTTTTTGTTGGCAATCATTATCTTCTATATCCATGTTATTTTTACTATTTCATAGATATACTATTTATTAACAATTATACTTATTTAATTTAATAATATCAGTTTCTATTGTATTTAACTTACTTATTAATGTTTGAATGAGATATTTTATCTCTTTTCCATTATTTTTAGGCTTTCTTATTTTTTCAAGTAGTTTTCTTTTATTTTCATTAATAATATTTTATTCCATAGTTTTATGATTCTTCAATAAAAAATTATATTAAATTAAGATTTTTTTAGACAATTCATTCAAAAAAAAATAGAATTTATTAAGATGAATCAGATACTTATTCTTATTTTTATAGAAATTTACATATATTACCCTTAAGGGTTTTTAACCTATCTCAATATAATTTAATGTTTCTTATGTTTCACTAAGAATACTTATACTTTTTTCATCCATATTCTTTCTATAGATGTTTTTATTATATAATGATAAAATTATTATGAAGCCCATTTTATTTTTATGATTTTATTATGATACTTTTTATGGATTTTTATTCTATTCATGTGGAACACATCAGTTTGGTTTATAATTATAAGGTGGGTGGGTATGGAATTTCATATAAAATAAATTCATTAGGAAATTATTTTATCCTATGAGATTTTATCTTAGGGGACATTTGGGGTTATAAAAGTCCATTTTATTATTAGACATGTTTATCCATGATGTGATGATGGTCTCTATAGTTATCCTTAACATAAGATATGATTTTTTATGCTTATACTTGGGCCATATTCCTATAACATATTTATTATATTACACAAAATTTATCACTTTATTATTCATGTTTATGATTCATATTTCCTTGACTATACTTTCTTTATATTATTTTTATATAATTTATTATTTTAACAATATCACATGTTCAGCTAATGGTAAATTCTTATCTTTATTATTGTCACTCATGTTGTTCTGAGTGATATCTCATATGTTCTTCCCCTTATAGAGTATAAGAGGTTATCATTTTATTATATTTCCATTTCATAAGATATAAATAAAATATATCATATGATATGACTATAATCATGTAACTTTTGATGTGTATATGGAATTAATTTGTATTTTTTTTAAATAATACATTTATATAGTTAATTTCTAAAGACACTAAACATTGGTGTTATAGGTTGTGATTTATTCATGATTTGTGATTTATAATTAATTAAATTGATATAATATATATGCTTATTTTGGATGTATTATCTCATTTGGTATCAAATTGGGGTGTATTTCTCTTTGGGTATTTTTGAACTCATTAGCCATGTTTTATTTTTGTTGTCAATATATCATGATGACTATATTATTAAAGAGTGAATCGTAGAAGGATTTTGTATTACCCAAGTATATATGATATCAAAATGAAGAGTGAATTTCACAATAATGGTTCCAATATATGTTCATTTCTATATATTGGGTGAATATTAATGAACACATTGAATCATAGTGTTCCCTTGGTACAATGTATCATGCTAAAGAAGAATTCTAAATAAGGGAAAAATTGGTTTCTATTATTTTTCATATGGTAAAGTATCTAGGGATGATTCCATAGGTTATATTATTGAATTTCCATTCACGTATATAAAAGTATTAAAATTCTGATTAATATTCTAATGGATAATATAGTTTGATACTAGATTTTTCTCTTCGAAGACTAATTAAGATGGTTAAGAAACAATTTCATGAGATGTCAAAGAACAATCCTTATGATGAACATTCTTGAAGAAAACTATTTATATTTAATTCACATGTAGATGATTTTATAATGATGACACTAATATAGATATGAATTGGGAGAAATATTGATTGGAAATTATCTTTGATAATGTTTTGAGTTCAATATTTTTACACATGTTCTTGTAGATTTGGAAATTAGGCTTGAAATATTTATAAAGGTTTGATAAATTCATAAATTAATTTATTTATTTTTCAGATTAATTGAAGTTTTTAATTTATATTGTAGTTGTATTGATAATCCTAGATATTTCATATGATATTTTTGTGATAATTTTAAATAACCTCTGAGTTTATACATATTATTTTTAAGTTTATAGAAAAAGGAATGAGGAATTGTTATTATCTGATAGATAAATAATTGGAAATGTAATTATTGACTTTGAAAATAATATGTAATAGATTAAAGATGATTCATAATTTTTACTTGTAGATACATAATATCATCTATATAATTGATATGTGGAAAATGCCAATATTTAACTATGATACATAATATATTTTTTATGTTTTGTATTATTTAAAAAGTGACACATAAGTTTCCAAATTACAAATAAGATGGTGATTTACCTATGTAATATTTTTTCTAATGTTTTAAGTAATTCAAACAATAAAATATAGGATATAAAATATCCAATTTGATGATATCTAATTTATTTTAGATGTTTATATAATCTTTAATAGGTGATACTTAGGGATTTTAAATTAGAATATTCCTTAAAATATTCAAATTTTAATCATCACTATACATTATATAATTTTCATGTATAATGTTACAATATATTTAAAATAAAATGAATATTGATACATGATGATACTATTCACACTGTAGAAGATCTATTTATGTGTTCATGTATACATGGAATAATACAGCTTGTGGTTTTTGTGGATATTCAATAAAAGGTGAATCCATGTTTTTTTGAAGAATTAAATGGGAAAATAATCATGGGAATGGTAGGTTAATATTGGTGGATATCATATGATAAATATATATAAATGATTATGAAATTTATTAAAATTAAAATTTATTCCCTTAAAAGGGGGGTTATCAAAAATGAATAAAAAGAAGGCATTCAGGCCATTTGGGAAAATTTATAGACTTTTTTTCAAAGTAATTGATATTGTTTATTATTTTAGAAATATGTTTTATTATTTTAATTTGAATATTCAAGGAATAATTTAAGGACATATCAAGATAATTTTTTCCATGAATTTAATTTTAGGGATATATATCCTTTAGGGGTTATAATGATAATTAATTATATCAAATCATGGAGGATTGAATGGGGAGATAACAATGATGATAATTCTTGGTAGTTTCCTTATTAAATATATTTTAATTAGGAAAATAATATCCTCATGACATTCTATGGTTATAAATGATAAGGTAAAGAGGATATGTGGAGTGAATAATAAGGTGATACATTGTAAAGACCCATAAATTTCAAGGAAATTTTTTTTCTTAATTTTCTTTGGAATTTTAAAAGAGCGCAGTTTCTGACGGCACCTGATTCCGAGGCCCGGTGTGCCCGGAATCATTTTCCGAAGTTTGGCTCGGGTACGTTCAGTGAACAGATGAGTGAGTTTTTCTAACTTTTGAACCGGTGCCCGGAATCGAATTCTGAGGGCACCGATGAAATCGCAGCGCCGGTATTTACTTAGAAACGCCTCTTCCGGAGTTGCGTTTGCTCGAGTGTGGTTTTCAATTTTCGGGCTTAAAGTTAAGAAATAAAATAATTTTACGACAACTTTATTTTATTTCACTTAAGCCACTTGAAGCCACTTGGAAGCCACTTAAACTGAGTTGAAACGGATAGGGGACTATCCAGAAATATCCTACCCTCTCGGTATGATATTTGTGAGGTGAGGCTCGCACGAGCCCCGCCGTTTCTTTCCGCTAAGTAACGCACCAGCGAAAACCTGTCATTATGAAAGTCAACTAACGTGTTTTCTTAAATTCTTAACAGACCATTTAATTGGGCTGTTTATTTCGTAAATTAAATGAGTTGTTTCTTTCGTTGAATTAATTCAACGAATTTATGGGTCGTTACTTACCCTTTTTTGTTGGTTGGCATAATAATAAAATAAGACCAACCAGTCTTTTTGGAGGATTACTGGTTGAGAGGTTTGACAGAGTCCTCGTGCCTTTATCCTTCTTCGCGAAGAACGCGAAGAACGTGAAGAAAGCGAAGAACGCCGGCCTCTGACGAAGAACGCCGAACTCGGAAATCGACGACGCGACGCCGTGTTCCGCGACGCCGACGTTCCCTTCCTGCAACGTTCTTCTACGACGTCTCCTCCTCCGCAACGGATCTTCGATCAGCTGCTTGAGGTAAGAGTCTCGGATTTTCTTTTTAATCTCCTTTGTGGTTTTTACCAAAACACGGATTTAATTAATTAAATTATATCTGTTGTTTCATGTTCCGTTGAGTTCGCCGACTCAACGCCGGTTTCCACAACGACGCGACGCCCTTCCGCGACGACGCGACGATCCCCTTCTTCCGCGATGAACAATTCCGCGAAGAACGCTCACGCGCGACGACTACGAGGTAGGGATTTTATTTTTGGAAATGCCTCTTTTTCCCATGTTGTTTCCGTTCAAAATGAGGAACCCGATTTATAAAACAATTTTATTTCATTAAAATTGTTTTCGGATATGCGTTCATGTGTTGAACTTTATTCCTCCCGTTGTTTATCTCTAATGTGGAGGGTGCGGGCCAAACGAACACGGCCCGACGACCCTCCGCCGCTCTTCGTTTTTGTGCGGATTTGACGGGCGACGACGGAACGTGCTGCAACGGAAGTTTGATGATTCCGCAGTGAAGAACGGATCTCGGGAGGAACAACGGCGCAGACGGGAAGGAAAACGGACCACCGGAGCGACTCCGGTGGCCCGCGGAAGCCGGCGGCGGCGCGGGTCGCCGGCACAGCGGCGCCAGCGCCCAGAGGCGGCGGCGCCCGGCGTGCCGCCGGACGAGACTGTCGCGGCACCGGCCGCGGTGGCGGCGCCCACGGACCCGCGGTCGCGCGGGTCCGGAGCACGCGGGACGCGGCTGAAGCCGCGTCTGGTCTCCAGGGAGACACCCCGCGGGTGTCGCGAGGGTGTCACGCGGGGGCGGCGCCCCCCCCCCCCCCCCCCCCCCGCGTCACTCGAGACGCGGCTTCAGCCGCGTCCGGCTGTCTGGCCGACACCCCGCGGGTGCCGCGGGGGTGTCACGCGGGGCGGCGGCTCCCCCCGCGTCGGCCGCTCGGCCGAGCCGAGCCGGACCGGGTTCGGCCGACCCAGGGGGGGTCGGGCCGTGTCGGCCCGAGCCCGGACCCCCCATCTTCGGACGGTTTTCGTTCAAATGGTCGTCACTTGAGCTACAGGCCTCCAAACGACTCCCCGTCAGCGGCAACGCAATCCTTGGATCGAGACGATCATTTCGGTATATCGTACTCAAGGTTTCGGAATACCTTGGGTTCGGCCGGGTTGGTTCGTACACGAAACCAACTGGGCCCTCGGAGCGGAAACGCTCATATCTTGAGCTACGGACATCCAATTGACGTGCCGTCAGCTTCGTTGAATTCCTCTAAGTGAGACGGATCTTTTGGCTTACTCCGCTCGAGGTTTGGATGTCGTCGGAGTGCGGTCGGGTTGGTTCGCTCACGAAACCAACCGGGCCCCTGGAACGAAAAATCCAATAACTCACAGACCGGGCGTCCGATTGATGCGCCGTCTGTCTCGTTGCTTTCCTCTTGAGGAGACGGAACTTTTGGCATCCTCCGCCCGAGTTTTGGATGCAGATGGATAGTAGCCAGGTTGGGTTGTACCCAAAATCCAACCGGGCCCCTGGAACGGAAAAGCTGATACCTTTCCGACAGAACGTCCGTTTGACGAACCGTCAGCGGCGTTGGTGATCTCGTTGAGAAACGGTCCCTATGATTATACCATATGAGTGTTCGGGGTATAGTTGAGTTATGGCCGGATTGGTTCGTACACGAAACCAATCGGGCCCCTGGGACGAAAAGGCTAGTAACTCACAGACCGGGCATCCGATTGACGCGTCGTCTGTTGCGTTGAGACCCCTACGACGAGGTGGTCCTTTGATATACTTCCTTGCAGGACTTTGTGATACTTGGAGTATCGACCAGTAGCTCGTGGAGTGGACCCTCCCGGAGACGAGCTTGTGGAGTACGGAGACCGTGTAGCTGACTGAGACCCGACAACTGCTGATCGAACGACCCGGTGTGTTACAGAGGTGTGGTTGGTTGTAGCGGCATAGGGGAGCGCTTGGTTGTAGCGGAAGACCCACGACAGAGGTGCAGTTGGTTGTAGCGGCACAGGGGAGCGCTTGGTTGTAGCGGCAGACCCACGACAGAGGTGCGCTTGGTTGTAGCGGCAGACCCACAACAGAGGTGTGCTTGGTTGTAGCGGCACAGGGGAGCGCTTGGTTGTAGCGGCAGACCCACGACAGAGGTCCGCTTGGTTGTAGCGGCACATGGGAGCGCTTGTTTGTAGTGGCAGACCCACGACAGAGGTGCGCTTGGTTGTAGCGGAACATGGGAGCGCTTGGTTGTAGCAGCTGGCCCGCAATACTCGATAGGTGGAGTACTACATCAGTCTTAGGTTAGTGGGAAGTACCTCGGAGTCGTGACAGGACCACTGTACACTCCAGAGACGGAGCTCTTCAGCAGTTACGGTTTCGATGATGAAAATCCTGTTTTGAGCTGAGACTTTTGACCTTGTGTTTGCCTCATGATTGAGATGGGTTACTTGATAACTTAGGTATATGTATGGGCATATGTCTAAGTAGAGGTTATCTGTTGAGATCTTCTTGTGGTTATCCTTGTTGGTTTTAGTGAGACCTTGAGGGTCTCGGGGTCCCTACTGAGTATCGTTATACTCACCCCTGCACGGGCTATGCCCGCACTACGTTGTGTTGGTTACAGACGATGGACAGCGTTGATCGTGGTTGAGGCTTGCAGAGCAGGACGATACCTGGAGGTGGACCACTGGGCGGGACGTTCTCGGAGCGGACGGCGGGACCCGAGGAGCAGTGGAGCTATCTGTACCCACCCTTCAGGTGGGATTTCCAGTGGACAGCTCGGTGTAGCGGCTTTTACTTTACAGTTTCTGTTTTCCCTTTCGAGTTGTACTTTACTTTCAGTTTGGGTTTGTATACTGGCCCTTTTACTTTTCCCCACCTCAGTTGCACAGGGTGCACGACGTCTTCCACATATCTCAACTGAGGAGATACGTGCACGACCCGGCGCACATCTTTGACCATGGAGAGCTGGTCTTTGATAATGGGGAGACTTTTGCGGAGGCCCCGGTAGAGATCGAGGATCGACAGGAGAGGGTCCTACGTGGACGATCGATTCCTCTAGTGTGCTTCAGATGACAGCTCGGGAGCCTCCAGAAGAGCACTTGGGAGCGGGAGGCTCAGATGCGTGCTCAGTACCGTCTTTGTATCCCTAAGTTTGTAGTGAAGCTTTACGGGGACGTAAAGCCCTGTGGTGGGAGTAATGTAAAGACCCTTAAATTTCAAGGAAATTTTTTTTCTTAATTTTCTTTGGAATTTTAAAAGAGAGCGGTTTCTAACGGCACATGATTCCGAGGCCCGGTGTGCCCGGAATCATTTTCCGAAGTTTGGCTCGGGTACGTTCAGTGAACGGACGAGCGAGTTTTTCTAACTTTTGAACCGGTGCCCGGAATCGAATTCTGAGGGCACCGATGAAATTTCAGTGCCGGTATTTTCTTAGAAACTCCTCTTCCGGAGTTGCATTTGCTCGGGTGTGGTTTTTAATTTTTGGGCTTAAAGTTAAGAAATAAAATAATTTTACGACAACTTTATTTTATTTCACTTAAGCCACTTGAAGCCACTTGAAAGCCACTTAAACTGAGTTGAAACAGATAGGGGACTATCCAGAAATATCCTACCCTCTCGGTAGGATATTTGTGAGGTGGGTCCCGCACGAGCCCCGCCGTTTCTTTCCGCTAAGTAATGCACCCGCGAAAACCTGTCATTATGAAATTCAACTGACGCGTTTTCTTAAATTCTTAACAGACCATTTAATTGGGTGGTTTATTTCATAAATTAAATGAGATGTTTCTTTTGTTGAATTAATTCAACGAATTGATGGGTCATTACTTACCCTTTTTCGTTGGTTGGCATAATAATAAAATAAGACCAACCAGTCTTTTTGGAGGATTACTGGTTGAGAGGTTTGACAGAGTCCCCGTGCCTTTATCCTTCTTCGCGAAGAATGCGAAGAACGCGAAGAACGCGAAGAACGCCGGCCTCTGACGAAGAACGCCGAACCCGGAAATCGACGACGCGACGCCGTGTTCCGCGACGTCGACGTTCCCTTCCTGCAACATTCTTCTGCGACGTCTCTTCCTCCGCAACGGATCTTCGATCAGCTGCTTGAGGTAAGAGTCTCGGATTTTCTTTTTAATCTCCTTTGTGGTTTTTACCAAAACACAGATTTAATTAATTAAATTAAATCTTCTGTTTCATGGTCCGTTGAGTTCGCCGACTCAACGCCGGTTTCCGCGACGACGCGACGCCCTTCCGCGACGACGCGACGATCCACTTCTTCCGCGACGAACAATTCCGCGAAGAACGCTCACGCGCGACGACTACGAGGTAGGGATTTTATTTTTGGAAATTCCTCTTTTCACATGTTGTTTCCGTTCAAAATGAGGAACCCGATTTATAAAACAATTTTATTTCATTAAAATTGTTTTCGGATATACGTTCATGTGTTGAACTTTATTCCTCCCGTTGTTTATCTCTAACGCGGAGGGTGCGGGCCAAACGAACACGGCCCGACGACCCTCCGCCGCTCTTCGTTTTTGTGCGGATTTAACGGGAGACGACGGAACGTGATGCAACGGAAGTTTGATGATTCCATAGTGAAGAACGGATCCCGGGAGGAACAACGGCGTAGACGGGAAGGAAAACGGACCACCGGAGCGACTCCGGTGGCCCGCGGAAGCCGGCGGCGGCGGCGCCCGCGGACCCGCGGCCGCGCGGGTCCGGCGCGCGCGGGACGGGGCTGAAGCCGCGTCCGTTCGCCAGAGAGACACCCCGCGGGTGTCGCGGGGGTGTCACGCGGGGGCGGCGGCTCCCCCCCGCGTCACTCGGGACGCGGCTTCAGCCGCGTCCGGCTGTCTGGCCGACACCCCGCGGGTGCCGCGGGGGTGTCACGTTGGGCGGCGGCTCCCCCCGCGTCGGCCGCTCGGCCAAGCTGAGCCGGACCGGCCCTGGCCGAGCCAGACCGGTCCGACCGGGTCGGGCCGGGTCGGCCCGGGCCTGGACCCCCCGTCTTCGGACGGTTTTCTTTCAAAGGGTCGTAACTTGAGCTACGGGCCTCCAAACGACTCGCCTTCAGCGGCAACGCGATCCTTGGATCGAGAAGGTTGTTTCAGTATATCGCACTCAAGGTTTCGGAATACCTTGGGTTCGGCCGGGTTGGTTCGTACACGAAACCAACCGGGCCCTCGGAGCGGAAACGCTCATATCTTGAGCTACGGACGTCCGATTGACGTGCCATCAGCTTCGTTGAATTCCTCTAAGTGAGACGGATCTTTTGTCTTACTCCGCTCGAGGTTTGGATGCCATCGGAGTGCGGTCGGGTTGGTTCGCTCACGAAACCAACCGGGCCCCTGGAACGAAAAATCCAATAACTCACAGACCGGGCGTCCGATTGATGCGTTGTCTGTCTCGTTGCTTTCCTCTTGATGAGACGGAACTTTTGGCATCCTCCGCCCGAGTTTTGGATGCAGATGGATAGTAGCCGGGTTGGGTTGTACCCGAAATCCAACCGGGCCCCTGGAACGGAAAAGCTGATACCTTTCTGACAGAACGTCCGTTTGACGAACCGTCAGCGGCGTTGGTGATCTCGTTGAGAAACGGTCCCTATGATTATACCCTATGAGTGTTCGGGGTATAGTTGAGTTACGGCCGGATTGGTTTGCACACGAAACCAACTGGGCCCCTGGGACGAAAAGGCTAGTAACTCACAGACCGGGCGTCCGATTGACGCTCTGTCTGTTGCGTTGAGACCCCTACGACGAGGTGGTCCTTTGAGATACTTCCTTTCGGGACTTTGTGATACTTGGAGTATCGACCAGTAGACTGTGGAGAGGACCCTCCCGGAGACGAGCGTGCGGAGTACGGAGATCGTGTAGCTGACTGAGACCCGACGACTGCTGATCGAACGACCCGGTGTGTTACAGAGGTGCACTTGGTTGTAGCGGCACAGGGGAGCACTTGGTTGTAGCGGCAGACCCACGACAGAGGTGCGCTTGGTTGTAGCGGCACATGGGAGAGCTTGGTTGTAGCGGCAGACCCACGACAGAGGTGCGCTTGGTTGTAGCGGCAGACCCACGAGAGAGGTGCGCTTGGTTGTAGCGGCATAGGGGAGCGCTTGGTTATAGCGGCAGACCCACGACAGAGGTGCGCTTGGTTGTAGCGGCACATGGGAGCGCTTGGTTGTAGCGGCAGACCCACGACAGAGGTGCGCTTGGTTGTAGCGGCACATGGGAGCGCTTGGTTGTAGCAGCTGGCCCGCAATACTCGATAGGTGGAGTACTACAGCACTCTTAGGTTAGTGGGCAGTACCTCGGAGTCGTGACAGGACCACTGTACACTCCAGAGATGGAGCTCTTCAGCAGTTACGGTTTCAATGATGAAAATCCTGGTTTGAGCTGAGACTTTTGACCTTGTGTTTGCCTCATGATTGAGATGGGTTACTTGATAACTTAGGTATATGTATGGGCATATATCTAAGTAGAGGTTATCTGTTGAGATCTTTTTGTGGTTATCCTTGTTGGTTTTAGTGAGACCTTGAGGGTCTCGGGGTCCCTACTGAGTATCTTTATACTCACCCCTGCACGGGCTATGCCCGCACTACGTTGTGTTGGTTGCAGACGACGGATAGCATTGATCGTGGTTGAGGCTTGCAGAGCAGGACGGTACCTGGAGGTGGACCACTGGGCGGGACGTGCTCGGAGCGGACAACGGGACCCGAGGAGCAGTGGAGCTATCTGTACCCACCCTTCAGGTGGGATTTCCAGTGGACAGCTCGGTGTAGCGGCTTTTACTTTACAGTTTCTGTTTTCCCTTTAGAGTTGTACTTTACTTTCATTTTGGGTTTGTATACTGGCCCTTTTACTTTTCCGCACTTCAGTTGTACTCTGTTTTTACTTAGTGTTTACTTTTCCGCTTGTTTACACCTTGGTGCTAGTCACCATCCCCTGGCCTATGGAAGGCGGGCTTGGGGTAGTCACGGCACGAGCCCCGAGGATGAGTCGTGACATACATGATGTACCACTAATGAAAATTCGGAGAGTCGAAGAAAACATCAAATTCTTACATTGTTATGAAAGATCATCTCATTCCATGAAGAAAGATAAGTAGAGTGGAGAGATAATATTATGCTTCAAATATTAAACTTCTCTAGTATTTAAAAAATGTTAGAATATAATCCTATGATTTATTAATATAATTTCAACTAATGAAGAATTTGGATAACATTTATGAAGGTTGTATAAAAGATTTTTCCCTTATGATTTATATATACTAATAAAGAAAACTAGATCCCATATAGTTCGTATGAGACATGGGTTTTCTTTATAATCATTATTCAATGAGGAGCTAGCAGAATTTGGTATTAATAATGATAGGATTGGATGGTTCCTACTCATAAGAAGAAATAAAGTGGGTTCCTATGATTACCATTAGTTCTATATAGTCTACCAAGTTGGTTATAGGAATATAGGTTCAAGGATAAACCATTGTACATTATTCATCATTATTTTAAAATTGAAATAGTTTTTGAGTGGTATAAAAAATACCATACCCTGGGGATATAATCATCCACATTATAGGGGAACCATGTTAATAAATCCTAATGTTAATTTTTTTATTGTAAATATTATTTTCATGAAAATTCGAGGTGAGAAGAGTTTTTGATAATGATTCACAATAATATATGTAACGTTAAAGGGGAAGAAAATTATTTGTGAAAAATTAGACCATAATTATTCACCCCCATTTCAGTTTGGTTGAATAGATTTTGGTTGAACACATATTTTTATATGATCTTTGGTTTGACCTTTAAATTTATTCCAGAAAAAATAAATATTTTGTATTTAGAATTTATGTTATTGTATTCGTCATGTAGTGAATACTCCTAGAAGTTAAATAAACTATTTATATTAACTCTATATCTTCTAATATAATGAATAATATAAAGAAAAAGGTCTTGATAAATGTTAAAAAGGAATATTTATTATGAAAAAATTAATAAAAATCAATTTATACATTTTTTAATAAAAATTAAATTTGCACTATCAAGAATATAGATGATTTTGTGAAAAAAAACCCATTAATGAGAACATGGAGAACAATTCTACCTCATAATATTTAAATATTTTACAAGGTAATTATCTAATTGTAATCACTTTTTAAGATTAACCTTTTTATAAATAATGTATAATGTGGGAAGATCATATATCTCAAGATTTGAATTATAAGTCAAAATATGATTCATGTTCTAATTTGATGGAAACCCATTAATAATTTCTCAAATATATAGTCACTTTTATATGTAGCTCTAAAATAGATAAGAAAACTTAAATAACAATAGGAGAAAATATATAAGTATCTAGGAAAAAATAAGTTGGTTTATAAAAATCATGCATATCAAGTTGAAAACCCAAAAATGATGAATGTGTAGCAAGAATATAGGTTCTCAAAATTTAGAAAGGATTTGATGGATAAAATCTACGAGATTCATAAATCCATGAATATAGTCAAATACATCTTCTATACATTGGAGTAATAACAAAAGGCATGTGTTGATATTAGTAATGGATAATTATAAGTCAATGAAATAGGATAAAAATTCACAATCCATTGTGAGAGATGATTAAAATTCATTAATATCATGAGAAATATAGAGATATTGTATAAAAAGAGTATGAATATATGAATTCTATAGAGGGTGAATAAAATATAATCAATATGGTGTGTCATGAACATGAAGTCAAAATTAAAAAATCTTTATTTGGATTATGTTAAGTCTTCATATATAGTTTTTAAATGAAATAATTACATCAAAATATCTAAGGAAAGTGTTTTATTGAAATTATATTTATCTTGTGTAATGAATATTCTCAAATAATCTAATGAATACTCTAATTCATGTTCAAATAAAATGTTACTACAATTTCTATAAAAAAATTGGTAGTAAATCAATTGTTTTAATAGTGTATTTTATAAGATAAATTTTGGAAAAATATGGGTTTTGATAAATCATGAAAAACACACCTCAACATCTATGGTGCATGTGAAAAAATTAAAGAAAATTTATTCCCTAAAATTTTCTCAATAAAATGGAGTTTATAAACAAAAATAGAAAGGATATATTTTTTATGGTCTATAATTCAATGAAAGTGGTCATGATTTTTTCCTACTATTTTTTATTTGAAATATTTAGGTACAAGGAACTAGATTATTGGTATAGCATGTCGATCAATGGATAAAAATGAAATCCTACATATAGGGGTACCAAAGTCATGTTAATTAAATGTACATTAGTTATAGATAGATATAATTTTATCTAAAATAGTTTTAGAATCCTATATAATTTCTATGGAAATTTTAGTGAATGTGGTTATAGTGATAAGGAAAGTTATTAAAATCAACCATATATATTCAAAAAGATATTTAATAAATAATAACATAAAATCAAATAAAAATTAAATTTTATAAAAATATTTAGTTACCCATAGGTTATATAAAAAACTATTTTGAATAAATAACTACCATGATGTATAAAAAATATTCTACATCAAAGATTAAGACTTTATTATATTATGGGAGAAGATGACACATAGTAGACTACCAAAAACATGCCTTGGATGTTGTTTTTGATGGTGGAAATATAATAAAACAAAGAAGTGAATAATTCCTTGAATTAAAAAATCATATTTTTTGAGTGGAATAAATCAATGGATAATAATTTGAATCTCATATGAATTTTCCAAATAATGGTAATTTAATGATTCATGAGAAAACAAGTGTATGATTTAGGAAATTTCACCATGTTCTTAAGGAATACATGATTATTTGGCCAACTAAATTTTAAATATAAATGAATATTATTGAGTAATAATAAGAATAAACTTATATAGGGGGGAAGAAATCCTACATGGAGAAGAAATTTAATTTCATTATAAGATTTCAAGTATTTCACAACAAAATATTTCATCAAAAGTTATGTAAGAGGTGTATTAAATATGGACATTCTTAGAAAAATTATTTTATTATAGTTACAAATAAATAGGATATGTTGAATAAATTGATTCTATTATTAAGAATTTCATGTGATTTGATCACTAAAATGAAAGAATTAATCCCACTCAAGGATATTTCTTAATGTAATGAAAACATACTGACTGATGAGTCTATTGATTAGATAAATAAAGGAGAATGCATGAAGCACTAATCATTATAGGGAATGAAAATAAAGGATTTATTGAGTTTATAAACAAATCATAACCTTTTTTATCTGAATAATATGTCTTAAAGAACCACCTTATTTCCATATCCATTTTGGTTGATTTTTGTATTGGGAATTAAATGTGTTTTGTGAATAGGGGAGATAGAATATTGATTTCCATGATTATTTTATAGATATCATAATATTTTAATCTTGGATTTGAATCTTAAAGTTAATATCTTTTAGAGTAATTAAATATTATAAAAAACATGATAAAGAAGTTACTTAATATTACCCATTTAAGAGGATATATATGGATAAGTTATGAGTAAGATTCCAGAATATATCATTTCATGTGAATCCATAATTTCTAGGATATTTCTTAAAGAATCCATTTAATATGTATGTTTATTACATTATGTCAACTCTATTTCAAAATATTAAATGATAATTTTAAGGATTATAAATTGGTTTTATAAATTATAAGAATTTTGAGAATTTTTTTAGGAATACATGGTTGTGAATTTCAAGAGTTGGGATATCAATTCATCTCTCTTATTTTCTATGCTGAGTATTTTTCTAGTATACCTAGATTTGATTAATTAATAACATAATAATTTTGTTTCAACCTTTGTATTTACAATAAATATGTGATATAGATGAATAAAATGAATGAAGATATTGTGAAATCCATTTTATAAATAAGTATTCACAAAACAAATCCACAAGGGGTATTATTGAACTCATCAATGAAGTGTTTTATTTGTTGTAATTAAATAATGAAGTCAATTTTTATTTATAATAGAAGCTTGGAATGAATTTTTAGTATCCATTAATATGTTATGTAAAGATTATGAGTGAAGCACCCATGAAATGTCATTAATATATGTTTAGTTTTTTTATATTGGTCAGCAATTAAGGAACACTTTCATCTAAGGAGTTCCCTCTAGAATATGTATCATGCTAAATAATTTTTATCAACAATATAGAATATATGAGGTAATATCCTTGTTTATATATATAATGAGATAAATTTGATTTTATTGGATTTTTTATTAGAGATCCATTCACTTGTGGAAAGGGTTTCCCTAGTCTAATAAATTTACTTTTTTTGTAGTGGTTAAAGATGATAGTGAAGATTCCACATAGTATGGAGATTGATATATGATTTATATTTATGATGAAGAATAATGTTGTTTTAAAAATTATTTCATGAGAACCCAAAGAAACATCTGTATGATTATCATTATTTAAGACTATTATTTTATTTGAATTCACACATGGATGATGTCTTGATATAGAAACTGACATGGAGCCGAATTTAGTCCCTCATTAATTAGAAATCATGTATAAAAAAGTTTTGAGTTCCAGGGTGTTTATACAAGTTCAAAATTCTCAGGAAGTTGTGTGAAAAATATTTATGAAGTTTTGATAAATACTAATGTTAATTTAATTATTTTGAGAGGAATCGATGTTTTTGAGATTGGTTAGAGTTGTTTTGAGAAACCTGGAGCTGATATATGAATGTTTTGAGATAATTTATAATAAATAAATAGTTCATTCATATCATCTCTAAGTTTCAAAAAAATGAAGTGCAATTACGAATATCACATAGTGTTGGAATTTGAAACATACCCAGAGTCATGAATTATGATACATAACTTCTCATATATGGTATGTAAGTTTTACTTTCAAGTACCAAATATTTCTAAGAATATTGATATGTGACAAAGAAAAATATTTTACTATGATATAATATATATGTGTCTGTGTGTGTAATGTTACATTATATTTTCCAAGTGATATAAAATATAAATTCTAAGTTTCTAGAGTATATATAAGATGAAAATTGACATATGTGATATCACTCTGAGTTTCATGTGATATATAATATATATAAGAGGTTATGTAATAACTTTTTTAATGATAAATAATATCATTTCAAAGGATACATAATATTTAATAGGGTAATTATAAAGATATAAATCATTGGATGCATAGAAAATATTCAAAGTATAAACTTAATGTTAATTTGGAGATTATTTATGCTTTAATTAGAGTTATATTCAATATTATAAAAATATTATATCATTATAAGAATAATCACATTATAATAGATATAAGTATTTGATCATATATATGTGAAGTAATATAGTATTTTTTCATAAATATTTAGGGAAACATGATGCTATGTTTTAAGGATAAATTAAGTGTGGAAATATTCTTTTAAAAAGGCACTAATTTTATGATTTATTACTAAGAATGGGTTATGAGATATTTAATTTAGATTATTATTTTAAAAATTGGGTACAACCATGAAAGAGGCACACGACGCAAGGAAGAAAATTACATTAAATTGCAAGCCCAGGGACTTGACCCCATGACCTACCCCTCACCCTCCCAAACCCTTACCACCCCACCACCAACAGTGGGGCTAGATTATTATTTTAAAATGGATTGATATTAATTATTATTATAAAACTATTATTTAATACTTAAAGGAATAATTTTAAGGAATATTTCATGGAAATATCACAAGTAGGAATTCTTTGAATTTAATATTGGATGAAAATATCCTTGATGGATGTGAATTATAATTGTATATTGAGAATCATATAAATCTAAATAAGTAGAACACAATTTAATGATTTCATATAGGATTCTTTATTAAAAATATTTTAATTATGGAAATTATATAGATTCGAGATATGATATTATATGGAATGACTGGGAAGGAGAGACCTGGAATACTACTATTAAATATTCTAAGATTCAATGAAAAATGGGTGGTCTAATAATATTTATAAAAATAATATTATTCCATGAAGAAAAAGAAAATTAAATATTGAGGAGAAAATTATGTTTATACAAACATTTCAATCATCTAAGCATAGTGACATGACCCAACTAGGATTTTTTAATATCTTTAGGATAGAAGAATAAGGGAGATAACCATTATGATTTCTATATATAATACACAAATATTTTCATTTATGATTAATGGGAGAGAAAATTAGATCTTGTATATCCTAAAAGAGACTTCTATTTTTTTTAATATTTATTTAAAGACTATCCATCAAAATTGGTTAATTTGGATAGTAGGACTAATTAATTCCAACATCAATGAATAAAGAATGTTAGAGCTTGTATTTCCATTTCGTTCAATATAGTTTATTGGGTTTTTTCTACAAATATATAATCTAGGATATAACCATTCATGTGATTCATATTGATTATATAAGGGAATTAGTGTGTGAGTGGGATAATAATTACTATACACTGAGTTTATAATCATCCACCTTGGTAGAAAACCTTATTAACCACTTCTCATGTGTCTTTTTTTATTTAATTAACATATAACATGAATTGAAACCAAAGGTGAGTGGATTTTGTGAGGTCCATTGACCCTAAACCATGTAGAGTTGAAGGAAATGAAGATTAAATTGGTATAAGTAGACCACACTATTTTACCACCCCCTCTTAGTGTAGTTTAACCAATTGATGTGGAAAAACAGGGAATATTTTATTAATAATAAAATTATAATACATAATCTAACATAGGATTGGTAAAGAGAGTCATCAATTGAACTTTTTTTATGATAATTATAAATTTTACAAAAGGAAAATTCTTTTTTATTGAATAATAGAAAAGTTAAAAAAGTATGAAAAAAGTTTCTTACTATAATCCCTTTGTAATAAAGAAAAAATATACTGGGGTACATCATTGAGCTTGGAAAACTCATGAGAAGTTACCCATTTACTTTCAAGTCCATTATCTAAATATTTTTCTTCATGACATACATGTATGGTGATAGAATTCATAGAAAAAAATATATTCTATAAAATAAATCCATATAGCAGTCAGCTTCCATGATAGATGAATATTTCCATTTCTAATAGCTTTCATGTGGAATCACATTTAATCCACAAATTGAAATATCCTCATTTATTTTCCATTTCAACTACATTAATTATACTAATAATTTCATCTTCAATAGATTTATTGATTCCACCTGGACCATAAAAGCATCCTATTGTATCACCATTACAATTTTGGAAAATTAAACCATATCTAAAAGTGATTGGATTTCCTCTTTAATATTAGTATTTATTACATTTTATCCATCCCAAAAAAATGGAGGGATTCACATGACTTCAAAGGTTCTAGAATGATGACGATAATTACCTATAATACCAAGATTCTTAAGCATGGTAAGATCTTGTATATAATTATCGCAATATCCATTTTGAAGATAATTATCATTTTTCACAACAAATATGACTCAACTATAAGTAGAAGGTAGTATTCTCATAAACCAAATTGTTTCAGCTGGTCCATAAAAATTCATAATTTTAGAACTATCCACTAGGATAGGATTCAAAAGTTCTTGTGTGAGAGGTAACTTAATGAAAATTGTTAAGTGTTATTGGATATTGTCTATGCATGGGATATTCACATTAAAAAAAATCAATAGTGGCTATCCATAAAGTGGAATAAATAACACATCAATGAATTAGATAATCATTTTCATCCCTATGTTGATAATATAATAAATATCTCAAGCACAAATTATTACCAATAAACTAAATAAAATCATCAGTTAGAATCTTGGAGTACATCACCCTCCCTGTAAGGGAAAATCTATATGGGTTAATCTATCTTTTACTTAACCTTTTATCCCAACTATTTTTATTCCTCTATATTACCAATGGGTGGAGTGATTTGGTGGAGAGCCTCCCATTGAATAAAGGTTCCTAAACCAAGATTTCATCACCATTTATGAATTTTTAATTCAAAACCACTTCATTAATTTTAGTAGGAATCATGTCCAAGGAATTCACCATTTTCTCTTTGATTGACACATTTGTGTCGATTAATATATCAGGAGAATTAAATATTTTAAGAAGATGTGTACCTACCCATTTATTTGAATATAAATAAAGAAATGAATTAATGTTAGATATCCACTGAGAATTCACTGAAATGTTAGAAAAAAATACATGATGGTATTAAATATAGAATATTCCACATAATTTAAATTCCCATTTTTGATCCCTCTCAACAAAAAAATATTATAAAGAAAATTGCCTCTGACATCCCATTGATTAGCCTTCATATGAAGTTATCCTATAAAGATAGATTGAATTTGTAGATAGTTTTAATACCAATCCCTCTATAGTCAGTAATTTGATAATATTATTTCCATTGGACATAATAAATTATTCATTGAAGGATTTTTACACTCTAAAAAAATGATAGAAGTATTGATATTATTAATGAGGGAATCTAGAAATTTATATACCATAAATGAATAAACAAATTTGGACATAATAACAGCTTTCACAGGACTAATATAACCTACCATCAAATTTTTTTTTCTTTCCAAGAATCCAAATAGTATATAATATAGCTCATAATGTGATAAAAATTACTAACACATTTTTTCCCAATACATAAGGACACCAAGATAAGTGAAAGGAATCACACCTTCTCTAATTTCTAACCCATTGATAATGTCCACTTTTCTAGATGTAAGACTATTTTTTCGAAAGTATAAGTATGATTTTTTCTAACTGATCTTCTCCACTGAGACTTTTTCATAATTAAGGAGAGTATTCGTAATTTTTTTTATGTTTATTTTATCACATTTAGTGAAAAGGATAATTTCATCATCATAAATCAAATGAGTGGGTTAAGTAAGGCCTATAGAAACTTTTATGGGTTTTATTATGTTGGCATTAACCATGTTGATAAGAAGACTACTTATGTAATTTTTAGGAATAGATAAAATAATGGATGAGATAGAATAAAAATATCTAACACCTCTAAATCATGTGAAGTAACCCTTAGGAGATCCATTGATGAGAACTAAAATATGGCTTGAGCTTAGAAGGATTCTAAACCAGTTGATAAAGACCTCATCAAAGAAAAAATCAGGCTAAAAACTATCAAATTAATACGTAATATAACATATCAAAATCTATTTTGACATCATACATGAGAGATATATTACCCCCCATGAGGATTTATAAGGAATATTAACACATTCATAAGTATTAGTAAGAAAATCTTGGATAGTTATACCTTTAATGAAACCAAACTATTTTAAAGAAACATATTGTTGGGAATGTTGGTCATCCTATTAGTAATAATTATTCCAATAATTTTTTATATAGTATTGAAAATATCTACAAGTCTAAAAATTTGAATCTCATTCACATAATTCACTTTAATAATTAGGGTAAGAAACTAAGAATTGATTCTTGTTCCATCTTATCATCACTGAAAAAATGACTTACAAGTTGTTAAACATCTTAATAGATAATCTCCCAAAAGGTTTGAAATAAAGAGTTAGTGAACCCATATAATATAGGAGATATATCAAAATTTATCCCAAAAAAGATTCTTTAATCTCAAAATCAAGTGGAATTAAAACAATATTTAAATTTTACTCATGATTAACGATCCTTAGAAGGATTTATTACATTATTTCAATACTAGTGTTGGGATCAACAAAGTGGTTCATATAATAAGAGACAACCTGAAAAAATAAATCCTCTCTATTTTAAAAGAACTCCCCACAATCACTAATAATAGACAAGGCTATGTTGAGTTTCTTGGAACTTTGGAGATATTTGAAAATTTTGGTATTCTTGTCACCCTTCTTAAGACATTTAACTTTAAAGGTGTATATTTTCAAATATTTTTTGAGAATTTGAGGATACTAAGACCATAGTGATCGCATTTTCCTACTCAATACTTGGGGAAAATCACACACAGTTTTATCTTCTTGGATGGTATGAATAAAATATTTAATATGAGTAATATTTTCATCAATGTGGACAAATCACTCTTAACTCAAAACTTTTAGATTTTTCTTGATCACTTTCTTATTTAAAACACAAACCACTGAATCATCCTTGTAATTGAATGAATTCCAGGTGTCTTGAACCAATTTTTTATAATTATGATGTAAGGTTCATGAATTATTAAATATGAATGGAAAGGGTGGTTTAACCTCTATAATGATAAGATTATTAAAGATAGGTTGATGAAATGAATTAAATTTTGAAATAGTGTTATAAAAAATGGAATCACAAATATCAAGGGTACCACCATTAACAAAAAACCTATCCAATTTGTTGGATACCATTTTATTTAGTTGTTTCATGTACCAAGAATATTTGGAACACAAAAAGTTAACTTCATGAAGGATATTATTCTCAATTAATTCCATAAAATATCTGATCGAGGTGGAAGAGTTAACCATGCTAATATTTTATATGGATTTAGTATGGAATTTAATTTCTCCAAGAATAGTTCATAAAATATTTATTTATCTAATCAAAACCTCTTTGTTCTTAAATATACATTATTTCTTGGTATTTATTATAAGTGTATATGAAAGATAAAAGTTATTAAATTACCATAAAATTATACTTGGGAGTAACCATATGCTATATAGAATTGATAGATGAGATGCCATCCATCCTATAATGGACAAGGAACTAATGTCTTTTAATGTCATCACTGGACTATTTTGTGTTTATAATATTGTATCCTATATTTTGTAACGAATAAATCATCTTAGAGAAAATACTCTTTGGTTCAAAAATACATAGAATTTTAGTTTATGTTTATTTATTAAAACATCATAGAGATAATTGTTCTAGTGTTGTATAGGCCCTAAAAATTATATAATAGGATCTCCATTTAAACTTGTGTTTGGATCTATATCCCTTTTTTCTTTCCAAAAGAATTTTTATTTATAATTTATTTCTTGATGATAGCATTTTTCTTACAATAATTTCCTAGGAAATCTTCTTTTTTCTTGTTTAGTGTGTTTGTACTAGAGCATCTCAATACTTTCTTATGTTCTATATAGTTGTTAAAATTATAACATTATACTTCCAATGAAATAGCCTTAATATTTCCCTTAGATTTCAAGGTTCCATGGTCATTTGAAATCTACATTAGAGTAAAAATCTAGTTGGACATGGAGGTGGAATCTATTATGTTTTTATGTCTTCCACAACTATAGATTTTAGGTTTCTCTAATATGTAATTTCTAATATTAGTGTAAACATTATCACTAGGAGTGGATACTTTCTTGAAATTTCCATCATTCTATGAGTCATTATGAATATGAGTAAGGTTAGGCATGATAAAATATTGATTATAATTCACATGAAATTCTATAATGCATTTATTAGTGTCTTCAATGGAGTTAATAGTGGATTTTTAGGGAATATCATCTAATGTTTTTCTTTCATGTATAGATGATATCTGGAATTTTTTAGGCTAAGAAGAAGATATATTTATTTTCCCCTCATTTTTTGACTCCAACGTTTGTTGATTTTGACCAGGTATGTTTACATTTTGAGACTCTATAGATCCTTTACTAAATCCATTATCAAGACCATATAAATATTTAAATGATTTCTATCAATATACTTTCCTTCATGTGTAGATAAAGTTGTTTGATTTATTTCAAGCTAATAGATTGCAACACCATTATGCTTGTCAGAGAGTCCATTAAATTTATCAGATTTCATAGACTCAACCATGCACCTAATTTCACAAGTAATTTCAAGATAAATTCTTTCATTCCCATTGTTCATAATTCCATTTTCTTATGTACTACCATCAAGAGGCACTGCATCGTTATTCATATTATTGGATGGTTCAAGTAATACATTCTCCCTTTATTCTACATCAGTAATATTATCCCAATATTTACCACTATTATTCATTAGGTACAAAGTATTTTGTTTCTTTTTCACTCATTTCCTACAGTCATACTTTATCACAGGCTCGCCTTTATCCCAAAAAATGGATTTTCATTTATTATTTTTATTGAAATTTTTAAATGAATTAACATCAGTTGGTTGATTAAATTTATTCTAAATAACCTTGAAATTAGAAATGGAGTATCCTAAAATACTACATACATCACAAAAAGGAGGTATATATTCATACTCCACCATTACTTTAGGTTTGAGATCATTGAATTGAAATTAATCACATCTAGAGTCTTCCATCCAAATTGGAAGCAACCAATATTCAAGAATATAGAACAACTTAACCATTAAGAGTACAATGATATATCCTTAGAGGGATTTCAAAATAGTTATAAATATCATTTAGAATTTTAGGATTCCAAAACACCCCATTCATACCATGTAATCTGAACTAAATTTGGGTTGTTGAATTGCATTGGTTGAAGGGTTTGAAATTAATATCTCATAGGGTAGAGGATCTTAGGAGTTATTTTCTTTATCATATGATTGTTTAATATTTATATTATTATTTATTAGTCATTCTAACCAATTTGGTTTTATAAATGATTAAAACTATAATCAAATTGAGATATGAAGATTTATTATACTTTCATGAAGTTTAGATGTCTTATTTGTTAAAATTCTTACCCACACCTTCATATCATGACTATTTCTAAAGGTAAATAACACATGATCCATGGAATTACATATTTATCTATTAATAAAAACACATAGTGGTGTGAATATTTCATAATAATTCTATAACTATTTTTTTATTGAGGTTTGTGAGAATATGATTTGTAAAAATATTGATATTCTCCATATATATGATTTTGATGTACTTATAGTTATGGACTAGATCTCTCAAAAATATCCTATTTCATCTTTTCAGATAGGAAAATCACATTTCATATCCTATAGAAACCCATAATCATTTATTTGTGAAAGGATGACTATGAAATCTATTTGGAAATTAACACACTTATATTGGTCTTGATATATAATAATGATGAATATATATCCTAAATGTTTAGGGGTAAATAAATAATGAGTATATTTAAATTGTGAATAGATATATTGATGTATTTCTTATAAAGTTTCTTATTATTCCCCCTAATAATAAAGATATGTTTTACGATGAACTCATACCTCACACAATGATTATATTAAAGGTTACTTATAGAATATCCCATATTGAATTGGGGGAGTTTAAGAAACTACTACAAGTTGATCTATGTAAGAGTTTTACATCACCTAGTTCTTCACCAAGTGTGAACTAGTCCTATTTCTTAAGAAAAATGATGGATAAATGCATCTTTACATTAATTATCATAAACATAATAATATCATTATTAAGAAGAAGTATATTTTACCCTGTACTAATGACTTTCTCAATCAATTTAAATGGGATTAATACTTCACAATTATTGACCTTGAATCAAGATATCATCAATTAAGGGGAAAATTGTAGGATATAAATAATAAAACTGTTTATATAAGATATAGACAATATTAATTCATATAAATTCCATTAAAAAATAAAAATTACCTTTAAAACGTTATGGATTTGATAAATAGAGTATTTATATATTATATTGATCAATTTATTGTAGGATTTATAGATGGTATTCTCATATTTTTCGATGGAAATAAATAACATGAGCATAATTTGAGGATTTTCTTAAGAACATAAAAAAGAGTAAATTGTATTAAAAATTTATAAACTAAGAATTATTGGTACATAAATTATCATTCATAGTTCATGTAATCATAATAGTGTATATATGTATATATATTTTATTGAAGTAGATGTTTAAAGAATAGACCTTACCAACCATTGTAACTAAGATATCTAGTTTTCATAGATTACATAGATACAATCGATGATCTCTATCAAATTTCTCTTGACTATCTATTCTTCACACTCTCTAAAGGGTATTAAGTTTCTCCAAACTGATAAATGTGATGACTATTTAAAGGATATTAAGATAAGTCTGGTCACAGAAACTTTACTCACACTATCCTATAGTATAAAATGCGTTTTCATATGCAACAATGCATCCATGAAGGACTTTGGGTGTGTTTATCTACAAAATGAAAATGTTCTATCCTATTACTCACACCAATTAAATCTCCAGGAGAAAAAATACTGAACACGTTTTTTAGAGCTAAGAATGGTAAAATTTTCATTAAAAATATGGTAGAATTATCATTCTAGGGAAAATTGTGATATACATACTGATTATAATGTCTTAAAGTATAAATTTACATAGAAGGGGTTTAGAATGAACTAAATGAGATGGTTAGAGTTAATCACGAACTATGACTAAAATGATGGATAATTTTATCAAAGGAATTTACCTTTTAATTACATAAATGTGTCAATTTAAGTAATATAGAATAATATAAATCATATACAATATGTGATAAACTCAAATACATTTTTATTATATTGACATGAAAATTTTATTTACATTATAACTATAATAAATAAAATTATGGAAAATATAAAGGGATAAAAAAATATAAAAATAAGATAAATATAATATAAAAATTCGGATCTATTTGATCACTTAGAATTATCAAACTCAAGAAAAAAAATGTAGAAATGAAAAAAAAGTATTAAAAATGAAACATCCACTTTCAAAATGAAAATATATATAATGTTGAGTGAAAAAAAAGAAGAGAATAAAGAATGAATAAAATATGAGGTATTGATAGATGGTTGGAAACCAATATAACTATTACAAATTCAACCATTGGAATAGTAATCAAACTATTCAAATTAAAATCTAACTATTTTGAATAGTGAAATGACTATTAAAATAATGAATATGTAGATTAAATTATAAAATTTTATTTATGTATCATAAAAATGAAAATATGAAAAAATTATATCATATTCCTGAAAAATAAATATTTTAAAAATGAAAAATATGGGATTGTATTTTTATAAAAAATATATTTTTAATTTATATTTTTATAATTATTATTAATATTTTAAAAAAAATTATATTCATAAACTAGTTTTATAAAATAATTTTATGTTTTATTATCATTATAATATAATTTTATGAGACCGTAAGTAATTTTTCAAAGGGTTGGAATTTATCATAATATAAAAATTGGTATTTTTCAACTAAAAATGGATTATAATTAAAAACATAATTTCACAAATATATAAAACTATTCTTGTAAAATTGATTTCAATTTTCTAATATACACATCGATAAATTGTTACAATTGTGTTTTTGGTTATTTTTTTAGAATTGATGAATTTTATATGGATAGTGAAATTTGGAAAAATATGATATTTAATATGAAAAGTTAAATACATTAGTAATTGAGTTGTGGATGATGTATGTAACCATTATCTCGAACTAACATGCATATATTAATATATAATTTAAAAAAATCACCATAATATATAGTCTTGATAAAAAATAATAAACTAATGAATATTTTTTTTAAAAGCAACACTCTCATCCCCTTATAAATACCCCCTAAACATATCTTCTCATCAAACCTTCTAAACCATGATGCTTGAAAAGATTATACCCAATTACCTTCCAAATCCTATCCTTTATGTCCTAAATATTTTATTATTGTATCCAAAAATAAAAACTATAGAATTTTTTTGCACAATGAATTATATCTCAACTCCTTATCTTTTCATCTCAAGAACAAGAAACACAAGATATATTCCTTTAAGATTGAAGGAAAAACGATCAACAAAAACAATGAAAGACAATAAATTTTACATGCTAAATGTAAGGAATTAGCCTTGAACATTACATATTCTAGTGATTTTTCAAACTATAAATCATATTCATTTCCCAAATATCTTTTAGGTTTATATTTTTATAGAATTAGTGAATACTCATACATAGTAAACCCATACATTACTTATACCCAGTATCACTTTTTTTCATAAAAAATTTATTTAAAATAAAACATGATTTCTTATACTGATGTATCTTTACAATTTTTCATTGATCTCATCCTTGTCCCAAATCTTTCTTAAACCCTGTGAAAAAAATTTTAAAACTTGTGATAAACACAAAACCTTTGTAATGAACTAAAAAGAAAATAAACCATTAGACAAGTGAAACTATACAAAAAAATTCCTTAAAACATATTATTTTAAACTGAAATAGAGATCATAATTTTAAAAAGATCGTTATCTTTCCTTTTTAAAATCAAACTATTTTCATGAAAAATCATAAGAAAGCATATAAAATATAATTAAGTAACTTGGTACAATACTCAAATAGAATAACCATGTGGTTGACTTCCATAAATGTCACTCTTACAAAAGGAATAGTCATATAAATGAATTCTATACATGTCACTCTTACCAAAGTAATATCCATATAGTAGACTTCCATAAATATCATCTATACAAATGGAATATTCATACGGCTGACTTCTATACCCAGTACATTAGAGGCTATAATGTAACCACCCGTCCTTGGTTTTTCATGAAACCACTTGTAAAATGTCCAAGTACCATTATATAATAATAGCACATAAAATATTTCAATTTTCAACATGTCACTCAAAAAAATCATTTAGACTCATAAGAAAACATTTAAAGTCATTGATAACCAATTCATTTTCAAAACCCATTTAAAACATTTAAAAAGTGATTTTCAAATAAAAGTGTCCCATTCCACATAGAAAAATTTGAGATAAATTATAAAATTAACATTTTAAAAAATTCATTTTTAGATAAATAAATTCATAAAAACAATTTTTAAAACATATACATGAAAGATAATTATTTAGAAGAATAAATCTTGAAAACATTTAAAATGATGTTTTACTTAAAGAGTTTCTTTCCTTAAGTCCAACTCATCACATACAATATTTATATTCATAAATAATAAAATTAGTTTAATTATTTCATAACATTAAAACCTTTTTTAAATCTATTATTCATTTTATATCACTTGTTATCAGGTTATAACAATTACTTAATTATTTTATTTCATGTCATACATTTTGTGGATATTCGGTACTTCAGTCCAAAATGAACTTGGTATGATGTCAAAATTCAAAGTGATCATAATTACATAATATATAAAATAATATTCATGAAATAATAATTATTATTATATATCAATTATACTTTTAAATCCATTAATTATATATGGATATGAAAAATGAACTATATTACAATCATCGAGACGGTAAGTCGTAAGTACGAATGAGTAACGTTTCCATTTTACAATGATCATTATTGAAAAAATAAGTATTATTTTGTCTTTAAATAATTATAATAATATCATTAATATAATATTAATCATTTAAATATACATATATATATCATCCATGTGATGTGGTGATGAAAAATGAATCGCATAGCTTCGTGGAGGTGATAGTTCACACTTACGCACGAACAACGTTGTCATTTTTATGTGTATGAAAAGGTAAGAACATAAATGTTATATTATATTATAATAATGATAAATATTTCATTAATATCACATATAAAATTTAATTCCATCATTATAACCAGTCTTGAGATATAGTTATAGAAAACATATTATATCGGTTCTCAAGGCGGTAGTTCGACGTACACACAAATGATAATTCTCTTCCCATTTGTTGAAAGTGGAGATGAATTTATGTGACGATATTAACATAATAAAATATAAGTATATTAATGATACTATATTTATAATGTTATCATGGTGGGAGAATATTTCAAGGATGAGGAAGAAGAAATAAAATAGAATTACTTAATTATAAATGATACCTCTTCTTCGGACAATCTCCTTTGATTAACACATTAACATATATAAGGAGGGTGTTCTATCTAAAGTATGGCCTCTAGAATGTGTAGAGATAATATAGAAAGGTATTTGGGTATATATTGGATGAAAAAAATAGGCTTCTAAGTGTGAGTAATAGAGGATATTTTTTCCCTTTTATAAGAGTACATAGGGTCACTCTTCGAAATCTTCACATTATTAAATTAATATAAATTAATTTTATAATCCAAATGGATAAAAACCTATTAATTTAAAATATAGGACGGTTTTGGGTCAAAATACCTTCAAAAAATAAAAAATTTATAAGTTTTAACTATTTTTATCTTTATCTATTATCTTTAACCCTTATTTATCTTTTTTAATTCTTACTGTGATATCATGTAATTTACACATTGAGGGGTAATATAATTACTATAAAATATCAAAAGGCCAATAAATGATCCATTTTATAAATTTTAATACTTATGCTAATAATTTCTCCAATTTTATATTTTTATGAATTTTATATCATTTAATAAAATATTATTTATTTTAAAATATCATTTATGTCAATTTTGACACTATTCATTACTTGAATTTTTGAAAATATCATAAACACATGATATCTTAGAACCAAATACTATAAATTATCTATAACATTTCAAATTTATCTATAAAATATGTGGATGGAATTAATTATATCAAATCATATTTATTTTAATATTTTTATCATTTATTTTAATCTTCAGATAATTAAATAATCACTACATTGTCATTGTGTTTCTATTTAAGGTGATTATTTTATCACTAAAAATTATAAATAAATTACCATGGTGTAGATAATAATTTTATCTTTCTAAATAATATTTATATTAGAACATATCCTTTATCTAACCATATATTAAAAATATTTCTCTTGTTAAAAATAAAAGTATAACAAAATTGACTTTTATTTGAATATAATATTATAAAGGTTATATTATCATCCAAAAGGCCATTAAAGGTATAATAACTGGTCCTTTAATAAATAGGGATTAAAATTTATCATTCAATAAAATTTGGAAAAGTGTTAGGGTAAATTTATAATATTTATAATATTATTTTTACACTTAATTACCTAATTTACCCTTAACTATGCTAATAAAATTTACCAAAGTTAATATTCATTTTTTGTCCAAAAATAAAAGGGACCTATTTACTAAATTTTTAACTTATAATTCCAAACATGGAATCTATTTTTCAAAATTCTGAACACATAAATTTCATAAATTATTAAAAAATAATCTTATTGACAGAACGCGAAAGCAAGTTTTTAAAGTAAAAAACCTTTAAGATATTGAAATGTTTTTCTATACAGATTCAATATAAATTAATTCCCATGGCCTAAATTGGATTAAATTATAAAAAAATGATCTAATTATACTTTAAAACCACTCTAATATATAATTTAACACTATTAATAAATTTGATCAAAAAGTAGTTTTCAATTAAAAAATGCAATATTTTTTAACTATTCACTAAAACATGAAACTTATCAGAAAAATATAAAAAAATCATCTAAAGTAAATTTTTATATTCCTATACCAAATAAAAATTTTATTTTTTCAAATATAATTTATAAAATTGATAAAAAAATATCTAAAACGTGTACCCTATCAAAAGGTGCCAAAACTACCTTTTTGAAAAATACTCCTTTGATGTGTAAAATTGAATTTGTTCTTATATCATGTCTAGAAAAACATATAATATAAAATTTAAAACTTATATTGAATATTATATATATATATATCATTAGTAGAACCAAAAAAAGATTATTTTTTATTTATTGGTATTAAACACAGTTGTGCACATTTAAATAGTTTTTTACAAAAGCATTTCCCTTTATTTTAAAAAGGGTTTTATTTTAATTTATAATTAATTCATCACCAAATAATTATATATAAATCTATAAAAAATATTATAATAATTCAATAAATAACAGTCATTTCATCCATTCTAATGGCTAGGTTATAACGGTAACATTTAAATAATAATATTTAGTTGTTTGTATATGCTCGATGTGGTGTATCGGGTATGCTATCAAACATAGTGTTTCTTTATTAAAGTATTAAGATGTTATATTCTCCCACACTGTAATAAATTGTGTCCTTGCAATTTGAACTCATGAGAAAAATCTAGGGCTTTAACTTTTCAAAATACCTTTGTTGGAATCGCGCATCGTAAAAAGGATTAATGAGGCTTCCACTATAAAGTAAAGAAAGATAAGTAAGAAGGTCAACTAAGATAATAAATACTAGGGTTTAATTTAAGAAAACATGGATATAGAAAAAAACAAACTATCATGTTCTAATGGAGATTGATAGAGAACATGGTTATGATAAAGTTAACAATCACAAAACCATAAATGTGTGATGGGTTGGAAGGTTAGTGATTTCCTATTAAGAGAAGTAAATAGATAATGTTTTTGTTTTAAGAAACTTTTCATAGAGTTGAGAAATTATTTTACTACCTGTACTAGGAATATATGGAAATATACTTACTTGAAAAGTATATTTTCATACATTAATCAAATTCCACCACAAACTCATCTTTCCTCTAAATGATGAGTATTCAAGATGAATTTTTTAATCCTGAAACACTAAAATCAACTTTTATAGTATCACATAATCCACAAAAGTTTAACTATCTATTTATCTTATATTTATACATTAACTAAAACCAAAATTATTAGTACAAGATAAGATAATTACTTAAAAATAATAAACCTTATATGATGAGAAACTACTTCAATATCTAAAATTTTACAGTAATACCCAATGTTCAACATAGACCATTCAACAAATAAATATCCTTAAAATTCCTCAAAATAATATAAATTAATATTGAAACCCAAAATGTATAAGGATTTGATAATATACTCTTCCAAGATAAATTTTATCATTTATATCCAAATAACATCAATCACTCTTAATGTATCATACTAAAAATCAAATTTACTAAATCAAATAATCTTTAAGATATGATAATTATTTACATAAATAATTTGAATCACTATAAGTACATAATAAAATCATAGATTCTTACAAAATATAATTCAACCTTTACTTATTAAATAAAATGATATAGTATTCTATTTACCTTGATCATATAGGTTTACAAAAATATTGAACGTCTTCCAAAATAACATTAATCACTTAATCACCAAATCATTTTCAAATCACTTCATTTTCCAATCACTTCATCTGTTAAATCATTTAACTAAAAAAGATAAAGTCATAATAACTGGGAATTCATGTAGGATAGTGGTTAGTGATGCACCCTTTTCACCCTTCGGTTGTGGGTTCAATTCCCCATCCTTTCTAGATGAGACGGGTTATCACACAGCCTACAGGTTATCTTTTTTCTAAAAATATATAATTATTATAACATTCCCAAAATATGATAAATACCTCAAAAATAACCATAACAAGTTTTAAACTCAATTTTTATCCCATACCTTTCATTTTTCATCCCAAAATGTAATAACACATAATTAACTCAAAAATAAATTTCTCCAAAAATACCGTTATTCACTTAAAAAATTTATAACTTAAATACTAAAAAGGTTTTTTAAGATAATGATCTTATGATAAACCTTAAAATTATAAATCTGTGACGATATAACTAAATATTAAGAAAATCCTAATCTCTAAAGTTTTATATTTTTTTTAAACTAGAAATCAAATTCATTTCCCAAATATATTTTAGTTTTAAAGTTTTATAGAATTATAGAAAACTTTTTCCTAGTAAACCCGTAAATTACTTATACTCAGCATCCATTTTTTATAAAAAAAATTATTTAAAATAAAACATTATTTCTTATACCAATATATATGTTCAAAATTTTCCATTAATCTCATCCTTGTCCCAACTATTCATTAAACCTGTGAAAAAAAATTATAACTTGGGATGAGCACAAAATCTCAGAAAAGAACTTAAAAGAAAAGAAACCATTAGTCCAATTAAAACCCTAAAAACATTTCCTTAAAACACAATATTTTACCCAAAAAATAGATCATCATTTTAAAAAGATCATGATATTACATTTTTAAAACCAAAAAATTTTCATGAAAACTCATAAGAAAGCATATAAAAGATAAGTAAGTAACATGGTGAAATACTCAAATGGAATTAACATGAGGTCTACTTCCATACATGTCACTCGTACAAATGGAATAGTCATACGTCTGACTTCCATACATTTCAATTTTACAAATTTAATTGTAATACGGATAACTTCCATACATGTCACTCTTACAAATGGAATAGACATACAGCTGACTTCTATACCCAATGTATTAGAGGTTATAACACAACAACCCATCATTGGTTTATCACATAACCACTAATTAAATATCCAAGTAAAATTATATAATCATAACACATAAAATCTTGAAATTTATAACATGTAACTCATAAAATTTCATTTTCCCTCATCAAAAAACATTTCAAGTCATTGAATAACCAATCCATTTTCAAATCCCTTTTAAAACATTTCAAAATAGATTTTTAAATCAAAGTATCTCATACAACTTCTAAAAAATTGAGATAAATTATATAATTAATATTTTAAAACATTTATGACCATATAAAAACATTCATAAAAACCATTTTTAAAATATGTACATAAAATATAAAGATTTAGAAGAATAAATCTTTAAAACATTTAAATTATGTTTTACATAAAGAGTCCCTTACCTTGAGTCTAAACCATCACATAAAATCTTTATATTCCAAAATAATAAACATAGGTTAATTATTTACATACTTTATAACCTTTTTTTAGTATATTATTCCTTTTATATCACATATTATCATGTTATAACCATCACTTAATTATTTAATTTCATATCAGATGTTTTGTTGATATTCGGTACTTGAGTCCAAAATGAACTTGGTATGATGTAAAAAGTAAAATTGTACAAAATTACATCATCTCTAGAAAAATATTCATGAAATAATAATAGTTTTTATATATAAATTATATTTTTAATTCCATACATTACATATGGATATGAAAAACAAACTATGTTACAATCATAGAGACGGTAAGTCATACATATGAATGAGTAACATTTCCATTTTTCAATGATAATTGTGGAAAAAAGTAAATATTATTTTATCTTTCCAGAATGATAATAATATCATTAATATCATATTAATATTTTAAATATACTTATATATATATATCATCTATGTGAGCTGGTGATTAAAAAATCACATCACTTTGTGAAGATGATAGGTCACACATACACACGAACGACGTTATCATTTTTCCATACACGGAAAGGTAAGAACGTAAATGATATATTAAAATTTAATAATGATAAATATACCATAAATATTATATATAAACTTTAATTCCATCATTATAACCAGTCTTGAGATATAGTTTGGAAAACAATTATATCAGTTCGTGAGGCGGTGGTTCACCGTACACATGAATGATAATTCTTTTCCCATTTGATGAATGTGGAGGTGGATTTATATGATGATATTAAAATAATAAAAATTTAGTATTTTTATTATACTAGAATTATTAATTCATCATGGTGGAATAATATTTTAAGGAATAGGAATAAGAAATAAAATAGTAGCACTTAATTAAAAACGATACATCTTCTTCTGATGATCTCCTTTTATTAACACATTAATACCTCTAAAAGGGATTTATGTCTGAAATACGGTCTCTAGAATGTGTAAAGATATTATAGGAAGGTATTTGGGTAGATATTGGCTGAACTAAAATTGTTTTTAAGTGTATGGAATAGAGGATAATAGGTTCCATTTTATAAGAGAGTAGAGGGAAACTCTTTGAAATCTTCAAATTATTAAATTAATATAAATTAATTTTATAAAAAATGGATCCAAACATATTAATTTAGAATATAATATTATTTTGGGTCTAAATCTATTCATCCAATAAAAAATTGATAAGTTTTTACTATTTTTTAATCCTTATATTTTATCTTTAAACCATATTTAGCCTTTTTAATTCTTGATGTGATATCATGTAATTTACACTTTGAGGGTTAATATAATTTATATAAAATTCCAAACAACCAATAAATGAGTAATTTATTACATTTTAATACTTAAACCAGTCATTGGGATGAATTTTATATTTTTATGTGTTTTATATCATTTAATGAAATATTATTTAATTTTAAATATCATTAATGTCAATTTTGACACTATTCATTACTTGACTTTTTAAAAATATCATAAAAACATGATATCTTAAAACCAGATATTTTAAATTATCAATAAAATTTCAAATTCATCCATAAAATTTTTTATCACATTAATTATATCAAATTAAATTTATTTTAATATTTTTAATATCATTCATTTGACTCTTTCAATAATTAAACAATCATTGCATTATCATTGTGTCACCATTTAAGGTAATTATTTTATCACTAAAAATTATAAATAAATTACCATGATATAGATAAAAAAAAAATTTAAAAGATATTTATATTTGAATATATACCTTATATAACATGATATTAAAAATATTTCTCTTGTTAAAAAAAAGTATGACAAAATTGACTTTCCTTTGAATATAATATTATAAAAGTTATAATATCATCCAAAAGGCCATAAATTGTCTAATAACCAATACTTCAATGATCAGGCATGAAAAATAATCATCAAATAAAATTATAACAAATTTTATGATAATTTTATAATATTTAAAATATTATTTTTACCCTTAATTACCCAATTTACCCTTAACCGTGGAAATACAAACTACCAAAGTTACTATTCCTATATTGTCCAAAAAATAAAATGAAACTATTTAGTAAATTTTTAACTTATGATTCAAAATATGGAATCCATTTTTAAAAATTCCAAACCCATAAATTTCATAAATTAATTAAAAATTAATCTCATTGACATAACTAGAAAACGGGTTTTTAAATAAAAATCTTCAAAAGATTGAAATGTTTTTTATTCAAATTCAATGTGAAACTGATTTTAATGACCTAAATTGTATTAAATAATAAAAAAAATTATCTAATTATACTTTAAAATCACTCAAATATATAATTTAACACTGTAAAAAAATTGATGAAAAAGTAGTTTTCGATTTAAAAAATGCAATATTTTTCACTATTCATCAAAACATGAAGCTTATCAGAAAAATATAAAAAATTAATCCAAAGTAAATTTTGATATTATTATTCCAAATAAAAAGTTTATTTTGAAAAATAGAATCTATAAAATAGAAATAAGTAGATTTAAAACATGTGCGCCATCAAAAGGAGACAAAACTGTCTTTTTTGAAAAATACATCTTTTATGTATAAAATTGAATTTATTCATATATCATATATAGAAAACATATAATATTAATTTTGAACATCATATTTACTGTTATATATATATATCATTAATAAAACCAAAAAAGATTGATTTTTTTATTTATTGATATTAAACGCACTTGTTCACATTTAAATAGTTTTAATAAAAGCATTTCATTTTATTTTAAAATGGGTTTTATTTTCATTTACAATTAATTGGTCACCAAATAGTTATATATACATGATTAAATCATATTTTAATAATTCAATTAATAATTTTCATTCTTGGAATTCTAATGGGAAGGTTATAATGGTAACATGTAAATAATACTATTTAGTTGTTTGTTTAAGATCGATGTGGCATATCATGTATGATATTGAACATAGTGTTTCAATATTAAAATATTATGATGTTAAACTAGAACACAAATACTGATTGGAATTTTCGGGAGATCAAATGAGAACATGTGGATCGTCGCTAGGTGGATTTTGTCCTGGATCCTCATAATGCAATAAAGGCAATCCGAAAGGGTCTTTTCAGATGATATACATCCACATTGAAGAAAGATCATAATAAAGGTATTCATTTCATACAATATTAAATAAATTAATTATAAGTTTTATATATAAGATACTCTCTTGTAATTTATATATTGCATGTATGATCATTCATGTGTGTTTCATGTATGACCATTAATGAGCTAGACCAAGACCAGTGTATATGTTGGAATTTATTTAATTTAATTTATTTCATGGGCTTTCAATAATTTATTTGTAAATTAAATATGATGGTCTGAAATTAATCCCTCCCTCCATTATTATGTAGGACATGTGTGTCAAAAGATATTTATGTAATCTCCATTTAACCAATCCTTTGGTTCCCCTCACCTGTGTGTGAGTTATAAATACTTTTAATTAACGGAGTTACCCAAGGTGTGTAGAGTAAGTTCAAGATAGAACCACAATGATTCCAACCCCAAGTGTTACATAGGTGGATAGGTTAAATTTTGTAATACATTCCAAGACATTAAACAATAGTTATTTCCCCTAGGCTATATGTTGATTTAATGTCCTCTCATTATATCAACCATTAGATAAATCTCATGAAGAGGTCATTTAATTAATTAATTATTTCTATCTATGAAATTATTTATTTTATAGATGCAAGACTGTGATCACATAAATAAATGAAATAATGTGAAAATATAGGATTTAAATAAATGGATTGTGTTTAAATGTTTTATCCATCATAGTTAATTAATTAAGTAACATCAACTTAATATTAACATGAAATGTAAAGGATAAAATAGGATAATATTTATGAATAATTAATTAAAATCCCTTAACCTAATATTAAGTTAAACTATGCCTTCCATTACTTGATTGATAATTAAATCATAAATCTAATTATAGTACATGTCCAAATTATGGACACTTACTTTTATTGGGGAGTTATCATGAGGGTTTTGGGTTAACTTAACAAAACTTGTATTGATTTCAATGGCCTAAGTATGCTCAATACAAATTTGTAGGAAAGTGTTGAGGAAATCCAAGTTAGGATTTTAGGATAAGGGAATTCACTCAGTGTATAATAAAACTACAAGACCATAGTTGGAAATACATCTTACCTAATTACATTCTTATGGTTTTAATGGCCAAAGTATATATCATTAAGAAAATTAATGGGAATCCTTTCCACTAGAATGTCTTAGTGATTGGAAATTCAGAGTCTAACGGTGAGGACTATTGAGACTTGGTGAAATAGTGGGAGATTTAATTTATAAAATCAATTAATTTATTATTTCTCATATAATTTTTAATCAATAAAAAATACTAATAATATACTATTTAATTGTATGATAAAATGGAAAGATCATTATCCACATTATCCCTATGATCTATATTGGAGAAATACAAACTCCTCACTGATAATAACTTCCAGGAGTGGTTTAGACACATTTGGGTTTGTTCCACCATGAATGGAAATCTTATATGATATAATATTCAATTCCTAATCCACCTCCCAATGATATGAGTGATAAAGAGTTCCTTATCTATGAAAAACATTTGAGTGATGTGGTCAATATTCTATGTTTGATGTTTTTTCTATGTCTAGTGACTCATGAATTCTCATGAAAACATAGATATGTATAGAATTATTGAGAACCTCCATGATATTTAACATGATATATCAAGATAGTAATGGTTTTAGATTTACAAGGAACTATTTTAGATAAATCTTTTAGAGGTTTCCCCATATGGGCTTCACATAGACAAGATCATTGGATACATTAAGTGCATAGGGTTACTAGGGTTTAAAGTCCCTGAATAACTAGGAACCGATATCATTATTTCATTACTCCCTCAAATATTCTCTAGATTTTTTTAAACTTTAATATTAATAGCTTTGATAATTCTCTTCCAAATCTACTTACTCTCCTTATCCAAGTATATAAGGATACATATAGTGAAAATCCTTCCATCCTTATGGTGAATAAAAAGAAAGGGAAAGTGAAGAGCTCTATGTATAAAGCTTATTTATGCCCTTATAAGAAGAGGAATATCAAGGGGAAATCAAGGGAATGGGATGTTGTCTATTTCACATGTGGCAATAAGGTCTACCAGAAGAAAAAATTTACCCAACCAAATAAGTAAGGGGAATCTTGAGATGCATTTTTTATCAAGTGAAATTTATCTATTTCTAAAAATTAGGTATTAGATGAAACTTTTGGTTCTTACATATGTATTCAAATATATAAAAAAGTTATATTGAGAAATATTGGATGAGGTTAGCTAGATATATGATAATACCACATTGATAAACTTAATGTTTTAGCTATTGGAGACTACCACCTCACCTTACTGACGGGAATATCTTGGTTTTGAAAGGTTTTTATTATATATCATCTATTACCAGAAAAATTATTCCAATAGATAGACTTTATATGGATGGATTTATTTTCAAATTTGGTGATAAATATTGATTATTTTAATAAGATATCATATTTTTATAGTAATTTTCATTTAAATAATGGTCTTTATGTGTTGGATTACATGAACCAAGTATTGGAAATCAATAATGATGTAACTTTACATGAATCATAGCACACCCATCATTGGATCACTACCTAGGTCATGTAAAAAACACCTGACTAAATTATATCAAGATAGATATTTAGATTATTTTTAACTAAAAAAAATTTGTGTACATATTTCATGTTTATAAGTAAAATGACCAAATCCCCATTTAGTGGTAAAGGTGAAAGTGATAAAGAAATTTTTGAATTTTTCATACCTATGTGTGTGGACTATTTCCTATTGAGGAAAGGGGTGATTAATCATACTCCATACCTTTTACTAATTATTTTAGTATATATCGATATGTATACTTAATGTGGTATAATTTAGATTATTTTGATAAATACATGGAATGAAAAAAAAAGATGTTGAGAACTAGCTTGGTAAGAAGATTAAGAAACTCTTCTCAGTCCATGGTAAAGAATATTTTAATCAAGATTTCACTAATTATTTACAATAGTTCAGGATACTATCTAAACTCACTCCTTATATGCCTAAGTGGAATGGTGTAAGTGAAAGGAGTAACTTCACCATTTTGTAGATGATGATATCAATTATGATTCATATGATTCTTCCATTATCCTTTTGGGGATACATGTTACCAAAGGAAGCATATATACCAAACTGAGTGTCAACTAAAGTGATAGATGGTATACCATACTGATTATGGGATGTAAAGAAACATGTGTTTTTTTACTTAAATTTTTAGGGTTTTTAATCATGTGTTAAGACCTCTTTATTTAATAATCTTTCACCCTAAGGCACAAAGTGTATCATTATATGATGTACCAAAGAAAAAAATGGATACTATTTATACAATCCTTAAGATAAAAAGGTTTTGGTTGTAAAAAAACTCAAGTTTCTTGAGAAGGATCTTATCTATAAAATATATAATGGGAGTTATATATACTTATATTAATTAGTTGATCAAGATACACAAGAGTTTTTATAAGAAAATATTCTAAAAATTCCTTTGGAATAAAAGGTTAATCCATAGACACAAGTACTATATAGGCATAAAATAGAGGTTAGAGAACTATAATAGTATGGTTTTCTAGTAATTAAGGATTTTGAAACATTATTTGTTGATAATAATGATCCTCTAACCTATAAAGAAGTAGTAAGTGGAACTAATATTTCCATGTGGAAAGAATCCATGAATTCTGAAATTGATTCCATGTACCAAAACCAAGTCTAGATTTTGGTAGATCTTCTATTGGATGTAAATCCCATTCATTGTAAATGGTTATTCAAGAAAATACTATATATAGAAGGATAATTTAGTACTTATAAGGAATGAATGGTTGTAAAATGGCTTAAATAGTGTTAAGACACTGACTATGATGAAACTTTTTCACCAGTTTCAATGATGAAATTAATCAAAATTAAACTTGTCATTACGGCTTACCATGACTATGAGATTTGGAAAAAGGATTTCAAAATATCCATATTTAATGGGAACCTTAAATAATATGTATATATGACACAACCTAAATGGTATGTGACTCCAAAGGATTCCAACAGGATATGAAAATTGAAAATATCCATTTATAGATTAATGAAATAATCTTGGTCATGGAACATTCATTTTGATGAATCTATAATGGAATTTTCTTTCATAAAGAATTAGTGTGAACCTTGTGTCTACAAACGGTTTAGTATGAGTGAAGTCATTTTATTAATAGTATATATTTATGTCATATTACTCATTGTAAATGAAATACTAGTCTTATAATATGTTAAGGTATGGTTGAATAAATGATTCTATGTGAAGGACTTTGGTGAGGCAACATATATTCTTAGCATCAATATTCATCATGATAGATACAATTGATTTCTCAGGATAAGTCAAAGTGCATACATTGACAATATACTGAAGATATTTAGTATAGAATAATCCAATATGGGATTGTTTTCAATGTCATGTGTAAGTCATATTTCTAGGAAAATGTGTCCTAATGTTCATGAGGGAAGAAATAGAATGGCATGGATTCCATACTCATCATTGATTGGTTCAGTCATGTATGTTATTCTATGCACTAGGCTAGATTTCACCTGTTCACTAAGTGTGGTAGGAAGATATGAAGCTGACCAATTTGACCTATATTGGATATTAGTTAAGATTATCCTTAAGTATCTAAGGCATGCTAAGGATGTGTTCCCAGTTTATGGAGGAGATGAGGAACTAGTAATAAAATAATATAAAAAATCTAGCTTCCAAACTAAAAAATATGACATGAATTCACAAACATGATACATATTCACTTTTAATGGAGGTATTGTGAGCTATAAGAGCTCAAATTGGGCTTTGGTTATAGATTCTATAGTAGAGTCTGAGTATACTATGGCTTCTGAGGTAGCTAAAGAAGTAGTATGGATGTGAGACTTCATCCAAGATCTTGACATGGTAACTAGAAGTAACTATCTTATCACACTATATTATGATAATATTATAGTAGTGGATCTTGCAAAAGAGACAAGGTCACATCAGTGGACAAAGCACATACTTCTAAAGTATCATCCCTTGGTGGATATTTCTTAGAGATGTGAAGTTATATTGATCATTATTTCAATATAATACAACATGGAAAACCCCTTTACTGAGTCCTTAACTAAATAGAAACATGATTATCATGTGAGGTCTAGTAGAATGAATGTTTTAGGTAGTTATCTCTAGTCCAAGTGGGAGTTCGTTAGAGTTGGTGTCCTATGAACAAATGTTTTTTCGTTGATTACATGTAAATTTGATATATTTAATATTAATAAAACTTATTATTGCATATTTTCCATTTTCTTAAATGACTCTAATGTAATAACGTCTTATATTACAGGTCACATTGATATAGTCATAGAAATTCTCCACTATAATGAGAACCTTTAAGTGCTATGACAATATTCTTAAATAATGTTCTGTGGTTGAATAACGTACTATAATGAGACACATAGTATATTGACATTCAGGTGTGAGTACTCATAAGTGAATGATGATTTTTCTCATGAAGTTCACACTTGGTAATATCCAAAATGGGATATTATGATAACAGACCAGCCAGTAATAATTCCTCAGGTTTTGGTGTCATCAGATATTCCAATCTGTGAGTATGTGTAATGTTTCTTAGACTTTAAGATTATCATTCAGGCATTTCATGACCCTTGCACTTAGATTTTCTGATGAAAACCAATACCATATGTTCGTGGAGAAGTAGGGTATGTTGGGTGTATCACAGTGCTCATTCTTGGTCCATTTGAACCTCTCTAACATTTATTTAACTCCAAAAATAATAATTTAAATATTTCATTCATCAATAAAAAATTGTGATCGATAAAATATGAGTAAAATTGTACCTTAATCTTGAGAATAATATTTATCCAATTATTTATATTCAAATAAAATTTAATCGAGATCATCAGAAATAGTTAGTGTGTGACCTTCTAGGATTATTTCTTATTAGCGTTAGTTGGGATGGGATAAAGTCCAATATTACAATCTAGAAATGGGTCAAGGAACCTAAAATAAAGAACATAATGTTATAACAAAAAAACACATATGAATGTTCATTGTGTAATTTAATCCATTTATCAGAATATCTCATCAAGCAGGTTTCATATCTATGTCACCAACCTATATGCTCAATACATATTTCTTTGACTATCTAAAATAAACACATCATTACACCATGGACATGGATTTTAGGGATAAGGTTTTATTCCAATCAAATTTTTTAGATACCAACTTCCATAAATATGGAATAGACAAATCCTTCCACAACTTATCCATTAATGACATGTCAATCATGACACCCTCAACGTACCCTACCTCATAGTGAACATATAGTATCATTGTTTTCATTATAAAATATAATTTTGTGAGTCATGACATGAACTAATGATAATATTATAGTCTAAGGACCATTACACACTCTCAAATATAGGAATGTATAATGACATAAAAATGTGTGTAATTTCTACTGGCGGATATATTCTCATAATCTCTCATCTTGGAGATTAGAAACTGTAAGAATTTTTACATTTTTCTCATATCTACTGCATTTCAAGATGAATTAGAGGATAGTACTAGATTATGAGAGTCATACAAGCCTAAGGTGGGTGGTTTATAACTCATCCCTCATGTTCTGTGATTTTGGAATTGTTGTGCGGGGCCTACTGATTTCATCGGGTATCATTTATTGAATTTATATGTCATAATTGTAATCATTATAACCATATGGTTATGATATTTCCAAATATTTTATTATTTTTTAGTGTTTACGCCCATAACTATGTCCATCCCGTGTAGGAAGTTTTTCCATATTTTTCATTTTGGTGTTTTGACACGTTTGAGCTGCTGTTCAGGTGTTCCTTAGATTGAACTTCTATGGGTAAAATTTTCTATATTAAATGCATTGTTTTATATAGTTAATTTCATAATGTAAAGTATCATGTATGATCACCACTTGAATAATCTAAGGTAAGTGCTCCAATTTGATAATTAAATGTGAAACAAAAATTGGAAATTATATTAAGTATATGATTTAGCCTTTTTAAATGTAAATGAATAGTAGATTGTATGCCTATAGCACCAATTACCATGTTAATGGAAGGTAGTATATTGGAACATGACCCTTGAAAATTCCTTAAATGGATTAAATGAATGGTTTCTTGCTACTTGTCATTGTCACACTAATGAAAGGAAAGGCTTGAACCAAATGGGCATATTGATTAATTTAGACTTGATTAAATGGATGCATGCTCAATTGGCCTTGTCAAACTAATGAAAGGTAATGGATTGAACATTACGAAATATTACATGACATCATTATCAAATAGGGGTGGCCAGACTTGAGCTCGCCTTGGATTCCCTAGGGAATGCCTTGAGCACTCGGGAACCCCATTCCGATTCAAGGATGCGGCTTGCTTTGGTTGAGACCCACCTAGATCCCGATTCTTGTCTATTCTTGGATTCTCAATATAAAACTATAGTATCCCTTAAATAATATTATAGGATTCCATGGATACACTCCTTAGATCCAGCATTTACAAGTAGGTTCTATGGTTAAATCTCATCGAGCCCAGTCATTTCATAGCCCCATTTTATCTTGGATGAACTCCTTGGACTCAATAGGTGTATTATTTTATAATTAATTAGACTATACTCCTTGTATTTCACTCTTACCCTTATCCAGGCTATAGTCATTATTGACTTGGAGACCCTTGAGATCTATGCTTCCTTGGTTGTTACCTTGGAACTTCATTATTTAATATCATTAAAGGTTTCCTTGTTACATCTTGGAACATTATCTATTGTTAACATGTGACTTATTTATAAACTAATAACAAATAAATATAATGAACTGGTTACATGTTCATACACCAGTTGAAGGATGAATTAGGTACTTTGGTATTGAGTTACATTGTAATTCTTTACTTTATATATGCATGCTTGAACACTATTACTTTTCTATTACACGATCTGGGTGTTATAGAAACCATTGGTGGTGTCCCACTGAGATTTATCTCACACCCTCTCTGGGTGTCATTTGGTTCCTGGGGTAGATTACATGATTCAAGGTGTTGATAAAGGGAAGCATGCGTCTTTGAACACTTGATTTTTTGATGTTTAGTATGGATCTTGATAGTAGATGACCGAGTCGGAGCTCAAGATTCTTAGGATAGTATTTTGATTTCCTTTATACTTGTGTGGAACATTTTATTCCTGCTATCATATATTCATGTTTTCTAGTATTCAAGTGACATGAAATATCATCATCAGTTATTCCAGTTGATTCAGTTATTTTTATCCTTATTGATGTATTACTTTTGGTTTCTTCCACTGTTTACTTATATTTATTCTACTATTTACCTCTATTATTATTTATTTGTTGTGCTACACTCTTGTAATGAGGGAATATTCTCCCCATGGACACACCCTAGGCCCTTGTTTCTAGTTAGAAACCTCTAGCATTTAGGGATATGTTCTTGAGGCCATGTGGCCCACCGGGCTCAGGGCACCTGTTAAGTGGAATCTGAGTCTGAGACGTCACAAAGTGGTATCAAAGGTAGTTTTCATTTATTTACTATTTGGAGACAAAATATTATAGATTAGGAATTATTGTAACATGATCATAATCCATGCTTGGGTGTTGTGAACCAATGTTTGGGGTAAAAACTGAGTTGCTTGAAATACAATTGTGGTTCTATTTTTTCCTCTTATAGTAGACATTATTCCACTATTGGGTGATGAAAATTTTGTGTGGCATTGTTGATTATTACTCTGATTGAGGATTTATTCCATCATTGTCTTGATCATATGATGTCAAGGAGAATTGTTATATGCATCATTATAGGCACCTAGAATTCACATGTCATGCATATATCCATTCCATATGGGTGAATTTAACTTTTTTGCATTGCTTGATATGGTTGTAATTGTTGAGTGATGTTGTGATAGTTAGATTATGATTGTATTACTCTTGGTTTTAATTGAGTGGTTTTCTGTATCAATTCATGAGGTGTATGGTCCCTCGTGGGTTGGGATGAGTAATTTACTGATTCGATCCATTATGCTAGAAATAAATGGGTGTCATTTTTAGTGATAAGGTGTATGGTAATTGATTCAATGGGAATGGTTATCCATTATAAAGTGAAACATTACATTTAAAATGAAATGGTTTCTCATCCTTATCCCTCCTTATCATGTTTATGAAAGTTAAATGAGTGAACCTAGTAATTAAATTTAAAATGAAATGAAACATATACTTGAGAACTTACTATTACCTGACTGTCTAAGGGGGTAGTTGGGGTAGTATACATTGGGTAGTGAGCCTTTACTTGTTTATCTTTCATAAGTGTCACTATCTATCTGATTTATGTTTTTTCTGAGGTGTTTTCTTGGAATTTTTAGACAAATTCTACCATGACATCCTCGTAACACATGCTAAAAAGATGGAAAAAACCATGCTCTAGACATGGTGAGCCCTGGGCCGCCAATATTACCTTCAGAAGTTCCACTTTAGGCCCCACCTAATATACCTAATTTGTGCACTGATTCCAAATTTTTTGATAGTTACCTACGTCTGATGTAGTTTATTCATGGGGCTCTATAAGTTTCACCTACATTGGTTGATTTGAATCACAAGTTCCAGAAGTAGCATCCTCATTTATTCTTAGGGGATGGAGGTCCACATGATATTGAGTATTGTCTAGAGGCCACCTTATCTATATTTGATCATATGGAGATGCCACTATATTGGAGGGTCAAACATACCACATACATGTTGTGAAATTATGCCAATCACTGGTGGGATGTGATTACCCAGGCTGGTCATCATTAGGGCATGTTATGGGTTGATTTCTATATTGCCCTCTATGATCGGTTATTTCCTCATATGCTAAGAGATAAAAGAGAAAAATATTTCATGAATCTCTAGTATGGTTCTATTTTAGTTAAATAATATTCAGTACATTTCACTGAGTTATAACACTTTTCACTGCTTCTAGCCGATGATGATCCTTTTCATGATAGAAACTTTGAGGATGGGCTGGTGTACGCCATCTATACATAGGTGAATGTCTTTTTCTAGCCTAATTTTTTTGAAATAGTCAATCAGGATCTTGTCACTAAGTGAAACCTAAGGGAAGACAATAGAACCGGACATAAAGGATCAGTGTTGCAGTAGAACAGTTGTTCTCCTGGTGGCAGGAAACATTCCCTCGAGGTTTCTTGTCAGGGAAGTGACAACCATAGTACCCATTTTGATAAATCCATAGTGTGTCATCAGTGTGGATAATGAGGGAACCTAAAAACTCATTGTTATAGAGACCTAATGGAGTGTGGGGATTACATCCATATGGGGCATCTTTAGAAGTTCTGCAGGACCTTTCCGCTAGCTTCGAATGGTAAAGGATCAGTGCCAACTCCACCTTTAGAAGAAGGTTATTTTGCAATGTGTTAGGAGGGGAGTTGGAATAACACCAGCAAGACTAGCCAAAGAGGAGGTCATATCCATGTTAGCTAGCCCCCTGATCCCCAGTAGTGTCAATCAAGCAGTTATGATCATGGTAGTCCAGCTTTTGCACAAGGCCATGGATCAGGCTAGTTGCATGCACTATAGCTGATATATAAGGATCAGGTCATGGGACCATATATAGTATGAGGTACTATTCTAGTGGCATCTAATATAGTATCTTATTTATTTTATATAAGTGATTCAAACTCTTTCATCATTATATCTATCGTGGAAGGTCTCAGACTTGAGATATAGTATTACTGTGGTGTAATGACCCTAGATACACCATTAGGATTGCAGTCAGATGGAAAACACCAATGTATGGATTTTCCCCTTGAGGTAGGTAGTTTCCCTTTCTTATAAAACCTCTTCATTCTTGAGATGATAGGTTTTTATGTCATTCTCATGATGGATTGGTTGGTTAAGTGTCATACTTTTGTAGACTACTATCACCGTAGGGTATCTTTTACATCACTATAGGGAAGAATTTATCTATAGAAGGGTTAGTGGGATGTCTAGGCTGGTAGATCAATAAAATAGAATCATGGGCTATGTGGTGTGACCATATAGATTTGAAATCTCTTTATGGAGGTTTAGGTTTTACATTAAGATGTTTCCCATCCAGTAGTGAATCATTTCAGGGATGTCTTTCCTAACAATTTTTCTAGCTTACCTTCTAAGAGATAGGTCTAGTTTACAATAAATATTGTTCCAAGAGAAGATATAATGTTCATTACTCCATACAATATGGAACCCACAGAGCTTTAGGATCTCAAGAGGTAGTTAGAGTATTTGGAGTCAAAAATTTTTATACGGCCCGGTACATCCTCTTGGGGTTTTCCCTTAATTTTCATCAAGAAGGCGGATTGAAACTTACATCTATGCAAGGAATACAATAAATTGAACTAGATTATGGTCATGAACTAGTATCCACAGCCTCAAATATATGATCTTTTCAACTAGATTTGAGGATCTAGGGTCTTCTCAAAGATCAGCCAAAGGTTGGGATATCACCAAGTGTGGGTAAGGCCATCATACATACCTTGTACAACTTTTCATAGTAGGTATGGTCTGTATGAGTACCTTGTTATGTCATTCGGTCTTAAAAATTTGTCTACCCTTTTCATAGATCTAATGAATAGGGTTTTGCATCCATATCATGATTGTTTTGACATGGTCTTTGTGGACGAAATGTTGGTGTATTCTCACACTCATAATGACCATGAAAATCATATTGAGATCATTCTGAGTACACTGGGAGAGCATCAGCTTTATGATAAGATTTCTAAGTTCCACTTTTGGATTGAAAAAGTTCACATCTTGGTTAATATTATCTCAGAATTATAATTATTTGTTGACCTAGAAATGTTTATTATTATAGTTTCCTGGGAGCATCCAAAGAATGTGTTTGAAATATAGAGTTTCTTGGGGGTGGATGGTATTTCATAAAGGACTTATCACATCTTTTTTCACCTCTTACTATCCTTAAAAATAAGGGAGTTAAGTTCCTATGGTCAGAAGCATGTGAGAAAGCCTTTCAGAAGCTGAAAAGGAGGCTTATCTGAGCACCTATTCTGATCCTTCCAGAGCCTGGAAGAGGTTATACTTCCTTTTGTAATGCAACATGCATAAACCTAGGAGTATTGTAGATGTAGTAGTATAGATTAATTGTGTATGGATCGTAGTATTTGAGTCATCATGATATAAATTACTTGACACATGACCTTGAGCTGGAGTTTTCCATACCTTACGTTACTAAAGACACTATCTATTAGGTGAGAACTTTTTGGTGTACACAGACCATAAGATCCTCAAATATATATTTACACAATGTGAATTGAACCTTAGATAGTGGATATGGGGTGAATATTTATAGTCCTTTTATTTTTTTCTTACCTATATGCCTGGGAAGGGAAACATAGTTGTGTATGCACTGAGTTAGAAAAATCTGGCACAAGACATACATAAAGCCAATGATGAATGGAAATTAATGGCCCTATTATCTAAGATGTATATGGGGTTTCATGATAGTCACGAGCAGTATTACCTCTCATCCTTGATAGTTACCTCATCCCCCTTAAGAAGGTAAAAGGTATAAAATTTTAAGATAATGAGGGATTGGTTCTCCATGAGAGTATATTAGGAGTTGACCAGCCTTCAAATTGGTATGTGTATAGAGATGACATCCTGCGTATTCATAGACATGTCTTAGTTTCTATAGATATAAGAGGAGTTGATGCAACAGTCCCATGATTCTTAGTGGTAAGTTCATCCTGGAATCTCCAAAATGTATCGATATATGTGATGCCAGTATTGGTGGCATGTGATGAAACTTCATATAACAATCTTTATCACTAAGTATTCCACCTGTTAATAGGTGAATGTGGAGAACCAGAGGCCTACAGGCTTGTTATAGCCACTTCTAGTCCTGTAATGGAAAATGGAAGATATTGTTATGGAATTTTTAGTCGGGTTACCTAGGTCACCACGGGGTAGCGACATTGTATGGGTAGTTATTGACCGACTAATGAAATTAGTACACTTCATTCCTATTTAGGAGAATTTCTCAGTTGATGAACTATGAATTTTGTATGTCTATTATATCATAAAACTACATGGGGTCCTCATAATATCGTTTTAGATAGGTATTCTCTTTTCATGTCATGGTTCTGGCAGGGATTTCAAAAAGCTATAGAAAGATAGGTGTTTCTAAGCACATATTTTTACCCTTAGATCGATGGACAATGGGAACAGACAATACTGGTTCTAGAGGATATGCTTCGAGCATGTGTCCTTGATTTTTGTGGTTCTATTCATATCCATATCATTGAGTTCTCCTATAATAAAATCTTTTAGATGATGATTCATATGGATCCTTTTGAGGCCCTATATGGTAGGTCATCCCATTCACCCTTGTGTTGGATATAGGTAGGTAAGGAATCCCAACTAGTTCCTTGTCTCGTTTAAGAGAATTTAGAGTAGCTTTAGTTGATTAGGAAGTGTATGAATACTTCTCAATATAGAAAAAAATATTATGTTTATTGTTGTTGATGACCTTTGGAGTTTGAATTTGGGGATCATGTTTTCATTCAGGTATCACCCAGGCTTGGAAATATACAATTACGAAAGCAATGGGAGTCTTGCCTCATTGTATAGGGCTATTTTAGATTCTAGTGGAGAGTTATTCTGGTAGTCTATCAGTTTCTACTACCTCATAGGTACTGCGAAATACATGACATCTTCCATGTTTCACAACTTCACCAATATCATGTGGACCCATATCATGCTTTTTATCCTAAGGAAGATGAGTTAGATGTTGATTCTACCTTTGAGGAGTATCTAGTACGCATCGTTGACTAGATCACGAAGGCTCTTTGAGGATGGTAGTCCCTCTAGTACGGGTTCTATGACATCATGGCAGCGTACAATATTAGACTTGGGAGTGGGAGTCCAACATGTGTGCGTTCAATGGCTAGAGTTTCTCTCAAACATTGTTTCGGCACCCTTGAAAGGTGAACTTGGGGATGAGTTCTTTTAGGGGGGGGACAGTAAGAACCATGTTTTTTAATTAAGTATAGATCTTTTAAATTGTCACGACCCCCTCCCGCTAAATATGCCCCTCCTGAGCTGGAAATGGTGAAAGGGAGATAATGACCCCCGAGTCCCGCCTCCAGTAGGCCCCGGGGTGGCGACTAGCACCAAGGGTATGATTTTTTCACAAATATGGGAGGCATTACCCTTTTTATTATTTAAGATCAGGAAATAGGACAGGTCAACCACCAAAAAGGAAAAGAAAAAGTGTATAGAAATAAACCCAAACCAATCCCACATGCATGTTTAAATAGTTCTGAAACAAGGTACAAGTACAAGAAAGCTCAAAAGTACAATACCAAAAGAAACAAGAGTACAGCAACCGCAAAAACTCCAACTGTCCTGACTAGCAGGGTCCCGCACGGCCCTGGTAGTCCTCCTGGAAACCTGAAAGTAAATGTAGGGTGAGCATACAAGTATACTCAGTAGGGAAACCTAAAGCTCTCGTGCACAAGTGGGGAGACATCCTAATGTCCCGTGAGAACAATAGAAGAAACCTAGCAAGGAATTCTATCCACCCAACCTCACTAGCCACACTCACCAAAAACACAATCACAACAGGTAGTAGTATATATAAGATCAAGAGTATTGGGTACCCCGCACCATTTCCCACTAGTTAGCGGCTCTTCCAAATGGCGAACGTCCTGATGCTACCACACTCTTCCCACCCACACACACCTGGGCCTCAAGAACCACACACCCCACCCACACACTCCTGGGCCTCACAACCACGTATCCCACCCGCACACACCAGGGCCTCACAACCACGTATCCCGTCCGCACACACCTGGGTCTCATCCCGAAGATTCTTGGGAAATAGTAATACCTGCCCGAAGAGTCTTGGGCTAAAACCACACCAATCGAAACCTACCCGAAGAGTCTTAGGTGTAAGGTCGCCTCAATCCATCACAGCCTATGGAAGAAGGAGCGGGAAGGAGCTAGTAACTATGGGGAAAACACCCTCTCCCATGAAATGGGAGTGTTCGGCACTAAGTGCTCAATATGGGTGGGGTGCGATAAAACACAAAGATACATACATATATATATATATATATATATACCAAACACACAGCCCAACCTATGGATTCTAAATAGAGAAACTGAGCACGTGCCTTGGCACTGCTACTACGAAGCATGCATACAAAAAACAACCCCAAACCCCATTTAGGTTTTCATGTTTCAACAGAATCAGTTTATTAGTTCCTTAACTACTGGGAAACTATCCACAACCAACCATATCAATCGTTCTTGAAACATATCCCTACCATCCAAAAATCAAGTTAGGAAAACACAAGCAGCACAACAAGTCCCTTCTTATTAACCAACCAACCCATTGATAATTAAACCCGTTTCATTTCCATGCCCCACCATTTATTAACTCTTCCACTTTTTATTTATTATTCACAACCCAAAGTTCGTTCACAATCAAACCCATCCCTATAGCCCCACTGCCAACCACCATAACCACAACCACATCGTACATCATCACCCGTTGATACCATTTATCACAGTCCCACTGCCCATCACTAACATAGCATTCACACCAACCCACAACCAATCCAACCGCAGCCCCGCTGCTCACCCGATCCACAACAACCCACAAAACACCCCCATCACATGCCACGTATCCAATCCAACACCCACATGTTCATTATTCTATTTTGTTCAACCGGGGTGATCACACAAGGGTTTCAGATTTTAAATCAGCTAACTTTACGTGATTAACCAAATTCCACATTCAATAAAGTTCCATTCACAAAAAATGTCCAGAAAGATAGGGAAACATTTAATTGTGCAAGCAAAGGCCCCCAACGACCGTGATTTTCAGTAGACATAAGCCTATTCAATTTGCAACATAATATCATAGGATATAAAGATAAACATAAAAACTTCTCAATCCCCATTCTTTAACCAGTTATTATCTTCATTTATTGGTTCAACCGTTTCTCATGAAAATAAGAGGATACCCACCCCACATGATGCACAAATTATAGAGACGAAGGTAAGATCCCTACCTCAACAGGTTCTGATAACAACGCTCCCCCGGATCAACTTTAGAAGACGTCCGTTGGCATCCGTCACTTTTGTCAAATTCCGGAAAAACCTCCTCGGGTGGATGTTGGAAAGGAAAGTCCAAAGGGAAGACAACAGATCCAATATCAGAAGTTACGCCTCGTCGTTACGATCCCGTGGTCGTTGACGGATCGTAAATCGGAGCTCGGATGAAGATGTTATGGAAGAAAAAGATCCTTCGAGTCTCTTGGGAGAGATCTGCTCAGAGGAAAGGGGAGGAGAGGGGTGAGTTGAAAAGGAGGAGGGGACCCCTCCTTTTATGGGTGTGAAAAACAAAAGTACACAGTGTTTACTTTATGGTACATGGAATGTACTCGGACATTTCACACGGTCACCACGCGGCTTCCAACACGGCCTTCAACGCGACATGCGGCCGTTGACTGGTCAACACACAGTTTGAAGGTAACGCATACACGAGGAGGGACTACACAACATGTAGTATTGGATACACGGTGTGTACTCATTTATTTCACACGGCAAGGACATAGCTCCAACACGGCACATGGCCGTTGACTGGTCAACACACGGTTTGAGGGTAACGCGTATGTGGGGAGGGACTACACGGCGTGTAGTTTGGGGTACACGGCGTGTACCCATTTATTTCACACGGCAAGGACACGGCCTTGAACACGGGGTATACCCGGCAAGGGGGTACACGGCGTGTACTCACACTACACGGCGTGTAGTTTCAAAATTCTGAAAAGTGTGGGAAAAGTCCATTTTACTCTCCAGAACACTTCATGACCCTATTTTTGACAAAGGAATGGGCCGGAGAGGTCCGGGCCATTACATCAGATACCTCTTAAATCATTCTCATCCCCGAGAATTCAAAATCCAACCCAGAGGAACCCAACAAGATACCTCTTAGGGCCCTCGTTATAACAGGAACCCATTCAACAACCCTAATAATATGTGTTAGGAATTACTTCTCCTATGTCGAGATATTATCCGCTTTAGGCAGAACTAACTCGCCTGCACGGGTTTAATCGCATCCTCATTAATGTGTCTCGATTAATAATTGGGTCTTCCCACTTTCATACATTAGGATTTTTCAACTTGCACTACCCCCAACACCATACAACCAACACACTGCCCGAACATGTGGTTTGGGGAAAATTCCTTCTCTTATGTCGAGATATTATCCGCTTTAGATGGAACTGACTCGCCCGCACGGGTTTAATCGCATCCGCATTAATGCGTCTCGATTAAGGGTTAGGTTTTTCCCTTTCCCCACACATCCGGACATGATACACACTTCTAGAGAATAAGGAAAAAAATGTCTCATAACCGACAAGCCGAGCATTCCATATATCAAAGGTACAGAGTATAACATCAAAACAAAGCTCAGAAGAACAAGGGAAAACACAAGTCAAAACAACTCCGGGTACTGAGCATGCATCTGGGCCTCCCACTCCCAAGTGATCTCTTTGAGGCCGCCATGTCTCCACAACACACGAACCAAGGGAATATTTCTTCCACGGAGCATCTTCTCTTTACGATCCTTGATTCTGACTGGTTGTTCCTCGAAGGTCTCGTCATCTCCCATATCTAACTCTCCCCAGTCGATAAAGTGAGAGTCGTCATGTAAGTATTGACGTAGCTGAGAGACGTAGAAGACGTCATGAACCTTCTCCAACTGAGGTGGAAGGGCTAGCTGATATGCCACATCGCTGACTCTCCTTAGCACCTCAAAAGGTCCGATAAACCTAGGTGAGAGCTTGCTCCCTTTACCAAACCTCTGATACCCCCATCGAGGGGAAACCTTCAAGAACACATGATCTCCCATCTCGAACTCCAAGGGCCTCCTCCGACGATCAGTATAAGACTTCTGTCGGTCCTGAGCCGCTTTCATCCTCTCACGTACAAGCGGGACTTTCTCTATGGTGCTCTGCACTACCTCTGGCCCAAGAGCACCTGTCTCACCAACCTCTGCCCAGAAAATGGGTGAACGACATGGTCTTCCATACAAATCCTCAAATGGTGCCATGCCAATAGTAGAGTGGAAGATGTTGTTGGAGGCAAAATCTACTAAAGGCAAGTGTCGTACCCATGATCCTCTGAAATCCAGAACGCATGCTCGCAGCATTTCCTCCAACATTTGGATAGTCCGCTCTGTCTGCCCGTCGGTCTGGGGGTGGATAGCAGTGCTAAGGCACAGCTGGGTGCCAAAACCATGTTGTAACCCCCTCCAGACTCGTGAGGTAAACCAAGTATCCCAGTCTGAGATGATAGTCATCGGAACTCCATGAAAACACACCACCTCGTCTACATACCTATTTTCTAAGGTACTCACCAGGCCTGACTCCTTAATTGCTAATAAGTGAGATGATTTCGTCAGTCGATCCACCACCACCCAGATATCATCATAACCTCCCTAATCTATGGGTAGTCCTGTGACGAAGTCCATCGAGATGTCATCCCACTTCCACTCGGGGACATCGAATGGATGTAACAAACCACAGGGAACACGGTGTTTAGCCTTTACTTTCTGACACACTAGAAACTTGGCCACAAACTCCGCCACTGCCTGTTTCACCCCGGGCCACCAAAACTATTCCCTCAGGCCTTGGTACATTTTTGAAACTCCCGGATGTACCGCCAAGGCTGAGCTATGGAACTCACAAAGAACCCCCTCATGCATTGCCTCCAGAACAAACAACCTTCCATGGAAAAGCATCTGATGTCGGCTATCCTCTGACCATCCTTCTGGAGCGTTTCCCTGATTGACATGATCCCGCATTACTTCCGCCTCGGAGTCCCCCCATTGAGACTCTTCCACCTACTGCAATAAGGAGGACTGCACCGTCATCTGAAATAAATAGCCTCTAACACCTTCTACCCTTGCATCCAAGTGCAAGGCGGCCAACTCTCCCATTGCTTTCCAAGCATCAGTGGATTCCCGAACCACTTCCTTATGTGACTTCCTGCTCAGGGCATCAGCCACAACATTGCCCTTACCTTTAGTGTAAGAGATCTCAAAGTCATAGTCTTGGAGGAACTCGACCCATCTCCATTTTCGTAAGTTCAGGTCACGCTGAGAGAAGATATAACGCAGGCTCTTGTGATCTGAGAAGACCACAAAGCGCTCCCCAAAGAGGTAATGTCACCACAACTTCAGTGTGAACACTACTGATGCAAGCTCCAGGTCATGGGTGGCATAGTTACACTCGTGAGGGCGGAACTGCCTAAACCCATAACAGATCACACCCTTATTTTGCATCAGTACGCACCCCAAACCAAGGCCAGAAGCATCACAAAACACCTCATACAACAACCCTTCCTCTGGCAACCTAAGTACTAGAGCATTGACCAACTTCTCTTTCAGGTAGTCGAAATATTTCTGGCACTTCTCGCTCCATAGGAAGACCTGGTTCTTCCTAGTCAAAGCTGTCAATGGAGAAGCAACTCGAGAGAAGTCTGAAACAAACCTCCGATAGTAACCTGCTAACCCCAGGAAACTACGAACTTCTGCCACACTCTTGGGTGCTGCCCAAGAAACAACTACCTCCACCTTCGAAGGGTCCACTGACACTCCATGCTGAGACACCACGTGCCTAAGGAAGTGTACTTATTGCGTCAATAACTTACACTTCGACAATTTCCCATAAAGATGGTGGTGTCGAAGGACTTCCAAGACTTCCCTGAGATTCTCAACGTGCTCCTCCTTTGATCTTGAGTAGATCAGGATGTCATCGATAAACACAATGAAGAACTGGTCCAGAAACTCTCGGAATACAAAGTTTATAAGTCCCATGAACACAGCTGGTGCATTCTTAACTCCAAACGGCATCACTACAAACTCGAAGTGCCCATACCTGCACCTGAAAGCCATCTTCGAGATGTCATTGTCCTTCACCCTCAACTGATGATATCCAGATCATAGATCAATCTTATAAAACCAACCTGCTCCCCTCAGTTGGTCGAAGAGATCATCTATTCTTGGAAGGGGGTAACGGTTCTTGACCGTTACCTGGTTCAACCTTCGGTAGTCTATGCATAGCCTGAGACCACCATCTGCCTTCTTCACGAAAAAAACTGGAGCACCCCATGGCAACACGCTGGGTCAAACAAAACCCTTCTCCATTAGATCATCAATCTGAATCCGCAACTCCCGCAACTCTGAAGGTGCCATCCGATAAAGGGCCATCGGAATCGGATGGGCACCAGGCTGTAAGTCTATCCCGAACTCAACGTCACGTCGGGGGGGGGGGGGTAGAGTCAACCTCCTCGGGAAAAACATCGAGGAATTCCCCAACAACCTCCGAGACATCCATCACCTATATATCAGCTGGAAATACTGATAACCCGCCTAACAAAGAAAGGAGAGGCTCCACATGTCGGCTTCCCGCCTGATAGCTCCTCTCACCAACAAAAGATACACGCTTCCTGTCCACGTCGGAGAATACGACTCTTCTCCGTAAGTAGTCGATAATGAAAATAACAGAAAACAACCAGTAGATGCCTAGGATGACATCGTATGGTTGCATATGTAACAGAAGAAGGTCCCCACGATATCGATGTGGTCCCAACGTCAGCCCACATCCCCGGGAAGTACAAGATATGCTGGTCTGGCCTCCAACTGGTGTACTCAGCACCAGCGGTACGGAAAGTATCTCTATGTCTAGACCCAAAGCATGGGCTAGATCGGGTGCAACAAAGGAGTGTGAAGCTCCGGAATCGAACAAAGTAGAAACAAGAGTGTTGAACAAACAAATCGTACCTCACACCACCTCTGGTCTGTTGGGCAGAGAAGTGATGGAAATAGGGGGGATGAATTGCCTTTTAAAAAATAATTAACAATTTAAAATCAAAGTGAAAGTGCAGCGGAAATAAAAGAGGCAATACACACAACTTGATAACGGAGTTCGGCTTAACCCAAAGCCTACGTCTCCGCTCCCAACTCAACCGTTGAGAGACTTACTACCGCTTGCTTTTTAATGGTTTTAGCAAGAAACCCACTAGACTTTAAGGTTAGTCTAGAACCTATTACAGCTTGCTTTTAATGGTTGAGCAAGAACCCACTTGCTTTTAATGGTTGAGCAAGAACCCACTAGCCTTCTTACAGGTGAAGGCTAGCTCACCTATGTCTCAAGCCTTTTAAAGGGAAGGCTTGACTAACCTCTTCACACCTTGAAGGTGGTGTGAAAACCCAAACAAAGAGAGGATAAAGAAAGAGGGGTTTGTAGGCACAAACCCAAAATAAATCTCAAAATGATAAAATTATAAAACCGTAATCTGGAGAAGTCTTGGGCGCCAATTGGATTGATTGGAGTTGATGAAGAGCGCTCCCAAGCTTCTATGGTGGAGCTCCTTGATGGTGGAATTGATTTGGAGCAAGTGAGGTTCCTTGAAGGAATCCTCCGGAGGTTTTCCAAATAATGGAAAATGTGTCCGTTGGCTTTCTTATGGATTGGTTAAGTTTTCGGGGCTTCCTAGTCCTTTATTTATAGAGGGGGAACCCTCAAATGGCCTTTGGGAGGCTTCGGAGCCGTTGGAGAGGCCTTCGGAGCCGTTGGAGGTCAAGTGGACAAGCCTGGTCAAAGCCCAACGGCTAGTTTGACTGGATCCACCGGCTGACCGGTACAGTGCCATCGGTTGGCTGGTGCTTTGGAAAAGGAGAGGCCTTCGGGCTCAGGCACCACCGGCTGGCCGGTGAGGAGGCCACCGATTGGCCGGTGCTGAGGCAGTAACTGACTCATTCTGTCTGGGTGCCACCGGCTGGCCGGTGGTGGGACACCGGTTGGCCGGTGGTCTGGACAGAAGGATGCCTTCTGTCCAGGCTCCATCGGCTGGCCAGTGGTCATCCACCGGTTGGCCGGTGGACTGAAAATCAGTCCACTTTTGGCTTCTTGCTTTCTTGGCCCAATTCCTTGGCATCCTGAAATCATGCCTATCATCCAAAAACACTTAAAACAAGATTAGATAAATAAGAGAGTGATTGTGATCATGAAAATTAAACCACGAGGGGTACGAGAGGTACAACAATCTCCCCCTATTTTGATGATCACAATCACCAAAACAAGCAATGTGAAAGATTGAAATGAGAGGCATGCTTTAAAGGATAAATTGAAAAAGTAAAGCAAAGCATGAGAGAAAGATTTCTCCCCCAATCAACCAAGAATTTCTCCCCCTTTGTGATTATCAAAATAGCACGGGGCATAAAACTTGATTGAGGGAAAGGTTGAAAAACAAGATAGAGATTTTTAAACCAATTGAACTTTTTGAAATTTGAATTGAAAGTTTTGAATAGAAAATTTTGAAAATGAAGGTTTTGAAAATAAAGTTTTGAATTGAAAGTTTTGAATATAAAGCAAAAAGGCTTAAACGAACCTAACTCCCCCTAAATAAAAACAACAAATCATCGGGGAGAGGTTTTTGAAACCGAGACAAATTTTGGTCCAGAGAGACTCGCTAAAAGGTATTTTTCAATCCACACTTGTCTAGTGGCGGGTCTTCTCCTATGAAATTCATCATTAAAGAAAAAAGTTTTGGGCCTTCCATACCGGGCATTTTTGCAATTGCACTCATAAATTAAGTGCCCGGGTTTTTTACAATAATTGAAAAATTTAAATTGGGAGCTCCCCCTTACAAAAATAGTTGGAGCATGGGAAGAGGAAGCTTGCTTGGAATAGCCAAGCCCTTGGGTGGTTCTAGAAATGCATTGGGAACCAAGGAGCTTCGAAAGGTTATGTTCACCTTTGGTGAACTTATCTAGGGATTCCCTTAAATCCTTGATTGTTGATTCCATAGAATCAACATCGGGAAGGTTTTGGACCTTGAGGGACAATTCTTCCTTCTCTTTGAGAAGTTGTTCCTTTTCGGAAGAAAGTTTTTTGAAATTCTTTTTTAAAGCAACAAATTTGGAAGAAAGTTCGTGAAAACCTTCCTCCAATTGATCTCTCGCATGTTGGAGATCCTCATACGATAAATGATTGAAAGAATTGGAAGAACTAGAGGAAGAGGAGTCGGAAGAGGTTACCTCATGAAATGCCATTAGGCATTTTTTACCGTTGTCACTTGAGGAGGAGGAGGAGGAGGATGTGGAGCTATCACTCCATGTGTCCTTGAATGCCTTCTTCTTTTCCTTTTTCTTGGCCTTTTTCTTGTTGAGTGGACAATCGGGCTTGTAATGGCCTTTCTTGCCGCACCCGTAACATGTTACCTCGGGCTCGGATTTTTCGTTGGGTTGAGCCTTGCGGGGTTTCTTCTTTTTGTTCTTCTTCATGAACTTGTGCATTTTGCGAGCAAGATTCTCCATTTCTGAATCGCCGCTTGAAGAGGAAGATGAGGAGGAGGAGTAGCTTTCTTCTTGTTGAACTTTGAAGGCGATGTTCTTTGGAGTTTTGATCGGTTTGCCTTCCTTTTCAGCTTTCCTCCTCATGGTGATCTCGTAGGTCATGAGGGATCCGATGAGCTCTTCGACCGGCATGTTTTTGATATCTTTCGCTTCTTGGATTGCCGTCACCTTCGGTGCCCATGAGCTTGGTAGTATCCAAAGGATCTTCTTGACCATCGTTTCTGCAGACACATCATCACCAAGGGACTTTATCCCATTGCAAACATCAGTAAAACGTGTAAACATTTCAGAAATAGATTCGGATGGATGCATGGTGAAAGACTCAAAATCTTGACGGTACATATCCAATCGAGTATCCTTAACTTTGTTGGTCCCCTCATGGGTAACCTCCAAAAGTTTCCAGATTTCATGTGATGAGGTGCATGTGGAAACTCGATTGAATTCATTATGATCAAGGCCGCAATGAAGAGCGTTCATGGCTTTGCCATCAAGCTCGAAATTTTTAATATCGGCTTGAGTCCATTTGGATTCATCGGGAGAAGAAAGAGAATAACCATGCATGACAATTCTATATATAGGATAACCAATACTTCTAAGAAAAGTGGTCATGCGGGTTTTCCAATAAGTATAGTCGGTTCCATCAAAGAATGGAGCACGACCCAAAGAATAGCCTTCAGGGGCGAAAGAGGATGAAGCCATCACAAAGGATCTTGAATTTGAAACCGGTTAGGGTATTACTCAAATTTTGCCTCTGATACCAATTGTTGGGCGGAGAAGTGATGGCAAGAGGGGGGGTGAATTGCCTTTTAAAAAATAATTAACAATTTAAAATCAAAGTGAAAGTGCAGCGGAAATAAAAGAGGAAATACACACAACTTGATAACGGAGTTCGGCTTAACCCAAAGCCTACGTCTCCGCTCCCAACTCAACCGTTGAGAGATTTACTACCGCTTACTTTTTAATGGTTTTAGCAAGAAACCCACTAGACTTTAAGGTTAGTCTAGAACCTATTACAGCTTGCTTTTAATGGTTGAGCAAGAACCCATTTGCTTTTAATGGTTGAGCAAGAACCCACTAGCCTTCTTACAGGTGAAGGCTAGCTCACCTATGTCTCAAGCCTTTTAAAGGGAAGGCTTGACTAACCTCTTCACACCTTGAAGGTGGTGTGAAAACCCAAACAAAGAGAGGATAAAGAAAGAGGGGTTTGTAGGCACAAACCCAAAATAAAGCTCAAAATGATAAAATGATAAAACCGTAATGTGGAGAAGTCTTGGGCGCCAATTGGATTGATTGGAGTTGATGAAGAGCGCTCTCAAGCTTCTATGGTGGAGCTCCTTGATGGTGGAATTGATTTGGAGAAAGTGAGGTTCCTTGAAGGAATCCGCTGGAGGATTCCCAAATGATGGAAAATGTGTCTGTTGGCTTTCTTATGGCTTGGTTAAGTTTCTGGGGCTTCCTAGTCCTTTATTTATAGAGGGGGAACCCTCAAATGGCCTTTGGAAGGCTTCGGAGCCGTTGGAGAGGCCTTCGGAGCCGTTGGAGGTCAAGTGGACAAGCCTGGTCAAAGCCCAATGGCTAGTTTGACTGGATCCACCGGCTGACCGGTACAGTTCCACCGGTTGGCCGGTGCTTTGGAAAAGGAGAGGCCTTCGGGCTCAGGCACCACCGGCTGGCCGGTGAGGAGGCCACCGGTTGGCCGGTGCTGAGGCAGTAGCTGACCCATTCTATCTGGGTGCCACCGGCTGGCCGGTGGTGGGACACCGGTTGGCCGGTGGTCTGGACAGAAGGATGCCTTCTGTCCAGGCTCCATCGGCTGGCCGGTGGTCATCCACCGGTTGGCCGGTGGACTGAAAATCAGTCCACTTTTGGCTTCTTGCTTTCTTGGCCCAATTCCTTGGCAACCTGAAATCATGCCTATCATCCAAAAACACTTAAAACAAGATTAGATAAATAAGAGAGTGATTGTGATCATGAAAATTAAACCACGAGGGGTACGAGAGGTAAACCATGGTCCTGCTGGAGATGCCAACTTTGTTGCGTGAAACTGTCCATGCCCAGCTCCTCTGCCTCTCTGATGTCATCCACCTCCCTGACCACACCCTGGTCGAGGTCCCTGAGGAGCAACCTGAGGTCAGCCTCCTCCTGCAAAGTCTGTCCTCGGAGGAGCATGGTCCTGCTTCTACTGGAAGGGCCTCGCTGGAAACTGGTGCTGCTGAGGTGGGCACTGAACCAGCCCACCTCCACCGTACTGAGCTCGGGTCGGGCACCGACTCTGAATGTGCCTGAAACCTCCACAAGAAAAACACTTTGGTCCTGGGATTGGGAAAAAGGGAAGTGGACCTGAAGATATGAACTGGAACTACTGGGGCCTGCTCTCCACTAGCCTGAACCTGGAAGGTCCCGTCGCAGGAGACCTGCTGCTGACTGCCTTCCCCTTCGACGAACCTAGATGGATCCCCTCACATGGTGCACCTCCCTGCAAGTGCATCCTCTCTACAACCTCTTCCTTCTTTTGTACTGACAAGTATGTTAGAAGGGTGAAGGGGGTGACGACATAATGGAGCGAAGGATGAAGCGCCTCCTCCAAACGTCTCGCCCGAGACTCCTCATCCGGAAAAAGATCTGGAGAAAACCGCAGGAGATCCTTGAACTTGATCCCCAAATCTCGTACTAACATACTCCCCTGCTGAATGGAGAGTAACTCCTGCCGCTTCTCTGCCTTGATCATGGAAGAAAAGAATTCCTCTCGGAATTCCTTCTCAAAGTCATCCCATGGAACCTCTGCCTCTATCTCTCTCCAAGGTAGAGCATCCACCACTGTCGCACCGCACCTCTCAGCTGACTAACTACTAGGGGAACCTAGTACTCCCTCGGAGCATGGATCAAGGTAAAAGAGATCCCTAGCTCCTCAAGCCACCCCTCCATCTCCGTATCTGAAGTAATGCCCTCATACTTCTTGAGGGTTTGCCGCTGGAAAGAACGGAGATTCTTCTGCCACTGGCTATCTTCCTCCTCTCGGTCAATCCTCAACTGATCGATCACCTGAATCTACTGGGCCTCGGTCGTCTGAGCCACCTGGGGATGATGTCCAGGTGCCATAGCTGTATGGTAAACAAAGATCGCCTAAGCCCAAGTAGTAAGGAAATTTCTCAGGGTTTCATTTTATCATTTTATTTCAATTTCTTTCTCAGAACACCCAAATCAAGTAAAACACAATCATGATGATGCATGTACCTTCCCTAGGGTCTCTACCCTGTAATCAATGTAGCCTCACTTGGTCGTTCGATAGGCTCAGAGTCCTTGAATCGAATCACGAGGGCCCCTAAAATCATGTGTCCTAGTCAGTCTTCCCTGGCCTATTTCACGCACCAAGATTAACCAACACTGTTTCCCTACCATCCCATGCAATCCTCACTATGCCTAACTCCAGACTCCATCCTATCTCTCAACCATCACCTCTGATACCATTCTGTCACAACCCCCTCCCACCAAAGATGCCCCTCCTGAGCTGGCAATGGTGAAAGGGAGATAATGACCCCCGAGTCCCGCCTCCAGTAGGCCCCGGGGTGGCGACTAGCACCATGGGTATGAGTTTTTCACAAATATAGGAGACATTACCCTTTTTATTATTTAAGATCGGGAAATAGGACAAGTCAACCACCAAAAAGTAAAAGAACAAGTGTATAGAAATAAACCCAAACCAATCACACATGCATGTTTAAATAGTTCTGAAATAAGGTACAAGTACAAGGAAGTTCAAAAGTACAATACCAAAAGAAACAAGAGTACAAAAACCGCAACAACTCCAACTGTCCCGACTAGTAGGGTCTCGCACGGCCCTGGTAGTCCTCTTGGAAACCTGAAAGTAAACATAGGGTGAGCATACAAGTATACTCAGTAGGGAAACCTAAAGCTCTCGTTCACAAGTGGGGAGACATCCTAATGACCCGTGAGAACAACAGAAGAAACCTAGAAAGGAATTCTACCCACCCAACCTCACCATCCACACTCACCAAAAACACAATCACAATAGGTAGTAGTATATATAAGATCAACAGTATTGGGTACCCCACACCATTTCCCACTAGTTAGATGCTCTTCCTAATGGTGAACGTCCTAACGCTACCACACTCTTCCCACCCGCACACACCAGGGCCTCAAGAACCACACATCCCGCCCGCACACACCTGGGCCTCACAACCACATATCCCGCCCGCACACACCTGGGCCTCACAACCATGTATCCCGCCCGCACACACCTAGGCCTCACAACCACGTATCCCGCCCGCACACACTTGGGCCTCACAACCACGTATCTTGCCCGCACACACCTGGGCCTCATCCCGAAGATTCTTGGGAAATAGTAATACCTGCCCGAAGAGTCTTGGGCTAAAACCACCCCAATCGAAACCTACCCGAAGAGTCTTAGGTGTAAGGTCACCTCAAGCCATCACAGCCTATGGAAGAAGGAGCAGGAAGGAGCTAATAACTATGGGGAAAACACCCTCTCCCATGAAATGGGAGTGTTCGGCACTAAGTGCTCAACATGGGTGGGGTGCGATAAAACACAAATATACAGATATATATATATATATATATATATATATACCAAACACACAGCCCAACCTATGGCTTCTAAATAGAGAAACTGAGCACATGCCTCGGCACTGCTACTACGAAGCAAGCATACAACAAACAACCCCAAACCCCATTTAGGTATTCATGTTTCAACAGAATCAGTTTATTAGTTCCTTAACTACTGGAAAAACTATCCACAACCAACCATATAAATTGTTCGTGAAACATATCCCTGCCATCCACAAATCAAGTTAGGAAAACACAAGCAGCACAACAAGTCCCTTCTTATTAACCAACCAACCCATTGATTATTAAACCTGTTTCATTTACATGCCCCACCATTTATTAACTCTTCCAATTTTTATTTATTATTCACAACCTAAAGTTCGTTAACAATCAAAATTATCCCTACAGCCCCAATGACAACCACCATAACCACAACCACACCGTACATCATCACCCCTTGATACCATTTATCGCAGTCTCGCTGCCCATCACTAACATAGCATCCACACCAACCCACAACCAATCAAACTGTAGCCCCAGTGCTCACCTGATCCACAACAACCCAAAAAACACCCCCATAACATGCCACGTATCCAAGCCAACACCCACATGTTCATTATTCCATTTTTGTTCAACCGGGGTGATCACACAAGGGTTCCAGATTTTAAATTAGCCAACTTTACGTGATTAACCAAATTCCACATTCAACAAAGTTCCATTCACAAAAACGGTCCAGAAAGATAGGGAAACATTTAATTGCGCAAGCAAAGGCCCCCAACGACCATGATTTTCATTAGGCATAAGCCTATTCAATTCCCAGCATAATATCACAGGATATAAAGATAAACATAACAACTTCCCCATCCCCGTTCTTTAACCAGTTATTATCTTTATTTATTGGTTCAACCATTTCTCATGAAAACAAGAGGATACCCACCCTGCATGATGCAAAAAATTAGAGAGATGAAGGTAAGATCCCTACCTCAACAAGTTCTGATAACAACGCTCCCCCGGATCAACTTTAGAAGACGTCCGTCGGCGTCTGTCACTTCTGTCAAATCCCGGAAAAACCTCCTCAGGTGGATGTTGGAAAGGGAAGGCTTAAGGGAAGACAACGGATCCAAGATCAGAAGTTCCACCTCATCGTTACGACCCTGTGGCCGCTGACGGATCGTAAATCAGAGCTCGGACGAAGAAGTTATGAAAGAAAAATAGCCTTCGAGTCTCTTGGGAGAGCTCTGCTCAGAGGAAAGGGGAGAAGAGGGGTGAGTTGAAAAGGAGGATGGGAACCCTCCTTTTATAGGCGGGAAAAATAAAATTACACTACGTGTAATTTATGGTACACGGCGTGTACTTTATGGTACACGGCGTGTACTCGGCCATTTCACACAGTCACCACGTGGCTTCCAACACGGCCTTCAACGCGGCACGCAGCTGTTGACTGGTCAACACACTGTTTGAAGGTAACGCCTATGCTGGGAGGGACTACACGGCATGTAGTATTTGCTACACGGCATGTACTCATTTATTTCACATGGTAAGGACATGGCTCCAACACGGCACACGGCCGTTGACTAGTCAACACACAGTTTGAGGGTAACGCATATGTGGGGAGGGACTAAACGGCGTGTAGTTTGGGGTACACGGCGTGTACCCATTTATTTAACATGGCAAGGACACGGCCTTGAACACGGGGTATACCCGGCGAGGGGGTACACGGCGTGTACTCACACTACACGGCGTGTAGTTTCAAAATTCTGAAAAGTGTGGAAAACGTCCATTTTACCTTCTAGAACACTTCATGACCCTATTTTTGACAAAGGAATGGGCCGGAGAGGTCCAGTCCATCACATAAATTTTTTGTCTAATTCTTTATTTTGGACCTAATATGGATTTAATTTGAGTTAGAAAAGGTCCTAAGGGTTTTCGGGGATTGTTCAGAGCTCGAAAACCAACGTTTGGGGAAAAAATGACCCTAATGAACTGTTAGAGAAAACCGTATGGGTAGGGTGCAGGGTAAGATCTAACCGTGAGAATGGTATACATTTTCAGGCAGATCCATATCACATGGTTGGTGCATGGTTCCCTTAACTGTGTGGCATAACCATGTTAATGTCGCACTTTCTCTAGGTACTTGTGAGTGGTTTGTGCACATTTTTTAAAATCGTGCAGAAAAACTGTGCACAAACTAAATTATGGATAATTTTACATTTTTACCCTTAACGATCTAATTAAGCCCCTCCTTCTCTAATCCAACTCCCAGTGGAATTATCCTCCATTTATCTCATTTTTTTGATCTTTTTGAAGGACTAGCCAAGGGATCAAGATATCTCCTTCATTTAGGATTTGTTCGAGCTCTAATTCATGATGTTTGATGCACAAAGGTATGCACTCGATTCCTTTTTAGTCATTCTTCTTCCCTCTTTCTCTCGACCTAGTTATCAAGGTTTAAGAGTTTTTAACTTTTTCTCAAATATACTTTGTTCCAAGATGAATTAGATGCTAATACTGGATGAGGATATTCATACAATCCTAAGGTGGGTGGTCTATAACTCATCCCTCGAGTTCATTGATTTTGGAATTGTCATGTGGGGCCCGCTTATTTCATTAGGTGTCGTTTATTGAATTTATATGCCATGATTTTAATCATTAGAACCATATGGTTATGATCTTTCCAAATATGTTATTTGTTTTTAGTGGTTATGCCAAAATCTCCATCCATCCCATGTAGAATGTTTTTTCGTATTTTTTGTTTTGGTGTTTTTACATGTTAGAGTCACCATTTGGGTGTGCCTGGATTGACCTTTATAAGGATAAGTTTTTATATATTAAATGGATTATTTTATATTGTGAATTTCATAATGGAAAGTACCATGTATTCTCACCACTTGACTCGCCTAAGGTAAGTGCTTCAATTTGATAATTAAATGTGAAATGGAAATTGGAAAGTATACTAAGTATATGAATTGTCCTTTAAAATGCCTTTAATGGATTAAATGAATGGTTCCATGCTACTTGTCTTTTTCACACTAATGAAAGTCAAGGATTGAGCCAAATGTATTTATTGATTAACTAGGACTTGAATAATGGTTTCATGATCAATTAGCCTTATCACACTATTGAAATGTAATGGCTTGGACCTTATGAAATTTTACGTGACATAATTATCAAATAGGAGTGAACTGACTCGAGCTTGACTTGGATTTCATAGGGAATGCCTTGAAAACTTAGAAACCCCATTCTGATTCAATGATGCATCTTACTTTGGTAGAGACCCACTTGGAACCTAGTTATTATTTGTTCTTGGATGCCTAGTATGACACCGTAGAATCCCTTCAATAATATTATAGGATTCCTTGGATACACTCCTTGGATCTAGCATTGAAAAGTAGGTTTCATGGTTAAAGACCATCGGGCCCAGTCATTTCTTAGCCCCATTTTACCTTGGATGAAATCCTTGGACTCGGTAGGCATATTATTGTGGAATTACATGGACTAATCACCTTGTATTACACTCTTACCCTTGTCCAAACTATATTTATTACTGAGTTGGAGACCCTTGAGGCCTATGTTGCCTTGGTTGTTACCTTGTAACTTCATTATTTAATATTAGTACAAGTTTCCATGTTACTTCATGGAGCCTTCGATATTGTTAACATGTGAATTATTTATAAACTATTAATAATCAAATAATTAATTGGTTAAATGTTCAAAAAACATCCAAGGGATGAATTAGGTACTTGTATATTGAGTTACATTATACTACTTTACTTTATATATGCATGCTTACACACTGTTACATTTCAATTACATGGACCGGGTGTTATAGACATTATTGGTGGTGGACCACTTAGATTTATATCACACCCTCTCTAGGTTATATTTGGTACTTGGGATAGATTACTTGAATGCGAGTGTTGATAAAGGGAATCATATGGCTTCGAACACTTGATTTTTTGCTATTTTGGATGGAGCTTGAAATTAGATGATCGAGTCGGAGCTCGGGATTCTTGGGATAGTATTTTGATTTACTTTATACTTGTGTGGAACATATTATTCCTATATTATTTTATCCATGTTTTCCAGTTTTCTAGTGAAATGACATATCATCATCAGTTATTCTATTTGATTCAGTTATTTTTATCCTTGCTGATCTATTACTTTTGACTGTTGTTGCTATTTACTTATATTGCTTCTGATATTTAACTTTGTTATTATTTATCTATTGTGCTACACTATGGTAATGAGGGATTTTCTCCCCATAAACATTCCTTAGGCCCTCACTTCTAGTCAGTAGACTCTGGAATTCGGGAATATTCTCTTGAGGCCATGTGGCCCACTAGGCTTGGGGAACCTATTAAATGGAATCCAGGTCTAGGACGACACACAAATCTCTTTCATACAACTTGAAATAATGATATTAGTATAATAAATATACTGAATTTTGTTTTTATTTTAGAATATCAATTTTCTAACCTCCCCTCAATTAATTCTAAATGAAAAGCTTTTTCATAGTATTGTCTAATATGCACCCACTTGGAAAACGAATTTCATTTTCCCCCACCGCCATCATGGATGGTTTAAATTCACTTATTATGGTTTAAAATGAACCAAATAAGTATATTTTATTTTATTTCACATTATATAATGGATACATAGCCATAATATTAATGGAAAACTAATAAGTTATTCATGGTCAGAAAACCCATCAAAATGGACTATGCATATTAAAATAACATATATATCCTATTGGATACTAAGAATATTTTGATCTTCTCGAAACACATTAAATACAAAATATTAAACATTTAGATTTATGAAACTATTTCGTAATGAATTTCAATAATCATCCACAAGTTAAATGACCTTCGAACCATGAATTTAACTACCATAGGATAGTAGAAATTAACATTTTATTTAAATAAAATGGTATGAAACTAACATAAAATTCTAATAATATATCTAATAAACTTGAATAATATTATCAATCAATGTTTTAGTAAATATTTTGTTGATTATTTAGGATGTTTTCTGAAATTTCAAATTGAATCTATACCTAAGTTAAGGGAACTCACCAAACCATCCTCTTTTATTTGGGTTATGCATTATTTCTGTCTACCTCACATTATATCTTTAATTTTGTGATTAAAAACTTTTATATTTTATATATATGAACCTTTAATAAATACCTATGTTCTCTATGATTACATTTTTGGGGATATTTTGAAGTTATCTTCAAAATATTCTTTATAAGTGAACATGATAGAGGGACATTTCTATTTATTATTTAATATTATGAACCACCTCATGAAAATATTTAATCATCAATAGATTTTTTTTTGAAATAATTTTTTTTCTATTGGATAACCCTCATGGTTAACTTCTGGTTTCATGAACAATACAATGTTCTTACCATTTTTAAATATTCTCTACCATTTTCTTAAAACCTCACTGAATATGTTCAATTCCAAAATTACTTCTCATCACTTCCTCATGAAATTTTAATCAAATTAACTCCATATTTGTGTCTGTTACTTATTTACTAAATTATAAACACTCAAAATATTTAATTACTTCTTATTTTTTTAATCCTTATGATATATCCTTTGATTGTTATTTGAGTGAAGATTGCATAACTCATTTCCGTACATGGGGATTTTTTAGGCTTACATCATATGTTTGATTCATATATATGGAATGTGTGTGCTTGTATATGTTATTATTGGTGAAACTAGATAGTGATCAATTTAATTGGTTAATTTTTATATCTCGTGTTATTTTATGTTTGATATTATGGAGTAAACTATATCCACTATAATACTTGTTCTACTACGTTTTGTTGTCTTAGTGGTTATTCTTAAAATATGTCTATATCATGATTTATGTTGTTTCTACATTCATAATATTCCATAAATCTATTATTATAACTTTTTTATATCAATCCTCCATGTAATAATTCTTTTTCCTTTTCCTTTAGGATATCAATGTATGCAATTTTTCTCATATGTTATGCTTCCTTATAATGGTCATTCCCTTATTTGGATTTATATCTCACCCATTTATATGTATTATTTAAGAGATAATATATAGTTTTAGAATCCCAAAGGGATCTAGGATCACATTATTCACATTAATATTAAGATAATGTTGTTTTAGAATCATGCCAATGTGTTATGAACCTAGTCTTCCAAGGAAACTAGGCATATGGATTATTATGTTGTGTTTATTAGATAATTATATTAAAAACACATAGTAAAATATGTAAGAAACATGGGTTATTAAATTTGGTATCAGATAAAGGTCTAGTTATTTTTCGATATTATGAGAAGAATACATTAGTCAAATACCTCTGTATAAGATTAAGTATAGGAAAAAATTCTAAAGATTTGGTAAAATAAAGAGTGAGCAGTTTCCATGTAATGAAATACATGTATGGATAATACATGTGGCTATAGAATAAATGTATGTATGGATAATAAACCTAAAATGGATTTTTGGGTATCAACTCAGCATGTACCTAGTTTAAGATAACGAGGTCTTGTTGCACACTTAGTTTGACAAGCTTAAGCGACATGTTTGGTAAATTTAGCAACTCTTTATGAACCATTATAAAGGACTTGAATAGAATGTTAGGTTAGAATAATCAAATTGGAAAATTACTATGGATAACCTATATTAAACCCTAGAGACACATTAATATAAATTTCATTTATGAGTTATTCCTTATATCTTCATAGTTTCTCTTTTATAGAATTATTAGTATATTTATTCTTATACCAAAGTTTATTTTTGGAAAATGTAAAGGACTAGAACCATAGTTAAATCATGAATGTTGTAGTTGTAATCAATTCATAAAATTAAAATCATCTATGTGATTATAGTTATATATATTCTTTCATATCATTCATTCTCGGGTCATGTTATCACCAATAATGGGATATATAAAGATAATACTAAGATAAAGGTGATTCAGGAGTCTCCAAAACAACCTCTATAATAGAGATCCATAGTTTCCATGGACTATCTAGGTGATATCAATAAAATGTGGGGAACTTATCATGATTTTCAATCCCACTAATCATGATATCTCATAATGGAGTGATTATTTATAAACTAATTAATATAAAGAGAGATTTAAAAATTGAAAATAGGGTTAACACTACACCAGTACACACACTACCCTCAAGTGGGTCACTTTTCGTAGTAAAAAATTGATTCTTAATGTGAAAACTGGGCCCCAGTGACAGCACAGACACCCCACCATAAAATCTTCGTCAGGTCTCAGCCTGCCAGGTACCACCAGTTTCTCCGTAGACACATGGTCCCCACCCTAGGGCCCACCCACATGCCCGAATAGTTCATTTGACTAATGAATAAAATGTGGGGAACTTATCATGATTTTCAATACCACTAACCATGATATCTCATAATGGAGTGATTCTTTATAAACTAATTAATATAAATAGAGCTTCAAAAATTGAAAAAGGGGGGTTAACACTACACCAGTACACACACTACCCTCAAGTGGGGCGCTTTTCATAGTAAAATGTGATTCTTAATGTGAAAATCGGGCCCCAGTGATAGCACAGACACCCCACCTTAAAATGGTTATTGGGTCCTGGCCCACCAAGTACCACTTGTTTCCCCATAGACTCGTGGTCCACACCCTGGGGCCCACCCACGTGCTCGAACGAGTCATTTGACTAATGAATATCCCCACAGTCCAACACATGTCATTTCTGGTGTGCTTTTTCCTCACTCTCACACACCCTGGGAAATTTCCCTGAAGGTCACCCATCATAATCACTATTCCAAGCCATGTATGCTTAACTATGAAGTTCTAATCAAAGAGGATCATGAAAAGGAAGGTTCACCTTATTGACATGAGTCATATCATTTAGTCATTTAACCCTTTATCATTTAGGTGTGTCACATTCACCCCCCCCCCCCTAGAGCACAACTTCCTTATTGTGGGCCCTACATATCAGCTCAGGTTGTGCACCACACTTAAGGATGGGTATGACCTCTGATACCAAATGTGACAATCAGGCCCTGGTGACATCACAGACACCCCACCATAACATGGTCGTCTGGTTCTAGCCTTCCAGGTACCACCAGTTGCCCCAAAAACACGTGGTCCCCACCCTAGGGCCCACCCACATGCCCGAATGGGTCATCTGACTAATTATTTTCCCCATGGGACAACACATGTCCTCTCCAGTGTTATTTTTCCTCACTCACACACACCCTGGGAAATTTTCCATAAGGTCACCCATCCGGATCACTAATCTAGGCCAAGCACGCTTAACTATAGAGTTATAATCAAATTGGATCCCGAAAAGGAAGGTGCACCTTGTTGACATGAGTCATATCATTTAATAATTTAACCCTTTATCATTTGAGGGTGTTACATATAAAATATGGTCTTGGGATTTGTATAGATGTAAAATGATAAACTGATATCCTACACCTCAATGTAGATGAAATCTTAGGAGAATAATTATCCAACGCATGATTTGGATTTGGTTGTAGTGGTCTTCACATTGAAGATCTAGATACATTACCTATATGAGTATAAGTTTTAAATATATATGGATAATAAGGGCCTCAAGTGTATAATCACATAGAAGAATCTTAATATACACCAATGAATATGGTTAAAGCTAATTATGGACTACAACTAATCAATCCATTATCATCATGATAAGGAAAATAAATTAGAAGAATCACTATATATAAAGGTTCATTCAAACTTATCAATGATGAGACTTTAGAATGATCCAATATTCTTATATGTTCAAAGGATGGACATGGAAGTCATAAAGGAGGGGGAAAATCCTACCAAGCTTAAATGATTGATCAACCATTTATTCTGGAGATGATAAAGGATTATCAAAGGGATGATGTAAAATTATAAAAGCCATTGAATGATATAAGAAAAAAATCCTTAAAATTAAAAAATGACAAAGAAGGAGTTGTAAGATATGGATAATGGCTATGTACATAATAAAATCATGAGATAGAGTAGGATTTAATAAAGGATGAAAATATCTCAACATTATCCATTCACCTAGGGAGCACAAAGATGAATTTAGATATCAAAGTGCATTATTGGTGGGGAAATATGAAGGAAAAAATTGAGGAATATACATCAAAGTGTCTTGTATGTTAACATTTGAAGGTGTAGAGGCATTATTCCAAGGTAATGATGCATCTATTAGCCAAACTTACATCGAAATAGGAAGACATCCCCATGGACATTATCATTGGTCTTCTAAAAAAATCCAGAGGAAATAATTCTATATGGATTGTAGTAGATCTTCTTATAAATACAAGTAATATTATTTAAATTATAAAAAGAAATATCACTCAATCAAATTACCAGGATATCCATTAAGTAAGTCATGTGGATACATGAAACACCACAATTGATTGTATCTGATCAAGATTAAAGGATTACACATATGTTTAAAAAAAGACTCTACCATGATCTAAACAATGATGTGAACTTTAGCATGTCTAATCACCCCCAAACTGATGTCCAATCTAGGCGGTCTATTCAAAAACTTGAGGAATTATTGACATCATTCTTAATAGACATAAAAAACACCTACTTATTGTCAATTTATCATCTAATAATAGCTTCCACTAAATCATCCAAATGGATCCTATGAATCCATCTATGGAAAGAGACATATGAAACCTGTGTTTTGGAATAATGTTATTGAATGAAAATATTTGGAACCATGAATGGTTTAATAAATGGTGGAAAATATCAAGACTATCCAGGAGAACCTTAGGATAGATCGGAGTCAAAAAAAAATAACTTTGTGATAACCGTCAGAGAGGCTTTGAGTTTTTGGATAGATATAATATGTTCTTATACATATATCCATGTAATAGAGTCATTATGACATACCATATTTTAATACAAATTAATTTGGGATTTATTACATAAATATAGACATAATACAATCCCAAAAGATCATGAGTCCTAGTGTCTTTGTGAAATTAGTTACACAGCATAATAACATCAAACATGCATATAAAAACATTATTTTAGAACTCTATAACATGCCACTATATTCCATCATTTTTTATTACTGTATGGGATAACCTGTAGGTATACATAATAAACGGGTGATCTATAAATCCTAGTAAGGTAATAATCAAATGATAAAATGATAAAAACAATACATGTGAGTCAAAAAGAATATATAGGTTAAAAAATGAGAGTGAGAATCATAAACATGAACATCAAAGCGTGATATAAGGTGATAACATCAAGGAAACATATGGGATGTGGAAACAATATAAAACATGACATCATAAACATAAGTCAAGGGTAACCATAAAGACATCATAACATGGTGATCTTAGGATAACTTCTTCTGAACCATAAATTGTGTCTAGTGAGATAAAAAACATTACCCAACTCATTATAGGGCTATATAATTCTTGTCCAACCCATCGCATTTATATCATGTACATGCATTTTTGTGCCACTTATATCATACTACATAAGATCATATTTAATTATATTTATCCCCATGATTATAGTGTGGGATACAGACATTAGTATCCCTGGTCATTTAATCATAGGTACATCTAGGTGAATACCTTTGACTGGAAATGGGGATAAGTATTCCCTATTTAAATGTTTTTCTTGGAAAATCTCAAGACATTTTTGGCAGCATAACGGGTGTATATATAGATTCAAGGAAGGGTTTAATGATAGTGAAAGTGGGTATCTAGTTACTTTGAAATCATAATTACAGTAATATGGATGTATAAAAATATATTCCAAAATAAAAAAATTGAAATCAAAAGGTATAATACAAATAATGTTCTTAAGTAGAGAGGTGGAGGAGATGATCTCCTAACTTCAGAGGGCGCTTCTAAATGATTGGGAGAAGATTATTGAGAGATTTGGAACACCTTGGGTGGTATATAAAGGGAGAGAGAGAGAGTAAAATCATGATGAATGGATTTTGAGTGATTAGAAGTGGGAGAATGGGTGAGTATTTAAAGAAAAAGATAGAGGGATTATTTATTAATTTCTAAACATGGGTTTTTACAATATATAATAAAATAATCAAAACCACAAATGATACGATTATATTTTCAGTTATTTCTACCAAAGATAAGTGGTTTTAAATATTTTATAATAAAAAAAACTAAAAACTTTGAAATATTACCATTGGTGATTTGGATGTGAGACATTTTCATATAGAATGGTTTTTAAAACCTGAAAATATAATATAGGTTTTTGAGGTTTCATTAAGGTTTTATAAACATAATAAAATAACTTCCAAAAAAAAAATTTAAAAATTTTAAACATTTTATTGGACATGGATACCATTTATATTATTTAATTCATCATTTTATTTCTATTATGATGTCATAATACATATTGTATAGTTATATTGTATTAAATTTTTTCCCAGAAATTGTAATATATTTGAAAATAATGAAAAATTAACCACTGGATAATTTTGAAGTTATGATTTCAAAAATAATATTTATTTTATCTAAATAATTTTCTAAAAATGAGAATTTACACATTTGAATCAAAATTTTCATTTATTGAAAAATACTGGTTTTTAAAAAAAATCATTTTCTGACCCCTATAAAGATTATATTAGAAATCACTAAATTATATTATCATTTATATATAAATACATATTATTTAATAATATTTTTATATGAAAATAATATTTATTTAAAAATTATTTAATTTTTATCAAAGAAGGTATTTTAATTAAAACCATATATTTTCTAAAAATACAATTTTTGTTTCTTCGTATCAAAATCTAATTTTTCATCAACTCGTGTATGATGGTATATATAATTTAATAATAAAAAGGGTTAAAATAATCATTATTTTTTTACATAGAATACATTAAAATTCATTATACTATGGTCTAGATACATAACCTTTTATTACACTATCATACATCCTAAGAGTAAAGTGTGTGATGGTGACACTTCAAAGGGTGGTTTGGCAAACATGAAATGGTTTATGATCTCGATAAGATTGAAAATATTTTATAAATGGTTTTTATCATGTTTCAATTGTTATATATAATCATGGTCTTATCGTGGGAAAATACTAGTGATTCTATCTCCTTCACAATCTTTGATAAATGAGCTTCATAGGGTATGATCCTATTGGTTAAGGTCATCACTTCTTTCATGTGTGTCAATTGGATTTTATATTAAACCTTAATATATTTATATATATATATACTATTCATAACAGTCATTGTACAATGTCCATATTATCAATGTATGTGATGCTTAACAATCTTTTAAATCTAGCATGATATAAGTTATAAGCATCCAAACTAACCAATGTAGTGAGTGTGTTTTCAACAAGATCATTACTGAATATGGAATTTATTCATTTGAAAATGAAATTTAATTTATAAAACTTATGGTCATTACTTTCTTCCCCCGATAAAAAATTGCACCCTTAAATTTTCATTTCATTCACTAAAATAGATAAGGGTGCTTTTTTCATCACCTCTCCCAGTTCTCATGTCACTTAATCAAACATGTAGTTACACATATAGAAGATCATTATCCAATGGTACCACCTCTTGATTTATTAATTGTGAGAGGTATGATATGTACTTACTCAAGAGAGATACATGTAACACTTCATGTGCTTCATATAGGTTAGGTGGGAGTTTTGGTCGATAGACCACAGCTCCGATGCAACTAGGATCTCAATGGGATCGATGTATCTTGACTATGATTTCCCTTCATCCCAAACCTCACTTTATTCCACATAAATATAAAAAATAATGCATTATCTCTGACCTTAAACTCTAAGTAACATCAATGATTGTATAAATATATATTTCATTGTCTTTGGGAATATTTAATATGACACTAAATGGTTTGAACCTTCTTTTTTATATCATGGATAAGATATTGTCTCATGTTCTTAAAATCTCTAACTTTATCCTAGCATGTTGTAGTCTAGAACCTCTTCCCATAGAGTTCCTCATAATGTGACCTTTGAATGCTAGAATGTAAATCATTATTATATGAGAACTCCACTATGGGAAGGTGCCGATACTAAATTCCTTGTAAATCCATCAAACAAGATCTTAGTATGTCCTCAAAGTTTGAATGGTTCTATCAAATTGGCTATACTTTTAATGGTGATAAGCAGTTCTGAAACAAATCTTTGTATCCAAAACTTACTGAAGGATTCTTGAAAACATAAAGGTAATCATTGGATCTAAATCAAATATAATGGAGAGTGGAACTCTATAATGTATTACCACTTCTATTATGTATATCTTAGTGAGTTAGTAAAGAGAGAAATATTCCTTGATAATAATAAAATTCACTCACAATGTAAGGTGATTGACTACCACCAAGATGGAATTATTTCCTTTAGTTATCCTAGGGAGTGCTATAATGAAATCCAGGGTTATGTTTTCATATTTCCATAATAGTATTGGAAATGGTTGTATCATACCCTTAGACTTCTTTCATTTATCCATAACTTATTTTCATACTAGTCATCATGATAAATATTATGCAATCTCACTCTCCATATTATCCCACTAGAAGTTTTACATTAAATATCTATACATCATAGTACTACCTAGATAAATAGAGAAGGATGAGCTATATGCATTATCCATAAGTTACCTTTTTAGCTCATGTTTTGAGATAACACATATCTGAGTTCCAAACCTTATAACTCTACACAAAGAAATTTTGAACTCCATAATATTTACTACCTTTTTCGGTATAACTTCATCATTTTCTTTTATAACCCTTGATCCTATCAATAATAGATCATTGAGTAGTTATTTAATAAAGGTAGTATGAAGATCCTTCTATTATTTCCATTTTCATACCCTCTATGTCCATGAAGATTGGATCCCTTGAAATCCTCATCGTGAATATTGTTGTGGTATCCTTTCTACTCATAGAATCTACCACTTTTTTCACCATCCCATTATGGTAATGGACTAAAATTTCATAATAATTGGTCATCTCTATCCAGATTCATTTATTCATATTGATCTCATTTTTTATGAATATATACTTGAGGATTGTATGATACATATACATGGAACACTTTTCCCTGTAGAGATAATATATCCAAATATTCAGTGTGAAGATCACTATACCCAATTCAAGATCATGTGTTATGTAGTTATTCTCATGTTTCATTAATTTGTCATCATGTATGAGTACACAACCCATTCCCTTTTTATACTTGTCACTTTAGATCAAAAATCCAACCCTACTAGTGGGTAATGTGAGTACAGGAGCATTATTAGTCTCTTATTTAACTCTTTAAATATATCCTCATATTCATCAGTCCAGAAAAGCTTAACACCCTTCCAAATTATCTTTATTAGTGGTATTGAAAATCATGGTAAGTTTCTCAAAAATTGACTTTAGTACCCATCTAATCCAAGGAAACTATAGATCACTGTCACAAATATTGATCTGGTCCATTCTTAAATTTCCTCTATTTTTGAAGGATCCATAGATCTATTTTATGGTGATAATATTCCCCAATATTTTTACATTCTATAGGTATTAATGAGATTAATAACCCAACCTCTCATTTAGGAGGAATACCAGGACATTCTTTGAGTAATATATTCTCTCACAATGGGCATGTCATCAAAGATTATCTTTTCCTAAGCCTCAATCATTTTAGAAATATACACTTGCCCATAAGGAAATAATATCCATGTTTGAAATGATGATAACAATGGTGATTCATTATCCTTACACTTATATAGAATCAGAGGGTGATTCACATTTTGAAGGGTAATTTCCTTCCCCCAACAATTTTTGTTTTCTCTGTCACAGGGTCATTAACTAGATCAAATTTGAAACTTAACAAATACTAGAAAGTAGTGAGATAAGGTATTGAATCTGTAGGGAAGGATATGGTGGATATATTCCAAGAAAGTATGTCAAAAAATAAATAAAAATCATGAACATGCAAAAAATAGTGACGAATAATTTTTAGAAACAAAAGATGAATGGAAGAAGATGATGATCTAAAATGATGTTGTGAAAATAGTAAATGGAAATAGATGAGTAAGAGATGAATAAAAATGAAACATGAGATAAATTCTTATTTTCCATTCAATTTTTTTCTTTCTTATGAAAATATAAAAGAATTCAATGATTGAAAACATGAATTCAAAATATTAGTGAATTATATTGACCAACAATTAGATGATTTTATAGTTGGTCACAAACAAAACTCATTTAATTGTTAAAATCAAGAAGTTAATTTCAATTTGAAAATGATTTCACAAATTAAGGTTAGGAATTATGAACCATAACAATCTAATTTTCCTGCTAACTATTTATCTAGAAAAAAAAATTATGAATTAATAAAAAAAAATGTTACAAAGAGAAAACTTCAATGATGAAGAAATAAAATAACGACTAGAAGTTTACCCTAAATCTTCTACTCCATATTGAGCTCTTGCTATGTCTGGTTCTCTCTATAATAGTTCTAGTCTAAAGTATCCCGTAGGAGTTTCTCCATATCTTATCATAAAATTGAATTTAAGAATTGGATGTTTAAAATTTCTTCTCCCTATTTCCATTTAAAATATTTTCACTTACGTAAACTTTGAATTTAAAAATACATTTTGAAATGATTAGTTTCTTTTAAAAAATATTCTTTTCCATTGACATGTGTTCAGTACTCCTCACTCAAAAAAATATTTCTCAAATTTTCTCCAATCCTCATGCATACAATACCAAACACGCAATGTGGAATCTACACCCTCAACCACAGCACAAAAGATTACAACTCGATCAACCACGATAATATCAAATAGTTTCAACCAAGAACTGTCATCTTCAAATCCTCACAGACATAAGGGTGAACACCTTGCCTCCATCAATGACTCACCTTTTAGTTGCAATGATGGAGAGAACCAAGATAACTCTAACTTTGAACCATGTAACTTTAACATAACCAATAACTTCAATTCAATTGACCTCATCAAATTCTTTAAAAAATATCATTTCAGAATAAAATTTTCAATGAAATCCAAAATAATCTTAAAAGAATCTTCATGAAGATGATCTATGACTTCAAGTTCTCCTGGATCAAAATAATTCTTTAAAATATTCATCTTATTCATTACTCTTGATACATTCATTTGTATAAATCTCAACTGAAAATAGTTTGGTAATCGACTTCTTCAACAAGATCAACCCTTCATCGTATTTTTTCCTACCCATACACATTCAATCATGTCCAGTCGATACCCCTAAATATCATCAGTGACAACTCAGTTCTAGAGCTCCCCACATCATTTCCGATAATCTGCAATCCTCACATGAAATCATTCATCTTCTTCAAAAGAGTGGGTCTTGGTTTTCTATGTTCAATTCATCATCACACCGAAAATAAACTAAAATATCAGTGTTGAATTATCACATACACGGTTGAAGCTTCATCAATACACATCGGTCATATTTTTCTTCTTCAGTAATCTCATATGTTTTTTTATTTCAATTTTCTTCAATAGAATCAACCAAATCAAAATATTCTGATTGATTTCATCAATGTCGATTGGGTGAATATGTTGGGAAAACCCCCTTTGTTCTTTAATATGCTCACAACTTCAGCTCACTCTATGGTTCCATCTTCTTTAATATATCCTTCAAGTCTTCCTTCTTGTAAAATTATCCAAGGATTGGGCTTAAGATCCAATACTTCCTATGATTGAGTGTTTGAGCTCATTATATTCCCTATCAGGATTCTATCATAATCTTTATTCGAACTCCCTTGTTTATTTTGGGTATGTGAGTATTGGAATTGAAATCGGGTACATCGTTGCTTTGAATCAGGCTATGTAGATTTCACCTCAAAAATCTAATATGTGGGGGTTACTGGTAAATTGCTATGTGGAAAACACATTGGAATTTTGGGTACATGGGATGACCCTTAATAAATATCTACATATTTAGATTGTAGGATCCTGCTACATTAGTGCTTATTTTGAAATTTGGAGATGTGTTGTGGCATGAAATTATGTTATGAGACTACTACTTTGGAAATACCTTACATTTCTATATTAAGAAAACAAAATTAACTCATTATAAAATAACATTATTCAATATATGAAAAAATTAAAAAATAAATTGTAAAAATTCAAAACATATTAATTAATTATTTAATATGTAAATTATAAATTTAAAATTTAAAATTCAAAATGAACTAAATAAAAGTTTAAAAATAATTTCAAATTCAATAACTTAAAAATTGAAAACAGATTAATTTAAAAAATAAAAATCAAATAAATTAAACAAAAAAACTAAAATATTTTAAACTAAAATCAAGTTCCATTAATTAAATAATATCATAATCATAATGATAAATGTTTCAATCACTAAACACCATGATTAAATAGTTACACTTAAAATTTGCACAATTCAAAAAGAATAAAATAAAATATTTTCAAAAAGGAAAAATATAATTTAAATGTAAATATACATATAATTAACTAAGAATTCATAAAAGTAATATTTGAAAAAAAATATACAAAACAATAAAATTAAACAATTTATAATATAATTCAGCATAAAAAACACTTAAAACACCAATAATGATGTGGAAAACTTGTAATGAAATAAATCCACATCAAATTCTCCTACACTTAATATTTATTGTCCTAAAGAAATCACTTAATCAATTTTAGTGGAAAATAATAAATCTCAAGAGCGGAAAATCGAAATTCGTCAATTTTTTATTTTTCAAAAAACAATTCCCCCGCGGACTATATCAAGTTGAAAATGTCATTTTCCCCATAAAATTAAGTAATTTAAACACAAATTTAGTTTCAAGTTTTACAAAAATGAATGAAAATGAAAATTTTGAAAGGAATTAAACACACTTAAATTTTCATCCAACTAGTACTTCCAATCTTTTATTTACCTCTAGGTGAACCGACACACTTAATTAAAAGTCAAATTAACTAGACACTCTATTTGGTTGATAAAAATTAATAATTACAAGTAATTATAAATATCTCATCCAATAACTTAATGAATTTATGAATGAATGGATAAAGGATCGACCTATATTTGAATTTATGTTTCATAACCCATGTGGATGAATATCTTATGAATTTAAATTCAAAACAAAAAGTTTAAATATAATGATAGTTGTATAAAATTAAACCAAAATTTTACCTAAAATAATTTGTTTCAAAGGGGGGAATAAAAAATGGTGTGCTCAGTTTAATCCATGGAGTAAAAGAGATTTTCTACCTCAAAGTGACATCAAAATCTTCAAACTCAAGAAACATTTTAACCCACTGAAAATATCGGTAAAATATTGACAAAAAATAAATTTTATAGAATTTTAAGGTTTTTTATGTGTACAATAGTGAATGTATATTATCATGATAAAGACTCCATCCCCTACACATAAAACCCAAAATTGTGCACAATATTGAAATAAAATTGGGAGAAACAGTTAAATAAAATTTAGCACTATTGGATTTTATAACACCATTAGTTTAAATTCATGTTTAAGGGGTACAATCTAGTTCAAACACATGCTACCAAAATTTTCAGCATTTTTTAAAAAAAATTGAAAAGTACATGCATTTTTTCATTTACACAGTTACAAGACGGTTCAATTAAGATCAATAAATAGAATGTTCAACATTGATTCTAGAAAACATCAGAAAGTAAAGGGTGGTAAAATTTTCAATTAAAAATATGTTCATAAGGATTTCCAATGATAAAAACTAAATCCATAATTAACACCCATAACTTACAGCACCAAAACATTTTAATCAAGTCCAAATAGTAGGGGAAATTCCCCCACACATAATTCCAAAAAAGTTAGTAGATTTTAAAAATATGGAACTATCAAGGAAGTATCATGGAGAATTCAAAACAATTATTATTTAAAGAACAATGAAAAATAATAATCCCCTGATAATGAAGCTTAAACAAATTGAATTCATTCAAGTACTCCCCTTTAAATGTTTGAGTAAAGTTCTCTAGTTAGTAAGTTGTAACACCTATAGAATAAAAAGATTAACATGGGATTCAATAATTTCATGTTCAAGAAGTATAATAACAAGATAAAAATTTTAGGGAATTATAATCATGAATTCTCCAGTTAGAAGCTATTATTGACAAATAAGTTTATTTGAATTCTTCTCCAAGAGTTCAAATTTTTTTCCCATGAGATGCTTGAATAGAAAAGTTGATTTTCCCTATAATAGCATACACCAAGTTGAACCAAGGTAGAAATAGAAGGGGATTTATTATTATTAAAAACAAAATAAAACAATAAAAGAACCATGGGTTTCCTCCCATGAAATTATAAATCAATAGTCTTTATCTAGAATTAATGGTTTCTTAATATTCAAAGAAAGAGATGGAAGCCAGAATTTTGGGATTCCCCTTAAAGCAATTTTTGATTCTTTGGCCATTCAATAGGAATGGCCGATTCTATTTTCCTAAAAACTAAACAAAACCATTTATCAACATTCTTAGGATGGTGAAGGGTCCAAAACACCTGGATTTGAGCTTCCTTGGAAAAATTCCAAGTCTTGAATCAAAGATCATAACCTTTTCTCCAACCATAAAATATATTTTTTGTATGAATGAGTCGTGAAAAGCTTTAGTAAATTCATTGTAAATCCTATAATTTTCATAGGAATCTCTCCATATCTTATAGAGTTAACTTAACTCAAGAAATATCCTCTCACAAGTAGTTTTAAAGTCCAATTTTAGGAACATCATTACCCAAAAATATTTTTCTTGAAGGTCTATAGGCAAGTGAAAATACTTCCCAAAATGAAGTCTATATGAAGACATTCTGATGGGTGTTTTAATGAAGTTTTGTAGGCCGATAATGATTCGTAAAATTTTAAAGACCAATCTTTCCTGAAACTAGACACAATTAAATTAAATCCATATTTGGTATTCAATCTTGTCCACTACATTGTGGAAAATAAGTAGTTTTAGTTCTGTGAGGAAAACCATACTTCTCCATCAAATAAATGAACTTGAAATTTTTATAGTGAGTTCCATTATCAGTGATAAAATCTTTTGGAACCCCAAATCTAGAAAAGATTTTATTCTTAACAAATTAGATCACATTATTATATTAATTATTAGGGAATTTCACTGCATCAATCCATTTAGAAATATAATCTACAACCACCAAAATAAAATCATTACCATCAGAGGATGGAAATTGTCCCATAAAATCCAATCCTCGAACATCAAATATATTAACTTCCAATATCCACTTTTGAGTAATATCATGTTTCCTACCAACATTCCCTAATCTCGGGAATATATCATAACCAATAACTAATCTCCTAGAATCCTTGAACAAAGAAAGCCAATAAAATCTATCTTTTAAGACATTTTAGGCCATCCTTTCCCCTCTATGATGGTCACCCCAAGGTGATGAGTGAAAACTTTCAAGAATGGACAACATCTCCTATTCAGGAACACACCTATGAAGAATACCATTAGTACACCTTATAAACAATATTTTGTCATCTCAAAAGTAATACATAATCTTAAAAACAAATGTATTCCTTTTATTTTGTGATCAATCCCTAGGAATAACTCCAATAGTTAAAACATTATCCAAATATGCATACCAAGATGATTGTTTAATGGAAACAACTGGCAATTTATCATCTAAAAAATTAAAAAAATTCTCTATAGGATCATCAGTTTGAGTATTAGACATCCTAGACAAATGATCGTCCACTACATTTTTAGAACCATGATTGTAATTAATTTGTAAATAAAATTCCTACATAAAAGTATCCATCTAATCAACTTGGGTTTTGCCTCTTTTTTTAACAATAAGTATTTTAGGGAATAATAGTCTATGAATAATATGACTTTAGAACCTATTAGTTACTATCTAAACTTTTCTAGAGAAAACTAAATAGAAAATAACTTCTTTATAATTGTTGCATAATTTCGTTGAGAAATATCCAGAACTTGACTAACATAGAACACCACATGTAATTTATTATCATTCCTTTTTCCTAAAATGGATCCAATAGCCACGTCACTAGCATCACACAAAAGTTCAAATAGAAGTTTCCAATAAAGTGTAGTGATGATGGGTGAATAAGTGACTTTCCCCTAAAGAGGATTAAAATATTCAAGTCATTTTTCATCAAAAAATAAAGGTGAATCTTTCTCTAATAGTGAGAAAAGTGGCATAATGATTTTAGAAAACCCTATTATGAATATGTAGTAAAAATAGACATGAACTATAAAGATTCTAACAAAATTGACATTAATAGGAGAGGAAACTTTTGAATGGAATCAATCTTAGTATTATAAACTAATATACCCCTCATAGAAACCTTAAAAACATGAATAATTACTTTGGTAACCATGAAATGAAATTTATCCCGATAAAGAACAACAGTGATCTCAAGGAATCTCTCTAAAACAAGTTCCAAATTTTTCAAATAGATCTCAAAAGTGCTCCTAAAAATGGAATATTCATCCATGAAAACCTCAATGATCCTCTCAGTCATGTCTAAAAATATTCCCATCATGAATATTTGAATGTGATTTGTTGCACCACATAATTCAAAGAGCATTCTCCAGTAAGGAAATGTTCCAAAGGGTCATGTGAAAGTGGTATTCTTCTAAAATTTAGGAGCTAAAAGAATCTAGTTATAACTAGAATAGCCATCCAGAGAATTGAAAAATTCATGTCTAGATAGACTCTCAAGAATTTGATATAAAAATGGAATTAAAAAATGGTCATTTCTATTTGTGGAATTTATCTTTCTATAATATATAAAGACTCCCCACTTGGTAGCTTTTCTAACCTGAATTTGTTCATTTTTCTTGTTTGTAACAGCGGTGAACCATCCCTTCTTGAGAACTAATTAGACCAAACTAATCCAAGAACCATTTGTAATGGGTTATATAATTCCAACATCAGATTTATTGAAAACCTCTTCTCTCACAACCTCTTTCATGTTTATATTTAGCCTAATTTGACCCACAACACTCGATTTATGATTAGGTTTTATAGGGATCCTAGGCATGCATAATGAGGGACTAATTCCATTTTTTTGAGAAATGGTCTAGCATATGGTAGTTTTTTACTTCATCAACATGCCTAACCACTTTTCCTCTTGGTTTTTATCAATTACAACAGAAATGATAACTGAAATAAAGAGTTCGCACCCAAAAATGAATATTTCAGGTGTGATGAAAAAGGTTTAAGCTCAAGTTATGGTCCCTCCTCACTGGATGGTAGACTCTATCACTTAAGAGGTCCATGGTGTTTAACATGTTTCTTAAAGTGACTATACAAATTTGAAAAATTATCAATTTCATGATCAGAAATACACTTTTCCTCACTATTGTCCATAGTGGACATCTCATTTCACTCAATGTATAGATGTGATTTTAAGATGTTTTTTTTATAAAATTCATCAGAGTATTGAAAAATAAAACCCTTGCAAGCATGAAAATGTTCCTAAACATTGTTTAATGTGAGAAATTCAACCTAAAACTCTCTTAGAAATTTTGTAATCTTAATAAGAAAATTTTCATCTTCATGGTAGCTTTTCAAAGCTGGAACACTACTACTATCCAGATTTAGAAGTTTTTATAGATTATTAATTTTAAAACATACTGATTATTGGAAAGAATTATTCTCATTATCCACATGAGTTTCTTCAGCTACACATTGTTTAAGAAAAATCCAATTGATTTAATAATTCCTGAACTTCTGACCTTTCAACTCTTGAACAGTTCCAACAAAATGTTGGATCTTTAACACTCATAAACACATGAAACTCTTCTTCTTGTTCACTAGAATTAAAAGGCATAATACCCTTTCTTTCATTTATTATAGCTCCTACAGTATATATGAAATTCCTAACAAGAATGATTGATACCTCTTGGTCACACTACATTTCTTGAACATGAAATTTAGTAGGTAAGAAAATCTTACCAACTCCTACTAGTAGTTCATCAACTCTTCTGATGAGATGTGTAAAAGATCGATCAACCAGTTGTAAGATCACAGTTGTAGGTCACAATTTTTCTAATCCCAATCATTGAAACAATGATAAAGGAAACATATTTATGCTTACACTAAGGTCACAAAGACAATTCAATTGAACAACATTCCCTAAGGTGCATAGAATGATAAAATCCCCTAGATCATTAAACTTTGGTGGGATTTTTCTTTGAAGAAAAGAGCTACCCTCTTTGGTGAGGCTATAAGTGGAAAACTCTTCCAAAGTATTCTTATTCGTAAATTTTTTTTGATATATTTCAAATATGTTGGAATCTGAATTAAATAATTGAGGAAAGTAATGTCCACATTGAGCTTGTTAAGAAGCCCAAGGAATTGAAGCAATTCCGGTTTGTTATTTTTTGTGCTTCAGCTGTTGAGTGAATAGAATACATGGGGAAAATTCCTAATAACAGAAGGCATTTCCCCAATTTTTCTACAATCTAATCATTCAATTTATTCTTTTTATTCTATAATCTTTTTTTCAAGTTTTTCAGGTAGAACAGCTTGATTTACTAGAGTTTTAGTAGTGCTGTCTAAATATCCAGATTTAGTTTTTTCCAGACATTATTTTCCGAATTCTTCCAAATTTTACAGTTTGTGAATGCCTAGGGACATCTCTAACCTTCTCTGAAGTTATTAAACTACTCTTAGTGAATCCAACCATAAAATTTTCCCTAGGGATGATTTTAGCTGGACTGGGAAGCTTTCCTTTATCTCTTCTAGTTAAATTTCTATCTAACTGACCCATTTGAAACTCAGTGTTATGAATTTCAAAATCAGTTTCAGCCTTGTTAGAATCATGTTGAGTATTTTGTAAATCAAATTTAGCCAATTTTGAATCAAATCTTCTTAACATCCAGTCCATCCTAGAAAGAATTTTTTCCAAAAAAATCCCTTGGGAATTGGATGGCTCAACCCTTTTTGGATTTTGAAATTGTTTCCCTGACTGATTTTTGTAACCAAGGGAAGTGGGTTGTCTAATCATTACTTTCTCTTTACAGGAGAGATCTGGATGGTTCCTTTAGTTAGCATTGTAATTTTTCGAAAAGAGATCATCCATATTAATTATCCTAGGACTGTATCCTGTAAATTTAACAATTTCATGTTATTGGGTTGGAAGATAAATGTTCGACCAAAAAACTTCAGTGTGCCCCAATAGACCACATTGAGGGCATTACCCTCTAAGGGTTTGGATATAGTTTTAACAGCCCATGTGATTAACAATTTATTTGGAATTTTGGTTCATTATAGATTGATGTTGATCCTTTATTTTAGGCAATAGAGAATTTGTATATATTCATAAACAAGAATCGTTTCATCCTCTATTCACTCTCCTCCTTCTAGAATTTCTATGTCATGAATTCGAGGAAATGTAATTAAAAATTTGTCTCGACTCCTCGTTAGTTTTTTCATTATAATTTCCACTAGTCAATTGGTCAACTAAGATTTTAGATGAAGAGGACAATCCTAATAGAAGATGTCCATGATGACATGAGAAGGGAACTAATGGTGAGGGCACTACCTAAGTAAATCCCTAAACCAATCTCAAGCCTCATGAAAGGCTTCTCCTTCATCTTGATGAAAACCTATGATCTGATTTCTGATTTCTACTTTTAATCTACTTGGGTAAAATTTCATGACGAATGAGTTATACACCTGTTCTCATGTTCCAAACATTTTCATCCAATCCTAAAAACTAGTTATTTGCATTCCCCTTAAGAATAAAGGGAAACACCATCATCTCGAGCTCGTCCTCATTGAGTCCTTACAATGACAACTACTGCACTATATTATAGAAGTCTTTAATGAAGGATAATGATTCTTCATTAATCATTCCATTAGTGGTCAATCTAATTGACGATGGATTTATAGACAATTGAGGGAGTTGATACTCCCTCATTCTTAGTCGTTCAAGGTTGTCCTGGATGATTGTAGCTTCACAGTTGTGTTCATTTTCACCAAAATCTCTTTCTCTCACATTTTCAATTTCAATTTTTTTGTCTTTTCATAGTGCTCTTAGTTGTTTTTCAATTGCAGGTTGTATAGGCTCTAGATTTTGAACAGAGAGATTCGGGTTTTTTAACAGTTATCTGATCTTTTTTTTAGGATGCAATTTTTGTGTTTCTATTTTCATTTTAGATCTTTTTGGATGTGCAAAGTTTTCCTCAACAACAGCGGCAAAATTTGATTTATAGGGTATTGACCAACTCAAATTTAAAACCTAACGACTACTAGAAAGTAGTGAGATAGGGTATCAAATCCTCAGGGAAGACGGTGATGGATGCAGTTGAAAAAAAAAATATCAAAAACTAAACAAAAAAGAACATGTAAACAATAATAAGGAAAAAAAATTAGAAAAAAAGATGAAAGGAAGATAATGATGATATGAAAAGATGATGTGAAAACAGTGAATGGAAACATATGAGTAGGAGATGAAGAGAATGAAATGCGAGTGAAATTTCAATTGTTCAAAAAGTATTTATTTGATTGTGAAAATATAATCAAAATCAATGATATAAAACATACATTCAAAATCTCGATCGTGTAGATTGACCAACAATCAATGATTTTGCAGTTAGTCATGAACAAAACTCATTCAACTATTAAAATCAAGAAGCTAATTTCAATTTGAATGAGATTTTACAGAGGATAGAAATTATTATCTGTAACAATCTAATTTCCATGCTCAGTAGTTTGCCAGAAAACATTTTACTAATTAACAGAAGAAATGTTATAGAACAAGATCATTAAAACAAGGAAAGAAAAATAAGATGAGAAGTCTACATTTAATCTTCTGCTCTAAATTGAGCTCCCGCTCTGCATTCTGCTCTCTGCCCTGGCTCTACTATGAAGTATCCAGCATAAGTGTCTTCGTCTCTCATTGGAAATAGAATGTCTGAATTGAATGTCCAAAAATTCTGCTCACTCAACTTCCCTCCAGCTCTCATGCGTGCAAGCCCAAACGTGTAACATGGCACTCTCAACCAGAGCACAAAAGATTACAACTCGATCAACCACGGCAATTTGGGACAGTTTCGACCAAGAACCACCGGCTTCAAATCCTCACAGGCACAAGGTTGAACACCATGCCTCCATCAACGACTCGCCTTATAGCCGCAACGACGGAGAGAACCAAGACAACTCCAACTTCAAACCCTGCAAAAGCAACACAACCAGCAGCTTCAATTCAGTCGGCACCCCTGAAACCCATCTGCGAAAACTCAGATCCCGAGCTCCCCACATCAGTTTTGATCCTCTGCAAGCCTCACATGAACTCTTTCTTCTTCTTCTTCAAAGGAGTATGTCTAGGGATTCGGTGTTTGATTCTTTTTCACATGGAAACGAAACTACAATCTCAGTGTTGACGGCTCACGTACTCGGATGTTCTTCAATTTCATTTTTCTTCAACGGGATCGGCCGGATCAAAAGCATCCGATCGATTTCATTGATCTCGAGTGGGGCGAATCTTTTGGGAAGAACTCTTTCGTTCTTCTATCTACTCGTGGCTTCGGCTCAGTCCCTGGTTCCATCTTCTTCGATCTATACTTTGAATCTTCCTTCTTCGAAAAGCATCCATGGATTCGGCTCTACCTCCGGTCCTTCCTTCGCTCGAGTGTTCCAGCACCAAAGATTCGTCATCGGTCTTCTCCAATCGGTCGAAAATATATTAATTAAATAAAATAAAATTGAAAACCAATTAATTAAAAAAAATACAAAATCAAATATATTAAAAGAAAAAATATATTTTAAATTAAAATCAAGTTCCACCAATTAAATAATAACATAATCATAAAAATAAAAGTTTAAATTACTAAACACCATCATTAAAAAAGGTACACTTAAAATTAACACAATTCAAAAAGAATAAAATAATGTTTTTTTTTTAGAATCGAGAAAATATAATTTAAACATAAATATACACATTATTACAAAAGGTCTGCGAAGGGAAACTGCAAAGGTACAAGGAAATATGCAAACACACACATGCAGAAAGTCGGGGAGACTCGAACATGAAACCTCCCCGACACCCCTCAGAGCCCTTTGCCACTAGGCTAGGCCCTGAGGCAAACATAAATATCCACATAATTAACTAAGAATTCATAAAATTAATGTTTGAAAAAAAAATTAAACAAAACAATAAAATTAACCGATTTACAAGATAATTCGGCATAAAATACATTTAAAACAACAATTATGATGCCGCAAACATGTAATGAAATAAAGCCACATCAATAAGGAAATCCAATCCATACTTAGAATTGCATCGAATTCCACTAAAGAATCACAAGGTTCACTGAGAAGTTCAATCCACATATATAGACAAGGGAGAAGTTATATAATAAGATGCAATAATTGCCTCATTTTCCATTTTCACCAATTGTTTTACTTCCTTGTTTTTCAGTGGCATTTGAATAGCTCTACTAAACTTTCGTGATATGAATGAATGTGTAGAACTCTAGTCCCATATGAAACTTGAAGTTAATGAATGGACAATAAGCTTTGGGATGCGTAGAACTATAGTCCCATATGCGTTCTAATTATTTACTTCATCCAAAATATACTTTGGGATGAGAATTTTCAAGGTATTAAATACAAAAGATGGAAACCATCAATATTTAAGTGATAACTCATAAATGACATACATTCCATAACCTGTGAATTTTTAGGTTTCAGTCTAGGTTATCTATAGTTTATTTCCTAACATGAAATTTTATTTGAATTTTTGTTCCGGTCATAATGGATTGTAAAGGGTTTGTGAATTTATCAAAGCATATTCCCTGAGAGTTTCATACTAGATGTGCATCAAGGCCTCTTTGTTGTACACCAGGTGACGATCGAGTCAAAACACAATGCGCTCATTTCTAGGTTATTACCCCTATGTACAACTATGTCAAAGTCACATCCACTTGTACAATTTAAACATGGATTTTATTTCTTGAAAAGCATTTACTCTATACTTTACCATAATTTAGTGATGTTTTCATATATTTAGTCTTATCTATAAGGCTTTCACTAATGTTTTCCAATCCTGATCCCCCAAAAGTAACCAGACTTTCCTCTTATACCAACTATGACAACCCATATTTTAATACAGCTTAATTCATGATTTATTACATAAAGACACGCATAATAAAATCCCAAAAGATCATGAGCCCAAGTGTCTTTGGGAAATTAGGTAAACAACACAATAACTTTTCACATTGGTATAACAACATTAATTAAAAACCCTAAAATATGCCACTATATTCCATCGATCATTTAATACTTCATAGGACAATCGGGGGCGTACATATAAAAAGGGTGAGCTATAAAACTCAGTAAGGTGATAATCAAAGAATAACATGATGAAAGCAATACCTGTGAGTTAAGATACATATCATGGTGATATAAATTGGGATGAGAATCATAAACATGACCATTGAAGCATGATATAAAATGACAACATCAAGGAAATATAATGAATGTGGAAACAACATAAAACATGACAACATAAACAAAAGTGAATTCTAACCACTATGACATCATAACATATCGTGGTTAGGATAACCTCTCATGCACCATACATGCTATCTAATGCGATAAGAATATTACCCAATCCATTGGAGGGCAATATAATTTCAGGCCCACCTGTCACATTCATATCATGTTCATGCATTAATGTGCCACATAGATCATACAATATAAGAAAATATATCATCAATTTTTACCCCATGATTAAGGATTGTGGGTTTCATACATGGAAGTTCCAAATCAATGAAGGATAGGTACATCTAGGTGAATACCTTTAATTGAAAATGAGGATGGCTATTCACTATACAAATGTTTGGCATGGAAAATTAGAAGATAATTTCGGCAGCATAACGAGTGTACATAAAGATTCATGGAAGGGTTCAGTGAGAGTCAATGGTTGTATCTCACTGCATGAAAATCATAAGGACATTAATATGGATGTGTAAAAACATATTAAAACATGGAAAATTGGAAATCAAATGGAATAATACAAAGAAAGTTCTTGAATAAAGAGGAGGAGAGGACCCCTTACCTTGAGAGGGTGCTTCTAAAAGAATGAGAGGAGCTTCTTAAGAGCCCGAGAACACCTAGGGTGAGCTATAGAGAGGTAGAGTGAGAGTAAATTCATGCTCAGTGGGTTTTGTTTAAAGAGGAGTATGAGGATAGGTGGGTATTTATAGCAAAATATAAGACAATTCTTTATTAATTTCTAAACAATGGTTTTTGACACTATAAAATAAAATAATCAAGACCACAAACCTTCCAATGTTTTCAACCATTATTTCTATCAAATAAGATTGGATTTCAATATTTTATAATGTTGATAATTTAACTCTTTAAAATAATACCCTTGGTGACGTGGAAGTGAGTCATGCTCATATATAATTGATTTTGAAATAGTAAAATATAATACAGGTTTTGGAGGATTCATTAATGATTTATAAAATTAAAACAATAACATCAAAGAATTTTTTTTGAAGTGGAAATATATTTTTGGTCATTAATCACATTATACTATTTATTACAATAGTTTTTGGCAATTATTATGGCATAATACATACCATATATTTATACTGTATTTAATTTTTACCTTAAAATTTGAATGTCTCATATAATTATGAAAAATTTACCATCAGATCATTTTGATGTTATGAATTCAAAATTAATATTTATTTTATCAAAATAATTCTCTAAAAATGATAATTTACACTTTTTAAATCAAAATTCTCATTTATTGATTTTTTTATAATAACAGTTTTTAGACACTTATAAATATTATATTGGACTTCACTAAAATATATTATCATTTGTATATAAATAAATATTATCTGTATGTAAAGAAATATTATTAAATAATAGTATTACATAAAAGTACTATTTATTTAAAAATTCTTGGATTTATCAAAGAGAAAGTTCTAATTAAAACCATATATTTTCCAAAACTACAATTTTCATTGCTCTATATGAAAATCAAATTTTCAGAAACTTATATATAGTTGTATATATAAAGTAGTAATTAAAATGGATAAAAATAGTCATTATTTTATTACTAAAAAATCATAAGAATTCATACTATTAGGCTCTAGATAAATAACCCCTTATTCCACCATCATATGCCCTAAGGGTAAGGTGTGCGATGATGACACTTTCATGGGGTGGTTCAGTAAACATTGTTTGGGCTGTGATCTTGATATGCTCAAAAATCTCCTGTAAATGGGTTTTCTCATGTTTCAGTTGTCGGATATCATCTTGGACTTTTACATGGGAAAATCCCAATGATTTCATCTCCTTCAGAAGCTTTGATAAATGGGATTCATAGGGTATGATTGTACTAGTCGAGGCCATCGCTTCTTCCATCTATGTAAGTTGTATTTTATCATAACCTTTGATATATATACTAATCATAATTTTCATTGTAAAATTGCTACATTATCAAATGTTACGATGTTTAACGATCTTTTAAATCCGAAAGGATATAACTTATAACCATCCAAAATAACCAAAGTAGTGTGTGTGTTTTCTATGAAAACATTACAAAATAACACATTTATTCATTTGAAATGATAATTTCATTTATAAAACATCTGGAATTTATATTCATGTGATTTGGGAAGAAGGGAAAGCTATTTATCAGACACATTGGGCCCTTTGAGATTATTTATCACATCAGATATATGGCCTATCAGATAACACTTCCCTCAACCATGTCTCATGTACATGATCTCTTCAATGTATCCTTATTAAGGAAGTACATACTAGATCCATCACATATATCGAATCCATAGGTGGTACTGTTAGTGCTTGATCTCACTTATGACGAGAAACCAGAGAAGATCTATAACCCTACTGAAAAATTCCTATGAAAAAAGACTACTTTCCAAGTTAACATACTATAAGAACCCGACTTTTAGTATGAGGTATAGATCCCTTATTTTTAGTTTTGAATGCTTAAATATGGGCTTATGTGAATTCCCAACTTGATCATGGGTGTTTTGGATGTGTTTGGGGCTTGTTCGGAGCCTAAAAACTAGTTTTAGGCTGAAAATGGCCTGACAAACGATTAGTGCAAACCATGTGGGGCAGGACACATGATTTGACTAAACCGTGTGAGGCTGGACATAGTGGGTGTATAGGCTGCACAGTTTTAGGAAACTGTGCGGGAAGAGGCGGACGCCCGTGCAGCAAGTTCTACATTTTTTGAAGAACTTGACAGAGGCTTAGTAAACGGTTTCCACACGGTTTGGAAACTATGTAGATAAACCATGCGGATACCCCTTTACCTACAGGAAGTTGTGCATGGTTAGTACATGATTTTCCAAACCATGTGCCTAAACCATGTAACACCTATATTTTGATTTTTTTTTAATAATTTTAAGTTTAAAATTAAATCTTTTATAAAACCTAAATTAGGTTTTTACTTCAATGCAAAGTAGAGAAAAATCTTGAGAGCTCTCCTTAGGTGGATAAACAGGGATTTGATCCTGTTTCTTCGTATGATCTGTGATTCGAGTACAGTTTTTCTCCTTGAATCTACATCGGTAAGATCTAAATTCCTTTTTAATATTTCTCAATTATGCTAACTATCAACTATGCTATTTGGATTTAGACTCATATGCCCTAATTTATTGTTGTTTGTCCATTCTTCATATTTCTCATAAATCGAATCGAATCGGGACTTGATACTAGACGAGCGCTCCACTACCGAGCTAAGGTAGGTGGTATATACTTTTCCTTTGAGTTTTGGTGCTTTATAGATCTATCGACCATTATGCCACCCGCTAGAATTTCTAGCACGACCCCAGATTTTAATTGATTAATTAAAATAAATGTAATTAGTCCTGTTAAGGATACCCTTAGGTTCTATTATGATATGTTGGTAGCCATTGGCTGAACCATGGTCACCCATGGGGTGTACCTATTGGAATTAACCTTTATATTCCATGTTGAACCACCCATGGGGTGAGTTGAAGTTTTCCTTCTTAGAGGAAGCTCTTAAATAAATGAATTGAAATTAATTAAAGGAGTAGGATATGGGATGCCTCCATAGCATGTTGATGCTTTTGACTAAATGGATAAAATGGAACTTGAATAGATTATTTAGGAGATGTTTTTCTTCCTTGCTATATGCCATGTTGATATGCCACGTTTTTTTCATTAAATAGATTAAGTTTAATTGATTAAATAAGTGGGTAAACTCATTGAGTAATATTAAATTGCTTAAATTATTATTTAGAAATGGTGATGAATGGTTGGGTATACCCATGTGGCTTGTTTGTTTATGATTTGTGACAAATGGGTGGGTATAATCAAGTGATATGGTTGAATGTAAATTGTTATGAATGGGTGAGTATACCCATGTGACATGTTTGAATGTGAATTTGATTACGTGAGTGGGTAGAATCATGTGGTATGAATTAAATAGTAAATATATAGATTTCATGGATGGATGTCCATGGATCTTGAACACAGTAGTGGACACCTTGGGTTGAATATGCCCCCTGGGTATTGATTCTATAGGATGCCTTGGGCCTTACTACCCATTGGATCTAGCTTTCTTGGACTCACATGGGACTTTTCTGGTATGAAATGCTTCTAGGAATCCAACCAGTGCCTATACAGAGTTTCTACCAAGATGATCTTGGGACTCAATGAGGATGCCTTGGTCTTGACACCTTGGATCTAGCCCTTGTGTGGTCTGATACTTTAATTAATACAACATAACCATGGGAATGTGATTCACTCAGAGTATACCACAAGGCTGTGTTTATTTGATAAGTATGGATGTATGGTGTGGCCATGTGGTTTACTTTTGTTGTTATAGTTTTCTGGATACAGGAGTTGAAACTTGTTTTGGAGGGATCCTTTAAAATCTAGTTAGCATCATTATCTTGGTACGGGACATGCCATGTGAACTTTCCTTTTTTGTATTTCTCACATTCTTACTATTTACCAACTTATCTTGTTATATAGAAGATCATGGAATTGTATAGATCTTAGGTGGTTTCGTAATGAAATTTTTATCTCACACCCTATTTGGGACACCTTGGGGACCCAAACAAATTATATGGTTGCAAGTGCGGATAGGGTAAAGCGACCTAACTCAAGTTTTTGATCGTTTCTTTGGAGTAGGGGAGCATGGAACTATGCTGAGGCTTTCGATGCTACTGAGACACTTTTGGTCTTTTTATATTTTTGTATAATTTTATTATATTGTACTGCCATGTACCTATTTGTGATAATTTCTAGATACATGTATCGTATTCATCATTGTATATGGGACACTTATGGATTGTTATATATTTATGTCTTATTTAGTTACCAATTGTCTACTTGTTAATCTGCTTCTGCTATCTGTATGTCATTAAATTCTGTTGTGACATACTCTGGTAATGAGGTCATAGTATCCCCACTGACACACCTAGTCCATCACTACTAGTCGGCAACCTCTGGCATTTGGGGAGATTCTCTTGAGGCATTGTGACCCCCGGGATCAGGGCACTCTTGAGTGGCATTAGGGTCTGAGATATTACAAAGTGGTATGAGAGGATTCTTTTCTGGTTTTATCTACTATTTGGGAACAATATACAGGGATAGGAAAGAAATGGAGTTTGGTAGTAAGATGTACCCAGTAGTAGCTACCCCATATACAAGGAAAAGAAAAATTATCTTGAATGAAATTTATATTTTATATATTTTGACTATTATAGTTGATCTGATTTCATCGTTGGGTGATACACTTGATATATGCGGTTACTATTAATACAATTGTGGGTTCTATTTCTATTTCAACCCAATGAGACGATGGCATTCCATCTCATGCATCATATATGCACTTATTAGAAATCACATTCCATGCATTATTCAATGCAATTTAGGATTAATTAATCATTTCATGATATTATGATAGGTGTTTTACTAGATATATCAGTTGTTGTGATAGATTTTGTGTAGTGGATAGAGAAGTGACTCCATCTTTTAGTTCATAAGGTGTATGGACCCTTATGGACTGGAAAATGATGCACCTTTTGAATTCAATTGTTAAAGTGAATTGGATATATATAGATTAAATGGGAACCAGATTTTGGGTTCATGAGGTGTCATGGTACCTCATGGATTTATTATTGGTGAATCATTGGTTAAATTTCTTGAATAAATTAATTATGGAAGTGAACCGGAAATAAATGTGAATTCAAATGAGAATAAAATAGAAAATTGAGATGATAAATAAAAACTTAACCTACACTCGACTTTTGGGTGGCCAAGAGTCAATGTTTCTAGTTGTGTTGCGACTGTTCTTTTAACAACCCAAGATTTAGGAGCAGGCTATGGGGTATGACTTGTTTTAGGAGGGTTTTTACCCGTACTACATTTTTGACCTGTGAACATTGATATTTTTCTTTTATGAGGTGTGTGTTTGGCATTGTAGAGGCATAGAACCATGATGACCTCAAGTAATACAGCAGGAGGGAGGCGAAGACCACACTCCAGAGGTGGTGGTCCATGGGCTACTGACTGATCCTCCTTTAGCATCAGCTATGTCACTGAAGGTTGTTCCAGACACAGGTGTGGATGCACAGTTCTGTAAGGGTTTCTTTTTCTACATGTATAATTTTAGGGAGCATTGTAGCCTGCCTTATCTATGTCTAAGATTATATGGGTTTTCCAGCAGTAGCATTATCCTACATTTTCAACGGATGACAGTGCATAAACTATTTACCTATGTCTAGAGACTACGTTGGAAATTTTTGATCATCTAGAGACGCCCCCTGAGAGGAGGGACAAGCTCACTACTTACATGATATATGGAGCAGCAAAGCACTAGTGGGATGTACTAAACCAAGAATATGGGTTGTGAGATATGAGTTGGAATGATTTTCAAACCCATTTCTATGACTATTTCTACCCCGTGACTCTACGGGTAGAGAGGACTAGTGAATTTATACATCTGGAGTAGGGCAGGATGATAGTTATGGAGTACTTATCAAACTTTACAGAGTTGAAACATTTTGCACTGGTGTACCTTACTAATGAGATATCTAGAGTAAGATGCTTTTAGGAAGGTCTACAACATGCTATCAGATCTCAGTTAAACATGTTCAGATTGACCTATATCAATGAGATTGTGAATCATATTCTGATTACAAAGTGGAACTTGAGGAAATATGGGGGAGTAGACCAGGGAAATACTATTTATCAACCCATAAATTTAGTATCTTCAGGAAGGAAACAACATTTTTAGGCTTCCCATGAGATGAGAACTAGTCAGACTGTGAGTACTGGTAGCTCTACATTTTGTAATCAGTGTGGCGGGTGAGTCCATGTAAAGAATCAGTGTGACTGTGACCCAGTTGAGTGCTGATATTATGGAAAGTTGGGCCAGGTGCATCATTTCTGTAGGACCTTCCCTTTATTTGTGAGTATTAGGGGTAATCTTTTACACTAGGTTTAAAAAAAGGTTCCTCAGCTCCGTGTCAGGCAGGGAGCTGGAGCAGTGACGACCAATCAGAAAAAGTTAGTGGTGGTCATGAAAGAGGCATCCAAACACTAGTTACACCGAGACATTAAAGTGGGCCTACCCCAAGCAATGTGGTTGTATCACAGGGTTAAGGTGCATTCTAGTTCCATTTTGTACAGCCTACTCCCAAGGAGCAGGGTGCCAGACCATCTACGGTGAGAGGTATGATCCTAGTATCCTTTACTATTACATATGATCATTTTGATAAAGATGCATCTCAAAGTTTTATATCTACACCTACGGTGAAAATCCTTGGTATTATTGATTTGTCTTCTGAGGGCGTCTTGATACTAGACACACCTTTAGGAGTTAGAATGAAAAATGTACACCAGTGTACAGAGTTCCCCCTTGAGGTTTTTGGGTGTCACTTCATCTAGGATCTTTATGTCCTCAAGATGATGGGGTTTGAAATCAGAATTGAGATGGAATGGCTAGTAATTTATCAAGATTTCATTGATTGCTACTATCATAGGGTGACTTTCACAACAATAGAGGGTGTAGTGTATACTCACAAGGGATAATGGGATGTCTAGGTGAGTTGAGCTAGACCAGAGCATAATGGGTTGGGCGGTATGACAACCCATATTGCTAGTTTGTATTTGATGATTAGGGAGTGAGTCAGGAAGACATTCCTCTAGTGGTTAATCACTTTATGAATGTGTTATTGGATAAATTTTCTAGTTTACCTCTGGAGAGAGGTGGATTTCTCCATCGAGCTAATGCTTGGAGCTACACCGATGTCCTTTCCTCCTTACAAGGTGGCTATGACAGAGTTATAGGTGCTCAAGTGGAAGCTATTGGTTTTGGTGGAAAATGGGTTTATTCGACCCAGTATTTTTGTGTGGGGTTTACCGTTCCTTTTTAAGAAAAATGTAGATGGTACCCTTAGGCTATGCATATCATAAGTTGAACCAGTTGACAGTTAAAAAATGATATCCCTTGTCGTAGATAGATGACTTGTTTGATCAGTTTCAAGGATCTTGAGAGTTCTCAAAGATTGATTTTAGGTTTAGATTTCACCAGGTACAAGTTTGACCTACAAACATACCTAATAAAACCTTTCATATAAGGTATGGTCTATATGAGTATCTGGTTATGTCGTTCTGTCTCATTAACACGCTATTGGTTTTCATGGAATTGATGAACTGAGTGTTCTATCATTACATAGATTCTTTTGTAGTGGTTTTTGTTGATGATATATTGGTGTATTCTCACACTCGATACGACCATGAAAACTATATTGATATTGTTTTGAATACACCGAGAGAGCATCAATTATATGCTAACTCAAAAAGTTCCACTTTTTTATGGATCAGATTCACTTACTAGGTCACATCATCTCAGAGACATGAGTATTAGTAGACCCATAGAAGGTGAGAGTTGGGGAACATCCTAAGAATTTTTTTGACATATGGATCTTCTTTGGGATAACTGGTTACTACAGGCATTACAAACAAGACTTATCATGATTAGTATCACCATTGACGGAATTTAATAAGATGGGTGTGAAGTTTTTGTGGTCATATTCTTGTAAGATATCCTTTTAGGAGCTAAAAGGAAGGTTGACATCAGCAACAGTCCTAATACTTCTAGATTAGGGAAGGATCCCCATTGTGTATTGAGACACATTAGGTATTAGGTTCAGATCAGTGCTGATGCAGGGAGATAGAGTCGTGGTATATGGGTCTTGACAACTGAGGCCACACGATAGGAATTACTTGATGCATGATCTTGAGCTAGCTACATTTGTTCACACTTTGTGTTGTTAGAGACATTATTTATTGGGAGAGAATTTTGTGGTGTACATGAACCACACAATCCTCAAATATATTTTTACACAACATGATCTAAATATGAGGCAGTAAAGGTGGGTGGAGTACCTAAAATATTTTGACTTCAAGCTTTCCTACATGCCTAGTAAAGGAAATGCAGTGGCTGATGCACTGAGTAGGAGGACTCAGATACATGAAGTGTAGTAGGCCAGTAAAAAGTGGTAGCTTATGGAGTTGTTCTTTGAGATGTACTTGGTGGTGCATAACAGTCATGGACAGAATTATCTATCATCCTTATCTATGACCTCTACCCTAATGGACATAGTGAGGATGAGGTAGCTATCATATTCTGAGGTCCTAGTTCTATTAAAGAGTGTGGTAGGTGAGGATCCACCTCCTGGTTAGACCGTAAGTGAGGATGAGATCCCATGTGTCCATGGTCGTGTTTGGGTTCCAGTGGACAGACGTGAGGTGCTGATGTGGGAGTTTCATGCCTCATCATGGGTAGTGCATCCCAGAGTCACCAAGATGTACCGTGACTTACGTTGTTAGTACTGGTGGCCAAGTATGAAAAGATAGGTAGCTGGTTTCATTATGAGGTGTTCCACCTATCAGCAGGTGAAGGTGGAACATCAGTGACTGGTCGATATTTTACAGAAGTTACCTATCTTAGAGTAGAAATGGGATGATGTCACGATGGATTTCTTGACCGGTTTACTGAGGTTGCCTCGAGGTAATGACATTGTGTCGGTTTTTGTTGACAGGCTCATGAAGGTTTATCATTTCTTGCCGATCAAGGATACATTCAATGTTGATGAGATGGGATGGTTGTGCATCCGTGAGATTGTACGACCTCATGGGATCCCTCACACTATCATTTCAGATAGGGATTCCCACTTTACATCTCATTTCTGGTAGATTTTTCAGAGGGTGTTGGGTACATAGGTTCTTCTGAGCATAGTATACTATCCTCAGACTAATGGTTAGTCAGAGCATGCAATGTAGGTTCTAGAGGAAATGTTGCGATCATACGTCTTGGATTTTGGGGGCTCTTGGGAAAATCATAGTTCCCTAGTTTAATTCACTTACAATAATAGTTATAATGAGACTATATATATGAAACCTTATGAGAATTTATACGATAGACCATGATGATCACCCCTGTGCTGGCTAGAGGCATTTGAGGAAGCTTTACTGGGACCATGGATGGTGTTGGAGACTTCTGAGCAGGTTCAGTTGATTCAGAAGTAGACGAATACTACATAGTCTCGATAGAAGTACTATGCTGATATTTTTAGATGAACTATAGAGTTCAAGGTTGTGGATTGGGTATTCTTACATTTTTTACTAAGGCTAGGACACATACAGATCAGGAGATAGGGTAATCTTTCACTGTGATATGATGATTTGGTTGAGATTCCAGAGAGAGTTGGGTCGGTATCCTATTGGTTGTCGTTACCTCATAGGTACTGATCCATGCATGATGACTTCCACATATCTCAGCTACGCCACTATCATTCAGTCCCGTATCAATCTTTCCAGCCCAAGGATGTTGAGTTATAGGTTGATGCATCCTTTAAAGAGTGTGTGATTCAAATCATTGATAGGAGAATAAAGGTTCTATGATGCCAATTAGTTCCTATAGTACACGTGATATGAAAGCATGACCATTTATAAGATGAGACTTGGGAGAGAGAGGCTGACATACATGATCAGTGGATATAGTTGTTCTCAGAAAAATCTTTACCACCCTTCAGAGAAAAACTTAGGGACAAATTGCTATAAGGGAGGATATTGTAAGAACCTAGGTTTTCGTATGAGGTACATATACCTTATTTTCCTTTTCGAATGCTTAAATATGACCTTATGTGAGTGAACAACTTGATCACGGGTGTTTTGGAGGTGTCTAAGGCTTGTTTGGAGCTAGGAACTAGCTTTTGGGTTAAAAATGGCCTCGCACATAGTTAGTGAAAACCGTGTAGGGAAGGTTGCACGGTTTGACTAAACTATGTAAGGTTAGACAGAGGGGGTGTAAATTCTTCACAATTTGAGGAAACCATTTGGGAATAGGTTCATTCTCGTGTGACAAGTTCTATAGTTTTTTGAAAAACTTGATAGAGGATTATTTCATGGTTTCTGCATGGTTTGGAAACTATGTGAGTAAGTCGTACAGGTGCCCCTTGGCCTACAGAAAGTCATGTAAGGTTGGAACATAGTTTGGAAAACGTGCACCTAAATCATGCAGACCTTGTATTTTGGGTTTTTTTAATAAGTTTAAGTTTAAAATTAAATATTTTATAAAAAATAAATTAGGTTTTCACTTCTACGCATAGTAGAGGAAAATCTTGAGAGATCACTTTAGGTGGCTAAACTAGGATTTTATCCTAGTTCTTCGTCTGATCTCTGATTCAAGCGAAGTTTGTCTCCTTAGATCTGCATCGATAAGATCTAAATTAATTTTTAATTTTTCTTGATTCTTCTGGATGTCAACTATGCTATTTGGATTTCGGCTCATATACCCTAATTTCTTGTTCTTCATCCATTCTTTAGATTTCTCTTAAACTAAGTTGAATCAGAACATGATACTAGACAAGCACTACACTAACAATATAAGGTAGGTGGTCTATACTTTTCCTTCAAGTTTGGGTGATTTATAGAGCTATCGTTCATTATACTTCCTGCCAGACCTTCCGATGCAGCCTCATATTTTAATTGATTAATTAAAATAGATGTAATCATACCTATTAGGGATGTCCTTAGGTTTTGTTATGATGATTTGGTAGCCGTTGGCCGACCATGGTCACCCATGGGGTGTACTTATTGGAATTACCCTTTTTATGCCATGTTGAACCACCCTTGGGGTGAGTTGAATCATTCCTTCTTAGAGGAAGCTCTTAAATAATTGAATTGAAATGAATTAATGGAATAAGAGATGGGTTGCCTCTATAGCATGTTGATGATTTTGACTAAATGGATAAAATGGAATTTTAATAGATTTTTTAGGAGATGTTTTTCCTCCTTAATTTATTCTATATTGATATTCCATGTTTGTTTGATTAAATTGATTATGTGGAATTGATTAAACTAGTGGGTAAAATCAATGAGTGATTTTTGATTGTTTAAATGTTTATTTGGTAATGGTGGTGAATGGGTGGGTATAACCATGTGACTTGTTTGTTTATGATTTGTGGTGAATGGGTGGTTATACCCATGTGATATGGTTGAATGTAAATTTTGATTAATGGGTGGGTATAACGATGTGACATGTTTGAAAGTGAATTTTATTACATGAGTGGGTAGACTCATGTGGTATGAATGAAAAGGTAAATGTATAGATGCAATGGATGGCTCTCCATGGATCTTGAATGCGGTAATGGATCCCTTGGGTTGAGTACGCCCTTTCGGTATTGATTCCGTAGAATGACTTAGGCCTTGATACCCCTTGGATCAGGTTTCCTTGGACTCTCATAGGACTTTTCTAGTATGATATTCTCCAAGGAATCCAACCAGTGCCTATACCGAGTTTCCATCAAGATTCTCCTAGGACATGATGAGGATGCCTTGGTCTGGGGACCTTAGATCCGAACCTTATATGGTCAGATACTTTAGTTAATATGGAATGGTTGTGGGAATTTGATTCAATCAGAGTATACAACAAGGCCATGATGATTTGATAATTATGGATATACGATGAGGCAGTGTAGTTTACTTCTGTTATTATAGTTTTCTGGATTCAAGAGTTGACACTTATTTTGTAGGAATCCTTTAGAGGCTAGTTAGCATCACTGTCTTGGTACTGGATGTGTCATGGGCACTTTACTTTTTATTTTATTACCTACTTATTTTTTACCTGCTTAGATTATTATGTAGCACATCATGGAATTGCATAGATCTTGGGTGGTTTCCTACTGTGATGTTTATCTCACACCCTATTTGGGCCACCTCAGGAACCCAAACAGATTATATGGTTGTAGGTGAGGATAGGGGAAAACACATCAACTTAGATTGTTGATAATTACTTTAGATAAGGGGAGCATAGGACCAAGATGAGGCTTCTAATGATACTGGGACACTTTTTCTCTTTTTTTCTTTTTGGATACTTGTATTGTATTGCACTCCCATGTACTTGTTTGGGCTATTTTATAGATACATGTATCATCTACATCATTGTATATGAGACACTTCTAGCTTGTTATATATTCTTATCTTGTTTAGTTACCTGTTTTATGCTTGTTAATATGTATATGCTATCTGTATGTTATTGAATTCCATTGTGATATACTCTAGTAATGAGGGAATAGTCTCCCCACTAACACACATAGGTCCTCATTGTTAGTTGGAATACTCTAGCATTTGGGGAGACGCTCTTGAGGCCTTATGACCCACCGATATTAGGAACTATTGAGTGGAATTAGGGCCCAAGATGTTACAGATACAATGGTGTTATCATAACTACATATATAAAACATAGGAAATGAAGGAAGCAATGAAATAGAAGTACCCTTCACGGTTTTTCATGTTAGTTGGTGAAATGAAATTTAGAGTAAGATATTTCTTAATGGGTGATAATGTATCAACCTAGAATTGTATCAATGGGATTTCCCATCTAATTATATAATTTTTTCATATTTATTAATATAGTATTATATAAATCACATACACTACATGATAAAACCAACAATATTTTATTATATCAACTTCAACATTACATTTACTGTATAAATATACTCAATATAATTCCAAACATTATAATGGGATAAAAAATAAAAAAATATGACTATATTATTAATATTTGGATCAACTTGATCCCCTAGAATAATCCCACTCACTATGACTCTCCAGACCCACACTCCCATATTTGGTTCACATACACACATATTTTACATACGTACTTTTTAGTAGCTATAAAAGCCTGTATATAACCATCAATAATTATAAAATCAATAAAGATTATTTAATCTCTTACATATGAAGGATCTTTTTAGGTTTTGAGAATTTGATAATTAATACACATCATATACTAATAATTCCCATGTCTTTCTCAAATAATGGATTTTTCCATTATATACAAGAAACTAATAAATTCATGACAACTCTTTAATATCTCCAATAAATTATTCCACATGTGATATCCTTCATGATATTTCATGTGTGCTAAATTTATTCATATCCCTATAAACAGAAAGATAAGAATATGATGATTTAAAACCCATAGTAATGGAAACATATAATCGAATCAGTCATGGAGAAAGCGTGGTATAAATAATATGATAGAAATAAGTAAGAAACATGAATCCATAATCAACTTGAATCTCAAATCATGATATATCCATGATAATTAATGAAAACATGGATATCAATAATAGTGATATCATACTAATGGAATACATAATTTTGGACATCAAAAACATACAGTCAAGGCCTTGTGTAATGACATTTTCTTGTAATGGGAAGAGGCATACACCAAAAACCATCTTGTTTTGTATTATGAAACCTTTTGAAGCATCGAGGGAATACATAATTCTATCCCCCACCCATCACTTATTTAAGTCCAATTCATTCACTATAATAGTTAAAAAGACTTTTCATTCAATTACCTAAGGAACCTATTACTAAATAAAACATGAAAATCCATATAATGAGAGATATAAAATGTCAATACCTGATCAATATACTTTACCAGTCAATAATAATCAAGAATATAAATATTGTACAACATGTCAATAAATAGGATAACATAGTCATAACCCATCTAGATAAAGAATGTGGATGGTCAAATAAAACATATTCAACATTCTAATAGTAATTCAGATTGGAATAATAACATACATAATGCAAATACTTTTCCCCATGTCAATGGAATAGCATTTCTTTTAGGTGAACATCATTCAATCCAAATTATGTAAAAATGTGATGTTCATATTTTATAGAGTAATGAGTATTCGACTAAGTCAATTCTAGAATAACATGATCACATGTCATCGAGAGAGAGAATATGAATGGTTTGAAAAGAACATAACCCATGTGTAAAAAAGAAAACTTAGAAGAATGTTGACATAAATGAAAACCATCCATGAAAAATGAATGTTTCAAACAATATCTCAAAAGAAGAGAACAAAGATCAATTTTTTTGATACAATGAGTTTAATCCATCAATTTTTAACATATTTATATTATAGGAAAAATAATTAAAAATAAACCCCATTAAGGTAAATCCCGTTGAAAATAAAAAGGGAAGTAGAAATTAAAACATAAAAGATATTTTAGAAAAAATTATTAACATTAACATAAAATACAACTTTGTATGTCTCATTTAAAGTTAAATTCAAAAAAGGTGACATGAATTACTTTTAAAAACATTACTTTTAAAAAAAAATATAATAATGATTCATTGAAAAAAATAATGTTTATCTTGGATAAAATAGGAGTTGAAGACAAAACATATGAAAGTGAAAAGAAAAACCCTTGTTATTATTTTCAAAATACCATTATTTGAAACTCAAAATTTAAGAAGAGTAATAAAAAATTAATTTTTATAAAAACTTAATTTTTTTAGCGAGGATTATAAAATACCATATAATAAAAATATATTATGGGATTAAGAATTTTATGATGAAATAATATAGCTTAATGAAAGGAGAGTTGAGTTATCAATATCCCTTATGGTAAACATACTCCATGAGTCATGAAACATTTGAAAAAGGTTGATTTGGTAAAAACATAAAAAATTATATAATATCACATGATACAAAAAAATAGAAGAATGTACAAAAATGATATGAAATAATTTTAAGTGAAAGACCATAACTCAATGAAATAAAATTTTCTTACAAAAAACTCTTACAACTAGCGTAACACTTGAGTCAATGTACATTTAAAGAACAAAAAATTATTTAGATTAAAATATATTATGAATTTAAAGGAAAAAATCCATAAAAAATAATGGGATAGTAAAAATAGAATATCATAAAAGGAAATATGGTATGTAACATGTATCATGTCTTAAAGAATTAGAATTGTGACCAATAAAACTATTGCGTCTTGAGTAACACTTTAATCAAAACCTTCTAAAAGAGTGGGCTTGTAATTGAAAAAAAATATTATAGAAATATTATTCATGATATAATATATCAAAATTTTAGTATATATACCACAAAAATTAAATTTGGTTCGTAATACTAATCATGTCTCAAAGAGGGGAATTTGAGACGAAAACCCTTACCTCGGTCCTGATTCATTCTGCACTTGAACCAAACATCCTGAATAATTAAATTATGTTAATTAAATTCATACTAATAAATATTATTCATAATTATAACCATTTGTAATCCTCATTTATATTCATTATATATATATATCAATTATTTAGTTTTTACCAATTTTCAACACCAGGTGTAAGTGATCTTTACCACTCTCAACTAGTTTCATAAATAAGGAATTGTTATCTATTATTTTTCAAAAGTACATAACTATTAGATAATATAAGTTATTAAAATATATGATCCAATATAATTTATAATTATTTAATTTAATTCAATGGTAGTTTTCATTATGAACCAAGATGATTAAATCAACGATGATCATGTTTCAGTGATTTTTAATGAAAAAAATATGTTTTCATAAATAATGTGTTAAAAGTTAATAAAAATTACTAGAAACAAAAAAAATAGTATTTAAATATTTATATCATATCATACAAGAATTATTTTCCAATTTTCATCCATGATATAAATGTATACTATTGTTCAAGTATGTGTTTAAACCTACCCAAACATGAATCTACCATCATTAATGGATGACTATGAGATGATTTAACTGTAATATCATTATACCTGAAGAATAATGATATTATTTATTGATACTTAGTATGATATATCATAATTTTAATGAATTAGATATTTAATATAATTTATATAAAGTCATTATATAAAAAAATTGATCATTTTCCTCTTAGTTTGCTTGTTTTAAACGATTGAGTTAAGGATAATCATTTTTAATCATTTCATTAATAGTTTGTAATATTTATTAAAAAATAAACTATATGATATTATAAACACAATATTTATCCTCTAATCACATTCCAATGACCATCCATGTAATTTGGTGATGAAAATAAATAAGATAATCAATCGTTTTATAGAGGCAGCAGTCCACATGTATGCAGGGTTGATGATTTCATTTTCCAAAGAATGGGAGAATGTAAAATAAAAATTATTGTATCTAAATCATAAAATTATATAAATTTAAAAAATAATTTTTAAATTACCATTTTATATATTCTTTCTATAGTGGTGAAGGAAAATGTAACACGTTGCATTGTGGAGGCGGTAGTCTGTACACCACATGATTCTGGTATTCATTTTTCTCAACAGGGAAGGGGAAATATAATTAATGATGATTAAAATAGTTTAATAACATTAATTATATAACTAATAATTATTTTATTACAAAGGACTTTGAAAAATATAATTAGAAAATAAAAATTTAAAATAAATAATTTAAGTAAAAATGAGTACACACGTTAAGAGGTTTGATATTTCCTTGTAAGATTCCATAGAAATGGATGGAATAAGATATTATATTGTGACTAAATGCTAAATAGAGTGAAATATTATTCTATGAGGTAAAAAATGTTTGTATTTAATGATTAAACATAATTTTTATGAGTGATGTGATGGGGTGGTGAGAGCCCCTTTTTATAATTGGTCAAAATTTCATTTTTGTAAATTTTTCAACTTAATATAAAGGGAGTGCATGTTTAATATGTAAAGTGGATATATAATTGATAAATAATTAATTTTAGAATATATAAGATTGATAAAAATCTCATCTACTCAATTAGAGACATGTTTTTCTCATATTACATCCCATTTCACCTTGAATTATTAGTTTTACTATTTTTTATTTTACCAAAGTAACTAGTTTTTACCTAAGATAGCTTAATTATTATAACTAAAAATAAAGTGGTCCTTATTAGATAATTTTGACTCATTAATTATAAATTTTAAATCCATTTAATTTTATTAAATTTTTAGAAGTTATAAAAATTAATTTTAAAATACAAATTTATAATGTACTTAAAATATTTTTTTTGAAAATATTACTAATATTAAAAAATATCAATCGATGGTTTAAAAAAAATTTAAACAATTTAAATATTAAAAATTCACTTAAAAAATAAATATTAGGTTTGTTGAAAAGGTTTTTTAAACATAAAATTCTTACTTACATACAAATACTATCCTAAAAGTCTTGTTATTTGTAAAAATGCCATATTTCACTATTCACTTATAATTCATTTTTTTAGAAAAAACCAAAAAATTCATATTAAGAGAATATTATTTTTAATAATAAAAAAAAGTTTAGTTTTTTTAAATTCATTGTAAAGTCCCTGACCCTATTAGCCTGAATTTGGTGGTTACTTTATTATGTTGGCATAAGATATAAGGAATCACATACCGAAGGACTATATAGTTTAGTAGTCATGATAAAATAGATATGCACATGAATTTCACATTACAATTTAAAACATAAAATACAACATAGAATTTCTTTAAATTTCATCACTATTTGCTCTATAATAACCCTTCATATCAATAATAATACACATATTGGCATCCTAGGGAATGAAACATAAGAAATGGGTGAACTCAAATGCTTAGTAAGGGTATGAGTACAATAAAAGCTATAAATAAATAAATCATAATCAATATGGAAATGTAAATAACTAAAACACATTCTATTTAATCAATAAATTGAGGATAATATGGAAGGAAAAAATAATGATCAAATAATTCCATATAATTAATCACATTGAAACTTTTCCAGGGATATTCTAACTAATCTAATAATAACATGGATATTAGTGACTAATATAAAAATGAGGGAATGTATAATTCTATACATCATAACCATAACATCAAGGCCTCGAACCAAGGCATCTTATATAAATGGGTAAGGCCTTGACCAAAAACCCAATCTAGTTTATCTCATGAGACTTACCAATGCATTGAGGATAAATAGTCGGCCTCGAACATTAGATATTAATTCCAATTCATTCCTCATATGAAATGGGTTAAAAATAATCAACATAAACATTCTTATTAAAAAAATATCTTAGAAATGATAACAATTACCCCAATCAATAAACATAGTCATAAACCATTTAGAGTAATATGACGAATGATATCAAAATAACACATCCATATCAAATAATCATAATACATCCATATAATTAATAAGTATGGTATCATTATAACATATTACCTATGGAACATAAGGTAAAATGAGGCTTGTTTTCATTGATGAATAGAAATAAAATAAAAATTCCATTAAAAACATTCTTGAGGAAAATATCATTTTCAATTTAAAAATAACCTTTTAAAACTGAAAGTTCTAAAAACATTTTGAAAATAAATTTCTTTGAAAATAAACTTGTAAAATTGTAAAATAATCTTTAAAACATTGACTGGTCATAATGGTGGAAAATTCATTACATGTCGTATAAGTTAAAAAAATCCTTTCACATTATCAGTAAAATCCAAATGGTCCTTATTTGGAAATAAATAAGAAGATTCCTTTCAAACCATTTATAAAAAAATAAAACATGGGAAAAAAATTATTTAATAAATAATTTTTACAATAACATATTTGAAAACTTTTTTTAGAAAACATGGTTTTAGAGGAAAAAAGGATTTTCGACCGAAGAGAGAAATAAAGTTGGATTTTTGTAAAAAAATTTATCAATCATTTTAAATACCAAATAGAGGAAACATGGTAATAATTCTTGAAATTTTCATGAATAACCACAGGAGAATAAAATTATTGAGGTTCATGAGTGATATATCATAATATTTCATCATCAAAAATTTAATCATAAACAATCCAGATAAATGATGTGATTATAAAATAAACCTTTACCACATTGGTAAATTCTGAATCATAAGCACCATAAAAGAAATAACATCAAATGAAACTTTAAATACCATGAAAATAATTGGAATATTGTTATAACATAAAAAATGGGAATTATTTACAAAATAAAAAATAACTAAGTGGTGAATATGATATACTTCTCACAGAATTAAAAATAAGATGAGAAACCCTTAACTCGGGCTTGAATTCCTTCACATGTGTACAAAAATACATTAAAATAAATATAGGTTTATTATAAATATATTAAAAAACCATAATCATACATATCATTACATATATGATTTACTCACAATATTTTATCACCCATTTATTAAAATTTCTTTTTTTAAATCACTATTTTGTGTGATAATCACTTCTTTTTTCATGTATATTTTGGTTTGGTAATTTCGGTCCTTTTATTTTTATTATGGTAAAATCATATCCAGAATTTCAAACATGATATAAATATAATATATATTCATTATATATGTATTTATAGTAATATATTAAAAGTATATATAGAAAATGGATTACAACATTCATGGAAATGGTAAGCCGTACATATGCATGAACACTATTTCCATTTTTTATCGAAGGATGAAATGAAAGGAATATAAATGTTAATTCACCTAAAAAATAATTATTATGAAATATATATAATTTATATTAATAAAGTCCCTACTTATTACCATCAATGAAAAAATATAATGAAAAACATTTCATATCTCTAAGTAGAGGCTGTAGTCCACACGTACGCACATGCAACGTTATTGTTTTCCAAAAGGATTAGAAGGTAAGAATTTATATATTATATTATAATTACATAATTATGGTTAGGTTATAAACATTACATAAATTCATGAACTTTATTCTTAATACCTTTCATGTAAACTGTAATCAAAAAATGAATCACATTGCTTTGCGAGGCAGTAGTCCATCGTACACTCGAGTGACATTATTGTATCCCTCACGAAATGGAAAGTAAGAAGGTGTATGATGTATTATAATTATAGAATAATAATTTCATAAATATAATATAAATATGTTAAATCCATTATTATTTCCATCCTTGAAATTTTGTGATGGAAATGATATTTTGGTATGGAGTATGATATTCTACTCTATACCAATATTAGGATCGCAATAGTACTGAATATTCAAAATATACAAGAGGGGGGGGGGTGAATTGTATACTTTAAAAAATTTCTTAAGGAAACATTGTATTAAAAAAATTCAAAACACCTCTAATAATAAATCACCTTCTTTGAGGAATATAAAGTTCTTAAGTCTAAATCTTAAAAAACTTTTCTTAAAAAGAGATCCTACAACAAGGCGTATAGAATCTCTTATAGTCAGAGATACAAGTTAGAAAGTTTATACAAAAAGAAAACTTTCTAACTTTTACAAGGCAGTGAAAATTTACAATCTTCATTTAACCCAAAGAGGAGGGTATCCAAAAACCTTAGATAAAGGTCCCTTGTTTTATACTTACAAGAAAGTTTGTCTTACCCAAACCCAGGTAAACCCTCAATCCTAAGATCGATATCTGTATTGCTATCCCCACAAGCCCTCGATTTTTAAGGAAATCGACACCTCTGACTTCACAACCCTAAGTCTTTGATTTTAAGGAAATCGTACCTCTGCACGAAACCTGAGAGTTTATAATAGCCTCTCACTCTAGAGAAATTCACTTTTAGAGAGATGAACTCCAAAATGAAAACATGTGAACTCGTGCAGATCTCATCATCTGAGGTCTTATTTATATCTTTCAAAATCTACTGGACGGTTCCCCTCCAACGGTCGTATTTTCTTAAATCTCGGAGGGACCAGAACACATGGCAAACATACAATGGTTAGGTTATAACAAAAACAACAACATCGTTTTATAAAACTAACCAAGAATATAAATATCTTACACCTTAAGTGGAAGGAACTTGGAATCTGATAAAATTGAAATGATATGAAAGAAATTATAAGGTTCAGAATTCTAAGAAAATAAAGTTTTGAATAATAAATTCCAAAATTATAAAATTTGGAATGGATTTTCATAAAATCGGTATGAGTAAAGTATAAGGAAATATTTTATGAAAACTCAGTTTTACAAATTCCGGTACCGGTATCAAGATTTACGACATGAGAGAATAAAACTGATATAAGGATTTTGGTATTGGGATTTCTGGTATCGGTATAAAAAATCTGTCTTAAGGAACTTCAGTACCGATAACCAGGAAGTCAGAGTTTAAGAACTCTAGAAAACCAAAATACTGGAAATCTAAGTATAAGGAAAATATGATACCAAATTTCATTCAAGATGGAAATCGGTATCGCAGTGAAAACAGAGAACGAGAAACAATACCTTAAGGAATTCCGGTATGGTATAACCATGAACCAAATTTCGGAACCTTAAGAACTTTTTTGGTATAGAAAAATAGATTTCTAAAAACCTTAATAAAATTATATTTAACTCAAAAGTCTAAGGAAATTTTTGTTATAAGGAAATTTATGTAAGTGTAAGGAAATATATTGAAGTGAAAGGAAAATATATTTATAAAGAAGGTATTTTTGATTTTCAAAATAAAATCTTAAGGAATAGAGAGGTATCATAGACCTAACAATCTCCCCCTTTTTGGAAAGCACAAACAACTTTGAAAAACATTTAAAAAAGGAAAGAAATAAATTCTTAGAGTTAGAAATACTTAGCTCCCCCTTAAGTGTATGACTTAGGGTAAATTATTCTTCCCTTATGAAGAAGTTCATAGATTAATAAAATCTCCCCCTCAGATATATATTCTTCTATTTAGATAGACTCCCCCTTATATATAGAACTTTTCCTTATAGATGAAAGTTAGAAAATTTATTTTTCCTTAGATTTTACCCTAATGAAATTTTCCTTTATAAATTTTTCTTCCTTTAACTTCTCCCTTTGATAAAATTCTCCCCCTTTGTGATTTTCAAAAAGGAATGGAGAGGTACCTGTAAGGTTGGAAAGAAATATACATGATACATAATATATAAAATATTTTCAAGTAATTTTTCATTAAGTTTCACAAGAAAGAAAATACAACAAAAAATCGGCATGAAAAAAAAATGTATCAACCCTCCTTCTTCTTCTCTGAAAGAAGACTTTTCACCAATGAATTAATATTTTTCACCTCCTTGTGATCTTATTGAACCTTCTTTATCAAGGTATCTTTGTCAGCTACCTTCTTCTCCAAATCCTGGATCTGAAATTCTTGGGACCGATTCTTATCTTCAAGAACATTGATCACTTCCTCTTGTGAATCCGATTTATTCACAAGACCAATAGATATTCCTTTCTGATAATTGACAACCTCAGCTACGGTATTCATTTGATCAAGAATATTTTTGCCTTCATTTTTCCTCGCAGCTAACTCACTTGAAAAATTCTCTGAGAAAGAAGTATAGACTTTGGTCAGCTCATTTTCTATATCATTGAAAGCTCCCTTTTTCGATTATATGATGTCCAAGAATTATAGAGCTTTATCTGATAAGGTTTAGGTCCAGTTCATCACTTTCTAACATGAAATTTTTTGAGATTTGTAATCAATGAAAATATTATTATAATCGGCTTCACCTTTCACCACCATGTCCATCAGCATAGATGTTGAATATGTCTTTTGGTTTAAGGTTTCCTGCATCATTTGGATCTGGAAATCTATGTTATCAAGTACCGGAATGGTACTTACTAATTTCCTTAATGAATTTTTTACAAAGTCATCACTCATAGATGATGAGGACTCAAAGTCTAATTCTTCTTTATTGACCTTTGGAATAGAGGATTCTGGATTCTCAAGATTTAGAGGAGAGTCGGCATCAGAAGAGGCAACCATAATTGCCTTCCCTTTATCAACTTTCGGCACTATAGAGGGTTTGGAACCCTGAGGGACTTCCTCATTTTCTATAGCCTTATCATCTCCGGATCCTCTTTTAATATCTTCTTCTTCTTTCTCTTATTCACTTAAATTATCACTATTTCCAGATTTATGGATTTCATCTTCATCTCCGGTTATATTAATATCTTATTTTACCTCTTCTACTTCTTCAACTTAGGTCTCAACTTCTTATTGTTCTTATTCCTTCGTAGAAACTCCTGAGGTTGCAACATTATCATCAACTTGTCTAATCACATCATTTTAATCTTCTTGAATGATCTCATCCTCTTCATGTACTTCTACTTGCATTTCCAGAATAGGTTCCGGTATCACTACAGGTTTTTCACCTTATTAGGTTTCGGAGTGACATTCGGTACTGGTAGCTTCTCAGTGGACTTTTCTACTTCCTTCAATAAGGATTGTATAATTCCTGTCTCAGTTCTCTTTCTTTTATTCTTCTTCTACTTAGATTCTTTCTCTAACACATCAGCAGTTTAAATATTCAAAGCCTTTGCCTTTGACGGATTCAACCCAAAGGTTGGATCCCCTTCCTTCTTGTATTCGGCTAACTTCCTCTAGCCAGTTACAATATCATCAGAGTAATCCTTCAGTTTCCTTATAACTGGTGGAGTTGAAGTCTGAGCTACTAATATAGGATCGACATGAGAGACCTCATCTGACTTTCTCTTCTTCTGATCACTTTTTGAAGATTACGGTATTGACTTTTTCGGTGCCGCTTTAGGCGATTCCGGAATAGCTTCCTTCAATACTGGATTCTAAAATTCCAGCGTCACGACTTCGTCAAACTTATTAGAGTCCAGATTGTAAGAAAATTTCATTCTCTTCAGCGTATCTTCACTTAGCAACATAATCTTACAAGATTTCAAAGCAGTCTTTCATGCAATTTTCATTTCAGCTAAGACCATAACAACTATCCTTGAGATAGTGGTAGGGTACATCAGGATTTGGGATTTGATGGTAGGGCTTTAACAACATCAATTGTAAGAAATATATAATTAACAAAATTAACCTTCCAGAGGTTGATGAGAAAGTATAACAAGATAATGTCGTACATCTTTAAGGAATATTTATCCCATTTTCTTGGGATAAAGAACCCCTGCATCCATAATGCCACCAACCTATGGTCCACCGATAAGTGTGCAAGCTTCAGAGTCTTAACTCCTCTGATGCTGAGACTTTCTAAAGTACGGTTCTTCTCGAAAGAACCTTACTTATCCGGAATTTTGTAAGAACCTATGAGGGCCTCTCTTTTATAGGGAATATTCAGGATGTTGTCCACTTTATGACATGTAAAGGTGTAAGACTTTTCATAAGCCTTAAACCTGAAATACTCCTTACCGTCCTTCTCAAAGAAATTGAAAGAGTCCTAAAACTGTATGACTAGCTCCGGATATACAGGATCTTGAAACTTTTCCTTTTCTATAAAAATACTCTCCCAATGATTACATTTTATAATACGATAGATGATGGAATCATACCGATTGTAAAATTATGAACACACAAGTCTCTCCCAACATATCATCTTGTCTTTATTCTCCTTAACTGCCATCTGGTTGGAACTTCCTGACATTTGGATCTGTAATAAATATTTGAATAAATCCGAAATGACAAACTCTGAAGTAGCAGAACTTTAACTTGAAGGCTTAAGGAACCAGTGGGGTCCTCATGAAGTGGGGGTAGACCTTATATAGACAAACTAAAACCTTTCAACTTCCATAAGGAAATCAAATGGTTGATATTTGTCCAATATTATCTAACAGTTGAAGATGGTTGAAAAGATATATCCATACCAAAATTTTTGAGGTTTTAGAAAAATAAAAGTCAGATTCTAAGGAAATATGAATCTGAAGAAAAAATTCTTAAAAGAAAAAAATACCAAAAAATAGAACTATAAGAAAATAACTAGGGGGTACAAGAATGTACCTTTAAGGAATATCTGAATAAATTATTGGTATCGAAGAAAAAAAATTCTTGGGGTTAGAAAAACTAGACACCGGAAATTTGACTTTGATAATTTCAACTTTGAAAATATAGATTCTAAGAATTTCGATTCTGAGATTTTCAAAATAGATAGATAATTTAAAATAAAGAAAAAAACCCTTAAAATTGATTTAACTTAAAGGAAAAAATTTACTTAAGGTTAAATTTTCTTAAAGAAAAAAAATTTCTTAAAATTTCAAAACTGAAATTTTTTGGAACCGTTAAATTTCAGGTCTGTTGAGAAAACAGATACCGGAAAAATCTCAATTCCGAAACTTATATATTCCAGAAAAATAATTTTTTTATGAAAAACAAAATTTTTTAAAAATTTCAAACATATATAATCCCCCTGAATTTATGAGTAATTTAATGTTAGGAGATTGTTAAACAAGAAGTAGATATGAATGATTATCTTAAAATTATCATTCCTAGCTTCTGTTTAATGTATTCAAATTTATCGGATGGTAATGGTTTGGTAAATATATCTGAAAGTTGTTATGGATTTCTGATGAATTGAAGAATTATATCTCCTTTGAGTATGTGATCCCTAAGAAAGTGATTCCTAATATCTATGTGCTTAGCACGGGAGTGATGTGCTGGGTTTTCGACCATTCCATAGCTAATAAAAAGTTTTATTAAGAAAAGGTCTTATCAAAACTCGATTTATAGCATAGAAGGTAGTACTTACAGGTTCAACTCAAAAGTGTTTTTCTATAGAATATTCACTCAACATGGTTCTAGTTATCTCTTTAAGGATTCAGTTCCTTCTTTCAACAACACCATTTTATTGAGGAGTTCTAGGAGCTAACAAATTATGAGCAATAACTTTCTTACTAAAAAATTTTCAAAATCTGAATTTACAAACTCACTACCATGATCACTATGAATAGTTATCAATGGTAGGTTTTTCTCATTTTTTACTTGAGCTCAAAATGTTCTAAAATAAGAAAAGGCTTCAGATTTTCTTGTTAGAATATAGACCCAAGTATATCTAGTGTAGTCATCAACAAGAAAAAATACATAATATTTGCCTCTAATACTTCCAGTTTGTGCAGGACCAAATAAATCCATATGCACTAACTGTAGGGAATTAGATGTTGAAACTTCACTAATAGATTTAAATCTAGATTTGTGTTGATTTCCAAACTGACAAGGGTCACAAAATTTTGAATAATCCAAACTTAGAACCGGTATATCCCTAACTAATCTTTTCTTTGAGAGATTACTAAGGTTCTTAAGGTTGAAGTGTCCTAACCTTCAATTCCAAATCCAAGATTGATCTTCAATTTCACTTAAGAAAGTAATATATTGACTTCTTAAGTCTTCTAAGTTCAAAGTGTAGACATTATCATGCCTATGGGTTGTAAGAATATATTTATCCTTGGAATTTTGAACTAAACACTTATCATTCCTAAAATTCACAAGGTAAACTTCATCACATAATTGACTTATGTATATAAGGTTTTGCTTAAGACCATTAACAAATAAAACATTAGAAATTAAAACAATTCCAAGAAGAATGATATTACCTATACTGATAATCTCTCCTTGAGAATTATCCCCAATGGTTACTTTTCCACCTTTTGTTTTGACAATATTATGGAAATAACTTTTGTTACCAGTCATATGATAGGAACATACACTATCAATATACCAGATATTATTGGTACATTCTTCATTTTTCTGCAAAAACAAAAGTTAGAACTTCAGAATCCAAACTTGTTTGGATCCGGGGTTAGAAAATAAAATTTTATGAACACACTTTTGTTTAAAAAAATAATCCTTGTGGCATCCTAGAGATTTAATTTTGTTTAAGGAACATGTTTTCCTCCAATGTCCTCCACTTTTACATTTTTTACAGAAGGGGGATTTGGATGGAATAAAATAGTTATTTTTGAAAATAGGTTTTCTATGAGTAAAACCTACTCAATAAGTATTTGAGGTCTGATTTGGGAATACATCTTGTCAAAATTTTCTTTACTAGAAGTAAAGTTGGAAAGAGTTTCTTAAGAGAATATATTTTGGATTTTAGTCTTATGACTAAATTTTTATTCTCAAGAATTATTTCCTTAGAGTTAGAATTTTCTTCAATTTTTTTTGAAATAGCATTCTTAAGATCTTTAGAAAGTTTTTCCTTTTCATAATTTACTTCCTTAAGGTATTCAGAAAAATTTTCTAGGAGATCATCCTTATATTCAAGATCTCTAGTGAGATCTGAAATATCTTTTGTAAGAAATTTATTCTCTAGTATTTTCCTTGTCTATTTTCTTATAAATTTTATAATTTTTTGATTCTAACAACTTGGAAAATCTAGATACTTCTTTATACGAAGGTATTTATCCATTATCTGAAGATGACGTATCTTCATCAGAAGTAATATCTTCAGGATAATAATTCTTATCAAGAGATAAAATTGTTAAATCCTTGGCCAAGAGTACCTTGTCCATAAGACAAGTATTTGGGAAAGAAGTAGTAGTAATGAATCCAATATAATTTTGTGCTGATGATTCATATTTATAAGATTCAATTTCAGAAGAGTCTCCACAACTAGCACTCCAAGTGTCATTTTCTTTAAGACTTTTCTTGTACTTAGAATAATATAACTTCTTCTTGTTTCTCTCTCAATTACTTTCCTTCTTTTTCAAAAGAGCACAATTAGGTCTGATATGACCTGTTCTTCTACATTCATAGCAAGTAACTTCCCCATATTTATTTTCTTTATAGTCTCTCTTCTGAAACTTATTTTGATAGTTCTTCTGAGCTACTATCTTGTTCATTCTTTGAGAAAGATTGGATAACTCATTCTCAGATTTTTCTGTATCACTGGATTCTGACTGAATAGTAACTTTCTTTGACTTTGATCTCGTAACTCTTTCTGGAGTTTTCTTTTTCTTAATATTATCCACGTCTATCTTCATTCTAGTCTTGTGCTAAAGAAGAGTTCCAAAAAGCCCATCTATAGAAATCTGGGTGGCTTTCATGTTCTCATCAATTGATGTCCTCTTGGACTCCCATTCATTAGGCATGGTGTCTATGATCTTGTCAACAAGTATTTCATCATCAAGACCTTTTTCTCCCATATACTATAATCTATTCACAATGGTCATGAACCTTTGCTGAACATTGCTTATGGGTTCTCTATAAGGAAAGCTAAAGCCATAATATTCAGCTCTCAACATAGCTCTTCTTATCTCTATAACTTTAGAAGTTCCAAAATGTGTAACTTCCAATTTCTTCTAGATACTATTTGCAGCTTCACATGAGGATATTTGACTATAGATATTTCTAGTCATGGAACATAGCAATGTATTTCTGACTTTGAAATTAGCTTGATATTTTTCTCTCTCATAATTAGTAAAATTTCTCAATTATTTATCAGGAATATTATAATATCCTCTCAGCATCAGGTAGTTATCAACCCCAATATTAATAACAAATTTCTTCATATTATCTCTCTAGTACTCATAATCATTTCCATAAAAAATAGGAGGTCTGGTAGGATTTAAATTGTCCAAATAACTAATATGCATGGATACTTCCATAGAAAAAATATACCTTTCTTAGACAAAAAGGTTAGTATTAGTGCTTGAAGAAAATATAAAGTTCATAAATAAAACATTAAGAAAAATTTTAAAGTCTAAGAAAAATAAGAACTAGAGTATCTCTAAGAAAAATATGAGTCCAGACTTGTGAGTCTGAAATTCTAATTCTGAAAATATGAAGAAGAATATGATTTCTCTTCTAAATATAATCGTGAGATTAATTTAGATTGAACCAACACTCTAAAACAAATTGATAAATTGGTTCAGAGTATGAGGTAACCTTCCTCTGATACCAATTGATATTTTGGTATGGAGTATGATATTCTACTCTATACCAATATTAGGATCTCAATAGTACTGAATATGCACAATATAAAATAGGGGGGGGGGGTGAATTGTATACTTTAAAAAATTTCTTAAGACAATTTTGTATAAACAAAATTCACAACTCCTCTAACAAGAAATCACTTGCTTAGAGGAATATAAAGTTCTTAAGTATAAAGCATAAGAAACTTTTCTTACAAATAGATTCTACCACAAGGCGTATAAAATCTCTTACAGTCAGAGATACAAGTTAGAAAGTTTATACAAAAAGAAAACTTTATAACTTTTACAAGGCAATATAAATTTACAATCTTCTTTTAACCCAAAGAGGAGGGTATCCAACAAACTTGGATAAATGTCCCTTGTTTTATACTTACAAGAAATTATGTGTTACCCAAACCCAGGTAAGCCCTCAATCCTAAGATAGGTATCTATCTTTCTATCCCTATAATCCCTTGATTGGTAAGGAAATCGACACCTTTGACTTCACAACCCGAAGTCTATGATTTTATGAAAATTGCACCTCTGCATGAATATTGAGATTTTATAAGATCCTCTCACTCTAGAGCAATTCACTTTTAGAGAGATGAACTCCAAAATGCAAACATGTGAACTTGTGATGATCTCATCATCTGAGGTCTTATTTATAGCTTTCAAAATCTACCGGTCGGTTCCACTCCAATAGTCATATTTTCTAAAATCTCATAGGGACCTGAACACATGGAAAACATGCAATGGTTAGGTTATAACAGAAATAATGACATCGTTTTATAAAACTAACCAAGAATATAAAGATCTTACACCTTAAGTGTAAGGAACTTGGAATCCAATAAAATTGAAATGATATGAAAGAAATTATATGGTTTGGAATTCTAAGGAAATAAATCTTTGAATAATAAATTCCAGAATTATAAATTTCATAATGGATTTTCATAAAATCGGTATGAGTAAAGTATAAGGAAATATTTTATGAAAACTCGGTTTTACAAATTTCAGTACCGATATCATGATTTATGACATGAAATAATAAAAAAGGTATAAGGATTTCAGTATTGGGATTTCCGGTATTGGTATGAAAAATCCGTCTTAAAGAACTTCAGTACCGATAACCAAGAAGTCAGATTTTAAGAACTTTAGAAAACCAAAATACTGGAAATCTAAGTATAAGGAAAATATGATACCGGATTTCATTCAATATGAAAATTGGTATCGCAGTGAAAATAAAGAATGAGAAACAGTGTCTTAAGGAATTCCGGTATGGTATAACCATGAACCAAATTTTGGAACCTTAAGAAATTTTCTAGTATGGAAAAATAGATTTCTAAAAACCTTAATAAAAATATATTTAACTCAAAATTCTAAGGAAATTTTTCTTATAAGGAAATTTATGTAAGTGTAAGGAAATATATTTAAGTGAAAGTAAAATATATTTATGAAGAAAGTACTTGTGATTTTCAAAATAAATGATTAAGGAATAGAGAGGTCTTATAGACCTAACAGGAAAATGAATTACATCGATTCACAAGGTGGTAGTTCGCTGTACCCATGATCAATGAGTTTTTTTACCATTTGATGGAAGAGGAGATGGATATAAGACATTACATTAACATAATAAAATATTATTATGTGGGAGGTAATGATATTATTATATTATAATATATTAATAATATTATAATGAGTTTGAAGAATAATTAAAATGAAAACACATAGTTAAAAACTTTATCTCTTCTTCCAGCAACCTCTTTAGGTTTAACATAAACCCATCATAGATTGTATTTAAGATATAACCGATGCATATAGGATGTGTTGAGTTAATTAATTAAGATATTTGGGTAGGTAATGGCCTAACCCTAGGTTTTTATAAGTGTGAATAGGGTAGGAGAGTGAGTGATCTTTTATAAATGGGGGAGAGGACTCACAATGATTTTCTGAAAAGATAAAGTGATACCCATGTTTTTATCATGACAGAAGACTAAAAAATTAGCCATTATAAAAAATTAGGTGTAATAATGTTTAAATAAAACCATAAAATGTGTTTGGGACAAGTTTTGAGGTCATTTTTTACTGTTATCCTTTTATTTTAACTTCCTGGTAAACACATTTTTACCTTAACCATGATGATTAATTTTTACTATTTTTACTATTAATTATTGTCAAAAATTAAGTTGAACTTATTATATAATACTAATTACAATGATTAAAAATATTTAGTCAGTTTTTACAAATTAAATTCAAATATGTGGTAGAATTTAATTTAAAATACTACCCATATACGCGACATAAAAATTGTTTTCCAAAGAAAATTTCTCATAAGTATAGAAAGTTTTTTTATTGAAATTGAACATAAAATTGACCAAAATAACCAAAATTAGTTAAATTTCAATATATTTAATCAAATATTACTTTATAAACAATTTAAAATATAATTTAACTTTGTAAATAATTTAAACAAAAAGATCATTTTCAATAAAAACCAGTATTTTTCACTATTCACAAAAAAAATAATTTTTTAAAAAATAATTCTCAAAAAGTCACTTTATTTTAGTTTTGATTTTAATATTTAAATAATTAGGTTCATTTTTTCAAATAAATTTTATAAAATTGTTAAAAATTAATTTAAAATAAGTTCTCAAAATGTGACGAAATCGTTCTTTAGAAAAATACAGTTTTTTAGAAAATAATTCTTTTTTATTTCAAATGTTTTTTATTTGTATTTATAATAAATAGATAACCATGGAATTTATTTTATACATGTGTAAAACATATATATTTCATAATTTAGTTATTATTATTCATACCTACTAGATTAACGACTAGGTTATAAATGTAATGTTTAAAGAATGACATGTTAATAGAGTATCAAGTTTCATTAAAAAACGGTGTTGTGTGCATCATAAGATATCTTGAGATTGAATTAATTTAAAAATAAATATATTATAAATTCTTAGGGTGTTACATTATATTTAAATATTGGTTTTACATTTCATATATACTATTAAAACTAATTTTATTCTTTTAAAATCTAGGGGTTTTACATTTTACCCCCTTAAATATATTGCATCATCACTATTTAATCATGGTCTCAGTAATCAAGGGTTTGACATTTTAAAATAACTTTATTGTAAATCCACATCATAAAAAGAGTTAATAAATCATTCTCTTGATAAGATACAAAGGGTAATACAAAGTTTATTTAGAATAACACATAACTAGGTTTCCAAGTAGAAGAACATAGGTGGTGTATGAAGATATGGACATGGAAGAAAAGCGTAATGCCCAAATAATGATGGAGGGTGATAGATGTCATTGATCAAATAAAAGTGAACAATCATTAGAAAGTTAACAACTAAAAAACCATAAATCTGTGATGAGTTAAAATACTATTTTATTCATCATATTTGAAGGTAATAGGATTTATTTTTTGTTTCAAGATCATTTTTTAAAGTTGAGGGATTATTTTACTCTCATAATAGAGAAAAATAGAAAATATACTTAACATTTAATCCTTTGGTTTTTCTATGATAAATCTCCACTTCATTTCTTACTCTAATAAATGAATATTCAAGATGAAAATTTTTATATCTGAAGAACTAAAATCAACTTTTAATGGATCATAAGATCCAACAAAGAGTGTCAAGACTTTTTGAATGTCCCAAAATATTTACTAAAACCATAATGGTTAGAAATATTCATCCAATATAATACATTAATATCTAAACCTCAACATTAACACCACTGGATCAATATTAAAATTTATTCATCAAATTGTTTAATTAAAAATAATTTCATATTAACCATAAATTCACATAGGACAGTGGTAGGTGTTTAACTATTATCGCATTTCAGTTGTGGGCTGAAGCCCCACAGCCTCATCAGATGTGACATGTTGTCACCCAATATGTGGGTTGTAATTTTTCTAAAACTATATGAATATAATTATTATAATGTTAAAAAAGTGTAATAAACCATAATTACCTCAACATAAAAGATTAGTTGAACCCTAAAGGCTATCTATATCTTTAAACTTATGCCTAAAAAGTGTAAATGAATTCTTCATTAAATAATGTTTTCACTAAAAAATACACTAAACCAATGGGTTGTATTTACAAAAATGTTTCCAAAAATATTCTTAATTTTGGTAAACTCCCATAACATAAAACTTAAAAAGGTGTGTTTAAGGCTTTGAATTTATGATTAACCTTAACCTCAAAAACCCATGATGGTATCCATAATTTTTATCATAATTAGGGAATATATTCTTCTAAAATTCAATATAATCCTAAGATGTTTCAGGATTCTCATAAAAAAGTACTATAGATTAAAATGATTCTACAATTTAATTCTTGAATCCCAATACATAAATACTGAAACCCTTTTACTTCAATATAGGTTCTTTAATTGTATAAAGTTTAACCTTTAAAGTTGTTAATTGAATTATATAAGTCCCAATATCCCCACATTTAATAAAACAAACTATAAATGGATCCCTAGGGTGAAATTTATTTCCTTCCATCATATCTTATTTTTTCCTCTTAAATTATTTTCTGTATGCCCTTCTTTTCCAAAAATGAATTTCCTATTCCTTTGAGACACATTCCTGGGAGTCTCCATATTTATAACACAAAGGAAATAAAATATTATTTCCTCCATGGTATCCCCCACCCAATCTCTCAGTAAATTATATCCTTTTCTTTTTGGAAAGCATGAGAGTTCATTAAGGTGCATATTATTAATCATGTTTCAAGATTATTGATTAGGCATAACCATGATATCTTTCCCACCATTTACCATCCAATTTAGTTTCTCATATTTATAAAATTTTCCTTTATATTCAATGTTAACATGATTAATTCAGGTTCCATCCATTGACTAAAACTAAAAGGAATAGTGTGAGAAACAGTAACCATAGTGGGAAAACAATATAATAATTTTTTGGAAGTCCAAATCACAAAAAATTATTTTCAATATAATACACCTTAGGTTTAACCTAGGTCACTCATTTTCATCATGAATTCAAATAACTCATAATGGGTTGTAAATAAAATTTCAATTATCCAAATCATATCCCCTAGGAGAGTCAAACTAGGTGCGTTGTAAGAACCATTGTCATGTATCAGGTAATGCTTGAGTCAAACCTGATACACATTTTTCAGGGTTTATTACCCCTAGGAATATCTATGCTAGAACCAAATCCACGTGTAGTATCTATATAGGGATGTATTGTTAGGAAGTTCGCATAATCTATTCCTCAAAAAAATTTATGGATTTTATTCTATATTTATCATTAAATTCAATTTTATGATTATGTTCCCTAATATATGTTTATCTAAATATAGTTTCCAAGATTTATACTAAACATGATTTAATACCAACTTTAAAGACCCTGACCCTCATAGCCCAGAGTCAGTGGTTAATTTATTTCATTATCTTAAGATATAAGGAATCATCTGAAGGACCATATAATTTAGTATTCTTGGTAAACTGATACATATTGAATATAACATTATAATTGAAAACATAAAATACAACATAGTATTTTCTCTTCGTTCATCATTATTTCCTCTTGCAAACCATGCATATCATTAATAATAAAAATATTAGAATCATAGGGAAAGAAACATAATAAAGTGGTGAGTTTAAATTCCTAGTAAGGGTATGAGTATGAAATAATATATGAATAAATAAATCACAATCAACATTAAAAGGTAAATAAATGAAACACATTCCATTTAATCAATAACTTAAGCATAATATGGTAGTAATAAATAATGATAAAAAATCCCATATACATAATCAAATAAGATTTAAAATTTTCCATGTATATTATAACTAATATCATAATGAGGTAATTCATAATGTCTGACATCATAACCATACCATCAAGGCTTCATGTCAATATATCTTACATAAATGGATAAATATATGGAAAAAAAATCCAAGTTAGTTCGTCTCATGAGACCAACTGAAGCATCGAGGGGATATGTCAGGACCCTCCCATCACTTATTAAGTCTAATGAATTAATTATATTAAATGGATGAAACATAATCAACATAAAAATTTTTCTTGAAAAACTACTATAAAATTTTTAACAATTACCCCGGTCAATAATCATAATCATAAACCATTCAAAGTAATATGGAAAATGTTGTCAAAACCGTACATCCAGTAAAATGATGATAATATATATAAATAAATAATAATTATGGTATCATTACAACATATTACCAATGTATCATAAGGTAAAATCAAGGTTGTTTTCATTGATTAATAACAACACCATACTAATTACTTTAAAAACCTTCTTGAGGAAAATATCATTTAAAGTTTAAATATAAACTTATAAAACTAAAAGTTCAAAAAAATTGAAAATAATTTTATTTGAAAATAAACTTGTAAAATTTTAAAATACACTTTAAAACATTGAGTTTCCAAGATAGTGGTAATTTCTATACATTCTGTATAAGTTAAAAAAATATTCCTTTCACATTTTTGGTAAAATAATAACAAGCCTTATTTTGAAAATGAAAAGAATAATACTTTGAAAAAAACTTTTAAAAATTTATACATGGGTAAAAATGTATTTAATAAATAATTTTGATAATGTTAAAAATATTTTTGAAAACACTTTTAGAAAACATGGTTTTGAAAGAAAAATTATTTTTGACTAAAGAGATAAATAAAGTGTGATTTTCATAAAAATATTATATCAACCATTTTAAGTACCAAAGATAGGAAAAATGGAAATAATAATTGAAATTTTAATGAATAACAATATTAGAATAAAATTCATGAGTTTCATGAGTGATAAATAATAGTATTTCATCATCAGAAATTTATTCATAAACAATTCTGAAAAATGATGAAATTGTAAAATAATCCTTTAACACATTGGTAACTTGTTAATAATAATCCCCATGAAAAAAATAAATTCAAATGAAAATTTAAATACCATTAATATAAAGGTATTAATGATATAACATATCATAGGGTTAGTATATATTCCACACAAAAGAACTATGTGGTGAATATGACATACATCTCACAGAAGTAAAAGTGAGACAAGAAACCCTTACATGAGTTCGAATTCCTTCATATACATTCCAAAATAATGTATAATAAATATATGTCTATTAAAAATCAATTAAATAACCATGATATTATAACTCATATGATATAATATTTAATTATAATATTTTATCACCCATTTATTAACAATTCTTTCTTAAAATCACTGTTTCTGGTGATAATTGCTTTATTTTTCACGTGTGTTTTGGTTTGTTAATTTAGGTCCTTTTACGTTGATCATGGTTATATAATCGCCATAATTTTAAAAATTATATAAATATCATAAATATTCAATATATATGTATTAATAGTAATATATAAAAGTTAGATATAGAAAATGTATTACACCATTCATAGAGACAGTAATCAGTACGTATATATGAACACTATTTCTATTTTTTCTCACAATATAGATTAAAATAAAAATAATTGTTAATTAACATTTATATAATAATTATTATTTTGTATATAGTATTTATTTTAATCAAATATATCCTTATTACCGTCCATGTAAAAATAAAATTTAAACATTTCACATCGCTATGTGGAGGTGGTAGTCCACTCGTATGCACTAATGACAATATTGTTTTCCCAAAGGATTGGAAGGTAGGAAATTAGATGTTATTTTATATTTAAATACTTATTTTTAGTTCATAAATATCACAAATATTCATTAACTATAACCTTAATACCTTCCATGTAAAGAATAAGTGAAAAATGAATCACATTGCTTAGCGAGATAGTAGTCTGATGTACACACGGGCGACGTTATTGTATCCCCCATGAAATGGAAAGTAAGAAGGTATACGTGATATTATAATTCAATAAGTATAATAATTTCACAAATATAATATAATTATATTAAATAAATCATTATATCCATCCTTTAAATGTGGTCATGGAAAAAAATTACATTGGTTCATGAGGCGGTAGTCCTCCGTACACATGATTGATGATTTCATTTCCCATTTGATAGAAGAGAAGATGGATATAGGTTATTAAAATACAAAAAATATATATAATTATATTATAAATAATTTTTTTATTATATTATTATATATTAATAAAATTATAATGACTTAGAAGAAGAAGTAAAATGAAAATGCATAGTTAAAAACTTTACCTCTTCTTCAGGAAATCTCCCTAGGTTTAACCTAAAGATTTCCTAGATTGGATTTATGATATAAAAAACTCATATAAGACTTGGGGATGGAATTAAGGAAGATAATTTTTCATGTAATGGTCAAACAAAAGGGTTTTGAAAGTGTAAATAGGGGAGGATAGGGTCGGCCTTTTTAAATGGGGGAGAGGACACACCTGGAATTGTTTAAAAGATAAAGTGATACCCACATTTTTCTGATGAAAAAATACTAAAAAATGGTTAAATATAGACCCTTATGTGCGAAAAGGTCTAAATATGGAAATAATATGGGATTAAGATAATCTTTAGATAATTTTTAACCCTTATCTTCTTAGTTTAACCCTCAGTCAACCCATTTTTACCCAAACCACAGTAATTAAATTTTATTATTTTTACTATTAATTATGGTCAAAAATTAATTTGAATATATTATAAAATATTAATTATGATTATTAAAAATATGGAATTTATTTTTTCTCAATTAAATCCACATAATTGGAATAATTTAATTTAAAATAAAACCTGTCAGCGTGATGAAAAAATGATTTTCCAAATCTCATAAATATGGAATGTTTTTATATTGAATTTAACATAAAATAGATTCAAATGAACTAAATTTGTTATATTATAATATAATTTATCTAATTATATTTTATAAATAATTTAAAATATAATTTTACTTTGTAAATAATTTAAATGATATGATTGTTTTGAATAAAATCGTCATTTTCACTATTCATAAAAAAAATTAACATTTTCATAAATTTTTCAAAAGTTCACTCTATGTTAATTTTGATATTTTTATTTTAAAAATTAGTTTAATTTTTTAAATTAAATTTTATAAAATAGTTTAAAAAAATAATTTTATAATAAGTTCTCAAAACCTGACGAAACCACTATTTAGAGAAATACAAAATTTCAGAAAATATTTCTTTTTATTACAAATGTTTTTATTTTTATTTCTAATCAATATATAAACATGTAATTTATTTTATACCTATGTAAACCATATAATTTTCATAATTTATTTAGTCCTATTAATAACATCCAACTTAACGGTTGAGTTATAAACGTAACATTTAAAGAATAATATTTTAATAGAGTACTACATTTTGTTTAAACCTAGTGTTTCATGCATCACAAGAAATATTTATATTGAATTAATTTTAAAAAATATATATAGTAAAGTATTGGGGTGTTACATTTTCTTAAAATCTTGGTGTTTCATGTCTTATATACTATCAAGACCAATTATCTTCTTTAAAAATATGGGGATGTTACATTTATTTTCTATGTTTTGGAAATTTTACTTTTAAATACAAATATGATTTTATAGGAAAATAATTTTTTTAGAATATTGAGAATTTAATTCGTATTTAATATTATTAATTAATTAAATTAATATTAACCAAATATTTATATAATATATAATTTATCATAATTAATTATATGTTTATTGACATAGAAATGAATATTTCACAGAAGGAAATATTTTGAAAAATACATTACTAAGAATTAAATTATTGTTATAGTCATTTTAGAAATAAAAGATTAATTTCATTCATATCAATAATATATTATATTTTCATTCTTTAAATTTTTCATAAATTGATTTCTCTTGTTCATTCTCACTAATTCAACAACTAGATTTTAACAGTATTAAAATATCACGATTTCATTTTAATTTGGTATTTCATGTGGGGAAAAAATCTACACATTGAGTTATTTAATGGTAATAATATATTAATATCATGTGGTGTTACATTCAAACCATATATATATATATATATATATATATATATTTCATCCTTGTAGTTTTAATTATTACTCATTAAAGAAAGTGAGTGAGGGATATTAACAAATTCTTCATTCAAGGTATGAACTCTAATATGAAATCTACCATAATATTTTATTTTATATCAAGTTTACTATAATTATTTGAACAAAATTATGCATTCATACAATCATATACCCATGTATGTATATACCCTAGTCATATATTACCTATAAAATACCTTTCCCATATTCATTTGAATCTCCAAGTCGATAAACCACAATGAAGTTATATATTTCTCCACAAATTAACTCCATATTTAACCATAAAAAAATATTAGCTACTAGTTCATTAGTTAACACACTATTTAATATATACTAAAATAAAAAAATGTAAACATCACTAAAAATATAATGAATCGATTATCAATTACAATGTTAACAATACTTTCTAACTTACATTTTTTAAAAAATAAACCCTTTATTATCTCAACATTAAGCATATATTAAACATAATAGTTATCTATAGATCAACCATGTGTTACTAAATAGTTATCTTAATAAATATAACTTTGTCATATAATCAATTTTCAATTCAACTAATACTATTTAATATACATTTCCAAAAAAATAAAGAAATGCCACCAAAGAACAATCCTTATAGATCTCACATTATCCCAATAACATTTAGAATATACAAAAATTTCATTGATAACTATAAATAACTAATGAAAATATCTTAGATTCTCAAGAAAATATCAATTTCTCAACCATAGTTAAGGATAAGAAACACAAATTTTTATATCATAACTAAAATGTACTCAAATTATCAACCATTTATATATGATCTTTTATTTAGTTATAATATATAATGGTTTCTAGATATATATCATTGTCTGATTTATTTTTATGATCTTATTTCAACCAAATACTAAAATCAAAATGGTTATGATAATATCCATAATATGAATAAAAAAGATCAAACTGAATATATCTTCAATTATAACACCTTTTTTAACATATGATACTTTCATATAAAGTAGTGACCCTATTTTTTAAATCATTAGTTATCCATGGAAATTTTTATTTATATTATTTAACCTAATTAGTTATAAGTCTTTTCAAAGAATTTATAATGGTTAATAAATGTTATTAACCAAATAATATCCCCCGAGAGTGTCAAACTAGGTGTGTAGTTAGGGATCTTTATCATGCACCAGGTGATGATCAAAGTAATATTGAATCTACTATTTTCAGGTTTACCAGACCTAGGTTTATTTATTCTAGAGCCTATATCTACTTGTAGTATCTATATAGGGATTTAATTTCTAGGAAAGCCACAAACTCAAGACTTTTCCAATACATTTTTAAGATATTATATGCTTAAAATTATCACTTAGAATTATCCCTAAGGTTTTCACTAAAGTACTCTTATCCTAATATCCAAATAAAATGTGCATTATTACCATATAATTAAGCCTTATATTATCCCAAAGTGTTATTTATACCTTTTAAATTTTGATCATCCATAACTTATGAAGCCTAAAATTATCCTTAATAAATATCCTAATCTCTAATGTTATCTAAACCTTTCCTTTGATACCCATTATGATTCCCTATACCAAAAATTCTAGATCTAGTGGTCATTAAAACTTACTTTACATACTATCTTTGAAACCATCTATAAAATACTTGATATAACCATCAATAATTATAAAATAAAAAATAATTATTAAATCTCTTATATATGAAGGTTCTTTTATATTTTAAATCTTTATAGAATTAGGTCACGTCATAACCTAATAATTCCCATGTCTTTCTCAACTAAAGGGAATTTATTTCCATTATATATAAAAAACTACTTAATTAATGACATTTTTTCAATATTTTCCATAAATTATTCCATACAAAATATCCTTATTAACAAGTCACATGTACCACTTTTCATCACAATATGGGGAATGAAATATTAAAAATAGATGAGCTCAAACACTTAGGAAAAAATATAACTAAAGCAATGATCTCAAAAACATCGCATAAATATTATGGAAGGAATAAGTAAACAACATGAATCCATAATCAACATGAAACAAGAATCATAATATATCTATGATAATAAATGAAAACATGAATTTAAATAATATAGATTTTATACTAATAGATTGAATAATGTCAGACATTAAAAACATGTGATCAAGGCCTTATGCCAATACATTCTATTATTATGGGAAGAGACACACACCAAAAACCAACCCATGTTTCCTCACTAGACCTGTTGATGTATCGAAGGGTTATAAAATTCAAGGAACCATCTGTCACTTGTATAATTTCAATGAATTCACTATAAGAGTCAAAAATGATTCACATACTATTCTAGAAGGAACCTTTTACTAAATAAAGCATGACTATCTGTATAATTAAAGTTATAGAATTTCAATACATGATCAAAAAGCATTATCAATCAATAATAATTAATAATGTCAATACTTTTCCCCATGTCATTATAGGGGATAACATAGTCATAACCCATCCAGAGAAATAAGATGGATTTCCAAATAATACATAGTCATCTTTGAAATAATCATCCTTATTGTAATAACAACATACTGAATGCCAATAATTCTCCCCTGTAAATAAAATAACATTTTTTTATTTGAAAATTATTTGAACATAAATTTATATCCTTTTACACATATTTTTTGTAGTTTAAATTATGTTTTTAATGTTAAAATGCAACTTTATTGGTTAATTATTGTGTTGTCAGTAATTTTAAATAATTTTTTTAAATTAATTAATTTTATGTTTAATATATGTTTTTATGTTTATATTTTAATATTTTTCAAGATGTGAGTTTATTATTTAATTTTGATATTTCTTTTATAATATTAATTTCTAATGTAATTTTTTCCTATGTTCTGTTAATTTAATTTTTCATTTCATTATTTTTTTAATTAATTAATTAATTAATTAATTAATTAATGTTTAATTTATTTTTAAATCGATGTCTATAGAGATTTAATAATTTGTATTTTTATTTTATAGTTTAATTATTAAGTAATTTTTATAATTCTTCATTTTTAATTATTAAGTTAATTATTTAATTTAATTTGAATGTAATTCTTTATTATTAATTTTATTGGTTTAACATTTTTTTTTGTTTTTAATTGGTCAAAATTGGTTTTAAATATTTAATTTTAAATGTTAGTTTTTTTGATTAATTAATTTAATTTTTTTGAGTTTATTCCCAATGACGGATGATTGCAATTTTGAAAATGTATCACACCAACCGTGAACCTCATGGTAGGTCAAGCCACTGTGTGTGAGGAAATAAAAAAAAGGAATGATGCTACCACACTTTTACCAAGAGAGACCATGCTTTCATGGGATGAGTCTACTCTAGGGACATGAAAATTTTACAAAGGCTGGGATCAACCATAAGTCTTATCAGGAGACTTTCCTTTTACAAATATTATGTAATTTCTCAAAAATTCTGTGTAATTTTTTTTAAATTATATGGAATTATTTCAAGACCAGAAATTCAGACGACACTTGATTCTAAGGCCCGGTGAACCCGAAATAAGTGTTTGGACTTTTTTTAAGTTTATTTAAAATATCGCATGCGAGCGGTTTTGAAAACATCTAAACGGGATCCCAGATTAAAAATATGAGGTCACCATTGCATCTGGAATGATGAATTTACCTATGGAAGGACCCAACCTCAACTGGTACGGGTCGAGAAAAAATGTTAATTTTTTGTACTTTTTAAGAAAATTTAATAATAGAATTTTCTTAAGGAAAAATAAAATAAACTGTTATTTTATTTTATTCAAATTTCAAAATGTCATTTAAATGTAACAACGTTGTAAACCCAAGCATAATAGATACACGGTTTCATAAATGAAATAGTGTAACGATGCTACGAATCAACGTAATAGAAATGCTGAAATGCATTTTCTCCATTTAATGGGTTAATCGAATACGAGATCATTGGTACAATATAGTATTTATCTAAACTTAGAGATTTGGTATTGGTGAGCGATGATCAACTAATCAACCATGAAAATGAGAACCTTTCTCCGTTCTTCCATCCTTTGAAGGATCTCCAACAATAATAGTGGGCTACGGGATCAAGGAATGACAAATGACAGTGGTGCGATCTTCAACAAAGAACGATCCAACCTCAGGGCAGGGGTTTGATTCTATGCGATTTTTATTTTTTCCCCATTCATGGAATTGAGCGACTAATGCGGGTCAACCCACGAACAGGTGACCCGTGGATTGATCACTTATGCAGGAGGGTTTCTAAACTTGGGGTTTGAATTGGAGTTATCCATGTTAGATTCTTAAATCTTCTTCTCGCTTGTTTTTTTAAAATTATAACGTAGAGGGACTAGGCCAACATAAACAAGGCACAAATCCATTAATTGGTAGAATTATTATGTTCTTCATGACTGGACCCTCATATCGATGACGATACATCTTGGAGTATGTAGTAGTGACGACGACGACCCAAGGATCCCAATGGCGCTTGTGGATCAAAGAACGGACCACCAGAGCAATTTTGGTGGACCTCGGAAGAAACCATCGGCAACGCCTGGTGGGGGCGTGCACTGATGGTGGAGGTCCCCACAACATTGCCTGCAGGGCTACAAACAAGGGATGCTGATAATAGCGGGTGGTAGGGCCTTCGGCGGACGTGACATCGAGCCACATCACCTGATTGGAGGGCTGCGGGCTAGCGGGACTACGACCGGAGGGCCCCAAGGTGAACCCGCTACGTTCGGGCCTAGTAAGCCAACCCACTCACAGTGGGCCAAGCTAGTGGGGGAAGTATGGACCCATGACCTAGTGGGCCAGGCTGGGTCAGGTCACCAGACCCGGATCGGGTCACCAGATCTGGTCGAGTTGTTGGACCCGGGTCGGGTAGTTCGGCCCCAGGCTGGGTCGGACCTGATCGAGACCCGACCGAACCCTTTTTACTAAAACATTCTTATATTCCAAACCATGCGTCCTATTGATGATCCATTTGAGACATTGGGACACTTGCAATGAGATGCCCCTTTTGGCATACTCCAAGTGAGTTTCTATGGAGGTTGAGAAAAAACTGATGGCTTGAGGAGTAAATTCTTCCAGAATCAAGTGCGCTAGGAGAATAAATCCTGTGACTAGATATGATGAGAATAAAGTGACAAGCGGACCTCAGTGGCCTGGGATATGAGCTGACCTCAGTGGCCCGATAGAAGAGCAGACCTCAATGGCCAGAGAAATGAGCAGACCTCAGTGTCCCATCATTACTCAGTGAAGAACCCACCTCAGTGGCATGTGGGATGAGTAGACCTTAGTGGCCCAAAATACCTCAGTGACTCATTAGGGATGAGTCCCTCAGGAGTATAGGATGTTCATATTTACGACTAATAATCTTTATTTCTATAATTTAGGTTATATCAGTGTGATCTATCCATTAATTCATGTTTACTTTTCTTTATGGTCATTTATTTGTGGTTTTGGGTCCCTAATGAGTATTGTGTTACTCACCCCTGCATGGGATTCACTCACACATGTTGTGCCTTGTGCAGATGACCGACGTTTTGATAGAGAATTTTGTGGTCTCGGACCAGGTAGTGCCCAGTGAGATTGGATAGGTGAGGGGTACTCCCATAGCTTCTGGCAGCTACTATTTACCTACCCTTCAGGTAGGGTTTTCTGCGGACGGATTATCATGGACTTTTTAATCCCTTTTTTACAACTTGTATTTTTTTTGGGTTTGTATTCTAGACCATTTTACTTATAGTTCGTACCTCTACTCTCAGTGTCCATATTAGTGGTATGCATGTTTTCCTTTTTAGCATTATAGACTGTGGTTGAGAGTGTGCATGTGTACAAGGACTCATAAAATGCCTCCCACTTATAGAATAATGCCTTTGATTCTAGTCTCCAACCCCTGGATTTCGGGTGGCAGGCTTGGGGTAGTCACGAAACGAGCCCTGGGGGAAGGATCATGACAAATTGGTATTAGAGGAGGTCGGTTATACTTTAAAGACCAAGAGTCTGTGGCTTTGTTTTGGGAAAACTATGTTGAATGTTTTGAGTTTGAATTTCAAGATTGAGGATTCCAGTGTTGGTGCAAAAGCTTATGTATCCATACACCAGGACCCTAAATTCTTCTTTTCAACTCAATATATAAAAGTTCTGGTTGCATGAATTGTATAAGAATTAAGTGTTTCCTCATGTTCTTCTTGACTTAAAGTCAGCTCACTTGGTATAACCTATTGATTGTGGTTCATCTTGATCTGTTTTAGGATACCGCCAGGTAGGCAGCCTATGAGGATTCCAATGCGTGACCATGAGGACGGTACACCCAACGATGAGGCATCAGTATAGGGAACTGTACTGGAGAATGCACCACCGGGAGGTGCACCCGTGTTTCCACCACCCACTGATTTGTATTTTCCATTGTCATTACCAGTAGATGATGTACATAGACTCAGCGCCTTACATGAGATATAGAGGAAAATAACTCCCAATTTCAGGGGTGATACTGATCTCTAGGTGCCCGATGATTGGATCGAGGTGGTTGCATGAGTCTTTTGTCTAGATAGGATGCCTCTCAACCAGATGACTATCTTAGTCATGAGACTTTTTCAGAGCTTGGTGAGGATATGGTGGAGCTTGAAGATCTATAAAAATGATGAGGTGACCCTCACCTGGACAGACTTTGAGTGCCTCTTCAGAGAGGAGTTTTTTCCAGCGACGTTGCGCTCAGTGCACATAAATGATCTACTGCAGCTATAGTAGGGTAGCATGACAGTAGCAGAGTACTCAGTGAGAATCACTAAGCTTTATCGCTGCTCCACAGACATGGTGCGAGACTCGGTCTTTTGATATCGAGCCTTTTATAGGGGACTACAATGAGATATTAGGGAATCCATGGTATCAGTTAGCATCCCTACTCAGGATGGGGTGCTGGAGTAAGCCATACTCGTAGAGAGCTTCCTAGTGGAGTAAGCGCCAGTAGCAGGAGCTACCAGTAGAAACCATGGGGTGGAGTCTTCAGCTGTGGGTAGCAGGCAACATACACAAGGGATGAAGTGGGCCAAGAATTTTGAGAGACAACCCCAGGATGCTAGATACATGGTATGAGACCCCTAGGGTAAAGGGATTCATCAGAGGAGGAGGGCATGCTAATCTTGTGGTGGGCAGGGGCACATGACTCGTGATTTCCGAAATCACCATGTAGATGAACGGAAGATGGTCGAGGGATTTCCAAGGCAGAGGTAGAGGTTTGATCAGGGTGTCCCACAGGGGAAAAAACTTGGTAAGGGAGTCGTTAGAGAAGTAGGCGGTGGGTGGAGGTTCGAGGTGCTACTATCACCACCCCCAGGTGGTCCACCACCAGCTCCAGGAGCCAGTGGACAGGGGTGTGGCCAGCTTCAGGTGATGGAGACCTACGACCATGGTTCTCTAAATATGATTATAGGTACTTTCTGTGTCTTCTCCACCTTAGCTACAGTTCTTATATACACATGTTCTAGTCACTCTTTTTTTACCACAGACCTTGTTCAAGGCTCAAATATTCTGATGAAGCCTTTGGCTCAAATATTATGATTAGATACTCCTATGGGAGGGGATTCAATGATTAAACACTGGTTTCAGTAGTGTGAAATTACTCTTGGAGGTGATATCTTCAGTTGGGATATATTATTAGTGGCGTCAAGGTCTTACAATGCATTCTTGGGTATGGACCGATTATCTATAGTTCATGCTTAAATCAACTATTTTAGGTGTAGATTATGGTGTGTCCATGAATATGGGACCATTTTTTCCTTCACCAGAGAAAATAGAGCTCTTTAAGCACATGAAAGACTTTCTTGGAGGAGGGTGCAACCGATCACTCACCAGTTGTCTAGCCTCAACCTTGGTGCGGTGGATGAAAAGAGTCCTCACTTTCCTGTAGTGGTGGAAGTGTATGAAGATATATTTCCTAAGGATGTTTTGGGATTACCCCCTCATAGGGAGGTTGAATTCAGCATCGATATTTACCCCAAGATGAAACCAATATCCACACCAATATATGAGATGGATCTCGTAGAGCATCATGAGTTGAGAGTAAAGATGGATAATTTTCAGAAGAAGGGTTTAGTGAGACCCAATGTTTCACCGTGGGCAGCCCCAGTATTGTTTTCCAAGAAGGTATATGGGGTATTGAGGCTGTACGTGGACTTCCAATACCTGAATCAGGTGACCATGAAGAAAAATTATCCACTTCCAAGGATTTATGACCTATTTGATCAGCTGAAGGGAGTGAGATGGTTCTCGAAGATAGACCTTAGATCAGGCTATCATCAGCTTTGTGTACAAGATGAGGATGTACCGAAGATAGCCTTTAGATGTTGGTATGGCCACTATGAGTTCTTGGTTATTCCTTTTGGAATGACCAATTCCCCAATAATGTTCATGGGACTCATGAACAGGATATTCCAGCCTTACATTGACTGTTTTGTTGTAGTCTTCATTGATGACATCCTGGTGTACTTAGTGTCTGACAAGGAGCACAATTCATACCTATAGATAGTCCTGGAAACACTCTGAGAGCACCATATTTATGGGAAGTTACTGAATTGTCAGTTCAGGATTTAGGAGGTCCACTTTTTGGGACACATCATTTGGACGCTGGAGTTGCAGTAGATCCCACAAATATAGAGTCATTTCTTTCTTGGGAGACACCCAGAAGCGTGATTGAGGTGCCGAGTTTATTGGGTTTGGATGTTTACTACCATAGTTTCATTCTTAAATAATTTAGGTTTGAATCAACCTTATCATCTTTGACATGGAAGGGGAAACCCTTTGTGTGGATGGAGAAGTGCTAGCAGAGTTTTTAGGATCAGTGGTAGAGACTGATGAGTACCCCCATCTTGAAACTACATGAGGAGGGCATTGTGTATGTACTATTCTACAACACATCAGAGAACATACTGGGTTGTGTCTTGATACAGGAGAAGGAAATGATCACCTACAGTTCATGATAGTTGATGGACCATGAGAAAAATTATACAACCCATGAACTGGAGCTAGCATCAATGTTCGTTTCTTTGAAGATGTAGAGACACTACTTAATGGGAGCACAATTTACCATCTATTCCAACCACAAAAGTCTCAAGTATATCTTTTATCATAAAGACCTGAACTTGAGGCAGCGGCGGTGTCCATAGTTTCTCTAGGACTATGACTTAAAGATAGTCTATACTATTGGGAAGAGAAATGTGGTGGTATATGCACTCAATAAGAGATCCAGTTTTCAGTTGCTGAGTGAAGTGTCAGAGCAGTTAGTCGTGATGTAGATATCCTTTATAGATGGTGATAGAGTAGCTTATCTTCAGTCAATGGCTATCACTTACCCACTCTTATAGTGATTTAGGTAGGAAAAACATGTGGATTTTGACTGTGAGGCCTGACGTGCTCAGTTATCCTTAGGAAAAACTTCTTATGGATATTCGATAGGTGGGAGCACATAGTCCTTTTTAGAGGGAGAACCATTATACTAGGGGAATTATAAGAGGATATTTCGAGGGAGTTCCACACCTCCCCTTCAGTGGTGCACCCTGGTGTGGAAAAGATGTAATAAGATATCTGACGTTAGTACTGGTGGCTAGGGATGAAGAAGGAAGTAGCGAAGTTCATTTCAGGGTGCCTCACTTGTTAACAAGTGAAGGTAGAGCGTCAGGTTCTAACAGTCTTGACTCAGCCGATTAAGGTGCCAGAGTGGAAGTGGGATGGTATCTTGATAGAATTCATGATGGGTTTACCCTACATATCCATGGGCATGATACCATCTGGGTGGTTGTTGACTGACTCATCAAGTCGGCCCATGATTCACACTCAAATTTACCCAGAAGAAGAAGGTAGGACAGTCCTTGTAGTCTAGCTTGGGTTGTCGAATCCTCAGAGACCTAAGAAGTACCTACATACACGTAAATTATATGGATTGTTTTTGGCTATGAAGTGGCCAACTTGGGTTGATTTAAAATGGTTTTAAATGAACTCTAAGAGACTTAGGTGAATTAAATTTAAAATAATGAGTTGATCCTAGGTTATCACTTGGGGTGGATTAGACGTATTCCCTTTTAAATTATTTCAATTTCTTATATTTGAGTTGAGTTCATTTAAGGAGATCAAACAACTTCATCACTTACTGATTTTATTCCAACAAACCATAATACTAATCACCTATACACTTGGAGGATCAAATTTACGAGCACTCCAAGGTAAAGGTTTGTATTAGTACTTGAAGTATGTGACCTTAAAATTCAACAAGGGCGAAGAAGTTTTAAAATCATCAAATAAAAATATCAATTAAAATAAGTGAGTATACATTAATGGGGTGATAAATAACATCCAATACAGTCCCTTGATACTCCCTTGGATAAAACCATAAGTTGTTTAGACCTCCATTGATTCTATGGTTTCAATGGAAGAGGGAAGTAGACTCATGAAGGAGGAATTGAAGAAGTAAAGAAAACAATAAAAAGAAAATGATCACTCCACCGTTGTGTGAATAATTTCACTATTTTTGGTATGAATAAATTCACACTATGAGGCAATGATATAAAATTGATATGGATAAGAACATAATAATAGTATAATAACAACTTTTATTACAAAACTAGGATGAATTAAAACAACTTACATGTGAAGGAAGAACGTTACAAAGATAAATTGGCAGCATAACATTAAGATGAAAAAAAATCTCAAAGATGAAAAAATCCTCCATCAACACTGCCTTAAATATTCATTTTGGGAGACTTGGGTAGAGACTACAATAGTAAAAATAATCCCACTTGATTATGGTAGGCCTAGGGCAGTGAAAAACTTGTGGAACTTGGACTTTTCCACTCTTGACCCGAGGCGGCATCCAGCTTGCAACCACTGAACAGAAGCGCTTGTAAGACCTTCTATATGGAATAATTAGAGTGGACCATAGATGAAGAAAATGGATCCCCGGATTTCTACTAACTGCCTGTAAAATTTGGTCTCATGTGGAGTTGTGGATTCTGATATATGATTAAATTTGTAAGATGTTTTCCGGGCTACAAAATCTGGCCCAAAATTTTATCTTCAATTTGGGCCGCCTGAATAACCACAATGGAGGCCGAATTATAACTATCTCATGAAGAATTATTTGTTCCTCTATATGTCTTATATAATCCCATGAATGTTGGGCTTCATTGAGCCTATATATTGGGCCCCACATTATTATCAGTGGGCTGGTGTCCAATCTGTCTTCTCCAGAATTGTTTGCATGAAATCCCATTTTGGTGGTCTTCTAATGTGAATCTTCCAACACTCCACAAGTATGAATTGTTACCAATATAATTATAAAACTTAAATTTAAATATGAAAATATAATCAAGATCATTGGGTACTTTAAATTATGTTAAAAAATGTACCACATAATAGTGCATTTTAGGAAGGAATTACAATCATAATGTGAAATGATGTTCAATGTGTAAAATGCACTAAAAATGGTGTTTATGAATAATAAAGAACATGAATATTATATATATTAACAATGATTATTATCCTCATTTAGTGTCTAATCACACCCCACAACTTGAATTTTTCTAGTCCCGAGCAAAATATATCCCAACAATATGAAATTCGAATTCCCTTTTCCAAAAACATTTTAATACACAATGATCACCCAAAACCCTTATACCAAAAAATCAAGAAGCCCATCAAAATATTTTAATACATGATATTTTCATAAGAAGATAACAATCCCAAACCCATTCCTTTGTTCAAATTCATAACCATATTTCATCCAATATCAATTAAGAGTGATGATGTGTTGTGCATCACATTAGACATGGGGGTTTATCTTTATTCAAGAGGAAAATGATGGAAGCGCTAGGTGGAATAACATTTCAATATTAAAACGAGTATTAAATTTTTTATTGTATATATATATATATTTATTTTTTTTTATTTTTTTTTATTTTTCAATTTTGCAATGGTAATTGAAATTGCACTCAAAAGAGTCAACCCCTGTAGAGAGTCATTGCCGATGACTCCTAGGCTCAAAGACCTTAGGGCACCAAGTGAATCCCACATACTCGGGCATAATATCGAGTTAACTCAGTCAAGAATAAATTCAAATTACCAAAAATAGAGATAAAATTACTAACTCTGGGCCGAAAAACTATGGAGTCACGATCCCCAAGTGCCGAAAGCCACGCATTAGGTCATTTCATTGCTCTACGCGCAAATATATTGTTTTTTTAATTTTTTTTATTGAATAATCATATTAAAACTAAAATGATCACAAAACCTATGCCATTTATTTGAGGGACCCCATGAACTCAAACTAATACCCACTATCCAAAGGACGTGCATTGTGATCTTTTTTTTAGATGAAAATATAAACAATGAAATATCACATTGGACAACCACACTTTCCAAAATCATTGCTCATGAAATTATACAAGGATTAAAATTAGAATTGGGGCATGCTAAATTATTTGATATTTATTTTCAAAGTGTGCAATTTGTATTACCATGTTCAAAGTTAATGGAATTTTTCCTTCCATTTACACACATTTTTTTTTTCAAATCATTCATCATCATTTTTTTTGACACAAAAGAATTTTTTATTTTATCTCCCCCCAACTTAAAATTTCACTTTCCCTAGTGTTTAAAGAAAAGAAAATTTATAAGGGGGTATAGGTAGAGAATGAGAGTTCAAAAAGGAAATTGAAAATAAGGATCATGGAATGAAGTCACCTGGTGGTTGAAGTTGAAATTCTTGTTGCTCTAATTTAATCCCTTGATCTTGACGTCACTCTAAGAATTACCTAGTGAAAAAAAAAACAAAAAAAAACAATATATATATATATATTCATATAATAAATAAAGTAAAATATAAGTATATATATAAAAATTATATAATAAGGAAGCACAAAAAATCATAGGTCAGTGGTAAGCACGTGCCCCTGTCTCCCTTTGGTCCCGGGTTCGATTCCAGGAAGCTTCACCGGTTGTGACGGGGTTTGACCCACGACCTATGATGTGTCCCTTTTTTTATTTATATATATATATTTTTATTTTTATTTTAACTTACAAACACATAAAAATATAATGAACTGATGATACATTTTCATCTTTTTAAATTTCTGGGTAAGGTATTACTCAAGGATCACACCATGTGACACAGATGAATATGGTGCTCCCCTTTCATACCCATCTATACTCATAATAGAAGAATAGGTCAACAATCTATATTTTTTTATTTTTTTTATTTTTAAATATCAAAATTATTAATTAATCATATTTGAAAAATAAAAATGACATGAAAACCATGGGTTTCCTCCCGTGTTGTGCTTTTGTTTAATGTCTTTAGCCCGACATGGATCCCAAATCTATCAATTTTTTCCTAGTTCATAGGTTGGCTCAGTTAACTCAACCTCTATTTCTTGTTTATTGAATGATTCAATGAATGGTTTTAACCTATGACCATTAACCTTGAAAATGTGACCACAAGTGGGATCTTGAATCTCTACTTCCCCATGGGGGTACACATGATGCACTATGAAAGGAAATGATCATCTAGACCTTAACTTTCCCGGGTGTAAATGATGTTTTGAACTATATAAGAGAACAAATTTTCCCAGTTCAAAATGTTTTACTTTGATATTCCTAGATTGGTATGCTTGAACTCTAGCTTTATTGATCCTTGAATTTTCATAAGGCTCTATCCTTAGTTCCTCATGTTTATTGAGATCTAATTTCCTTTTTGTTCCAGCTAATGAGAGGTCATAATTTATTTTCTTAATTTCCCAAAAATCCTTATGCTCAATTTCAATAGGTAAATGGAATGATTTTCCATAAAACAACTTATATGGTGACATTCCTAGGATGGTTTTGTATGTTGTACGATATTCCCAAAGAGCATCCAAGAGTTTCTCAGACCAATCTTTCCTAGAAGGATTGACAATTTTTTCAAGAATATTCTTAATATCCCTATTCTCTAACTCATCTTGACCATTGGTTTGAGGATGGTACATAGTGGAAACCTTGTGAGAAATACCATACTTAGACATGAGTGAATAGAATGGACGGTTGCAGAAATGGGTTCCCCAGTCACTGATTATAGCCCTAGGAATTTCAAATTGAGAAAATATGTGGTCTTTCAGAAATCGGATCACAAAATGATGTTCATTAGACTTGGTGGGAATGGCTTCAACCCATTTTGAGACATAATCAACATATAAGAAGATTTAGATGTATCCCCTAGAGTTTGGGAAGGGACCCATGAAATCGATTCCCCAGCAGTCAAAGATTTCAATCACTAAGATGGGAGTGAGTGGTATTTGATTCCTTTTTGTGATTGACCCTACTTGTTGACACTTAACACAACTTTGAAAAATTGTGTAGGAGTCCCTTGAGAGGGTGGGACAGAAGAGACCACACTGAAGAATCTTAGAAGATGTTTTCTTAGAGGAAAAGTAACCTCCACATGCCTCACTATGACAGAATTTGAGGATGGACTCTTGTTCAGATTCTGGGACACACCTCCTAATGACTTAGTCAGGGAAGAACTTATAGAGGTATGGATTATCAAACACATAGTGTCTAACATCAGAAAGAAATTTTCTTCGAGCTTGAGTCCCTAATAATTTTGGAATGACTCCTGTAAATAAGAAATTGGCTATGCTGGCATACCAAGGGCAGTCACTCATAGAGTATAGGTGTTCATCAAGAAATAAATTAGACACAGAAAGGTGACTTGAGTTGTCTTTGAATTCCATCCTAGAGAGGTGATCATCTACAACATTTTCAATGCCCTTTTTATCATTGATTGTGAGGTCAAATTCTTGTAAGATAAGGACCCACCTAATCAGTCAAGCCTTAGCATCTTGTTTTTGGAAAATGTATTTTAGTTCAGAATGGTAAGTGAATACAGTGATGGGGGATCCTAAGAGGTAAGACCTAAACTTCTCTACGGAAAACACAATATCAAGTAACTCCTTTTCAGTAGTGGTTTAGTTTATTTGGGAATCATTTAAGGATTTTCTTGCATAAGAAATGACATAAGGATTTTTATCACAACATTTTTCTAACACAGCTCCAACAGCAAAGTAACTGGCATCACACATAAGTTTGAAAGGAAGGTTCCAATTTGGAGATTTCATAATGGGAGGAGATGTGGGAGAGGATTTGAGGGTTGAAAATGAACCCTCACAGCTTTTTGTCCATAAAGATGGAGCATCCTTTACTAGGAGAGCACAAAGGGGACAGAAGATTGAACTAAAGTCCTTGATGAATCTTCTATAGAAACCAGCATGTCCTAAGAAAGACCTCACTTCCTTGAAATTTTTGGGTGATGGAAGGTAACGAATGATGTCAAGCTTGGCTTTATCAACTTCAATCCACCTACCTGAGACCATATGTCCTAGAACTAGTCCCTCTTTAACCATGAAATAAATTTTTTCCCAGTTTAGGACCAGATTATTTTCATCACATCTTGACAAGACTATCTCCACATTCTAGATACATCCCTCAAATGTATTCCCAAACACAGAGAAATCATCCATGAATACCTCTAGAAAATCCCCTACCATGTCTGAGAAGATTCCCATCATGCACCACTGGAAGGTTCTAGGGGCATTGCATAAATCAAAGGGCATGCGTTTGAAGGAAAAGGTGCCAAATGGACAGGTGAATGTAGTCTTCCCTTGATCCTATAGGGATACCTCAATCTGATTTTACCCTGAGTACCCATCTAAGAAATAATAGAAGGCATGACTTTCCACTCTCTCAAGGACTTGGTCAATGAATAGTAAGGGGAAATGGTCCTTAGTGAATGAGTTTAGCTTCCTATAGTCAATGCAGACCCTCCATCAACTACTCACCCTAGTTGGAAGAATCTCTCCATCCTTATTGGTTATCAATGTTCTTCCTGCCTTCTTGGGAACCACTTGGATTGGGATCACCCACTCACTCTCAACTATGGGATAGATGATACCAGATTTTAACAATTTTAGAAGTTCCTTCCTCACTACATCTGTGAGATTAGGATTGAGTCACTATTTAGGTTGACGACATGTCTTTGAATCAGATTCCAGAACAATTCTATGAGTCCTAATAAGTGGTCTAATCCCAGGAATATCAGACAGGGTCCAACCAATGGCTTTCTTATGTTTCCTAAGGACGTCTAGAAGAATCATCTCATGATTGGCTTCAATAGAAGAAGAAATGAAAATAGTATGTGTTTGATTGTCCCTTATGAAGACATACCTGAGTACAACAAGAAGTTCCTTCAATTCAAGATCAGGTTGGTTCATAATTTCAGCAGAATATTGGGACATTGGATCAATATAATTTTTTTTTTTTAGAGTTTCAGATAGGATTAATTCCCCACATATAGAAGTTTCATCTATAAGATTTGTTTGATCAGATTTAGGGAAGGAAGTTTTTTTGGTCTCCATGAATGTGATTTGCTGAAAGGTTTCACTGATTGTTGGACCTAAGACTTCATTATAAAATAAATTTGAAAACGATTCAAGCCAAGGAGATAAACTTCCTTCATGTGAACAAAGGAAATCAATCTCATCCTGACTTAAACATCCATCAAATATTCCTTGATGTTCTATGGATTCATTATCAATGATTCCTATCATGTTTACTTTATGAATGTATTAATCATCCCCTATTTGTGAGCTTATATTATAGATGTTCAAGTCTAGACTCATGTTTCCAAAGGTGATGGTCATGTTCCCATTTTGGACTCGGATAACAAAGTTGATTGTTTCAAGGAAAGGATGACCAAGGATGATTGGGGGTTTTTCCTTATTTCCTAAGTTTGGATGTTTTTCAAGGACAATGAATTCAGTAGGGTATATGAAGTTTTCAACCTTTACCAGAATTTTCTTTAAAATCCCCTTTGGAACCCTAATTCTATGATCAGTAAGTTGAAGTGTGACAGTTGTGGGTTGGAGTTCTTCAAGGCCTAACTGGAAATACACAGCATAGAGGATGACATTGAAACTAGAACCTAGGTCACACAAGGTCTTGCCAACTTTGCTCTCTCATAGTTTAACATTAATGTAAGGGAAACTCGAGTCTTTCAACTTAGGAGGAATGGTCCCTTGAATGGTGGTACTCACATTAGCAAACAAAAGGACTTGGTTTCTATGTGAAAATTTTCTTTTAAAAGTTCAAAAGTCCTTAAGGTACTTTGAGTGGGAAGGTACGGTTTGGATTGCATCAAGAAGAGGAATTTTCAACTTGACTTGTGAGAATAATTCCCTCAATGTTTCACTCAATTCAGGATTGGTTTCCCCCCCTCATGTGTTAAGGAAATGGTGAAGGTTGTCGGGTTATTTGTTGAAGAGTTTTCTCTTTGAAAATGTTATTGTGTTTTTTAGTTTGATCGTTTGGTTCATTTGGATTTTCATCCAAGTTTTAATCATCATATGGGATATGAATTAGTTGTTCAGGTTTCTCAATTTATTTCCCACTTCTTAAAAAAGTCACAACCTTTAGTTGTTCATGATTTGTTTAAGTGAAACTTGACTCTCCCCTTGAAGTTGAGTATGGTACCGCCTGAGTAGGCATGGGTGACTTTCCAGTTTTGATGGTTTGAAGTTATTATTTTAGGGAAGAGACTTCTAAGTTCATCGTTTCCATTTTTTTGCACAATTTTTCTAGTAGGTTTTATGGAACAGTTTGGGTTGGTGCTTGAGAAGATTGGTTTATCCCAGGGGGTATTTTGGAGGTGGGATGGTTTTTTGAAAATGGACCGGTGGTTGTTGGTATTGGATAGGTTGGGTTTGGAACTGATTATGGGTTTGGTAGTTTTGATGGGGGTAAGGATTTTGTCCCTTTGGTTGGCTTTGTTGTTGGTTATCTTTCCAGCGGAAGCCTGGGTGGTCATTATAACTTGGGTTGAAGGTGTTTTGGTATTGAGGATTTTGAAAGTTCAAGGTATTTACTTCTACTAGGGGTCCTCTTAAAAGAACATCCTCAATGGATGTAATGGTTGGGAAGTTTTCTATATTATGTTCATGTTTGTCACAAATTGTGCAAATAGGGTCTATAGTTTGGATTTCATAGACTTTCCTAAGGTCTATCTCTTAAAACATCCTAGAGAGTGCTGCAAGTTTAGCCCTAAGGATTTAATCTTCTCTAAGTGTATGAATTCTAGTAGTTATTTGTGTCTTTTCAGAATAAGGTGAAGTTCCCCATGTTTGGTTTTGTTCAGAAAGGATTTCTAGATACTCGTAAGCCTCATTTGGGGATTTGTTTTTAAAGGTTCCATTACACATCATGTCAATGAATTGTTTGTTCCCCATACCAAAACCTTCATATAAAATTCTAACTTGTTCAGGAATAGAAAAACCATGGTGTGTAACCATGTTTAGAGTGTCTTTGAAACTCTCCCATGTTTCACATAATGACTCTCCCTCTTTTTCGAAAAGTTTTGGATACACTTTTTAAGTGCAATTGTTTTGTGGTGGGGAAAGTATTTTTTGTTGAATTATCTTTGTAGTTGGTCCCAAGAGTTGATGGATGATGGTATCAAATTTTTTAGCCAATTTTTAGTCCAATACTTTAAATAAAAAGTAAATAGATCCATCTTAGATGATTCTAGTTGATGTGGGGGACATATGGTTTCTACAATGTCATTGAACTCCTTAATGTGAAGGCATGGCATCTCAGACTCCATTCCATGGAATGTGGGAAGATGGTTTAAGACATGTGGTTTAAAGATGTAGTTGGAATCTCATAGGGAGTTGTGTCTAATTCATGAGGGGGAATTTGTCTAGGAAGGTGTGAGGTAGTCCTTCATGGTTTGATCAACTGCATTCCCCAAGTTTGGGGCTGCCTCATTTGGGTTTCCATTTTGGTTTCCACCTGGGTTTATGAGTTGGTTTATTTGGAGACCTTACATTGAAATGGGATCAATTTTTGACTATAGAATATCAATAGGATTAGGATATAATGGATGAAATCCCCTATGTTCACTTGACTCCCCAACCCTAGTACTTTCCACCTTAACTAGACGGTGTGATTGATCGCGGGTGTTGGCGGACATGCGCCAAAAGAAAAAAATGAGAAAGGGACAAGATAAAAGATCTTGGGGTTAGAATAGAAGAAATGAGGGAGAATAAAATGTTTGTTGAGATGAATTAATTAGGTCCCCAGAAATGGTGCCAAAATTTGATTCACGCTCAAATTTACCCAAAAGAAGAAGGTAGGACAGTCCTTGTAGTCTAGCTTGGGTTGTCAAATCCTCAGAGACCTAAGAAGTACCTACATACATGTACATTCTAGGGATTATTTTTGGATATGAAGTGGACAACTTGGGTTGATTTAATATGGTTTTAAATGAACTCTTAGAGACTTAAGTGAATTCAATTTAAAAGAATGAGTTGATCATAGGTTATCACTTGGGGTGGATTGGACATATTCCCTTTTCAATTATTTCAATTTCTTATATTTGAGTTGAGTTCATTTAAGGAGATCAAAAAAATTCATCCCTTAATGATTTTATACCAAAAAACCATAATACTACTCACCTATACACTTGGAGGATCAAATTTATGAGCACTCCAAGGTAAAGGTTTGTATTAGCACTTGAATTATGTGGCCTTAAAATTCAACAAGGGCGAAGAAGTTTTAAAATCATCAAATAAAAATATCAATTAGAATAAGTGAGTATACATTAATGGGGTGATAAATAACATCCAATAAAGCCCCTTGATAATCCCTTGGATCAACCTGTAAGTGGGTTAGCCCTCCATTGATGCTATGGTTTCAATGGAAGAGGGAAGTAGACTCATGAAGGAGGAATTGAAGAAGTAAAGAAAACAATAAAAAGAAAATGATCACTCCACCGTTGTGTGAATAATTTCAAAATTTTTGGTATGAATAAATTCACACCATGAGGCAACGATATCAAATTGATATGGATAAGAATAGAATAATAGTAGAAGAAGAAATTTTATTAAGAAACTAGGATTAATTAAAACAACATACATGTGAAGGAAGAACGTTACAAAGACAAATTGGAAGCATAAAATTAAGATGAAAACAAATCTCAAAGATGAAAAATAATCCATCACCATTACCTTAAATAGGAATTTTTGGAGACTTGGGTCGATCCTCAAATAGTAAAAATCATCCCACTTGATTATGGTAGGCCTAGGGCGGTGAAAAACTTGTGGAACTTGGACTTTTCCACTCTTGACCCGAGGTGGCATCCAGCTTGCAACCACCGAATAGAAGAACTTGTAAGACCTTATATATGGTAGAATTAGAGTGGACCATAGAAGAAGAAAATGGATCCCCAGATTTCACCTAATCTCATGTAAAATTTGGACCCATGTGGAGTTTTGTATTTTGAGATATGATTAAATTTGTAAGATGTTTTCTGGGCTGCAGAATCTGGCCCAGAATTTTATCTTCAATTTGGGATGCTTGAATAACCACAATGGATGGTGAATTATCACTATCTCATGAAGAATTATTTGTTCCTCTATATGTCTTATAGAATCCAACAAATATTGGGCTTCAGTGAGCCTGTATATTGGGCCCCACATTCTCATCAGTGGGCTGGTGTCCAACCTTCCTTCTCCAGAATTGTTTGCATGAAATCCCATTTTGGTGGTCTTCCAATGTGAATCTTCCAACACTCCACAGGTATGAATTGTTACCAATATAATTATAAACCTGAATTTTAAATATGAAAATATAATCAATATCATTGGGTACTTTAAATGTTGTTAAAAAATGTACCACATAATAGTGCATTTTAAGAAGGAATTACAATCATAATGTGAAAGGATGTTCAAAGTGTAAAATGCACTAAAAATGGTGTTTATGAATAATAAAGAAAATGAATATTATATATATTAAAAATGATTATTAGCCTCATTTAGTGGCTAATCACACCCCACAACTTGAGTTTTTCTAGTCCTGAGCAAAATATATCTCAACAATATGAAATTTGAATTCCCTTTTCCAAAAACATTTTAATACACAATGATCACCCAAAACCCTTGTACCAAACAATCAAGAAACCCATCAAAAATATTTTAATACATGATAGTTTTATAAGCAGATCCCAATCCCAATCCCATTCCTTTGTTCAAATTCATCTTCGTATTTCATCCAATATCAATTAAGTGTGATGATGTGTTGTGCATCGCATTAGACATGGGGGTTCATCTTTATTGAAGAGGAAAATGATGGAAGCACTAGGTGGAATCAAATTTCAATATTAAAATGAGTATTCAATTTTTTTATTATATATATATATATATATAGTTTTTTCAATTTTTCCATTGTAATTGAAATTGCACTCAAAAGAGTCAACCCCTGTAGAGAGACATTGTCGATGACTCCCAGGCTCAAAGACCTTAGGGCACCAAGTGAAGCCCACATACTCGGGCATCATCTCGAGTTAACTCAGTAAAAAACAAATTCAAATTACCAAAAATAGAGATAAAATTACTAACTTTGGTCCAGACAACTATGGAGTTACGATCCCCAAGTGCCGAAAGCCACACATTAGGTCATTTCATTGCTCTACGCACAAATTTATTGTTTTTAAATTTTTTTTATTGAATAATCATATTAAAACTAAAATGATCACCAAACCTATGAAATTTATTTGAGGGACCCCATGAACTCAAACTAATACCCCACTATCCAAAGTACGTGAATTGTGATCTTTTTTTTGGATGAAAATATAAACAATGAAATATCACATTGGACAACCACACTTTCCAAAATCAATGCTCAAAAAATTATAAAAAGATTAAAATCAGGATTGGGGCATGCTAAATTATTTGATATTCAGTTTCAAAGTGTGCAATGTGTATTACCATGTTCAAATTGAAAGGAATTTTTCCTTCCATTTACACACATTTTTTTTCATATCATTCATCATCATTTTTTTGACACAAAAGCATTTTTTATTTTATCTCCCCCCAACTTAAAATAACACTATCCCCAATGTTTAAAGAAAAGAAAATTTAGAAGGGGGTATAGGTAGAGAATGAGAGTTCAAAAAGGAAATTGAAAATGAGGATCATGGAATGAAGTCACCTAGTGGTTGAAGTTGAAATTCTTGTTGCTCTAATTTAATCCCTTGATCTAGATGTCACTTTGAGAATTCCCTAGTGGAAAAAAAACTATATATATATATATATTTATATAATAAAGAAAGTAAAATATAAGTATATATATAAAAATTATATATTAAGGAAGCACAAAAAACCGTAGGTCAGTGGTAAGCGCATGCCCCTATCTACCTTCGGTCCCGGGTTTAATTCCCCGCGACTTCACCGGTTGTGACGGGGTTTGACCCACGACCTATGATGTGTACCTTTTATTTATTTGTATATATATATATTTTATTTTTATTTTAACTTATAAAAACATAAAAATATAATGAACTGATGATACATTTTCTTCTTTTTAAATTTATGGGTAAGGTATTACTCAAGGATCACACCATGTGACACATATGAATATGGTGCTTCCCTTTCATACCCATCCATACTCGTAATAGAAGAGCAGGTAAATAGTCTATATTTTTTTTATTCTTAAATATCAAAATTATTAATTAATCCTATTTGAAAAATAAATATGACATGAAAACCATGGGTTACCTCCCGTGCAGTGCTTTTGTTTAATGTCATTAGCCCGACATGGATCCTAAATCTATCAATTTTTTCCTGGTTCATAGGTTGGATTAGTTAACTCAACCTCTATTTCTAGTTTATTTAATGATTCAATGAATGGTTTTAACCTATAACCATTGACCTTGAAAATGTGACCACTAGTGGGATCTGGAATCTCTACTACCCCATGGGGGTACACATGATGCACTATGAAAGGACCTGACCATCTAGACCTTAACTTTCCCGGGTGTAAATGTAGTTTTGAACTATATAAGAGAAAAAAATTTCCCTGTTCAAAATTTTTGACTTTGATATTCCAAAATTGGTATTCTTGAACTCTAATTTTATTTATACTTGAATTTTTATAAGCCTCCATCCTTAGTTCGTCATGTTTATTGAGATCTAATTTCCTTTTTTGTTCCGGCCAATGAGAGGTCATAATTTATTTTCTTAATTTCCCAAAAAGCCTTATGCTCAATTTCAATAGGTAAATGGCATGATTTTCCATAAACAAACTTATATGGTGACATTTCTAGGATGGTTTTATATGCTGTACGATATTCCCAAAGAGCATCCAAGAGTTTCTCAGACCAATCTTTCCTAGAAGGATTGACAGTTTTTTCAAGAATATTCTTAATCTCCATATTCGCTAACTCATCTTGACCATTGGTTTTAGGATGGTACACAGTGGAAACCTTGTGAGAAATACCATACTTAGACATGAGTGAAGAGAATGGACGATTGCAGAAATGGGTTCCTCGGTCATTGATTATAGCCATAGGAATTCCAAATCGAGAAAATATGTGGTCTTTCAGAAATATAATCACAACATGATGGTCATTAGACTTGGTGGGAATGGCTCAAACCCATTTTGAGATATAATCAATAGCTAAGAAGATGTAGATGTATCCCCTAGAGTTTGGGAAGGGACCCATGAAATCGATTCCCCAGCAGTCAAAGATTTCAATCACTAATATGGGAGTGAGTGGAATTTGATTCCTTTTTGTGATTGACCCTACTTGTTGAGACTTAGGACAAATTTGAAAAAATGTGTAGGAGTCCCTTGAGAGGGTGGGCCAGAAGAGACCACACTGAATAATCTTAGAAGATGTTTTCTTAGAGGAAAAGTGACCTCCACATGCCTCACTATGACAGAATTTAAGGATGGACTCTTGTTCAGATTCTGGGACACACCTCCTAATGACTTGGTCAGGGCAGAACTTATAGAGGTATGGATCATCAAACACATAGTGTCTCACATCAGAAAGAAATTTCCTTCGAGCTTGAGTCCCTAAGAATTTTGGAATGACTCCTGTAACTAAGAAATTGGCTATGTTGGCATAACAAGGGCAGTAACTCACAGAGTGTAGGTGTTCATCAGGAAATTAATCAGACACAGAAAGGTGATTTTACTTTTATTTTAATTCCATACTAGAGAGGTGATCAGCTACAAAATTTTCAACGCCATTTTTATCCTTGATTGTGAGGTCAAATTCTTGTAACATAAAGACCCACCTAATCAGTAAAGCCTTAGCATCTTGTTTTTGGAAGAGGTATTTTAGTGCAAAATGGTCAGTGAACACAGTAATGGGGGATCCTAAGAGTTAGGAACTAAACTTCTCTAAGGAAAACACAATATAAAGTAACTCCTTTTCAGTAGTGGTGTAGTTGATTTGGGCATCATTTAAGGATTTTATTGCATAAGCAATGACATAAGGATTTTTTTCACAACGTTTTCCTAACACGACTCCTACAACAAAGTCACTGTCATCACACATAAGTTCGAAAGGAAGGTTCCAATTTGGATATTTCATAATGGGAGGAGAGGTGAGAGAGGATTTGAGGGTTGAGAATGAACCCTCACAGCTTTCTGTCCAAACAAAAGGAGCATCCTTTACTAGGAGAGCACAAAGGGGACAAAAGATTGAACTAAAGTCCTTGATGAATATTATATAGAAACCAGTATGTCCTAAAAAATACCTCACTTCCTTGACAGTTTTGGGTGATGGAAGGTGACGAATGATGTCAACCTTGGCTTTATCAACTTCAATCCATCTACTTGAGACCAGATGGCCTATAACTAGTCCCTATTTAACCATGAAATAAAATTTTTCCCAGTTTAGGAGCAAATTATTTTATTCACATATTGATAAGACTCTCTCCACATTCTGCATACAACCCTAAAATGTATCCCCAAACACAGATAAATCATCCATGAAGACCTCTAGAAAATCCCCTACCATGTCTAAGAAGATTCCCATCATGCACTGATGGAAGGTTCCAGGGGCATTGCATAAAACAAAGGGCATGCGTTTGAAGGAAAAGGTGCCAAATGGACAGTTGAATGTAGTATTCACTTGATCCTATAGAGATACCTCAATCTGATTGTACCCCCAGTACCCATCTAAGAAACAGTAGAAGGCATAACTTGCCACTCTCTCAAGGACTTGGTCAATGAATAGTAAGGGGAAATGGTGATTCTTGGTGAATGAGTTTAACTTCCTATAGTAAATGCAGACCCTCCATCCACTACTCACCCTAGTTGGAAGAATCTCTCCATCCTTATTAATTATCACTGTTATTCCTGCCTTCTTGGGAACTACTTGGATTGGGCTCACCCACTCACTCTCAGCTATGGGATAGATGATATGATCTTTTAACAATTTTATAAGTTCCTTCCTCAATACTTACATGATATTAGGATTGAGTCACCATTTAGGTTGATGACATGGATTTGAATCAGATTCCAAAACAATCCTATGAGTCCCAATAAGTTGGCTAATCCCAAGAATATCAGACAGGGTCCAACCAATGGATTTCTTATGTTTCCTAAGGACATATAGAAGCATCCTCTCATGATTGTCTTCAAGGGAAGAATAAATGACAATAGTATGTGTTTGATTTTCTTCTAGGAAGGCATACTTTAGTGCAGCGGGAAGTTCCTTCAATTCAAGATCAGGTTTGTTCATAATTTCAGCAGAATATTGGGAATTTAGATCAATATCAATTTCTTTTTTTAGAGTTTCAGATAGGATTTATTCCCCATATATAGAAGTTTTAGCTACAAGAGTGGTTTGATCATATTTAGGGAAGGAAGTTTGATTAGCCTCCATGAATGTGGTTTGCTGAAAGGTTTCACTGATTGTTGGACCTAAGACTTCATTATAAGAGCAATTTGAAAATGATTCAATCCAAGGAGATAAAATTTCTTCATGTGAACAAAGGAAATAAATCTCATCCTGACTTAAACATCCATAAAATATTCCTTGATGTTCTATGGATTCATTATCAATGATTCCTATCATGTTTAATTTATGAATGTCCTCTTCATCCCCTATTTGTGAGCTTGCATTATAGATGCTCAAGTCTAGACTCATTTTTCCAAAGGTGATGGTCATGTTCCCATTTCGGACTCAGATAACAGAGTTGATTGTTTCAAGGAAAGGACGACCAAGGATGATTGGGGTTTGTTCCTTATTTCCTAAGTTTGGATGGCTGTCAAGGATAATGAAGTCAGCAGGGTAGATGAAGTTTTCAACATTTACCAGAACGTCCTTTAAAATCCCCTTTGGAACACTAATGCTATGATCAGCAAGTTGAAGTGTGACAGATGTGGGTTGGAGTTCTTCTAGGCCTAACTGGTAGTACACAACATAGAGGATGAGATTGACACTAGCACCTAGGTCACACAAGGCCCTGACAACTTTTCTCTCTCCTAGTTTAACATTAATGTAAGGTAAACCCGGGCCTTTCAACTTAGGAGGAATGGTCCCTTGAATGGTGGTAATCACATTAGTAACCAAAAGGACTTGGTTTATATGTGAAAATTTCCTTTTACAAGTGCACAATTCCTTAAGGTACTTTGAGTTGGCAGGTATGGTTTGGATTGCATCGAGAAGAGGAATGTTCAACTTGACTTGTGAGAAGATTTCCCTCAATGTTTCACTCAATTCAGGCTTGGTTTTCCCCCTCATGTGTTGAGGAAATGGTTCAGGTTGTGGGGTTATTTGTTGAAGAGTTGTTTCTTTGAAAATGTTATCGTGTTTTTCAATTTGATCATTTGGTTCATTTGAATTTTCATCCATGTTTGAATCTTCATATGGGTTCTGAATTAGTTTTTCAGGTTTCTCAATTTATTTCCCACTTCTTAAAATAGTCACAACCTTTAGTTGTTCATGAGTTTTTTGAGTGAAACTTGACTCTCCCCTTGATGTTGAGGATGGTACCACCTGATTAGGCATGGGTGACTTTCCAGTTTTGATGGTTTGAAGTTATTGTTTTAGGGAAGAGAATTCTAAGTTCATCCTTTCCATTTTTTTGCACAGTTTTTCTAGTAGGTTTTGAGGAACAGTTTGGGTTTGTGCTTGAGAAGATTGATTTATCCCAGGGGGTATTTTAGAGGTGGGATGGTTTGTTGAAAATGGACCAATGGCTGTTGGTATTATATAGGTTGGGTTTGGAACTGGTTATGGGTTTGGTAGTTTTGATGGGGGTAAGGATTTTGTCCTTGTGGTTGTCTTCATTGTTGGTTATCTTTCTTGCGGAAGCCTAAGAGGTCATTATAACTTAGGTTAAAGGTGTTTTGGTATTGAGTCTTTTGAAAGTTAAAGGCATTTCTTCTCTGGGGGTCCTCCTAAAAGAACATCCTTGATGGATGGAATAGTTGGGAAGTTGTCTGTCTTATGGTCATATTTGTCACAAATTGTGCAAACATGGTCTATAGTTTGGATTTCATAGACTTTGATAAGGTATATCTCTTCAACCTTCATAGAGAGTGCTGCAAGTTTAGCCCTATGGATTTATTCTTCTCTAAGTGTATGAATTCTAGTAGTTCTTTGTGTATTTTCAGAAAAAGTTGAATTTCCCCATGTTTGGTTTTGTTCAGAAAGGATTTCTAAATACTCGTAAGAATCATTTGGGGATTTGTTTTTAAAGGTTCTATTACACATCATGTCAATGAATTGTTTGTTCCCTGGACCCAACCCTTCATAGAAAATTCTCACTTGTTCAAGAATAGAAAAACCATGGTGTGGAACCATGTTTAGAGTGTCTTTGAACCTCTCCCATGTTTCATAGAATGACTCTCCCTCTTTTTCAAAAACGTTTTGGATACTCTTTTTAAGTGCAATTGTTTTGTGGTGGGGAAAGTATTTTTTGTAGAATTCTCTTTGTAGTTGTTCCCAAGAGTTGATGGATGATGGTATAAAATTGTTTAGCCAATTTTTTTGCTCAATCCTTTAAAGAAAAAGGAAATAGCCTCATCTTAGCTGATTCTAGTTGATGTGGGGGATATATGGTTTCTAAAATGTCATTGAACTCTTTAATGTGAAGGTCGGGCATCTCGAACTCCATTCCATGGAATGTGGGAAGATGGATGAGGAAATGAGGTTTAAAGATGTAGTTGGAATCTCCTAGTGAGTTGTGTCTAATGCATGAGGGGGAATTGGTCCAGGAAGGTGTGAGGTAGTCATTCATGGTTTGATCAACTACATTTCCCAAGTTTAGGGCTGCCTCATTTGGGTTTCCATTTTGGTTTCCACCCAGGTTTATGAGTTTGTTTATTTGGAGACCTTCTATTAAAATGGGATAAATTTTTGACTGAATAATATCAATAGGATTAGGATCTAATGGAAGAAATATCCTATGTTCACTTGACTTCCCAACCCTAGTACTTTCCACCCTAACAAGATGGTTTGATTGATCGCGGGTGTAGGTTGGCATGCGCCAAAAGAAAAAAAACAAGAAAGGGACAAGATAAGAGATCTTGGGGTGAGAATAGAAGAAATGGGGGGGGGGGATATAATGGGTGTTGAGATGACTTACTTGGGTCCCCAGAAATGGCGCCAAAATTTGATTCACGCTCAAATTTACGCAAAAGAAGAAGGTATGACAGTCCTTGTAGTCTAGCTTGGGTTGTCGAATCCTGAGAGACCTAAGAAGTACCTACAGACATGTACATTCTATGGATTGTTTTTGGATATGAAGTGGCCAACTTGGGTTGATTTAATATGGTTTTTAATGAACTATAAGTGACTTAAGTGAATTCAATTTAAAATAATGAGTTGATCCTAGGTTATCACTTGGGGTGGATTGGACGTATTCCCTTTTCAATTATTTCAATTTCTTATATTTGAGTTGAGTTCATTTAAGGAGATCAAAAAAATTCATCAATTACTGATTTTATACCAAAAAATAATAATACTAATCACCTATACACTTGGAGGATCAAATTTATGATCACTCCAAGGTAAAGGTTTGTATTAGCACTTGAAGTATGTGGCCTTAAAATTCAACAAGGGCGAAGAAGTTTTAAAATCATCAAATAAAAATATCAATTAAAACAAGTGAGTATACATTAATGGGGTGATAAATAACATTAAATCCAGCCCCTTGATACTCCCTTATATCAACCCCTAAGTGGGTTATCCTTCCATTGATGCTATTTTTTCATTGGAAGATGGAAGTATACTCATGAAGGAGGAATTGAAGAAGTAAAGAAAACAATAAAAAGAAAATGATCACTCCACTATTGTTTGAATAATTTCACAATTTTTGGTATGAATAAATTCACACCTTGAGGAAAAGGTATCAAATTGATATGGAGAAGAATAAAATAATAGTAGAAGAATAACTTTTATTAAGAAACTAGGATGAATTAAAACAACTTACATGTGAAAGAAGAACGTTACAAAGACAAATTGGCAGCATAACATTAAGATGGAAAAAAAGCTCAAAGATGAAAAAATACTCCATCAACACTACCTTAAATAGGCATTTTGGGAGACTTAGGTCGATCCTCCAATAGTACAAATCATCCCACTTGATTATGGTAGGCCTAGGGTGGTGGAAAACTTGTGGAACTTGGACTTTTCCACACTTGACCCGAGGTGGCATCCAACTTGAAACCATCAAACAGAAGCGCTTGTAAGACCTTCGAGATGGAATAATTAGAGTGGAACATAGAAGAAGAAAAAGGATCCCCGGATTTCACCTAATCTCCTTTAAAATTTGGACCCATGTGGAGTTGTAGATTCTGAGATATGATTGAATTTGTAAGATGTTTTCTGGGCCGTAGAATCTGGCCTAGAATTTTATCTTCAATTTGGGCCACCTAAATAACCACAATGGAGGCCGAATTATCACTGTATCATGAAGAATGATTTATTACTATATATGTATTATAACATCCCAAAAATGTTGGGCTTCATTGAGCCTGTATATTGGTCCCCACATTCTCATCAGTGGGATGGTGTCCAATCTGCCTTCTCTAGAATTGTTTGCATGAAATCCCATTTTGGTGGTCTTCCAATGTGAATCTTCCAACACTCCACAAGTATGAATTGTTACCAATATAATTATAAAACTGAAATTTAAATATAATAATATAATCAAGATCATTGGATACTTTAAATGATGTTAAAAAATGTACCACATAATAGTGAATTTTAAGAAGGAATTACATCATAATGTGAAATGATGTTCAAAGTGTAAAATACACTAAAAATAGTGTTTATGAATAATAAAGAAAATGAATATTATATGTATTAACAATGATTATTAGCCTCATTTAGTGTCTAATAAGCCCACTTCCTACCCATTCGAGAGTAGGGTTCAATAGAGAGATTGAGACACCTCTATGCATAGGAGATAGTTCGACTCCACAGAGTTTCATTAAAGAGAGTGTCAGATCGAGACACAAACTTTACATCTCAGTTGTGTAAGGGATTGTAGGAGGCATTTGGGAATCATCTATGCTTGAGCACAACTTTCCACCCCATACAAATGGTTAGACGAAGAGAACTATCCAGGTTTTAGAGGACATGATCCGTTATTGTATCTTGGACTTCAGGCGTAGTTGAAAGGACCACCTTCCACTGGTGTATTTCACATACAATAATAGCTACCACTCCACCATTGGTATGGAACCATTCGAGGCACTGTATGTGAAACTATGAAGGTCACCATCATGATGGATAGACCCAGGGGAGTCAGCACTCATGGGTCCAGAGATGGTACCGGATACCACTGAGAAAGTATAGGTCATCTAGGAGTGGATGAGGACTATATAGAGTATGCACAAAAATTATATTAACAGGAGACAGATGCCCTTTTAGTTTGAGGAGGGAGACCATGTGTTCATTCGGGTCTCACCTTAATAGGGATTATGGAGATTTGGTTGGGGTGGAAATCTATATATGAGGTTCATTGGACCTTTTCAGATTTTGAGTTGAGTTGGTGAGGTGGCATACCACCTAGCTCTCCCCCATAGAAGCACCATGTATGTAATTTCTTCCAAATATCACAATTGAGGAGGTACGTTCATGATCTATAACACATCATCGACTGGGGAAAGTTGGATATTGATGATGGGGTGACATTTTCAGAGTTCCTAGTAGAGATTGAGGATAAATAGGATAAGGTACTTTATGGATGGTCAATTCCTCTAGTGTGCGTTTGGTGGAAGCACATGAATCTACAGGATAACACTTAGGAGCGGTAGGCTCAGATCCGAGCTCAGTACCCCCATTTGTTTGTTTTGCCCATATTTTGGATTACGAGGAAATAAATCCCTAAAGGTGGGGGTAATGTAATGTCTTGGAAATTCCATGTATATTTTTTAAAATTATATGATATTATTTAGATACAAGGCACCCATACAACACTTGATTTGGAGGCTCAGTGAGCCCAAAATAAGTGTTTTAACTTTTTTTAATTTTATTTAAAATAACGCACATGAGTGGTTTTGGAAAATTATAAAAGAGTGCCCGAATTAAAATATAAGGTCACAATTGAGCCTAGAATGATGACTTTACCCAAGGAAGGACCTAAAATCGACCGACGAGGGTCGAAGGAAAAAGTTAATTTTCATAATTTTTAAGAAAATTTAATAAAAAAAATTTCTTAAGGAAAAAAAATAATCTTTTAGTTTATTTTATTCGAATTTACAAATTTCGTTGCAATGTAACAACTTTGAAAAACTAAGTGTAACAGAAATTATTCTTCATAAATGAAACAACATAATGATATTGAGACTCAGCATAATAGAAATGTTGAAACACGTTTTCCTTATTTAATGGGTTAATCAAATACGGGATCATTGGCACAATACAGTATTGCTATGAACTTAGAGATTTGGCATTAGTGAGCAATGATCGATGAATCGACCATAAAAATGAGAACCTATATCCATTCTTTCAACTTTCAAAGGATCACCACCAACAACAGAGGGCTGCGAATGAATAAAGTATGAATGAAAACAGTGTGATATTCTCTAAAAATGATCTAACCTTGAGGTTGGAGTTTTATTCTAAGGGATTTCCCCTTTTACCCATTCATGGATTTTAGTGATGAACGTAGTTCAACCCATTAACAGGTGACCCGCAGATCAATCATTTATGAGGGAGGGTTTCTAAACTTGGGGTTTGAATCGGAGTTATCCATGTTAGATTCTTAAATCTCCTTCCACCTTTTTTTTAAAATTATAACACGTAGGGATCGTGCTGTATGACGTCTCGTACCTGGATGCCACTTAATGGGTGCCCCGATCTCGGTGGGCCACATGGACTCAAGAAAATCTCCCCAAAAACCAGAGGCTACCGACTAATAGTGAGGGCCTAGGGTGTGTCTGTGGGGATACTATGCCCTCATTATCAGGGTGTAGCACAATGGAAGAAATATGAATGAATAGTAAACAAAGAAAGCAATATAAATAATATAAATAAATAGCAGAAGAAAACTGATATAATAGATAAATGGGAATATTAATAACTGCATCAACTAGAACAATGATTATGTAATTTCAAGTAACTGGAAAATTGGAAAACATGGATACAAGACAATAGGCATAATAGTTCCAAAAATTAAAAGAAATAAAAGAATAATCCAAGCATCTAAAGATCCAAATCAGTCATCTGATATTAATCTCCATCCCTAACAACAATAAATCAAGTGTTTGAAGTCGTATGATTCCCTTTGTCAGCACCTGCAACCATGTAATATACTTCAGGTACCAAACAACGGTGCTCTGAGAGGGTTTGAGATAAATCTCAGTGGGCCACCACCAATGATGTCTATAACATCCATCCCATGTAATGGAATATATCAGTGTGTAGACATGTATATATAAATTAAAGAAAACAGTAAAAAAATTACTAAATACCCAAGTACCCACTTTAGCCCTCAACTGGTGTCTGAACATGTAACCAGTTCATTAATTAAGTTTTACTATTTAATCTTAATAGGTCACATGAGGTATAGCCAGCACTGACATCACCTCATGATAGTATAATTAGTAAATGTCCCAAGACATAACAAGGAAACCTAACAAAGATATCCAGTGAGGGAGTTCCAGTGTAATTACCAAGGTTGCGTAGATATCACAAAACGCTAACTCAGTAGTATCTGAGTCTAGATAAAGGGGTAAGAGTGTAATCCAAGGATCATAATCCAAGGCATTCCACAATAATGCGCCTACCGAGTCCAAGGTGATCAACCAAGGTAAAATGCAGATAAGTAAAGACATGGTCTGATGGGATTTCACCATGGAACCTACTAGTCAATGATGGATCCAAGGAGTGTATCCGAGGTATTATGTAATAATGAAAAGGACCCTATAGTAGTATATCAAGAATCTGAGGAATAGACAAGAACCAGAGTCTAGGTGGGTATAAACATAAGAAAACCACATCCTTGAATCAGAATGGGGTTCCCAAGACACAAGGTATTCTCCTCTCAAAATCCATGGAGATCTTGAGTCAGTCCATTCATTTTTGATGTTGTAATCATGTGACAATTCATTTGTTTCAAGCCTTTCCTTCCATTAGTGTGGATAGGTCAAGTAGAGTAGCAGTCATTTATTTATTAGTCCAAGAATCTTATTCCATTAGTGTGGATAGGCGAAGTAGGATTGCAACCATTTAATCAAATTTTAATTAACCATTAAGGCATATTCAATTAGAGAGTTTCACTTTGCTACCTTCTATTAACATTTAAAGGGGTTCTATGAACATGTAACCTTTATTCAATCTCATTTGTTAAGGCCAAGTTATATACTTAGTATACTTTCCATTTCACATTTCAATTTAATAATCATTTGTAAGAACTTACCTTAGGTGGGTCAAGTGGTGAGAATACATGGTACATGAAATTATGAAATTCTCATTAAAAACAATCCATTTATTATAAGAAGATTCACATTTAGAAATTTCAGGAAAGGACACACCCGAATGGTGGCTCAAACATGCCAAAACACTAAAACCCAATAATGGCACAACCTTCGACATGAGATGGATTGAGTTTTGGGTGTAACCAATAACAAAAAATCACATATTTGGAAAGAGAATAACCATATGATTCTATCAAGTATAACCATGTTATGTAAATTTAATAAACGACTTCCAATGAAACTGGTGGGCCCCACACGAATATTCCCAAAATCAACAAGCATTAGGGATGAGTTATAGACCACCCACATTAGGGTTGTACGATCCTTCTAATCTAGTATCGACCCTTGATTTTCCTTGGATCAGAGTAGATCTAAGAAAAGGTGGAAAATGATCACATGAAAATATCTAGGTCAATAGAAATAGAGAAGAATAATTCCGAAAGAGGACTTGATTACTTACCATTGTGCATCCAACGTGATGAAAAAAAGCTTGGTTGGATGTCAGATGATGAATATATCTTGATTCCAAGTTTAAATCTTCAAAAATCCCCAAATTGAGAGAGAAATAGTTCAATCTCGCATAAAATCAGATTAGAGAGGAAGTGTTGGATTAATATATCATTAAAGGAAAACTAAAAATTTACCCAGAATATATGCATGTGCACAGTTTTTCTGCATTGTTTGTTAAAATGTGCGAGAACCATGTGGGACGACTATGCCAGAATGGTTTGGTCTGCACGAGTTGTCAAACTGTATGCAACCCATGCATGGGTACGTGGGAAAAAAGGGACACTTGTACGATTAGTCCTCACATCCGTGCACCAACCGTGTGAGGTGGCTCTATCCAAAAAAACATGATCCTCATGGTTAGGAAAACCATGCAAAATTTCCACACGGTTTACTCTAAACCGTGTGAAAAGTCTATTTTATCCAAAAAATAAGGGTTCCAGGCTCAGAAAAATTCCCAAAAACCCTTATATTCTTTTCTAACTCTTTATACATTTTGTTTAGGTCCAAATTAAAGATTTAGACTGAAAATTAAAGGATCAATACTTGAGTAAATAACTAGGTCCTTACAGTCTTCCCCACTTAAAAGAACTCACCCCCCCTGAGTTCTCCTTCCAATGGTAGAGAAACAATATCAGAGAACAACTCTAGCCATTGGGAATGTATGTCAGCTTCCCTCTGACAAGTATCATTTTGTACTCGGCTGTGCTGCCATAAAACCCATATGAGAAGGAAAAAATTGCCTCGTAGAATCTTTGTGCTTTGGTCAACAATCCATACCGGATATTCCTCAAAGGTAGCATTGGCATCTAACTCAACTTCCTCAGGATAAAAGGTGTGAGACGAGTCAACATGATATTGGTGATGTCATGGGACATGAAAGACATCATCCATGGCATGATACCTCTAAGGTAGTAGAAACTAATAGGCTACCATCCTAACTCTCTCTAGAATTTCAAATGGATCGACATAACAAGAAGAAAACTTTACGTGCTTCCTTAACCATCTATGCCCTAACCTGGGTGATACCTAAAGGAAAAAATGATCCCCAACCTCACAATCAAGAGGTTGTCGATGATTATTTACATATGATTTCTGTTTATATTTAGTATTAGTCATACACTTGATGATCAGAAGAAACTATTCTGAAGTCTCCTGAACGAGACAAGGACCTAGTATGACTACCTCACCTTCCTCTAGCCAGCACAAGGGAGAATGGTATGACCTACCATATAAGGCCTCAAAAAGAGATATCTGAATCATCACCTAAAAACAGTTATTATAAGAGAACTTGAAGAGTGGGATATGCTTCTCTCAAGAACCGCCAAAATTAAGGACACATGCTCAGAGCATATCCTCTAGAACATTTATTTCTCGTTCCAATTTTCCATCAGTATGAGAGTGAAAACTGTGCTTAGAAGTACTCGAGTCCCCATAGATTTCTGCAAACCCAGGTAGAACCATAAAGTGAAACGAGAGTCCTGATCTGAAACGATAGTATGAGGAACCCCGTGTAGTTGTATAATCTCATAGACATATAGTATTCCCAACTCATCAACTGAGAAAGTTTCCCAAATAAAAATGAAGTGGGATGATTTTGTTAGTTGGTTAATGACAACCTAGATAGAATCTATTCCCCTCAGTGACCTAGGTAATCCAACTAAGAAATCCATAACAATATCTTCCAATTTTAATTATGGGACTCAAAGAGGATATAAAAATCCTATAGGTCTCTCGTGCTCCGCCTTCACCTACTGACAGGTGGAACACTTATTGATAAATCCTGAAATCTAATGTTTCATTACGGTCCACCAATACTGGTATCACATATCTCAATGCATATTTGAGATTCTTGGATGAACTGACCACTGAGAAGAGTGGGACTCTTTCATCATCTCCTCTCTCACATCTGTAGGAACCCAGATACGTCCATATAGACACAGGATTTCATCTCTTTTCATAGACCTATTCAAAGGTGGGTTATCTCCTGATATAATCTCACAAAGAACCAAACCTTCAGGATTTGAAAACTGCCTACCCTTCACCTTCTCAAGGAGGGAAGAGGAAAATGTTAAAGATGTGAGTAAAAACTTCTCATGAATGTTATGAAACTCTAGATGATGTTCATAAAAGAGGGCTATTAACTTCCATTAATCACTGGTTTCCTGTATGTAATGTGTTTTCATTTTCTTACTCAGAGAATCAAAAACCACATTTCCCTTTCCTGGCATATAGGCAAGATAAAAATCAAAGGATTGTAGATATTTGACCCATCTTCACTGTCTAGGGTTCAATTCACATAGAGAAAAGATATACTTTAGGATCTTGTGATCTGTATACACAACAAAGAGCTCAACCAATAGATAATGTCTCCATTAATGTAAGGCATGGACAACAGCTTCTAGATCGAGGTCGTGTGTTGAGTAATTTATCTCATGAGGCCTTAACTTCCAAGATCCATCCACAACAACTCTGTCTTCCTACATCAACACTGCTCCTAGGAAAATTCCTGATGCATCACAGAAGATGATATAACCATTACCCGGTTCTAGAATAATCAGAATAGGTGCTGATAAAAGCCTCCATTTCATCTTCTGAAAGGATTTATCACATGTATCTAACCATGTGAACTTGACACTATTCTTTTTAAGACCATTAAGAGGTGAAGATAGATGAGAAAAGTCTTGTATGAAATGCCTGTAATATCCATCCAAACCTAAGAAACACTGTATATCAAACACATTATTGGGATTCTCTTATGAAACTACAACACTAAACTTTTCACGGTCAATAAAAACTCCCAATTTTGGAATAATGTAACCCAAGAATTGGACCTTGTCGATCTAGAAGTCGCACTTAGCATGCTTGGCGTAAAGATGATGCTCTCTTAGTGTACTCAAAATGATATCAAGATGTTTGGCATGGTCGTTATGAGTGAGGGAATACAACAAGATGACATCCATAAAGACCATGATAAAAGAGTCCAAATAGAGGTGGAAAACCCTGTTCATCAAATCCATGAAAATGACAAGTGTGTTTGTAAGACCGAATGACATAAGAAGATGCTCATACATACCATACTTTCTATGGAAATATGTATGCGGTATGTCTGATGGTCTGACTCACACCTGATGATAACCTGATATCAAGTAAATCTTATACAACACCTTTACTCCTTGGAGCTTGTCAAAGAGATCATCTATTCAAGGAAGCAGATACTGGTTCTCGACTGTAAGCTATTTCAAACTTCTGTAATCAATGCATAGAAGAAGAGTTCCATCCACCTTCTTAGAAAAAAGCATGGGTGAACCCCAAGAGGATGTACTAGGCTATATAAATCCTTTGGCCTCCAGGTCCTCTATCTACCGCTTGATCTCTTGAAGATCAGTAGGTTCCATCATATATGGGGGAATGAACACTGGATCTGCTCCTGGAACAAGATCAATCATAAACTCTACCTCTCTCTTAGGAGGTAATCCATAAAATTCATTAGTAAATACTTCTCTGAAATGATCAACTACTGGAGGGAAATCAGTTTGAGGCAAACCCTGATCCTCCATGAAAATATTTTCAATATGGGTGGTTACTACACCTAGACCATGATACATCGGTCTATCTCTCCCAGACTAGACATCCCAATCACCTTTAAAAAGATAATCACTGCCTTTTGGTGATATAAAAGAGAACCTGAGCTGATAGAAGTCTACAAAGGGATGATAATGGACTAACCAGTCCATCTTGAGAATGAAATCGAAGCCTGTAACCTCAAGAAAAATGAGATTCCACAAGAAAGGGTAACTGCCAACCTCAAGGGAACAATCACTACACTAGCATATGCCCTCCATCCATATTATCAGCTATGTGTCGAGGGTCATTACACCATAGTGATACTGTATCTCTAGTCAAAGACTTTCCAAAATAGATACATAAATTAAAGAGTTTGAATATCCTATATCAAAAAAAGTAGAGACAATAATAGAGGATACTATAATATTACCTTAGACTATAGATGGTCCCACATCCTAATCCTTGTGTATCGGTTGTAAATCATGCAACTGACCTGATCCATGACCCTGTGCAGTAGATTGACTACCATGATCATGTTTGATCTACTGGCGCTGCTGGTGATCAGGGGTCAGACTACCATGGCCATGACCTCCTCATTCAGACCTACCAGTGATATTACAACTCCCATCCTGAAATGGTGAAAAATAAATCGCTTCTGTAGGTGGAGAAGATGCTGATCCTTTTCCACTGGAAGTTGGTGGAAAGGTCTTGAATAAATGAAGAAGATGACTCATACGAACACAAGACTGACACTCCATAGGGTCTCTATCACATTGGGGATTCTTATTCCCTAGTCTTCCACATTGATGATGTAACGACCCGAAATTTTGAATAAATCTTGTTTCCTAATTTCATGTGTTATTTTATTTTATTTTTATACTCAACAAAAATGTTTTATTTGATAAACATGATTATAATTAAAATGATACCATTGGGTTTTGATTGTTATATGACCATCGGTCAATATGACCACTGTGAACAAAATGTTTTGATTATTGTCTCTAAATACAAGTAATCTTGGTTAATTATTATAGAAAGAAGACTTGATGGCCTCACCTAGTAGTCTTGGACCGATCGAAGCCCATCTAACAGAGCTTGGGAAGGAGGTAGCACCATTGGGCTTTGCTCTAAATCAAATCCAAGCCGAGCTTCATTATGTGAAGCTAGAACGGAATCGCCTTCGTGAGAAGTTCAAACTGATAGAAATTACTACTCGGGAAATGTTGACTGAGCCGCCCCAAGATTCTATCACCCTAGCACACCTTACTCTTAGGTCCTATGCTGGTATTATAAGGGGCTATGTAATGAGACCGTAACTGCCTTGTGTAATCCTTATTTTAAATAAAAATTGGGATTTCTTCTTGTAATGAAGTTTATGAATTTTGAAAAGACCGGATAAATATAGTATGCATATTTTTGATGAATTTTAGAAAAAGGATATTTTAAAAATGGTTGTGTAAACCTTAAATAATTAAAAATGTATAATGATTTTCAAAAAATGGTCTTCTACAATTATGTCCAGTACGAAATTTAGAGTCTAATAAGATCAACTTGATTTTTGATGAATAGTAAATTGTGAATAGTGATTTTACGCTTAGGATTAGTAATGTGACCAAATGGATTAGTAATCTCACTTAAAGAAAGTTTTAAAATAATCTAGGCACCTTGATTAAGTAATGTGATTCAATAAAATGGTTAAATAACGGTTTCCTTAATTATTATTCAAGTATTAGTTTTTTCGGGTGAATAGTGTTTTTTAATTAAAAAATTAATTAAAAATATTTAGAAAAATATTTTTAGAAAATAGATTTCATTTTTGAACTCAGAGCATCGATATTATGTTAAGGTAATTTTTGGGGATTTTTCTGAAAAAAATGAATTTTCAGTGAATAGTGAATTTATTTAAAAATTGAATTAAAAATATTTAGAAAATTATTTTTATAAAATGGAGTTCATAAATGTAATTAGGGAATCGATATTTAGTTAAGGTGAAATTTTGGGATTTTTTTGAGAAAGATGAATTTTTCAGTGAATAGTAAAAATGCAGTTTTAGGGTTTCGGTATGTTTAAGGACATCATAATTGTGTCATGATGATGTCATGAGATCTTTTAAGGGTTGGCCGGCCAAGGGTGATGAATTATTGTTTTGGGGGCCCCATGTGGCCTAACTCCATGATAAATGGCAAGGGAGAGCACATGGGTTTGAGAAAAGCACATGTGAGGTGTCCCTTGGCCATTAATGCCTTGTCCCCTCATTTTCCCTATAAATACCAAGCCCTCCTCTCATCCATTCGACTCCCTACTCATTCCCAACGAATTTATGGTCTCATTACCTCCCAAGGAGTCCTCCCAAGGTGCCCCCAAGCCCTCAAGGTCCCAACCTTTGAGGTTTAAGAGTTACATTTTAAGGTAAGGGATCCGACCTCTCTCTTTCATTTCAAGTAATCTCTTTTATGTCATTCCTTTTATGCTCCATGTTATTATGTTGGAGGATATTCTTTTATACTCCTCTTACTTCCCTTTTCATGTTCATATAATGAGAGATCCCCTCTTACTCTCATTATTTCGTTTTATGAAGTTTTAAGTGGTGCCGTTAGGCTGCCGAAATTTTTGTAACGGATTCTTTCTCCCTTCTCATTTTTCAAGATCTATTTTCATGTAAAGTATTTCAAGTTCCTTTTTATTATGTTGGGGTATGATCTCTAAATTTATCATACTGATATTTTATGATCATATTATGAGATACCCCATTTGATCTCTTCAATTCAGTATTTTGAAGTTTTAAGTGGCGCCGTTAGGCTGCCGAATTTTTAAGTGGTTCTTCACCCTTCTCGTTTTGAAGTTCTACTTTCATGTCAATTCTTTAAAGTTAATTTTTTTTATGTTGGGGTATGATCTCTATATCTATCATACTGGACTCTTATGTTCATATGATGAGAGACCCCATTTGATCTCTTCAATTCAGTATTTTGAAGTTTTAAGTAGCGTCGTTAGGCTGCCGAATTTTTAAGTGGTTCTTCACCCTTCTCGTTTTGAAGTTCTACTTTCATGTCAATTCTTTCAAGTTCCTTTTTGTTATGTTGGGGAATTATATCTATATCTATCATACTGAACTCTTATTTTCACATGATGAGAAACCCTACTTGATCTTTTCAATCATTTTTGTTGAAGTTTAAGTAACACCGTTAGGCTGCCGAACTTTCATAAGAGAAATCTAATTTTTGTCTCCCTTCCATGTTTTTCATTTCAAATGGTATGTCCTTGAAATTTCATTACCATGATCATGTATACTTCTTATTCTGTCCATATACTGTTTTATGTGTCATTTATGAATGTTTGACCCGTTTTCCCTCTCTTTTTAATGTCTTCTAAAACCTCGTAACATAGCCGTTATGCTGCAGAATTTCCGTCTCAAAATGTCTCTCTCTTTTTATAAAGTTCTTTTATATTATTAAGTGGATACTCAAAACTCTTTATTCTAAAGGGGTATTCACATATATTCCAAAATGTCTATTTTAAATTCTGGGATTTACATACATGAGACCCACCTTCCTTTTCTGTGGGTTTTAAAGTGACGTAAAGATCATGTCTTTAAAGCAGTTTTTAAAATGTTATGATTATGAAATGAAACCCATTTATTTTATGCTATATGGGTTATTTATGAAATGTTTGATGATGATATATGTGGCTCACATGATAATAAAGGCAAATTTAAGGGTGCGCCCTGATAGCGCTCCAATGCATTGGGTAAAGACTTAATCTCTAGAGATGACCATTTTTAACGACGCCATGGTGAATAACCTTGGTAATTTTTAACGACACCTTGGGGATGGACCTTGGTGAAATGAAACGATTGTCAATATTAAATGTTGCAGCCACATCTTCAAGTTATGAAAAATGTTATTTTTTTTTTATGATGTATCTCATTTTTTCTTTCTCATTCCTTAAATTTCTTTTCATGTCCTTATTGAAGTATCTCAAGTTCACATGTAAAATGTTTCTCTTGTTTCCCTTAATGAGCTTTCTGCTCACCCTTTCTTTTTATGTATGTCCCCAGGTTATGAGATGCAGTAATGAACCTAGGATGAACTTAAGGAGAAGCCTTTCAAGTGTTTAAGAAGAGTGTTTTTGTTCTTTTCATGTTTTATGTTCCTGGTTTCCAAGACACTAAACCTTAAAGATCCCCGGTTTTGTAAAATGTAATGAAAGTTTATGTGATAAAAAGACGGGATGCTATAGTTGGTATCAAAGGATGGTTTAGTTATTTGTGGAAATTAGGATATGAAAACACTAGGAAGAACCCTATAGAAAAGTTTAAATATAGGAAATATTCCTGGTATTTTGGTGAGTATTGAGTAAGGGGTTTCCAAGCAAATACATCCCTGTCTAGATACGAGCAGGTAGAGGTGGCTCTGGCGCAGATGTACATAGGGGTAAAACCCGAAAACACCGCTTTGAGCTAGACTCGAACGGGAACTGGTACACGACAACGGGCCTTGCTGCACTCTTGGTTACGACACTCCCGGGGGATATGCTTTGGTAAATCCATAAGCTTAGTATGAACCATTGTTAAAGGAACAAAGATAAAATAAAATAAAGATTCACATAAGAATATATGATCATGGATAACCTAGAAGGGAACCTAGGGGATCACAAGTTAGGGTATACTTTACTTCTACATGTTATCCTTAGATGCTTTAAGTTTCTTTTCATGATTATTGGCTAAGTATTTAAGCACCTAACTATAGCTTCTTTTCTTAGTTAATGGCGGGAAATGGAAGAACATGTCCCAACAACCAATGTGATAGGAAATGCTACGATTGCCGTATTAATACGACAGATATGATTAGGGGATTAAGAGATTATTATTATTTTGGAAGACGTTCACTATTTTGAGGACCATATATGATCAAGGTAAATAGATTACTATGGTGTTTTCATTGAGGAGTAAGGTTGACTTATATTTTGAAGAATCAATGAATTTAAGGTGGCCTTATAGTAATTTAGGTTACTTACGGGAATGATTAACCTATCTTGGGTAAAATATGTTTAGGTTAGCTACTTTTGTTATAAGATGTTATGAGTGGTTGATGTTGTTTGGAGTTGAACAATGAAGTTTATTTTGGAAGACTATGTTATCAAATCTTTCTTGTATTTGGGTTTCAATCTTAGTTTGGTTTATTTTGAGGAATCTTAAGGACCATTATTTACGGAATGGACTATAATGAACTTTTGGTAGTACCATGGAACTTGAAGATTTAAAATTAGTTTCCATTCCTATGGGATTATTTCTTTTTGAAGAGTTTTTATTTACCTTACTCTTTCTGTTTTTGGGATAATGTTTAAAGATAGAAGAAATAGATAGTTGATCTTTTGTGGATTATGTGATTCTCTAGAAGATGATTCTTGTGTTTTGATGAGACCAAGTAGTTTTGAATGCTCATCATTTGGAGAAAAGATTAGTTTTGGTAGAAACTTATTAAAGTATGAAACTCTACATGAAGGTAGATATATTTCCTTATGTTTTTGTTCTATGTTGTAAATGAATTCCTCAAAGTTATCAAAAGGAACGTAAAACAAAAACGTTGTTGGTTTACGTTTCCTACTAGTTAATCAAAGACCGCTTACACACATCATAAGTTTGGGATTTTCTTATGGTTAACTTTCTCCTAATCATGTTCTCTATCACTCTCCCTCAGAACGCGACCCTTTGTTTTCTCCTCCATGTCCATGTTTCCTACATGGAATCCTAGTATGAGTAAACCCGGGTGGCCTTTGTACTCCCTTTTATTTCTTTTAAAGTAATAGTGTTACTGACTCTTTTTCCGATGTGGGACTTTCAATGAAATTTCAAAACCCAATTTAAAAAAAAAAAAATTGCGAGGATGCAATTTCTTAAGGGGGGAAGATTGTAACGACCCGAAATTTTGAATAAATCTTGTTTCCTAATTTCATGTGTTATTTTATTTTATTTTTATACTCAACAAAAATGTTTTATTTGATAAACATGATTATAATTAAAATGAGACCATTGGGTTTTGATTGTTATATGACCATCGGTCAATATGACCACTATGAACAAAATGTTTTGATTATTGTCTCTAAATACAAGTAATCTTGGTTAATTATTATAGAAAGAAGATTTGATGGCCTCACCTAGTAGTCTTGGACCGATCGAAGCCCATCTAATAGAGCTTGGGAAGGAGGTAGCACCATTGGGATTTGCTCTGGATCAAATCCAAGCCGAGCTTCATCATGTGAAGCTAGAACGGAATCGCCTTCGTGAGAAGTTCAAACTGATAGAAATTACTACTCGGGCAATGTTGACTGAGCCGCCCCAAGATTCTATCACCCTAGCACACCTTACTCTTAGGTCCTATGCTGGTATTATAAGGGGCTATGTAATGAGACCGTAAATTCCTTGTGTAATCCTTGTTTTAAATAAAAATTGGGATTTCTTCTTGTAATGAAGTTTATGAATTTTGAAAAGACCGGATAAATATAGTATGCATATTTTTGATGAATTTTAGAAAAAGGATATTTTAAAAATGGTTGTGTAAACCTTAAATAATTAAAAATGTGTAATGATTTTCAAAAAATGGTCTTCTACAATTATGTCCAGTACGAAATTTAGAGTCTAATAAGATCAACTTGATTTTTGATGAATAGTAAATTGTGAATAGTGATTTTACGCTTAGGATTAGTAATGTGACCAAATGGATTAGTAATCTCACTTAAAGAAAGTTTTAAAATACTCTAGGCACCTTGATTAAGTAATGTGATTCAATAAAATGGTTAAATAACGGTTTCCTTAATTATTATTCAAGTATTAGTTTTTTCGGGTGAATAGTGTTTTTTAATTAAAAAATTAATTAAAAATATTTAGAAAAATATTTTTATAAAATGGATTTCATTTTTGAACTCAGAGCATCGATATTATGTTAAGGTAATTTTTGGGGATTTTTCTGAAAAAAATGAATTTCCGGTGAATAGTGAATTTATTTAAAAATTGAATTAAAAATATTTAGAAAATTATTTTTACAAAATGGAGTTCATAAATGTAATTAGGGAATCGATATTTAGTTAAGGTGAAAGTTTGGGATTTTTCTGAGAAAGATGAATTTTTCAGTGAATAGTAAAAATGCAGTTTTAGGGTTTCGGTATGTTTAATGACATCATAATTGTGTCATGAAGATGTCATGATATCCTTTAAGGGTTGGACGGCCAAGGGTGATGAATTATTGTTTTGGGGGCCCCATGTGGCCTAATTCCATGATAAATTCCAAGGGAGAGCACATGGGTTTGAGAAAAGCACATGTGAGGTGTCCCTTGGCCATTAATGCCTTGTCCCCTCATTTTCCCTATAAATACCAAGCCTTCCTCTCATCCATTCGACTCCCTACTCATTCACAACGAATTTATGGTCTCATTACCTCCCAAGGAGTCCTCCCAAGGTGCCCCCAATCCCTCAAGGTTCCAACCTTTGAGGTTTAAGAGTTACATTTTAAGGTAAGGGATCCGACCTCTCTCTTTCATTTCAAGTAATCTCTTTTATGTCATTCCTTTTATGCTCCATGTTATTATGTTGGAGGATGTTCTTTTATACTCCTCTTACTTCCCTTTTCATGTTCATATAATGAGAGATCCCCTCTTACTCTCATTATTTCGTTTTATGAAGTTTTAAGTGGTGCCGTTAGGCTGCCGAAATTTTTGTAACAGATTCTTTCTCCCTTCTCATTTTTCAAGATCTATTTTCATGTAAAGTATTTCAAGTTCCTTTTTATTATGTTGGGGTATGATCTCTAAATTTATCATACTGATCTTTTATGATCATATGATGAGAGACCCCATTTGATCTCTTCAATTCAGTATTTTGAAGTTTTAAGTGGCGCCGTTAGGCTGCCGAATTTTTAAGTGGTTCTTCACCCTTCTCGTTTTGAAGTTCTACTTTCATGTCAATTCTTTAAAGTTCCTTTTTGTTATGTTGGGGTATGATCTCTATATCTATCATACTGGACTCTTATGTTCATATGATGAGAGACCCCATTTGATCTCTTCAATTCAGTATTTTGAAGTTTTAAGTAGCGCCGTTAGGCTGCCGAATTTTTAAGTGGTTCTTCACCCTTCTCGTTTTGAAGTTCTACTTTCATGTCAATTATTTCAAGTTACTTTTTGTTATGTTGGGGAATTATCTCTATATCTATCATACTTAACTCTTATGTTCACATGATGAGAAACCCTACTTGATCTTTTCAATCATTTTTGTTGAAGTTTAAGTAACGCCGTTAGGCTGCCGAACTTTCATAAGAGAAATCTAATTTTTGTCTCCCTTCCATGTTTTTCATTTCAAATGGTATGTCCTTGAAATTTCATTACCATGATCATGTATCCTTCTTATTCTGTCCATATACTGTTTTATGGGTCATTTATGAATGTTTGACCCATTTTCCCTCTCTTTTTAATGTCTTCTAAAACCTCGTAAGATAGCCGTTATGCTGCAGAATTTCCGTCTCAAAATGTCTCTCTCTTTTTCTAAAGTTCTTTTATATTATTAAGTGGATACTCAAGACTCTTTATTCTAAAGGGGTATTCACATATATTCCAAAATGTCTATTTTAAATTCTGGGATTTACATACATGAGACCCACCTTCCTTTTCTGTGGGTTTTAAAGTGACGTAAAGATCATGTCTTTAAAGCAGTTTTTAAAATGTTATGATTATGAAATGAAACCCATTTATTTTATGCTATATGGGTTATTTATGAAATGTTTGATGATGATATATGTGGCTCACATGATAATAAAGGCAAATTTAAGGGTGCGCCCTGATAGCGCTCCAATGCATTGGGTAAAGACTTAATCTCTAGAGATGACCATTTTTAATGACGCCATGGTGAATAACCTTGGTAATTTTTAATGACACCTTGGGGATGGACCTTGGTGAAACGAAATGATTTTCAATATTAAATGTTGCAACCACATCTTCAAGTTATGAAAAATGTTATTTTTTTTATGATTTATCTCATTTTTTCTTTCTCATTCCTTAAATTTCTTTTCATGTCCTTATTGAAGTATCTCAAGTTCACATGTAAAATGTTTCTCTTGTTTCCCTTACTGGGCATTCTGCTCACCCTTTCTTTTGATGTATGTCCCCAGGTTATGAGATTCAGTAATGAACCTAGGATGAACTTAAGGAGAAGCCTTTCAAGTGTTTAAGAAGAGTGTTTTTGTTCTTTTCATGTTTTATGTTCCTGGTTTCCAAGACACTAAACCTTAAAGATCCCCAGTTTTGTAAAATGTAATGAAAGTTTATGTGATAAAAAGACGGGATGCTATAGATGACACACCACATAGCTATCAAACTGGATAATCTAGTTGCCACTGACCTGATGAGAAACCTCAAAGGAACGTTTCCTTCCTTCGGAAGAACTACTGGCCTGACGTGACACTAAGCCTTTAATCCTGGTACTTGTTCCATCCCTCAGGTTATTCTTAGTGATAACATCTAGATCAAATATTTTATAAAATAGAGGAAGGTGAAAGACATTCACCTGAGTTCGGATAGCGTACTGGAGCCCATCCTTAAAATGTCTAGCACACGAAAGCTCATCACAGGCCAGAAGTGGTGCAAAGCACTGTAAATCATGGAAACATGTTAAATATTCCATAAATGACATATAAACCTACTCAAAATTCATGAACTCTCTGCCTTTATCAGCTCTCAGTTCCTAAGTAAAGAACTGATCATAGAAGGTAGTCTGGAAGTCAACCTATAACATGCCATGATGATGACCGACCTAGGTAACCACATCCCACCAACGCTTGGCCGAATACCGAAGCATGTATGTAGAAAGCTTGAATATCCAGTCTAGAGGAATTTAAAGATTCTCAAAGATAGACATCATGGCCTATAGAGAAGACTCAATAGCCTTATAATCACCATCCCCTAAAAAGGTAAGAGGATGCTGCTACTGGAACTCGTGGGTCAGATTAGCCATTGTAGGTGCAACCCATAGAGCACCTTACATAGGCTGTATCAGACATAGAAAACTATCATGGACTTGATAATTAGTGCTCAGATCAAGTACTGCAGGTGGTGCCTCATGTGGAACTCCTTAAGGTAAGACTAGAAGCTCATGGCCCACCATGTTTGGAGGATGATCGTCACCACATTCCTAGAGAATGTCACTAGGGTGTTATGGTGGAATTGGTCTAATAATTCCAAGAAGACACCTAAGAAAAATCCTGGAAGAAATGATATATCATCACTAATATAAGATGAACATAATAAAACTCACTACCCAAGGCATACTACCCAAACTACCCGCATAGATGGCCAGGTATGAGTAAGTGCTCAAGTATAAGTTTTATGTAATTTTGCAGTTAATTACCAGGTTCACTCCTTTACCTTTCATAAACATGATAAAAAATGATAAGGATGTGCAACCAATTCATTTTATATTTTAGGTTTCACTTTATAATGTATAGTCATTTACGATGAATTAGTGCCTATACACCTATCACCAGAAATGAAACCCATTTATTTATAGTATGCTGGCTTGAATAGGTAAATTACTCATCCCAACCCATGAGGGCCCATACACCTCATGAATTGAGACATGTAATCACTCAATCACAACCAAAGTAATACAAGTAAAAGAAACTATCACAACATCACTCAATAATCACAAGAATATCAAGCAATTCAAAGTAATGAAATGCACCTATATGGCATAGAAATATGCATGACATGTGAACTCTAGGTTCCTCTAATGAATCATGAAGAATTGATCCTTTCCCTCATGTATTCAGATTAATGATGAAATAATACCCTCAAATAGAGTAATAATAAACAACACCACACAACATGTGCATCACCCAACAGTGAAATAATATCAACTATAATATGAAAAAGCAAAATAACAATTTCATTTTGGGTAACCTGTCTTTTACCCCGAATATGGGTTCATGACGCCCAAGAATGACTTATGACCAAGTCCAAAGCATTACTATTCTCCAATATATTATCTTTAAATATTAAAGTAAGAAAAGAAACCACCTCTGATACCACTTTTTTGACATCCCGGACCCGGATGCCACTTAACGGGTGCCCTGAGCCCAATGGTCCACATGGCCTCATGTGAATCACCCCAAACGCCAGAGGCTGCCGACTTGTAGCGAAGGTCTAGGGTGTGTCCATGGGGAAACTATTCCCTCATTAGCAAGGTGTATTATAATGAAAGGAATATGAATGAATAGTAAACAACAGAAGTAATATAAGTAATATAAATAAACAGTGGAAGCAAACTGATGTAATAGATAAATGGAAATATTAATAACTGCATCAACTAGAATAATGATGATGTAATGTCATGTAACTAGAAAACTATAAAACATGGATACAAGAGAATAGGCATAACAGTTCCATAAAGTAAAAGAAAGAAAAGACTACTCCAAGAATCCCAAGATCCAACTCAGTCATCTGCTATCATGATCTATCCCTAACAGTAAGAAATCAAGTGTTTGAAGCCGTATGCTTTCCTTTGTCAATGCCTGCAACCATGTAATCTACTCTAGGTACCAAACGACACTTGTAGAGTGTGTGAGATAAATCTCAGTGGGCCACCACCAACGATGTCTATAACATCCGCCCCATGTAATGGAATATAACAGTGTGTAGTAATGCATATATAAAGTAAATAAAATAGTAAAAAATTACTAAATACTCAAGTACCTGCTTCATCCCTTGGCTGGTGTTTGAACATGTAACCAATTCATTAATTAAGCTTTACCATTTAATGTTAATAGGTCACGTGAGGCATAGGCAACACTGACATCACCTCATGATAGTATAAGTATTGAAGGTCCCAAGACATAACAAGGTAACCTGACAAAGATATCCATTGAGGAAGTTCTCGGACAATAAACAAGGTAACTTTGATCTCACAGAATAAAAAAGCAGTAGTATTTGAGTCTAGATAAAGGGGTAAGAGTGTAATCCAAAGAGCGTAATCTAAGGCATTCCACAATATGGTACCTACTGAGTCCAATGTGTTTGACCAAGGTAAAATAGGGATAAGCAAAGATAGGCCCCGATGAGCTTTCACCAAGGAACCTACTAGTCAATGATGGATCTAAGGAGTGTATTTGAGTTATCCTATAATAATGAAAAGGACCCTACGATAGTATACCAGGCATATGAGGAATATAAAAGAACCGGTGTCTCGGTGGGTATCAACCTAATAAAACCGCAACATTTAATCAGAATGGGGTTCCCGAGACCCAAGGTATTCTCCTCTCAGAATCCAAGGTGAGCTGGAGTCAGTCCATTCCTTTTTGATATTATAATCATGTAATTATTCATTTGGTTCAAGACTTGCCTTCTATTAGTGTGGATAGGTCAAGTAGAGTTGCAACCATTTATTTATTGGTCCAATACTTTTCTTCCATTAGTGTAGATAGTTCAAGTAGCATTGCAACAATTTAATAAAATTTTAATTAACCATTATGGCATATTCAATTATAGAGGTTCACTCCGCTACCTTCCATTAACATGGCAAGGGGTTCTATAGACATGTAACCTTTATTCAGTATAATTTGTTAAGGCCAAGTTATATACTTAGTATACTTTATATTTCACATTACACGTATAATAATAATTTGGAAGTACTTACCTTAGGTGGGTTAAGTAGTGAGCATACATGGTATATTTCATTATGCAATTCTCATAAAAAACAAGCCATTTATTATAATAAGACTCACCTTTAGAAAGGCCAGGCAAGTAAACACCTGAACAGTGGCTCAAACGTGTTGAAACACTAAAACCCAATGATGGCACAACCTTCAACATGAGAAAGATTGAGTTGTGTGTGTAATCACTAACAAGTAATCACATATTTGGAAAGATCATAACTATTTGATTCTATCAAGTATAATCATGGAATGTAAATTTAAGAAATGTCTTCCAACGAAACCGGTGGGCCCCACACAAATATTCCCAAAATCAATGAACTTTAGGGATGAGTTATAGACCACCCACATTAGAGTTGTAAAATTCTTCTCCTCCAGTATCATCCCTTTATTTTCCTCAGATCAGAGTAGATATAAGAAAAGGTGTAAAAATCTCACATGACGATATCTTGGTTGAGAGCAATAGTGAAGAAGAATGGATAAAGAGGACTTGAGTACTTACCATTTCACATCCAACGGGATGAAAAAAAAGATCGATCGAATGTTGGATGATGGATATCTGTTGATTACAAGTTTATATTTTCAAAAATCCCCAAATTGAGTGAGAAATAGTTCAATCTCTCATAAACTTGGATTATGGAGGACAGGTTGGCTTAATAGATCATTAAGGGAAAAACTAAAAATTTACCCAGAATATAAGCCTGTGCACGGTTTGTCATACCGTGCGCAAACCATGAATGGGTAGCCAGGAAAAAAGTGGTGCTTTCATGGTTAGGTCACATGGATGTGAACCAACCATTTGAGGTGGCTCTGTCCGAAAGAAACATGATCCACATAGTTAGGCAAACTGTGTGGAATTTCCACACGGTTTACTCTAAACTGTGCACAAAGTCTATTTTCTCCAAAAAGATGGGTTTCAGGATCCGAACAAGCCCCATACACCCTAGGAACCTTGACTAAATCCTTAGGCATATAATTTGGTCCAAACTAAATATTTAGACTGAAAATTAAAGGGTCCATACCTAATTGAAAAATCAGGTTCTTAGAGGCCGACACAAATAAGGCCCAGATCCCTCCATTGGGGGTATTGTTGTGTTCTTCAAGACCGGAACCTCAGATTGATGGTGAGACATCTTAGAGAAAGAATCAATGATGATAATGACTCGAGGATCCCAAAGAAGATCAAAAATTGAAGAACAAACCACCAAATAAAGTTCGGTGGCCTGTGAAAGAAATTGTTGGTGCATCGGCACCAGTAGAAGCTGCGTGCGGGAGGTGGCGCGCACTGATGGCGCTCCGCGGCGTTGGAGGTCCCCATGGAATCATTTCTAGGGAGAAATAAAAGGGCCACTAGAAATAGTCGGCAGTGGGGCCTTTGGTGAATGCGGTTGGAGGGCCGCAGTCCAGTGGTACCGCAATAAGAGGGGCCCACGACGACACATGGGGTGGTCACGCGGTGACCTATGGGGCGATCACCCAGCAAAACCACCGTGTTGAATGAGAGTGGATTTGGTGACCATTTCTGCATCTAGGCATGGAAAGATATCCTACTCATAGAGAGCTATGCTGGAGAGGGAGGTCCAGACTCGTGACCCAGCGGGCCGTGTCGGATCTGGGTCGGGTCGGACCCGACCGACCCCTTTTTACTAAAATGGGTATAACATCTAAACCGTGAATCCGATTGATGATATGTTTGTGGTTTTGGGACCCTTATGAAGATAAGGTCCTTTAATAATAATAAAACTGAGTTTCCATAGAGGTTGAGATACAATTGATGGCTTGAGGAGTTGATTTAATCGAAATCAAGCGTGCTATGAGTAGAAATCCTGCGACTGGATGTGACGAGAAGGAAGTGATAATCAGACCTCAGTGGCCTAACAAACGATAAGAGTGGACCTTAGTGGCCCAAAAAATGAGTGGACCTCAGTGGCCCGGAAAACAAGTGAACCTCAGTGGCCCTGCAGACAAGAAGACCTCAGTGGCCCGACAAATGAGTGGACCTCAGTGGCCCGACATATGATCGGACCTCAATGGCCTAACATACCTCAGTGATGAATGGTCCTCAGTGACTTAGTGGATGAGTGGACCTTAGTGGCGCAACAGAACTTACTGATTCATTAGGTTTTAGTCCCTCAATAGTACAATATGTTCAGCTTTATGACTGATAATCTTTATTTATATACTTTAGGTTATACCTGTGTGAGCTTTCCATTACTTATTGTGCACTTTTATTTATGGTCATTTCTTTATGGTCTGGGTTCCCTAATGAGTATTGTGTTAATAACCCCTACACGGGCTTCACTCGCACATGTTTTGTCTTGTGCAGATGACTGACATTTTGATAGAGACCTTGGTGGTCCAGGACTAGGCGGTGCCTAGTGAGCTCAGAAAGGTGATGCATACTCCCATGGCTTCCAACAGCTACTCTTCACATACCCTTCAAGTAGAGTTTTTTACAGATAGATTATCACAGACTTTGTACTCCCTTGTTTACATCTTTTCTTTTGTTGGGTTTGTATTCTGACCCATTTTACATACAACTTGTACCTCTAATCTCAATTGTTGTCTTAGTGGTATGCATGTTTTCCTTTTCAGTATTATGGGTTGGGTTTGTGAGTGTGTGTGTGTATAGGTACTCGAAAACTTCCTCCCACTTGCAGAATAATGCCTTTGATGCTAACCACCATCCCCTGTCTTTTTGGAGGCGATCTTGGTGTAGTCACGACATGGGCCCCAAGGGACAAGTCATGACATATTCACAAAGGGAATGAACAACAAATTGATAATTTCTAATGACCACAAAAAATTATTACTGACATTCCATTCCTGAGTTAAGAGAGACCATGGATTCCCAAAAATTATGGCACAATGAAATTCCACTGAACATAAGAAGAGAATTTTTTGTACAAGTCTATTTTAATTGGACACACATGATTGACCAGAAAAAATATAGATATACCTAATAAATAATATCAAGACATTGGTGATGATGAGATCTGGAGTTAGAGCCAATCATGGATGGTTGATATAGAATTTTTCAAATCTGAGTTGATTAGAAACCATTGTAATGAAGGGTATATTATCGGTATAAGTTCTAAAATTAGAATCTATCACCCACTTCAAATTTGGGTTGAGTTTTGATCAAAACTGAAGTAGAATTGATGTTCGGTGAAGGATACGAGCCAATGTATGGGTAATAAAATGAATAATAATTGATTTCGATTATGGTTAAATGAAATATAGGTACCACTGAGCCAATGATGATGATTATTTTTCACCAAAATAGAAGTTGAATTCAAGTAACAACCATGCTTGAGCTGGATAATTCGTAAGGGAGATGAATACCTTTGGAATGTTAAGATACCAAATCAAGTATGAATTTCCAAATTAGTAAACCAGTTTTCGATAACTATAGAGTATTTAGGAGTATAATTAAAACTAATCATTCAATTCCCCAAAGGAAACCCAAGATTTTTCGAGAATGAAGGTGATTATACCAAAACTAAGGAAGAGTTTGGATTTCTCATTGTTGAGGTTTTCCAAACCTGATTCGAGATGGAGATTTCAAAAACTGATCTATGGGTTATAGAATTAATGTATGGGAGATAATGTTTATTCAAGACAATTGATGGGAAATTATTTTTCGATGTCGAGTTATTTAGTGCATAATAAATATTTCAATCATGAGAATTGAACTAAGGTCAATGCCAGGGATATAATTGAAGATGATGAATGGATTTGTTGAGATGAGAGGCCCGCGTAATCATATAAAATGAAAAGCCTGAGGTAAGGGTGATAAATCACAAGGTTTTACCTAGATAAGGTTTATTATTTCATGATATCAGTTATATAAAGATAAAATGAGATTTAAAACACTTAAATCATTAAAAAATAAAATCAAAGATACGAAAATGGATTATGAGCTAATGTTTGGGAGAAGAAGTTGAAGTTTACTAGGGAATATATTTGAGTTTTGGTAAGAAATAGAAGATTTATGTATCATTTCCTAATTGCATACAAATTCAAATTCTAAGTGTGAAAGAAAGATGTACTTAGGCTTGTCATGATAGTGAGAGAAGTATTTTTTTCATGTGTATGTTTTGAGAAACAGAGTTGAAAGAGTAGTCATGTGCTTCCACCTATACAATTTACTTTGAGATAATTCATGACAGAATGAGATATAATTCTAGAATATATTTTTTTTAATTTAGGGATTCCACCACAAAATCAATCATTGAGAGATAATTGGGAGATTAGGAGAGAACATGGTAGAGATAAAAGATTAAAACCAAAACTAGAGAACTCGCTTGGGTTAAAAGTAAAAAGGAACCCAGAGGACATATGACTCTATAATTGAGAAGATTATTATATCCTTCTTTAATTTTTATTTCTATTTTTTTGATGCATTTCTTTGATAATGTTTTCATTTCCATTCTGAACATGAGTAGCTAAATAATGAAAGGGTTTAGGACTACCATGGATTTAAACAATTAATATAGTTCAATTTTATTTGATTATAATTGTTTTAGTGAAAATTTTTATCAGTGTCATCCTTTATGTTTATAATGAGTATCTAGTATCAATATTCCATGGATCGACATGTGATGATAGTGAAAATTTAAACTATTTAATTATAATTGATATACCAAAAATTGGAAATGGATAAGATTATATTCCCTATTAAAGAACTATTGACGCACTCCTGTCGTGGGGCGTGGCAAAACAATATTTTATTTACCTAAGTATAGTATAGCAGTTGATCCTAGGTAGTCTCCCGAAGAGGAGTGCACACAAAACAAGGTTGTCACTTTTTGTTGGTTTTCTTAAAAAGATTGGTTTTACTAAATTTGAATGACTATGAGAGAAACAAACAACAGAAATTCATTGATTTTAACAAATTATAAAGACAGTGATCGGATTAGGTTCGGCTAGACTTAGTGTTGTGCCATCATGGTTTCCAAATTTTATCTCTTCTTCTTCCTTAAACTGGTAAGAGAGATGTGATGAGAATTTTCCTTTCTAAAACCATAGATTGGTCTATCATCCTTCCAATGTGGTTAGGGTTGTAGAAGGTCTCTTTATTAATTAGAGAAATCCCAGACCTGGAATTTTTGTTCCCTAATAAACCAAGATTTTGACATACAATCCTACACACGTTCTTGACAACCGTCGAGCAATCACCACCCAACCCTAATCATTTTCCACCGTATACAGATTAGAATTGGGTGGAGGGAGATGTGATCATCGACCAAAGAAATTTATAATTTCAGAATAAAAACCTTAACACAACCGAATTCGGAATTTAATACTGAATTATGAATTGGAACTGGAAGAAGAAAGAAGAACAAATTTTATTCATTTCAAGCATAAAACTCAAGCACAACACATAGGTCCAGCCTCCCCTCTTTCTGATCACTCAAATGAAACTACCCCTCCATGGATGGGGTAAGCGAGATAATTCGGGAGAGGAGAGACATTTTAAAATAGAAGAAATAAAAGAAAAATCTGAGAAGTTCTTCTCCTTGGTGCCCCGGAAGGAATGGGGTGGAGAATGGGATGTGTTGAGGAGGATGAGCTCTCCTCCTTTTATAGCCAGATTTATGTCCTCCGAATGTTGTCACGTATTGGACCCACTAAATGACCTCTTCACGCATTGATCCCTTCTTAAATATTGTTCATAATTGTCTTGGACGTGTCCCCTAAAAATATCAGCGGATGTGGACAGGTATTCCGAGAGTTATGGCCCTTTTACTCTGATCATTTATTCTGTCCAGTCAGAATCTCCAAAACACCAAACCCCGAATTAGGAAGCTTTAATGGACCCTCAAACGGCAGAATCCCGCGGTTAGCGCTTAATAAAAGATGATACCAAACTCCTTTCGCGTCCACCCATCGAATTTTACAAGCATGTGGCCCATAATGGATGAGTTATGGATCCCAAACCAAAACTAGGCAGAACTAGAAACAGTTTTCTTGATCCAACTTGTGATCTTCTTTTGAGCTTCCATATGGCCGATTCAGCTTTTAGTCAAAAAATATTAAATGAATCCCTGGATGTGTAGAATCTGGAAAAGAAATAATTTTGAAATTTTGATCAATGTAGATAATGTTATGGCCAAAATACATAAATAAGTTAAAACTGTTAAAAATCCAAAATTGCCAATTTTTACTATTCAGCTAAAAATAACACCAAAATCATAAAAATGAAACAATTCATCTTAGAGGAACACTTTTGTGAGTTTAAAACAATGATATTAAATATAAATTAATTGAAAATATTTTCTCTATCAATTGCCCCACACTTAATCTATGCTTGTCCTCAAGCATAAAATCTCAACATGGAATTCAAAGGGCACCAATGTCACCAATATTTAAATTTCAAATGGAATAAAATAAAATGATTATCAATGTCCAATCAAATTTTCCAGTTCCACAAAAATAACAATTTAATTTCCCATTTTTCAAAGAAACAATCAATTCATGCATTTTACTTTTCCCTTTTGAAAAATAATGAAGCTTCTCCTTTCATTCATTCAAGCTTCTCAATTTATTATTATTAAACATGACAAATCATGATCTACCTCACTTATGAATATTTTATCTCATCACTCATGATACAATTAATAGTGGAGTTATGCTCATATCATGAGAACATGCTCCTTACCCATAGGCTTGTAAAGTAACTACTTTATCCACTTTGTAAAGACAAAACACACATAAAATCATGAGGACTTGCAATAAAGGTTCAAATGAATCTATGGATTAGGGTTGGTGGGTAAATGATTGAAATAATTTAAGGTCAGAAGTAGGAGGTTTTACTCTTAAGTACAATGCATGATTAATCAAGTGAAAACACAAGATGAACCTCACTCAAATCCCCTTGAAATGTGAATCACAACACCACTCCCCTTTCAATGACATGGGTCATGAGTCAATAAATGATTACAAATAATGATATCATCCAACACTAGTGAAAAAACACTTTTTAGCGTCGGTTTTTTTTTAATTTTTAACGTAGGTTATAAACCGACGTCTTTATAGGAGACGTTAAAAATAAAGTTTTCGCGTCGGTTCATAGAAACCGACGCGAAAAATAATTCGCTTATGAGCTTCGGCGTCGGTTTTTTATAAAACCGACGCCGAAGCTACATTTAGACATTATTTTCCACGTCGGTTCATTAAAAAACCGACGCGGAAAATAGAGTCGACTAGGTTTTCGGCGTCGGTTTTATATAAAACCGACGCCGAAATATCGGTTTTCCGCGTCAGTTTTTCTAAAAACCGACGCCGAAACTAATTTACACAGGATTTTCGGCGTCGGTTTTTTAAAAAACCGACTCCATAGAAAACTTTCAGCGTCAGTTTTTAAAAAAACCGACGCCGTAAATAATTTTTTTTTTAAAATATTCGGCGTCGGTTTTTAAAATAACCGACGCCGTAAATAATTTTTTTTTAAATAAAATACATATATTTTCTCCTCCAAAAAAATCAAAACCCTGAAAAAAAACCAAGTATACAAAAACAATTAAACAGCTTTAACAGAAGTACTTGAGAAAACTCAAAGTAAAGCAGAATTAAAATACACGTACCTACATGGTGCATTTTCTTAATCTAACCATACTCAGTATCAATCATTGTATGTTTCCTCCCATAGATAGCACCAATCCTGTCAAAACAGTAATGAAACTAAGGAGATGTGCGTGAAAAAATCAATCCAAGATATTAGTGCAATGAATAAACATTAAATAAAAATGTGTAATTTATTTGAATCATTCATTTTTTCACAAATTAAATTACCAAAATGAAATGTTACAACTCCTGATCAAAATTCCAGGAACACTCAGCCGATGCAACCTCTTCCTCACCTCCCCCACTGAAGATGTTGGGGGTGTCTTTTCACCATAGGATCCCCACCACCCCCAACCTCAGGTTTTTATATTTGCTCTGTATAGACGTGCATTACCCATTCACTATTGTTATTTGTTTAAGTTATGGAATAACAGAGAAATAAGTTTGAGTGAAAAAATAGGTTAGAAAATTGAAATCAAATGCAGATTGAAGAGACATAAAGAAACATACCTTAAAAATTGACACCTTCTATTTTATCTTTGTGCAAACCCACAAAGCGCTGTTTCAGGTATTATGTGATATGATTCTCGGCAATCATTTTCCGATATTTATTTGCATAAAAAATAAAAAGTCCTAGAAGATATTGATGTGCATGCAAGGGAGACAATTTTTAGTGTTTGTGAATGTTATTTCGCTATACGAATCTCTATGTTCATGATCCAAGTACCACCCTCCAGATCTGTCACTGTACAGACAAATGATTTTAAGAAATAAAAATGAAAAGAAATATAATAACTAAATCTGAATTAAAATACACGTACCTGAAATATACGACATGATTATTGTTGGTTATTTTTGAAGGATTCATTTGATTATTAGTAGATTCAATAAAACAGTTTTTGCAGAGGCACTTGAGAAAAATCAGTAAAGCAGAATTAAAATACACGTACCTGAAATATATGACATGCTCATTGTTTGTTATTGTTGAAGCATTCATTTGATTATTAGTAGGTTCAAACATCTAATATATCATAAGAGTTAGTTTTTTAAACCCATATATATTATTATTTATAAATATTAGTATATACATACCTCAAATATTAATCAGACTTAACAAATAGTCTGCAAAAGTAGATTGAATATGGATCATATCAGATTGAGAATATGACTGTGAATCATTGAATACCTACAATAATATTGAATGATATGAAATTAATAAATAGAAGAAAGTGGATGAAAATATATAAAAAAAATTAATACAACTAACCTTATGAAAATCAGTAGTTTCCCCAGTTGTGATTATCTCGTACATAAATCGTAGAATATAATAACCACATTCAACATGTCCATTTTGACGATGACACTGCAGTTATAAAACATTTAACTAATAATGAAACCCAATATATAACAAAAATATAAAAACTAATTACCTGTACTTCCACATATTTGATTTTCGTTGGTTTCTTTTCCTTTGTAAAATGTTTCCATGAACTGCATTTTTTTATATAAGAACTAATAAAACTTGTGTAAACAATTAAAATTAAACATAACAAACTTCTAAAAATAAAAAAACAACTTACCTGTTTAATAATTTGGAAAACGGTTTACGCACTTTTCCTAATAAAGAGCAAAACCAATATAAGGTGCATTCATTTGGGCAAAATACACCTAACATCCAATGCCCCCTATAATACAAAAAGTTCACAATTAATGACATTATAATGATCATGAGTTCAAAATTATGTTGATATTCTTACTTATCAAGAAATGGAAAAAACCAGCACTGAATCTCTGTTTGTGATAATCTCTCGGATATATATTGAACTCTTTCATCATTTTTCACATGTTTGACTTCCAAGGAAATGTACTCTGGATCTATAAAGCTGTAAATACTTGTAGTTTCATTTTGTAAAAGAATCCTATATAGATACCTAATTTAAAAAGAAAATATAGTTAGTCAATGACATAACAATATTTTATTAAAGAAATAGCAATTCAAACGTCAATTTACTTACATGGAAAACAACTGCACCACGTTCAGCCCGATCTCTTCAAAATTAACTAAATTCATGATATCTTCTTTCAATATTCTCAATTTATAATTTCTTCCACATATATCGGACGTCATCCGAAACTCATAGATAAAATTCAAGGAAGAAGAGCACTGAGATAATCTTTTCAACCCAGAAGAAATATCAGAAGTATCTACAACCGACTGTTTCTGAACATTTTGCTGCATTTGTACAGTTTCTTTCGCTTTCAGATATTCCTATATAAGTTAAATGTCAGAAAACATTATAAGTAATTTGGAATCATTTCTAATTACTATTTAAAAAAACTCATACCTCATGTGAAATATAACGAAGAAGTGCAGTTGGCCAAAGTAAAAAATGGCCCATACATTCCCCAACACTGGTGATCTCCGCAGTAGGAAATGGTAGTAGAGTAGTAGGATCTATAATAACAAGTACTGATACTCTAACCTGGCCCATCTGCATAGGCTGATGATGTACCGAGTCCCCCAAAAAATACACTTGTCCTAACGCAACAATATGTACATGAGGATCTCCCGCAAACAACTCACAATATAAGGTTCGATCCGATGGAGGAGGTGGAGGCTCAAAGTTAGCAGGTGGGGCAGGGTAGTCAGGGTGAGCAGGCTGAGAAGTCAGAAAAATGAAAAGGTTATATTAGTGTTTAAAATTTATAACATAGAAAAATTGATTAAAAATTAAATAAAATAATATACCTCAAATGGTTGCGCAGACGGGGCAGGGTAAGCAGATGGGGCAGGGTAGTCCGGGTGAGTTGGATGAGAATGTTGAAAAATGAAAAAGTTATATCAGTATTTATAATTTATAAAATAGAAAAATTGATGACATTAAATAATATACCTCAGAAGGCTGCCCAGACGGTGTTGGGTAAGCATATGAGGCAGGATAGTCTGAGTGAGTAGGCTGAGAATGTTGAAAAATGAAAAAGTTATATCAGTGTTTATAATTTATAGAAAAGAAAAATTGTTAACAGTAAATAATATACCTCGGAAGGATGAGCAGACTGTGACTGTCTTGCCAAGTGTTCTAATAAAGCCTTCTGTACTGCTGCTTGAATTTGATCACCCATAGACCGTTTCATATCATGCAGCTCTTCTTTTAAGGATTCGATTTCCGGGTCTCTTGGTTGCTTACTCTTACCAAAAACCTTCCGAATACTAACACCCGCCTGATATCCTCTAACACGGCCGGGGTGTTTATCCTTTCCCAAAGCAGTGGCTAGGATATCCATCCTACCCTCGGGGATAAAAGAGCCCTGTGTCTCTTTCTCCTGAAGTTCATCCAGAAATGAAAAATAAAAAATTTATATTAGTGTTTATAAATTATAAAAAAGGAAAATTGTTAACAAAGAATTAATATTTACTTACAATTCTATCAGCCACTTGATGAGCTTCGTCTGTAAGATATTGTTCATTTTTTCTTCTTCTTGCTCGTTTCCATTTCTCATGGCGAGTGGGAGGAGATGGAGGACCATATTGGACCTCTTCTGAACCACTACTTGATTGAGCTCTTAATGCTTCAAATTTTTCTTCAATAAATTTCTGCTCCAAATATGAGAATCCTCCACGTGATAAAGTATGAGGGTATACGTTTTTCAACTGGATCTCCTGATGAGATCTTCTGGAGGCCTGTTACATAAAAATAAACACATAAGTAATAAGGAAAATATAGCATAAATTTTAAAATATAAAACAATTACAATACCTGAAATTTCTCTTCCTGACGATTGTCAAAAAATCGCTTCCATGTTTCTTCATCTATATATGGATACTTAAGACATGGGCTTTCAAAACTTCTCTTTCCAAAAACATAATCTTTCGTCATTTTGTTTTTAAAATCTCTCCATCGAACCGCCGCTAAAGAGAGATGTCTTTTCCTAATTTCTTTGGTTTCCTCAAAATTGAATTTCATCTGTAATTGAAAAAATTAAATATGTCATTTAAACTATATAATATTAAAAAAATGAGATAAAATAAATAAATAAAGATATTTTACCGTCACGGCCTCCCAAAGCTGTTGCTTCTCCGTCCTATCCACTGACTTCCAATCAGGATATAAAATACTAATCCTGCAACGGCTCTGCATCGCTATATAACTAACAAACTGAACTGCATTTGGGCCAACTGCATTATTATTATCATCAAAACGGATGTGTGATTTGTTATCATCACGAGCGAGTGATAGTTTTGGTAAACGTGTAATACCACGTTTACCAACTAGAGAACTTGATTTTTGAGTAGTAACTGGAGAAGTCTCCTCCGCCGAGGACGCATCAGTAGTCCTGCAATTTTTTTTTATAAATTAACAGTTTTATTTCATTAAATATGTATATTAATGAATATTTAATAATATGTCAAAATAGATATACCTCGGTAACTGCTCCTCTCTATCTGTATTTGACATTGCTACTAGAAAGTGTAATGAAATTTTGGGTACCTGCATATCATTAGAAAACTGAATAATTAGAAACAAGGAAATGAAAAATAAATATGTAAAAATAGAGGCATGAATTTGTAAGTTTTAAAAATAGACACAAAATATAAATATTTACCAGAAAAATTAGGAGACTAATTTAGTGTTTTCCCACGTCCCTTCATCATGATCGGTACGTACTGCATGCACTATGTCTGTCTTATATTCATTGTAATCATTTGAAAATTGCATAATAGATGAATAAGGATCATGTAAATCACTAGCATCATCAGAATCATCATCATTACCCAAATGATATCTTTTCCCTTGCAAAACAACTGACCACTGATCATTCGACGGATCAATGACATAAAATACTTGTTTTGCATGTGTCGCCAAGATAAATGGTTCCTCATTGTGATTAAATCTTTTCAAATCAACCAGTTTAAACCCATATTCATCATGTTTCACGCCACTATTACTATCAACCCAATTGCACTTAAAAATAGTGACTCGAAATTTAATATAATCAATTTCCCATATGTCTTCAATAACTCCAAAATATGATGTTGATGCAGAAATTGGGTTTTTATCTTTGGCACTCGAAAAATGCACTGCTTCAGCGAATACCATCACACCACTATTCTGAACGGTACTCTTGTCATCCAGGTTTTTTGTGTAAAATGTGTAGCCATTGATATCAAAACCAGACCAAGTGATCACATTAAAAGATGGTCCCCCTGATAACCACTTCAATGTTTCTGATACAGATATATCTGGGGTGACTTTCTCTTTAAAACATGAAACAAATGTCTTCTTATGCTCAATCATCAACCACTTTTCATTTCTTTTCTGATATCGTAACTTTAATTCAGCAATATGTGAGGATATATATATGGTTGAACCTCATCTGTGTTGTTCAAAATGTATAAATGTGCTTGCATCACTTCATCACGTGGAATGAACTTTACCTTTAAGCCTCGAACCCCTCTACCTTCTCTGTCAACTGTCATATGTCGAGATACAGGGAGACCAATATGCTCCACCTCATTCAAATAATCAGTAAAGAACTCAATCACCTCTTCTGATACATATTTTTGAACAATAGCGGCCTCTGGTCGATAAGGATTTTTAACATATCCTTTCAAAATTTTCATATATCTTTCAAAAGGATACATCCATCTTAAATAAACAGGCCCAAACATTCTTATCTCACGCACCAAATGAACCAATAGATGAACCATTATATCAAAAAATGTGGGTGGGAAATACATTTCTAGTTGACAAAGAATAAGAGTTGCTTCATTCTCTAACAAATCTAACAAATTTGGATCAACGACTTTGCTACAAATGGATTTAAAGAAATTACATAACCTGATGATTGTCTTCCTGACAGATTTCGGTAATATACCACGCACTGCTACTGGTAGAATTTGTTGCATTAACACATGGCAATCATGTGATTTCATACCTATTAATTTAAAATCCTTCAATGACACAAAATTATTCACATTTGAAGAAAAACCGCTGGGTACTTTAATACCATGAAGACACTGAAAAAAATTCATCTTTTCAATCTTGCTTAATGTGTGACAAGCCGGAGGTAAATATGTTCTGTTTCCTTTCACAGTGGGAGCTAACTCCAAACGTATTCGCATTAATATCAAGTCCAATCTAGCATGTAATCCATCTTTTGTCTTTCCTTTTATGTCTAACAAAGTTTCAATCAAACTATCACATATGTTTTTCTCAACATGCATAACATCAATGTTATGTTTTATCTCTAAAAATCTCCAATAAGGTAGTTCGAAAAAAATAGACTGCTTCTTCCAGATATGTTTTTGTAAACCAGAACTTTTTCTCTTTCCAAATGTTGAATCAATATCTTTCACTCTGTCATAATATTCTTCAGCTGACAATGGTTGAGGGGGGAGGTTGTATTCTTGTAAACCGTTAAATGCTTTTCTCAATCTATGATAAGGATGATCAATTCGCAAAAATCTTCGATGTCCCATGTACAATGTCTTTCTTCCATTCTACAATTGATAATATGAAGTTTGTTCTTCACAAATTGGACATTCTTTATGTCCCTTAACACTATATCCAGATAAGTTTCCATATGCAGGAAAGTTGTTTATAGTGAACATTATCATAGCACGCAAAAGAAAATACTCTTTCTTGTATGCATCGAAAACTATAACACCTTTCTCCCATAGAAGTTTTAAATCGTCAATCAATGGTGTAAGATACACATCAATATCATTTCCCGGTTGTTTTGGTCCAGAAATCATCAAGATCATCATAACATATTTTTTCTTCATACATAGATGTGGGGAAAAGTTGTAAAGTACCAGCAAAACAGGACATGAACTATGTTGGCTACTGAGGCTCCGATATGGATTCATTCCATCAGTACACAATCCCATTCTGAGATTTCTAACTTCACTTCCAAAATCATGAATTTTTTTATCAAAACTCTTCCACTGTGGTGAATCGGCAGGGTGACGTAAGTTACCATCAGAAATGCGCTCATCTGAATTCCATCTTAACCTTTTTTCATCATTTGAATTTGCAAATAGACGCTTCAAATGAGGAATAATTGGAAGGTACCAAATTGCTTTAGATGGAGTTTTGATTTTGGTACCTAAAAATAAATCAGAATTGAATTATCAGAATTGTTTGAAAAAAATATTGGATGATATCATTGGAAAGTAAAAAAATTGATTTTTCATAACGTTACATGACATCACCTGAAAATGAATCTGAGTTGACTTTCTCATCCATCTTATAGCGTGATGTTCCATATGTAGGACCACTTGATAAATGTTCATTTTCTTTCCTATACAGTACAAAATCATTGGGGCAAGCATGTATCTTTTTATACCCCAATCCCATTGGGCATAATATTTTCATCGCCTCATAATTGGAATCTGGAAGCCCATTGCCTTCTGGAAGAAGCTCTTTTAAAAGCTCAAGTAAACTGGAGAAACTTTTATCACTCCACCCATTTTTTGCTTTTAAGTTAACTAATCTCAAAACTGCTGATAACACTGTATATTTACTGCAACCTGGGAATAATGGTTTCTCAGAATCTCCATACAATCGTTCAACAGTTGGTGTTTTTTCGATGGTTTCAACACCTAAATCATGAATTAATTCTTCAATATGATCCTCTGCCTCATTATGAATATCATCATCAACATTGGATGTTGAATTTTCAATTCTTTCACCATGCAAGATCCAACGTGTATAATTAAGGCTAAAACCATAACAAATGAGATGATCCTTGATTTCTTTGAAGTTTAACTTTCTCATATTTACACACTTCACACATGGACAGAAAATCAAATCAATATTTTGATTATGCCATTTAGAAAATTCCAAAAAAATTTCAACTCCTCTTTCATATTCACTAGTAGTTCTTCATAGATAAATCCAATTATGATCCATTAATACCTAATATCACAATATAATTGATGAATATATTAAAACAAAGAAACATTTAAATATCTAACAGATAAATTGAAAACAAAAACATATTCCATAAAAACTATTCATAATCAGATAAAAGACATCAGATATGAAACACGTTTACAAATAGAGTAAACAGTTTATTTTCATATTATATACATGTGTGTTAACGACATTCTAATTTCATAAAAAATTATAAAGTATCAAAATTTAAAAAATAAGATCAAGAAAGAAAATGATATGTCATTTCAATCAATGATGTAGTTTAAAATAAAATAAATTAATGATTGGTTCTTTGATTATTCTGAGGATATTATTGAACATGATGAAGAGTATGTTAATAAAATACTTCTTATTTTTTTGAACATAATAAATGAAAGAGTCAAATACAAAGATAAAATTCCTCAATATTTAAATTTTGGTCGAAATTGACATTTTGCAGTTGGGTCACATGGTAAAATATAAGACATCCAAATAAGTGTATCATTCATACTGACCCATTTGGTTTATTTATCTCCTAAGGTTATTTATAATATGTTTTTACTCCGAATAGTGGGTATAGTCTCCACATTATACGTTTATAAACCTATAATGATTCTTAGGTGCCTCAATTATATTGGGACGCATGCTTGAGTTCATTGGTAATATGACTCATGGCATCAGTTTATGATCCCTCACCACTGACACTTGATGTGGTTTCCCATGATTTTTTTCTATTCTCCCACATAGTTTTTGTAAATTATATGTCATTATCATTTTAGTATATCTTTATATTGATACTAAGACACTTCTCTTTATCCATATCTAACAGATCAATGCATTTCAATTCCACATTTCAGTGGATAATCACCATAATCCAATCTATATTATTTTATTATTGAACATATAATACATAATACATATTCTATCAAGGGATTTAGGTGTCATCGGCCCAAAAACAACACCATAAACTATCTTGAGTAACATCAATGATTTTACTTTTTCTAGATTATTTTTTTCTTGCCAATATTCCCTTTTATAAATGAATCACCTACTTAAATGTCATCAATTGTGAGTTTGGGAAGGTCTAGAGAACTATTATTACTGGAAATTATTTTTTATGGTTTTTCAAGAACCAAGATGAGATGCCATCTAACCAGAAACCCAACACAGTCTAGGATATGGCCTGAAGGGCGTTCTTGATCCCCCAAAGCTGGAAACTACTATAGGGAATCAAAAGAATAAAAAAGGAATGATTTATCCCAAAAAACTACCAAGATCAATATCTAAATTGAATACACGGTAGAACTAACAATAATAAACATCAATTAATACATAACTAATCCAAATACAAAAACTTCAAAATAAAAAAAATGAAAAAAAACTTATGATACACCATGAAATCGTGATCTCCATGTGACCTCTTTGTCACCACCAAACACAACGCCAACATGCTCTAATGGAATATTTAACTATAAATAATAAACTACAAAATATATTAGGTCAACAAATGTTGTTTGGAACAAGTATGATGTGATCATAAATAGCTCAGTAGGTTATCACACCCTATTCAATGCATTTCCTTTCCAAAAAAGTCCAAAAAAGGTTAAAATACATATATAAAGTAGGATTTTAATTATTCTAAAAAACAAAACAGATATTTCCACAAATTCCCTTTTTTAAAAATCACACATGCATCCTTTCTTTTCAAAAATGGTTTCACAATAAAAATTCATTTTAAAAACAAAACCAAAAATATAATTTATTACTAGATCAAATAGTGAATATAATGAATGTAAATGAAACAAATAATATGACATAAACTTGAAGGGATAATGACCAATAAGAAGTATAAATAAATAGAACATACAGATAGATAATAAATGGAATCTCTGAAATATATCTAGAGGAAATCCGTGGAGGCCCTCAGTTTGGAATCAAATACCAGTATATAGTGCAAATTCATAGTCAATAACCAGTTTTCTGTTATAAACTATCCAATCTAGTGGCACATCCAAATAATATTCAACCATTTCCATGTATTGACCCACTTATACATTTCAAGTGCAAAAATGGTGTGATAGCAATAGAGAAAGAGGAAGAACGCTTACCAAAAATCGTGCAAACGAAAAAAACCTTCAAAAATGTCCGTCCAAGATCGCAAATCAAGTTCGAAGGTCGTCGGGAGTCCGAAGTGCAGCCACGGAGCTTGATTTCGACGATCGAACAAAATAAGGGTTTCGGCCGAGATCGCAAATTAGGTTCCAAGGTAGTCGGATGTCCGAAGGGCCGCAGCGGAGCTTGATTTCGACGATGAAAAAAAAACGAGGGTTTCGGGACAGCGGAGCTCGATTTCGACGGTAGAACAAAATGAGGGTTTCAGACCCCGAATAATTTTATAAGAATTTTCACGTCGGTTTTAAGGAAAACCGACGCCGAAAATTTAAAAAAACATTTCGGCGTCGGTTTTTAGGAAAACCGACGCGGAAGTTTTAACTTATGGCGTCGGTTTTTAGAAAAACCGACGCCGAATGTTTTTTTAAAAACTATCTTCCGCGTCGGTTTTTAGGAAAACCGACGCCGAATGTGTTTTTTCACCGTCGGTTTTCGGCGTTGGTTTTCCTCAAAACCGACGCCGAAAATAAAAATAAAAACTTCCGCATCGGTTTTTTTGGAAACCGACGCGGAAACTTTTTTTTAATTATTTTCCGCGTCGGTTATTATAATAACCGACGCGGAAAATATGTTAACTAATATTATTGGCGTCGGTTTTTTGCAGAACCGACGCCATTAATTCCCCGCACATACTATTTTCATTGGGTTTTAAAAAACCGATGTTATTACGCCGACACGAAAACCCGTATTTCCACTAGTGCAAGTTCTCCCTATTTTTTTTTGTAAAGCTCCAGAAAGGCACAACTTTATTTTCTTTTTTTTGTAAAGCTCCAGAAAGGCACAACTTTATTTTGAATTTTTTTCTTCTTTTTTTCTTTTTTTTTATGGAGAACTAGATGAAATGAAAGAAGCATAATGAAATGATGACTCATGCCCAATTTTATAATAATACATTGCCCAAAATGATGATGCACACATTACACCACCCTAAAATGATACATATCCCAAGGAACGCACACGAAAGGCCCTTCCCCCACACTCAAACTTGAAATAACCATGCAAAAAATACTAAAAGTGCGGGTAGGTAAGGAAAAATTGGATTGTAATGTGGCTTAAACCTATAAGGAAATTCATGGCATCTAAGGGCTTACGAAGGATAAATGTAAAGGTGGGTATTAGGATAAAATGTGGATAGCCAAAGAGATGCCTCAATCATTTTAAATGTGGTTTTGTACAGTCATAGCTTTGAAAAGTTTCAATACAAGTTTTAGAAGGTGGCACATCCCAAAATCACTCAAGAAATATGCTCAAGATAAAATAGGAAACATTTGGTCTAGAAATCCTCTCAGGAATGAGAATATGATATTGGACAATCACTCATGGCATGATTAATAATAACAAATTAATTCACATGAATTTCAGAAATTCAAAGAATGAAAAATGGAAGGGAAATTTCATTTACATGAATCAATTAATTCCCTTAAATCATGAGTCCTTATTTCAATATCCTTGCTTCACTTTAATCATCCAATTATCCATTTTAATCATTCAATCTCAGAAACATTGAAATCTAAAACATAGAATCACTGGATTTCTATGAAACTTATGTCTCCTAGAGAAGTCAAGTAAAACATGAATTCAAGCATGGGCATGCCTTTTTTTGATTAATTCTTTAAAAGACTAAAAAATGTAGGGAATAAAGTCGGATAATATATAATTGAAACTCATACTCCCCTGTCAAATGGATCCTTTTCTTCACGACGTATAATCCCACGACACCCTCTTCATTAATGGACCTGAAAAAAATGAAAAAAATTGATAGTGCATGCCCATTCAATCATGCTGGTAAATGACTAAGAAGACAAGTGTAAAATGGGGGAAAATGCGGGTTGCCTCCCGATAGCGCCTTTGTTTAATGTCGTTGGCTCGACAAAACAAAACAAAACAATTTTTTTTTTGAAAAATCTCCTGGACTACAAGATTTCCTCCCCCACACTTAATTTATGCAGTGTCCTCAATGCATGTAAATGTATGTTTCAAAAAGTTGGAGTTACTGAATTTAATCAAGTGTAAAGGAATGATGCAACCTGGTAGGTGTTCATTTGTATTCAGGGTGAAGGAGTGTGATCTCCTCCACTGGTTCTTGAGGTACGTTCCCATGGAACTTCTTCAGCCTCTGCCCATTTATAGTGAATGGGTTTCCTCCTCCTTCCTTTTGAATCTGCACAATACCAAAGGGATATACATGAATAACAGTAAAGGGGCCTTCCCATCTGGAACGAAGTTTACCTGGCATAAGCTTAAGTCTGGATTTGAAGAGTAACACGTGATCTCCATGGTTGAAGGTTCTTGGTTTAATTATCTTGTCATGGGCCATCTTTGTTCTCTCTTTATAGATCATTGAGTTTTTAAAAGATTCCCTTCTAATTTCTTCTAACTCCTTCAACTGCAATCTTCTTTCTTTCCCAGCTTTCTCAAGGTCCAGATTCATCTCTCTAACCGCCTAGTAGGCTCTATGCTCCAACTCCACAGGAAGGTGGAAACTCTTTCCATAGATCAATCTATAGGTACTCATCCCTATCGGTGTTTTGTAGGCCGTTCTATATGCCCATAATGTATCATCTAACTTTTGGCTCCAGTCCTTCATGTTGGGTTTAACAGTCTTCTCCATAATGGCTTTGATTTCTCTATTAGAGACTTCTACTTTGCCATTTGTTTGGGGATGATATGGGGTAGATGTTCTATGATGCACCCCATACTTCTTCAGCAATGCATCCACTTTCCTATTACAGAAATGAGTTCCCTGATCACTGATGATTGCTCGCGGCACGCCAAACCTACAGAAAATGTTAGCCCTAAAAAAATCACAAAAAACTTTTGCATCATCAGTTCTGGTTGCTTTTTCTTCCACCCATTTTGAAACATAGTCTACAGCCAAAAGAATATATGAATTTCTAAATGACATTGGTAATGGTCCCATGAAATCTATGCCCCAAACTTCAAAAATTTCACAAAAGGTTATTGGTTTTTGTGGCATTTCATGTCGTTTGGATATGTTACCAGAAAATTGGCATTTTTCACATCTTTTACAAAATTCATATGCATCCTTAAATAAGGTGGGCCAATAGAGTCCAGATTCTAAAACTTTTCGGGCAGTCCTCTGAGGTCCAAAGTGTCCTCCACATGATAATTTATGACAAAATTCAAACACTGATTCAATTTCACTTCTTGGCAAGCATCTTCTAATGATTTAATCATTATAAATTTTCTACAGAAACAGATCTTCCCAAATGTAAAATCTTGATTCAGATTTAAGCTTATGTTGTTGATGAGAGCTTAGATGAGAGGGTACCTGAGATGTTACCAAATAGTTGACAATGTTGGCATACCATGGTACTTCACTGTTGATGATGTAGAGTTGTTCTACATGAATATCATCATTAAGTGGGTTCTGCTTTGGTATTTCTATTTCAGCGGTGTGGGGTAGTCGACTCAGATGATCAGACACTTGATTTTCAGTCCCCTTCTTATCTTTGATTTCCAAATTGAACTCTTGTAAGAGTAGCATCCATCTCACCAACCGTGGTTTAGCATTCTCCTTTTTCATTAAGTACCTAAGAGATGCATGATTAGAAAAAACAACAACATTAGTGCCCAGAAGATATGATCGGAATTTATCTAGTGTAAAAACGACTGCAAGGAACTCCTTCTCTGTGGTTGTGTAATGTATTTGTGTTTCATCCAAGGTCCTTAATGCGTAGGAGATGACTTGAGGCTTGCTATCAATTCTCTGTGATAGAGCGGCTCCCACTGCTTGGTTGGATGCATCACAAAGTATCTCGAAAGGGTAATCCCAATTGGGTGGCTGCATTATTGGTGGTGTTATCAGCCTTTCCTTTAATTCATCAAATGATTCCCTACATGCACAATCAAAATTAAAGTTATCATCCTTTAAAAGTAACCTTGAGAGAGGGAGAGAAATCTTACTGAAATCCTTGATGAATCTTCTGTAAAATCCTGCATGCCCTAAAAAGGATCTAACATGTTTGACACAAGTTGGATATGGCAAGGAATTTATTACATCAACTTTTTATTTATCAACCTCAATCCCATTTTGTGAAATTATTTTCCCCAACACTATCCCTTTTTCAACCATGAAATGACATTTTTCAAAATTTAATACAAGGTTCTTTTCAATACATGTTTTCAAAACTTTTTCCAAATTTCCCAAGAAATGATCAAATGAATTTCCAAAAACTATGAAATCATCAAGAAACACCTCCAATCAATCCTCAATGTGGTCTGAAAAAATACTCACCATATACCGTTGAAATGTACCTGGGGCATTGCATAGCCCGAAAGGCATCCTTTTGTAGGCGAATGTTCCAAAAGGGCAGGTGAAGGTTGTCTTCTCCTGGTCCTCTGGTGCAATTGGTACCTGGAAATATCCTGAGAATCCATCTAAAAAATAGTAATGAGTATTTCCATCTAACCTTTCAAGCATCTGATCAATGAATGGAATAGGAAAGTGATCTTTTCTAGTAACTTGATTTAGATTCCTGTAATCTATACACACTCTCCAGCTGTTTTTTATTCTCATGGGGATCAGTTCATTTCTTTCATTTGTAACAGTGGTCAGGCCAGTTTTCTTGGGGACTACATGAATTGGGCTGACCCATTGAGAATCAGAGATTGGGTAAATGATATCAGCTGCTAATAATTTCTCAATCTCTTTCTTAACAACCTCCATGATTGTGGGATTGAGTCTTATTTGAGGTTGTCTAACTGGCCAAGATTCACTTTCTAAAAATATCCTGTAAGAGCATACCTTAGGTTTGATTCCAGGAATATCACCTAAACTCCATCCTACATCTTTTACATTATTTTTGAGAAGGTAAATCAATGTTTGTTCTTGTGAATGGGATAGGTTATTGACAATGATTACTGGAAATTTTTCTCCTTCCATTAGGTAAGCATACTTCAAGTCACATGGAAAAGGCTTTAGTTCTAAACATGGGGGTTGTTCAAGGGATGATATTGCATTTATGTTTCCTACTTCTAATGTTGAATTCTCTGGAATAATCTTACTTCCTCTTAACAAATCATCAAAAAAATCATATTTTACCTCATCCTCCAACATGATATCAGAATTTTCAGGTTCATGGGAGTTATAAAATTCAAATGAAGAGTGTTATCCCATAGATAACAAGTCATGAAGCATACCTGAGTCTTCAATTGGTTCTATACCTTCATCATGGGAGATTTCATAAAGTGAGTGATTGCTGTACGGGTGTTTCATTGTATCAAGAATATTGAAGTGTACCGTACTATCTCCGAGCTCCATGGTGAGTGTTCCTTCATGCACGTTGATGATTTTCCTTGCTGTTTTCAGGAATGGTCTCCCTAGGATGATGGGAGATTGGGATGGTTCTCGGTCTTCCTCCATGGTAAGGACATAAAAGTCTGCTGGAAAGATTAATCCTCTCACTCCTACAAGTACATCTTCAACGACTCTAGCTGGGAAAACGGTGGATCTGTTTGCTAATTGTACCACCACCCAAGTTTATTTTAGTTCTCCGATCTGCAAAGATGAAAACACAGAGTGAGGCATCACATTTATCGAAGCTCCAAGATCACATAGTGCATCAGTAAAATTTAATGAACCGATAGTGCAGGGAATAGAGAAAGTCCATGGATCTTGACATTTTTGCAGTATCGGTGGTGTGATCAATGCTAAGACGCTTCTTCCTAAGTTGATTCTTTCATTTCCATCTAGCCTCTTTCTTTTAGTACATAGCTCCTTCAAAATTTTTGCATATTTATGGATTTTCCTGATTGCATCCAGTAGTGGAATGTTAATCTCAACTTTTCGGAATGTTTCCTGAATTTCTCGTTGAATTCGTTCTTCTTCTCCCTTCTTTGACTCAACCAATGCTGATGGGAATGGTGCTGGAATATCCTTTTTCTCCCTTTGTTGTTTCTGCAATGGTGTTTCTAGTCTTTCTTTCTTGAAACTTGTTCTTTCTACTTTGTTGTTGACTCCATCTTTTGGTTGGACAGGACGAGCTTCAGCAGGTTCCCTAGATTCATCCTCCTCATATTGTTCTGGTGGTTTGAGCTCCTTCCCTCTTTGGGTTATGATTACACTAACATTCTCTTTTGGATTGGGAATTGATTGTGCAGGAAGCTTACCTTGATTATTGGTGAGAGAATCCATAATGCTTGCAAATTGATCAGCTAGCTTGTCCATCTTAACTTCTATTCCCGCAACTCTTGTCTTCAGTTGTTGGTCTTCATTTGTCGGTGCACTTGTGGATGGTTTCTCATAATTATTCCGTTGGAAAGGTGGTGGTTGAAATTTTTTTTGTTGTTGGAAGGGCTTCTGATAAGGTTGTTGGAATGCTATCGGGTTCTGATATTGCTGCTGAAAAGGTGCTCTGGCTTGGTTCTGTTGAAACCCATACCCTGGTTGGGTTTGCGGTTGGTATTGCCTTTGTTGATAGGATACAGCACAACTTTCTGTCCCCTGCACTTCTGGACATTGATCAGTTTAATGAGAATTAGAAGAGCATAAACCACATACCTGATTCGGTCCTTGTTGTTCCTTCACATGGTTCACAACTATTTGTCGCACCAACCTGGTGAGTTCACCCATTTCATTTCTAATTAAATCCACTGAATCAGATGTTCTTACCTCATGGATTCCTCTGGTGATCATACCTCGAGTGCCAAACTGCTGTGAATTTTGTGCAATCTTTTCAATCAGAATTCGTATATCTTCAGGTGATTTATCAATGAGGGCTCCTCCCGACGAGGCATCTAGTAGATTCCTGTCATTGTCAAGAAATCCTTGGTAGAAGCATACAAGGAATTGGTCCTCTTTTATTTCTTGGTGTGGACAACTTTCACAAAGCTTCTTGAAACGTTCCCAGTATTCGTAGAGTGTTTCTCCAGTTGATTGATGGATGACATAAATCTCCTTCTTTATTGCATTTCTCCTAGATGTTGGGAAGAATTTTTGTAGAAAGCATTTTTTTAGATCTTCCCAGTCACTGATCTCCCCCGGTTGTAGATTGTACAACCATTCCTTTGCTGCTCCCTCTAGTGAGAAGGGGAAAGCCCTCCATTTCACATGCTCTTCCGCGACTGCTCGAGGTTTGAAGCTGGAGCAGACATAGGTAAATTCTTGAATATGTCGATTCGGGTCTTCACCTGCAAGACCATGAAATTTAAAAAGCACTTGGATCATGTTAATTCGCAATTCAAAATCATTTTCTAAGGCAGGAATTGAAAGTTGATAATTTTGATTGACAAATTGAGGTGCACAGATGTCACGTAGGGTTCAGTTGGGATTTACAGCCATTATTAAAGGTTCAAAGTCTTCACTCAAGGTATCACATGAATCGGTGATATTGATTTCTTCAAATTCTTTGGGAAGATTTTGATTTTTCAATTTGGTTATTGTGCGCTCAATTTCTGGATCGAATTCTAATAAATTTCTATTTGAACTACGGGTCATTCAAAAGAGATTTTTTAAAAAAAAAAAAAAAAAAATTGAGGCACTGCCTCCCTGGCAACAGAGCCAAGTTTAACGCACTCCTTTCGTGGGGCGTGACAAAACAATATTTTATTTACCTAAGTATATTATAGCAGTTGATCCTATGTAGTCTCCCGAAGAGGAGTGCACACAAAACAAGGTTGTCACTTTTTGTTGGTTTTCTTAAAAATATTGGTTTTAACAAATTTGAATGACTATGAGAGAAACAAACAACATAAATTGATTGATTTTAACAAATTATAAAGACGATGATCGGATTAGGTTCGGCTAGAATTAGTGTTGTACCATCATGGTTTCCAAATTTTATCTCTTCTTCTTCCTTAAACTGGTAAGAGAGATGTGATGAGAATTTTCCTTTCGAAAACCTTAGATTGGTCTATCCTCCTTCCAATGTGTTTAGGGTTGTAGAAGGTCTCTTGATTAATTAGAGCAATCCCAGACCTGGAATTGTTGTTTCCTAATAAACCAAGATTTCGACATACAATCCTACACACGTGCTTGACAACCGTCGAGCAATCACCACCCAACCCTAATCATTTTCCACCGTATACAGATTAGAATTGGGTGGAGGGAGATGTGATCATCGACCAAAGCAATTTATAATTTCAGAATAAAAACCTTAACACAACCGCATTCAAAATTTAATACTGAATTATGAATTGGAACCGGAAGAAGAAAGAAGAACAAATTTTATTCATTTCAAGCACAAAACTCAAGCACAACACATAGGTCCAACCTCCCCTCTTTCCAATCACTCAAATGAAACTAACCCTCCATGGATGGGGTAAGAGAGATAATGCGAGAGAGGAGAGAAATTTTAAAATAGAATAAATAAAAGAAAAATCTGAGAAGTTATTCTCCTTGGTGCCCCAGAAGGAATGGGGTGGAGAATGGGATGTGTTGAGGAGGAGGAGCTCTCCTCCTTTTATATCCAGATTTCTGTCCTCCGAATGTTGTCGCGTATTGGACCCAATAAATGACCTCTTCACGCGTTGAGCCCTTCTTCAGTATTGTTCATAATTTTCTTGGGCGTGTCCCCTCAAACTCTCAGCGGATTTGGATAGGTATTCCGAGAGTTATGGCCCTTTTACTCTTATCATTTATTCTGTCCAGTCAGAATCTCCAAAACGTCAAACCCCGGATTAGGAAGCTTTAATGGACCCTCAAACGGCAGAATCCCACGGTGCGTCCTTAATACAAGATGATCTAAAACTCCTTGCGCGTCCACCCACCGAATTCGAAAAGCGTGGGGACCACAATGGATGAGTTATGGATCCCACACCAAAACTAGGAAGAACTGGAAACAGTTTTCTTGATCCAACTTGTGATCTTCTTTTGAGGTTCCATATGGCCGATTCAGCTTTTAGTCAAAATATATTAAATGAATCCCTAGATGTGTAGAATCTGGAAAAGAAAGAATTTTTCAATTTGGATAAATTTAGATAATGTTATGGCCAAAATACAGAAATAAGTTAAAACTGTTAAAAATCTAAAATTGCCAATTTTTACTATTCAGCTCAAAATAACACCAAAATCATAAAAATGAAACAATTCATCTTATAGGAACACTTTTGTGAGTTTAAAACAATGATATTCAATATAAATTAATTTAAAATATTTTCTCTATAAACTATCTTTCTCTTAAGTGATGATTGAGAGATCACTTCAAAGGGGAGATAAATAATATGTGAAAGTAAACTAAAGAAAGAGCTTAGTGAACTTTTAATTTTTCCCTATGCACTGGAATAATAGTAATGAAATAGAGTGGAACATAAAATATTTTTTACATCCAATTCCAAAGAGTCTCTTATCCCTTCATTCATAAATTTCTTTGTATCTTACTGTTTCTCACTACCATTGGCATTGTTTGACCATTAATTTCCATTTTACTTACCAAAATCAACACTGCCTTTACCCATTCATTATTTTAGTTTGTTTTAGTCTATTTTTTTTTCTTTTGACCACACAAACACTCATCTTAATCTTTCTCTATGGAATACTATACTCCTAGTTCCACTATACTAGTTTAAATAGGTTTAAAAAAAAATAAAGTTTCACTTTTTCAATGACAAGGTTTAAAATTATTGTTACCAGTTTTAGGGAAGTAATGAGAAAATAAATCAATAAAAAAACATATATAATTGTTTTGTTAAAAAATAAAACAAAAATTCTTAAAGATAGAGAATATTGATGCAGTAATTGAAAATATTGTTCAAACTGAGCCTAAAAATGAGAATGTAAAATGACTTAAACATAGAGAATATCATCTTATAATAACTTATGGAAACCCATATTTCATTATGATATCTCACCAGGCTAGGGACTATGAAATCAATCCATCACATTTGGCACTGCTACCATCATTTTTAGAGTTACCAAATGAAAGCACTCAATCTTTAATAAGATAATTTCCTAAATTCTTCCAATATATTACTCTTAGGAACACGAGTGAGAATGATATTAAAATAATAAATTTTCTATACTTATTAAAGAAAACAACTATGAATATGTTCAATAAATTAGAGTAAAACACTATTTACAAATGGGATCAACATTATAAATATTTTATTATGATATTATTTCCTAAATGGTTAACTAGAGGGATAAGGAGTAAAATCCACAATTTCATTGAAGAATAAAATGAGTCCTTCCTTGAGTTATGGGATAGGATTGAGGGTTTTCTTTGGTAATTCCACCATAATTAAATCCCTTCCCATGTTTTGTGGGAAACCATATTTGATGGTATTATACCTTATTCTCTTGATTTGGACGACCAAATTTCTGGTGGAAATTACATTGAAAAAACTATTGAATAATTGATTTTTTTTATTATAATCACTATCAAAACACACAATAGAAATCAACTAGATTGAGGAAGGTCAATAGATCTAAAAAAACTCATTCAAGTCATGAAATAAACTTATAACCTATTTAAAGATAGAAAAAGTTCAATATTTAAGGAATGAAAGTTTTAAACTAGTCACTTTTCAAGAACAATATAGGTATTAAAATTAGTATGGTGAGTTTTGGTGGTTAAGTGGGTATTTGAGAGCATGATGTCATAATCCAATAATATATTTTTATCCCATTTAAGATGCTTGTTTTGTTTATTTTATTGGTGGAAAATAATGAAAAACTGAACCACTTTAAAAAAAATTAAAATTTTGAATAAAAAGACTAATCAAACATGGGACGGGGAGACTGAGGGTTAATATAAAAAATTATTGAATCTGGATGCTCTGATATTCCTATAAAAAAATTCAAATTGAGGATGATATTTCTCATTCAATTGGGAATTTAGAAAGTGTGATGCAAAATATAAAGAAAAAACCAAATCACAATGATTTAAAACCAATTCTATAATATCTTATCAGTAATATCAGTTGGGGTAATTGGTTAGAGACTCAAGGGATAGAGTTAATTATAAGCTTTAAATAACCTCTAATATGAACTCTAGGGAGAATGTAAATGATATAACAATAATTTAAGGCCTCAAAAATCAAGTGGGAGTTAGGGTGAAACCCAATGAAGTTGAGATTAAATATTTAATAGAACCCAAAACTCAAAATGTGGAATGTAATAAAAATATAAATCTGGATAGAAAAGAACAAAATGAATAGAATGAGAAATATTTACTTGTAAAAGAAAAAGAAAAATGAGAGATGAATCCAGAACTAGCTAAATAGTGAATGAAAAAGCTAAGATTTGATGATAAGGAAAATAATCAACCAATTTTGATTAATTATACCCCTCAAATTACTTTTCCCCAAAGGGTTAAAGTTTTTAATGAACCCCGATATTTAAAATTTATTCATATTTTTAGATCCTTTACTATCAACATGCCCTTTTTGGAATATTTAGATAAAATACCATAATATTTTACATTCCTTATCATATTTTTAACTAAAATAAATAAATTAGAATGTCCTGGACACCATAAATCTTACAAAACAATGTAGTGATGTTATCCAGAAGGAATTACATCCCAAATTAAAGGACTCAGGATTTCCTGTTATACAATGTAAAATTTGAGATAGTGGGGAACTAAACTGATCACGTGACCTTATTACTAGTATTAGCCTCATGAATTTCACATTGTTTGAAAATATGGGTCTAAGGAACTTGAAACCGACTCCTTTTTCTATTCAAATAGCCATTAAGACACTCACTCATTCCTATATAAGGGTATAAAATATGTTAATTAGGGTAGGAACTTTTATTTTTCCCACTAATTTTTTGATTATTGAAATAGAGTGTGATGGAAAAGTACTTGTAATTTTTTGTAGACCTTTACTAGATATTGTATATGCTAAAATTAATGTTTCCAAAGGATGATGGACCCTCAAAGATAAGGATGATATAGTAGGATTACATGGTTTTTTAGAAACACAAACATAAGGACATCTGTGATTCAATTGATTAATATTATGATATGTTTAGTGATATTTTTTGGAAGAATTTTCATCACCCTTCACATAAGGTATAAAAATATGTTTCTTTATATTCCAAAATTATTGATGAGTGTTGAAAACTTGAAGTTCATTCAGATTTTTCTCTTTTACTTCAGAAGTTCCTAAAACTCAGCATTTCTATCCTCTTGAATGAATCACTTAGTTTTTTGTAGTATAGTATCGATCATATATTAATCATGGAATTATTTTTATAGAGGAAAATTTAGAGTCAAAATAATTAATCCTTCTTACTAAATTTTGTGAGCATTTGTATTATATTTTTATATTTTTTGATAAGTGTTTGAGAGTTTATTAAACTAGGGAATGTTATGGAATAAGTCTTGATGAGCAATTTGATATTGTTAATTATGAAAAAGTTGACTTATTTGAGAAACTTTTACCTATTGTGATTAATGATGGGTGTGATGACTACTTTTAAAAATAATTTCTTGAAAAATTTACTTCATTTAGTCTTTTTGGATTCTGAAAAATACATTCTTTGTTTATAATTTGAAATTCTTAAAATGTAGTCTTATGAGTTTTTAGATTTACTATATGTTTTGGGATTATTTTTTTGAATTGGTGAGAAGGTTTTATTTGTCTATGTACCATTTTCTGAGTGTTTAGAACTGGATATTTTTTGGGGAGGTTGGGATAATTTCCATGATCAATTGAGGGATTTTACGGGCTATTTTCCATCCTTTTGAATTTTAAAATTGATTTTTTGTGAAGTGAAATAGAGATGGACAACATATTTCCTACTTTATTTTTAGATATTATCCTTAAAATTCTCTATATTACATGTAATACAATGAGATTTTATGATATAGTTCCCTATAAATGGATTTTATTTCATTTATTACTTGATTTATATTTAACACCGAGTTTAAAAGAACCATGATATACTATTAAAATATTATTATGTGAAAGTTATAGTCTTACCATAGGATTAAATGGTTTGAATAAGACTAAATAATTATTAAAATATATGGTTTACACATATATAAAGTTAATTCATTGGTTATAAATTTATTAGAAATTAAAATAAAAATCATTTGAAATAGAAGAGGCATTTTTATGAAAAACTATTCTTATGTGCGCAATGTGTTTTTATCTTGATAAATTAAATAAATAACTATTTCTAGATTATTTTGATGAAACATATATATTATATATTCAAAAAAAAGTTTTAACATTTAGCAATTTTTTCTAGTCATGGGATAAGAATAAATATTTTTTTATTCTCAAAATTTCTTTTTCTATAAAAATGGGTTTCATCATGTTTTGCGTACTTTTTTTAGAATTAATTTTTTCTTTTATAGAAATTGAATCATGAAAAATAAATCCCATATTTTGAATCAAGATATTCAAATTTTGTAAATTGGTCCCTTTTATTTTTGGTCAATGTGAATAGTAACCATGTTAAAATTTTATCACCTCGATAAGGGTAAAACGAGTAAAATCGGGATAACGATTTTGGTTAAGGCTTAAATATCCTCTAAAACCAGACTTTATCTTATTAGATCAGTTTATTTCTACCATTATCATCTATTCCTCCAAAATATGGCCACTTGGAACCATTTTTCTTTGATTATAACTCTTATAATATTTTAAGAAAATAATAAATAAAAAATGTCACTCTCTTGAATTTATTAACTCTAAATTTTTATTCTAAAGATAAAAAGAGGAAAATATTTGTTATACATGTTTATTTTGAGATGAATTAATTATATTTATCATATTAATTTATTTATAACTTTTAGTTATTGAATAATTACATTAATTTCTTATAAAAAACAACATGATATTTATTCATTTAATTGGAAAATAAAATAAATAATTTTCAAAATATTAAAGCTAACAAATTTTGGGAGATTTATTATGCTCTATGAATTGTATAGATAAATATAACATGTTATAGATTTGTGGAAGGTTTATATTTTAATTAATTATTCCCATGATTTTTATTAATTTCAAATTAAATGAATTATTTCAAAAATTTCATTAATGTTATTTTCTATAAAATAATATTTTAATAAATTATTTAAAAATAATAAAAAAATTACAACAGAACAATTAGGATGATAAATTGTAAATTTTTTGATCCCATTTCCATTTATGAGCTAATTTCCAACTTATAAGTAATATTATATCCCTTTAATATTAAATAATCCATTACCACAATTACGATTACAATTGGTTAAATGATTCATTACCACAGTTATATCCCTTTAATATTAAAATTCATTACCATAATATTTGGTTAAAAATTCATTACCAAATGATAGAGTTAAAAATGAAAAAAATTTATATAAATATCATTTGATGATGATATTTACAAATTATCATATTTTCATTGAATCTATGTATATTTTGAATCATTTGGATTCAAAATGAATTTATTATATTTTAATTTTTTTTAATTTCAAGTGTGTCATTTGCATCCCTTACAAAAGGACTATTATTCTCTCTTTTTATAACACCACACTGATCCATATATCTCAAACAAAAAATGACCGATTCTCTTAAAAAATTCCCTATAAAAATATAGAGGTATTTTTCTTCTCAATTTTCTATTACAAGGGTCTTTAAGAAAGTATCTAAATGAGGTCTCCTAAAGAAGAGGTAATAATCTTACCCAAACTCAATAAATTTATTTATTTTTATACCTCCTATAAAATTATGTCATTTATCATAAAAGATAACTCCAGTGTCTTTAATATACTATAATGTTATTATGTTCCTTAAACAAAAATTATCCACCTCCATTTCAATCAAATGTGAAGTGAAAGTATTGCTCATGCATACATGTGAACTACGACCTCCACGTAGCGATATAATTCATTCTTCATCACCATTATTCATGGATATTTATTATGACTGGTTTAATGTTTATTAATGATAATTATAAAATTATTATGATTATGGATTATAATATCATATCTACTTTCTTACTTTCTAATCCGTTGTAAAACGATAATGTCGCTTGTTGGTATGTGTGGAATACCACCTCCACGAAGTGATGTGATTAATTTTTCATTTTTGATTTACATGGATGGTATTAAGGATTTATTTAATTAATATATAATATGTATATTATATAATAATTATTCATTAAATTTTAATTAATATTTACTTTTCTTTTGTTCCATCTGTTGAAAACTTGAAATTATCGTTTATATATACGTGCGACCTACCATCTCCAAGAACAGTGTAATTAATGTTTCTATGATTAATTATGATAAATGATTATAAATATTTATATAATTAATAGATATTATATTTATATCATAAATAATAATATTTAAATGATAGATTCATAATTAATGTATGAGGAATGGAAGTACCAAATTTTTTTAATGAAAAACAAAACATTTTACACCCATAAATGATGATTTTAATAAAGAATTATTAATAAATGGGTGTTGAAATATTATAAGTGGATAATATATGATATTATAAGTATTTAAATTACTCTAGGATTTATAATAATTATAAATTTATTATATTTTTGGGTAAATCATCTTCTAAGAAAGTTGAACATGAGGTAAGGGATTTATGATACAATCCTATTATTTATCAAGATTGTTTATGATCAAGTTTCCAATGATGAAATTTTATAAACTATCTCTCAAAAAACTAATGAATTTTCATCTCATATGGTTATTTATACTGATGAAAATTTTTTCTTTCATTTTCATCACATTAATTACTCAAGACAATGAAAGAAAATATTTTTAAGGAAAAACTACTTTATCTCAGTCTTCAATTGAAAACCCTTTTTCTTCCATTTCGATGTTTCCTAAAAATTTCATTAAGAATTTTTTTACTATTCTAATATGACTATTTAAATTAATTTCTATCCATATTTTTTTAATTAAAAATTATTTTAAAAGGAATATTCTTTAAATTTTTTAAACATGGTACTTTTGAATTTCTACTAAAAATGGTAAAGGAATATTAATTTTTATGTATGGGACATGAAAAAAATTTCCTTTAATCAAGACCACTGAATACTTTCAAGTTTAAATTACAAGTTCCCAAAGTTATTTTATAAACAATTTTTTATATAATATTTTTGTTTTTTTATATTTTAAATATTTTATTTTAAAGTGAAAAGGGTATTTTCCTCATGAAGTATTCAATGTGATCATTTAAAGTCATTTTATTTTATGATAGAATCCTTTAATGTTAATCGGGATTTACTAGGGATATGATTGAATTATACCATCCTTATTATTTCTCTTGATGGTTTATGGTTATGATTATTAAATATCTATGGAACATGTTTTCTTTTCCATTGGTTATGTTATAATGAATGTTTTTGTGGTCTTAGGGAATAAATATGAATGGATTAGTGATTATGTGATGTGTAGTCTCAGAATTACATAGAACATAAATGTATTGTGTAATGGTTAATGTTCTATGATCTGAAAGTGTATTTGATAGGTTATATTAATCTTGAAAAAAGAGGGTACACTAGAGGTTATCGCAGGCTTGAAAGAGGGTATATGGGAGTTTATCCTAAGCTCAAAAGATGGTACACTGGAGGTTTTACAAAGTTTGATGTAGGTATATGGGTGGTTATCCCAAGACTAAAATTTTATGATTATATTGGGAAGTATCATTGACATATGATTTATATTATTATGATTCTTCCACACTTAATCTATAAATATATGACATAATCATATTCCATTTTTATGCGCCAATGGATCATGTTGTTTTATTCCTTTATGATTCATGACATATGAACTACCACGATTTATTCCATGAATCAATATTATGATACATGATATGTATGGTATAGTTTTAAAATGTTAAGAACATATTCTAATACCATTATCTTCATGTTTTGTTTTTGTGATCATTGATATATCCCTTGTTAACTCTTATTAAAAGTATGAGCTCGCACTTTATCATGTTACCTTTCCTCATTCTATGAACAAAGTTTTTATGTAATATATGTCTATGAAGGTTTATATTTGTGAATAACTAAGTGAGAGACAATATATATACCATATGAATAGGTTTTTTATGTATCTAAGTTTACAAAAACACTAAACCTCTACAGTTCTGACATGGAACATAATGTTATGTAATGAATATTCATTAAGTAAGATGTAATTTTTATAAATGAAATATATGGGTCACTATAGTTGGTATTAGAGAAAATTTTTGTATCCTTTAGAAACCAGTATGAGAAAAATTTATTGAGAACTCTTAATATAATCATAGGTATAGAATAATTACCTAAGTTATGGTAAATAAAAGAGTGTGGGTTTCTTAAACAATAATCCTAGTATAGATTGTAAAATTGGACGTGGTTTTGGAATAAATAAAACTAGGGGTAATAACCTCTAAAAGAGTTGGCTAATTATATCTCGACCATCATTTGGGTGTATGTTGAGTGTGCCCTTATTTCACAATAGGTTTGAGACTCTCAAGGGACATGCTTAGGTTAAATCATAATTTTATTACTAACCATCATGATGAATTTAAATAGATGATGATCATGGTTGACCTAGATTAAGCTAGAGGGAAAAATTTAAAATATAGAGTCATGATTTAGCCATTATAAAAATTATTTTTCATGAATTTGTGGTTTTCCGCAATGTTTTTGTTTCTCACACAATGCTTTTTGGTTTTATTCCATGGTTAGAATTTGAAGGAACCATGTTAATACTAAATGTGATGAACAATGAAATAATTATCCTCACAACGAATTAAATATTATGGGAGATAGAATTAAAAATCTCTTTTTTATGATTATGCAACAAATTAAAGATATGAATCATTATGAGATTACAAAATATAAATGGATGGAACAAAATTATGTTGGGTCCTTCATGAGTAAATATTCAACTTCTATTAGCAAGTATACTAATCCACTAGCTACTAAGTAATGGATCAATACCATTGAAATTAAACTTTTAGTTATCTAGTTTTCAGAGCATGAAAACATGATCTTTGATTTATATCATTTGAAAGTCTAAGAGGATCAATGTTGGACTCACATCAAGAACACACGGAAACATGAATAAATTGACTCTATGGAGTGGGATGAGTTTGGATAGTTATTTTACAAAATGTAATTTCTTTATATCATTTATATTAAAATGGAGATAGAGTTTCTTAATATAATTTATATGAATGATGAATCCTTTAGAACCTATATGTAAAAGTTTACAAGAAATGTGATAAATGCTTCATGTATTATCATTGAACCAAAATATAATACCAATTGATTCTTTAATGGAAAAAAACCATGTATCTGAAGGAAAATATCTATAACGGAATTCACCTGTTATGAAGAAATCATTTTATGTGAAAAAAGGTAGAAATGGATATTGGATTTACCTATCAATCTCATGGTTTTGATAAGAAAATAATTATTTTATTCAAATAAATTTCTAATAATAAAAACCACGAAGGAATGCAGATGAGCCTTCCATTATTCTCATTATGTGGAAGGAGACATGGATGAAATTACCTTAAGGAGACTAGTTTATAATTTAACAATATAAAGTATGGTTATTAGGTAATTTAATTTTGATTTTATGGTAATATTCTTACCAATTATTGTGGAAAATAACTACATAATTCCCCACCCACACTTAAATGTTTCAAATACATGGAGTATTGGAATTATGCTAACTATAGTTGAAACCATAATGTTAATGATGATGATCAAAATCAGCAACCACTTAATCCAAGAGACAAAGGGTAATCTCATGTGATCACTATTACTGATGAGGGTTATGATAACAATGTGTTGAAATGCATATTTTCATCCACTCTAGAACTACTAATATATTTTTTGATTTTGGATCTAAAAAATATTTTATATCTAAATATTTTGTTAAGGGTATCACAATACCACATCAAGAATTAGATATTGAATTATCAGGGAAAACCCCTATTGGTATAATGATCACAACTCAAGTATAAGATTCTTCTTCGATTGAAGTTTGTTGGAATGAACTTCTTGAGAATCTCATTATTCTCCCTCTAGTTTAATTTGATGTTATCTTAGGAATGGATTGAATTTCTTTACATAAATCCCACATAAAAATTTAAGGAAGGTAAATCATGTTGGATATTTTGAACCAACGTAGTATTGTCTATTATTGAAACAATAAATATAAACTTCATATTGAAATAAAAACCTTTATATGGATCTTGGTTCTTATTTAAAAGGGGTGTTTAACTCTTATAGTTAGAGAGAAACTCAAAATCAAAGATATGACTATTATGAGAATGTTTTATTTTAACTTCCTAGAATATTTTCCTAGTATTACAATGAATTTTGATGTTGAGTTTTCAATAGAACTCATACCTGATTCTACACCAATACTCCATATAGAATACACCTGATTGAGTTGCATGAATTGAAGAAGAAACTCAATGAGAATATTATCAAGGGATTCATTCAACACAATATATAACCTTGGGGTGAACCTATTATTTTTTTGGGAATAAATATAGAGCAATGTGACCCTATATTCATTATAAATAAAAGAAATAACTATTAATAATACTATCCTCTACCCCATATTGATAAATTTTTGATCAACTACACAAAGCTCAATACTTCTCCAAGATTGGGCTTCATTTTGGATATAATCAACTGTGGGTCGAGAATGAGGAATACCCATAAAATAATTACATAAAATTTATAGAAACTATTAATTTAGTGTGATACCATTTATTCTTACTAATTCCCCCACTATCATTATGTATTTAGTGAAAATAGTCTTTAGAGATTACCATGATCTGTTTATGGTATTAATCATAGATGATATTCTTATATATTCGAAGGGAATGTGAGATCACAAATATTACATTAGGATTATACTAAATACCATAAGGAAGGATAATTTTTAAGAATAATATATAATTTTTGAAATTTTTCTATAAAAGTTTCATTTTTAGGTCATAAAATATTATGAAATGGTATATCAGTGGATCCAACAAAGAAAAATGTTATTGAACATTAGACCAGACAAAAAACTTTTATAGAGATCCATGAGTTTTGTTTTTTGTTTTTCAAGATATTATTGATGTATTATGGATAATTTAACACCACTATCTAATCTACACACCAAGTTATCTCGGATGGGATCCATGTTCCTTCACATATATAATTGCAATGAAAATTTAAAGGAATTGAAGTGAAGGATATCCAAAACACCTATGATTACATTACCATACATTTGAGAAGGGGTTTTTATATATAGTATTGCATTTAAGAAGGGATTAGGTTGTATCATCATGCATAATGATATATTGATAGACTATGCCACATGTCTATTGAAGGTTCATGAGAAATATTTCCCAACTTATGATTTGAAATTATATGTGATATTTTTTGCATTAAATATATAAAGGAATTATCTTTATAGAAAATGATGTGATATATATGCTAATAATTTTCAATTAATGTATATATTCACACAAAAAGAGTTGAATATTTTATAGAGAAGATGGTTGGAGTATATCAATGATTGTGAATTCCCAATACATTACCACCCTGAAAAAGAAAATAAGGTGGTTGATGATTTACGTCAAAAGGGTCATTTTAGATCATCTATGATGAGGATTAAAAAAGATGCAATATTTATATATTTGGAAAGGATGGATCTAGAAATCATGATGTAATGGGATAAATCTTATCTTATTCTATGAGTGTTCAACCATGTATCCATTTTATGATTAAAGAGATGCAAAAGGAAGATGTGGAGCTACAGATAAAGGTCAGAAATGTTCTAAAGTTTAACCTTGATAGTGATGAAAAGATAAGGATCAGGAATGGTGTATGTATTCCGTCCATACCATATTTGATGAAGGATCTCTTGGATGAAGCTCAAAGTTCATCATTATCTATTAATCATGGATGTATAAATATTATAGAGATATAGAGGAGTATTTATGCTGGGGGAACATAAAGAGAGATATTGAAAAGTATGTATCTTGGTGCATGGTATAGAAGAAAGATAAGGTTGAGATAAAAAAGGATATTTGGATGTTACATACATTACCCATACTAGAACAGAAAAGGTAAAACATCTCCATTGATTTTGTGTTTGGACTCTCCAAAACACCTAAAATCCATAATTCTATTTGGGTTATAGTCGATCGCCTTATAGAGCCAGCACACATAATTTCAATTAGAGAATATTTATATCTTCTTCATATTTTCCAGATTATATATTAATGATGTGGTAGGTTTCATAATGTACCATATTATATTTTATATGATCTTGATATGATGTTTAACTCAATGTCTTGATGAAGTCTTTAGTGGGATTTGGATATAAATTAGAGTTATAGAATTTTATAACATCCTCATAAATATAGAAGATGTAAGAGAACTATTAAAACACTATAGGATATGTTGAGATATTATTCTATGGATTTCAATGGGTTTTTGGATAAACTCTACCCTCTAGTTGAGTTTTCTTAAAACAAAAGCTTTCAATCAAGAATTCATATGGTTACATATGAATCCCTCTATGGAAATAAGAATATAACTTTAGTTCTCTATTATGATGTTGGAGAAATAAATGTATTGAGACCTAAGATAGCCAAGGAAATGACATAAAAAGTTATATCCATTTAATATATTATCAAGGTATATTAGATTTGACATACAATTTATAGTAAAATCATTGGTGAAATATGGAATTCAAAGATGGGGAGATGGTATTTTAGTGAATTTCTCCATGGAACAAGGTTATGAGATTACTAAATAAAGGAAATATGAGTTACGATATGTTTCCCCCTCTATATTCTATATAAATTAGGGATGGTAGATTATTTATTATCACTTATGTATAACCCATATCAAGTTTACAATGTGTTCTATGTGTCTATCTTGATGATGTACATACCTAATTCATCACATGCATAGAACTCAGAGGTCATAACAATGGGGTATGATCCTTCCTATAAATAAAAACTAGTAGAAATCTAGGATATTATAGATAATGTGCTACCAAATAAGAAAAATCACTTGATTTATGTTCTCTAGAGGAATCAAAAGTTATAAGATATAATATTGGAACCCGAGGATGCGATGAAATAGAGATATCATCATTTGTTTGTTTTATAGTGACAAAATTTCGAGGTAGAAATTAATATTAAGGGGGGAAGAATGTATTACATTAATATTTTATGATATAGATCTCAATAAATAAATTTGACTTCTTTGATAGTTATTTTACATGTAACATCAAGTTTAAATGAACCATGATATAGTATTGAAATATAATTATGTGATAGTTATTGCCAAAAAATTCGATTGGAGGGTATGAATTGGACTAACATAATTATGAAAATGTTTGATTTAAAAATGTATAAAATTAATTCATTGGTCATAAATTGATTAGAAATAAAAAAACAATCATTTAAAAGTAAAAGAGATCATTTTCAGAAAAATTATTTTTATGCACACAATGTGTTTTTGTCATAATAAATTAAATAAATAACTATTGGTGTAATATTTTAATAAAATTTATATATCATATATTAAATAAAATGTTTTAGAAAACTTATAATGTTTTTTTCTATGAATGGTATATGAATAAATCAAGTTTTATTCTTTAATATGTAATTTTATAAAAAAAATATTTTATCACATTTTGAACACTTATTTAATAATGAATTCCTATCATTTAAAAAACTTTAATCATGAAAAATTGATCCCATATTTTGGAATTATGATATTAATTTTTTTTAAATAGTTCAATGTATTTTCTTATCATTATGAATAGTAACCTTAATAAGAAAAATTACTTTGATACAGATAAAATGGGTAAAATAGGTTAAAATACAGTGTTATAGCTTTAAAATTACTCTAAAACAAGCCCTTATCATTTTGGATGAGTGTATTTTGATCATCATATTCTAGGTTTTGATAACATGAACAAATTTTTCCTTTTTTGAATGATTATGAAATTAATATTATTTTAATAAATGGATAAATAAATAATATCACTCTCTTGAATTTAATAACTCTAAATTTTTATTATAAAGATAAAAGAGGATTAGTTTGGTTATGATGTTTATTTGAAAGATGAATCATTGTGAATACCTCGAACCTAGTAGCCTAGAGTTTGTGGATACTCTATTACATTAACATACGATACAAGGAATCACATCTCAAAGGATTGAATAGTTTAGTATTCTTGGTAAACTAGATGCATACTTGAAATTCACATTAAAAAAGAAAACATAAAATAAAAAAATTATTTTCATTGAGAATGTCATATTTCCCCTTAGCATATCCCTGCTATCAATCATAAGGCACTTCCTAGTATTCTTGGGAAAATAAAATATTAGAAAGGTGTGACCTCAGATACTGTAACGCCCCGACCCCAGCTACCCAGAGTCGGTGCATTACTTCGTAACATTGGCATGATCACAAAAGATCAAGTCTCGAAAGACCGATTAGTTTAGTATCCTTGGAAACACTAGATACATTCGTAAACGTTACATTACATCATAAAGTGAAAAACTACAATAACAAAGTCTCCATAGTCCACTCTCATATCCTCTTCTGAAAATCCCTGCAGGTCATTCATAAAATACTTCTTCACATCCTGGAAAATATTAAAACATTGAAAGGGGTGAGCTCAGATGCTCAGTAAGGATAACAATAATGCGGAAGCTTTCATAAATAAAAATTAACAATTAAGGCAATGTATAACTAAAAAAAAGCCTTATTAAACTTGAACTTCAGCATAATATGGAAAAAGTAAAATCAAATAATTCTACTTACTTACTCACATGGATATTCTACTAGACGAATAATCACATGAAAGATCAATAACCACTTTCATAATGAGGGAATGTATAATGCCAGACATTCTGAAACATTTTGTCAAGGCCTCAGCCAAGACGTCTAAAATGATTAAGGCCTTGGCCAAAACCATAAATCAAATTGGGAAAGGGCCTCGGCCAATTCCACGTCTAGTTGTCTCATGAGACTTACCATGCATCGAGGAGCTATAGCGGGCTCCACCCGTCACTTATTAAGTCCAATACATTCCTCATATGAACAGGTTTAAACATCTCATAAACCATAACAAAATCGTATCACATAAAACATGCATAAATCAAACATAACATTTCCACATTTCAATCACAAGATATCAATACAACACATTGATATAATAAAAACGCTTTCAAAACCATTTTCAATACCAAAATAAAAGAAAAGTATAACATGGTATTTATTTTTCATTAAAAAAAAGGTATGGCTTGTAGAGGAAGCCGAAACTCAAATAGTGGTCACGACGGAGGAGAAGTCATTGTTGCCGCATACGTACGACAAAAACATTCCCTTTTGTCGTTTAGTAAACGCTTCGTATAAAAAATATTCCTTTTGAATAAACGTAAAAGTCAAAGTGGTTTATACACCGTATAAAAGAAATTTGTGTATAAAACCAAATATGCCTCAATGAAAGGAGATTGAGACGAAGTCCTTACAAAGATAATTTTTAAAATAAAAAATATATATTATGTGTATTCACTATAGGTACACATAAATAAAGTAAAAATACAAAATAATACATAATAATATCATGACATAATCTGAAAGTAGGAGATTAACCCAAAGAATGGAAGTTGGGTTAAGAAGTTCCCTTACCTTGTGTCTGACTTGACTCAACCGTTCTTTAACCTCCTGAATAATAAACTAGAGTTAATATATACCTTATTAAGAACCATTCTCAATTTCATTATCCTTTTTATATCACTTATTACAATGATATGAACATTATGTAATTATTTAAGTTAACAATGGTCGTTTTGTCGATCTTTGGTACTTGAGTCAACAATAAACTTCTTATAATTACAATTTGTTTATGTGGAAGAATATCCATTATCTCCAGAATTATATTCATGATTTATATGTCATATATATCATATATATCCAGTATATACATTCATTTATAACATTACGTAACATTTAGAGGTAAGAAATGAAATGCACCGTTCATGGAGACGGTAAGCCGTACGTACGCATGAACGCTACTTTCATTTATATTTCATATTTAATCGAATGAAATCATAATGATATAAATGTATAATATAATTCCAGTATAATATATTGTATAATACCATTTACTCCATCCTTCATACATCCCACATATGGCATTAACGATTCAAATCACTTTGAGGGGGCGGTTGTCCGCACTTCCTAAAATGAAATTATCGCGTTTACCCATAATGGAAATCATAAATTATGCCATAAATGAGAAATACAGAAGAATAAGTAAAACAAAAACATATTATATATCATATATAAATATAGTGACATCTTAATGGCCACCTTTGAAGGTGTTATATGAGTGTTGAACAATCATCATTTCGTGAGGCAGAAATTCACCATCCACAGAAACCGTATGTTCTTTAACCATTAGATGTAGGTGTGTGTAAGTGTATATCGAATCCTTCTTATAACAAAATCCTAGTATATTGAGTATACTGGGGTTTTTACAAAAGAAATTAATAAAAAGAGTTTATGGGGTTGGAGAAGAAAAATAAAACAAAATAACATAAGAGAAGACATTACCTTTAAATCGGGTAACTCTTTTGATTGGAGCCAAAGGCTTCATTGGGAAGAGTTCTTCCCAAAGTGATGCTTCTAGGAGTAAGAGGGGGAATTTGGGAGAGTATTTGGGCAGAGGTTGGCCGATCCAAATGGCTTGAAAGTGTGAATAAGGTGGTAGAGGTGGGGGCCTTTTATAAGAGGAGAGGAGGGGCTCTTTTGGAAAGATTGAAATGTTACATTATTATAAAATGATTTTCAGATTCAAAAGGTCCCAAACTTATATAATTCGGGGATAAGGTGATAAGGGTTCGAAATCTCCTCATACAATAGGCTTTGGACAAGTTTAAGCCTTGGATTTTGCATTATCTTCTCATTTTATTTAAATCATTAAATAATGAGGTCATCGCTGCATCATCATTATGTCATAAATAATTTAATTTATTTAATGTCTAAATATTATAAAAAAATACTATGATGTAGGAAATCTTTTTATCTTTCCAATGACTATTTTTAGTCAAAAATATGACTTGTATAACCCCATGTAAAAATTGTTTTAGTAAAACATTTCATGTTTGTGTCATTTTTTACTTTAACATTAAATAAAAGGTATTTATGTCATTTTCCAACTAAAGTGGCTCCATGGGGTCCCCAAGTTGACCCATGGATTGTCTTGGTCGTCAATGACTCATCAAATAGGAGTAGGACAAGTTTCATGCTCATATCATATTATTAAAACATTATTTTTACCTTAAACTACACTAATTACCTCTAATCGCGATTAAGAACTTAAAAGTTACTATTCACCAAAAAATTATTTTAAACTCATTGAACCAAATTTTACTTCTTAATGAAAACCATGTATGAAGGATTTTTGAAAATCAAATCACAGAAGTGGTAATATTTCATTTAAACGAAAAATCAGTTATTTAACTACCACTTAGTGGTTTCACTATTCATCAAAAATTGAAGTTTTTCAGAACAATGCCAAAATTTCACCCAAAGCTATAATTGATATTCCGAATTCAAAAATGATGTCTATTTTACAAAATTCCAAACATATAAGTTGCATTAATTAATTTTATAATTAATTCCCGCTGTCACAACAAATAGCGTGTTTTTAAGAAACAATTTATATCAAAAGATTGTCAATTGTTTATGTCCAATTTCAATGTTAAATTAATTATAATGACCACCATTGGATAAAATGGTAAAAATATATTCTAATTATACTTTAAAACCACTAAATAGTATAATTTATCACAATAAATTATTTTGATTAAAAAAGTTGTTTTAAGTATTTTTCACTATTCATAAAAAAATTGGAAGTTCTCAGAAAGTTACAAAAAATTCAACTTAGGATAATTTCGATATTACAAATACAAAGATGAAGTCCATTTTGAAATATAAAATTTCTATAATTTTAAAAAGTGGTTATTACTATTCATAACGACTACTTTGATTAGTCGCGGTGTGTTAGAACTCAAACTTGCGTACAATGCAAGCTATTGCATTATTGAATGAGAAGCGTATCGTGGAAGCTCGGGGTGTTACATTCTCCCCTCCTTCAATAAATTGCGTCTTCGCAATTTGAAATTTTTCTTTGAAAATAAAAGGTTGAAAAGAGAAAATACCTTTGAGGAAAACCCACATCGGAAATAAGATTAATAAAATTTAGCCTTAATAAGAGGGAAAGGGAAATGAAAAAGTCACCACCCAATTATGATCTAAATTAGGAGAACATTGGTGGCAATTAGAGACATATAATTGGAGGAAAAACGTAAATATTTGTAGGGAGTGGTTGAGGTCATCAATCACAATCAACTGTCAAATTGAGGGCCTCAAAGCCTTCAATCTATGTTGATTTAAAATATCATCAGTTCAACAAGACATAAGGTATTAGGATAACACATTTTTTTTGTTTTAATATCCCTTTAATAAAGTTTAAGAATTAATTTATTCATTGAATAAGAGATAGGTATATATATATTTATGCTTGACAATTAGAGTTTCAACCTTCAACTCATCTTTCACTCAAAAAGATAATAGAACTCAAAAATATTATACTTATCCTAATTGTATAAGGTTCCAAATGTTAACACATACCATTTAGATTAGTAAAATTATTTTGTAATAACCAGGGACTTCCTGTAGGATAGTGGTAGGAAATAAAGGCCTGTCGCACCATGATTGTGGGTTCGATTCCTGCAGCTTTGTCCGACGCGACGGGTTATGCCCCACCCTGAAGGTTGTCCTTTTCCTAAAACTATAATATCATAATATTCCAAAAATAATCTTCATAAATTTTTTAACCTTAAACAATACTATCCAAATATCAACTTAATCCACTCCAACCTTTATAATTATCCAATATACCTCTGTCCATACTTTCTCTAAAAGGTCTCTTAATTCCAAAATCAATTTATCAGATTCCCCAAACAAAGTAAAGTTTCTCTTATTGTCACATACTAAAAATATAATTACCTTCATCATATTAAAACCTTACTGAAATCAACAAGTACTGTAGTACAATCCTTATATATATATCACATTATTCTAATAACCAGAATATAATCCATGAGTCCAAAAGCACCAATACATTAGTTATTCTACTTCAACTGTAGTAACAGCATAAGATTGTCCTTGATCCCTTGGCCTTTTCTGAGGTAAGTTTCCCTGACTCTTAGGACATTCATTTGCATAATGACCCATTTCTCTACAATTGTAGCATTCAACTTTGATAGCCTCTTTCTTTCCCTTGCAATCATGAGCCTGGTGACCCTTTTCTCCACATTTATAACAAACTCCCATTCCTTTTAGGCAAGTACCAGGGTGATTCTTTCCATAATTATCACATAATGGAAAATCCTTCTTTCCCTTTTCCCCTTTATCTATCTCTTGTTCCACCGTTCTCTTCTTCTCTTGCTTTACTTTGTTGTCATAAGACTTATAGAATTCCTTTTCTGTATTGATAGCACACGAGACAATATCTTCGTATGATGAGAAGGATTGTGATACTAAATCTCGACGGAGAAATGGTTTTAACCCATCAAATAAACGATCAATCTTACTCCTTGGGTTAAGTATATAATCGGCAGCATGCCTCGCTAACCTTGTAAAGTTAGCCTCATACTTTGCGACATTCTCATCCTCCTTCTGTCTCAGACCCAGAAATTGCCTTTCCATATCTGCTCGATGGTCACGAGGAAAGTATTTTTCTAAGAAAAGCTCTTTGAACTCCCTCCATTCCATATTTGATACGTCATCATCTTCCTTTGTGTTTTGAATCAGCGACCACCACTGATCGGCATCTCCAGTGAGGCGGTAAACTGCCATGACAACCTTCTCCCTTTCACTACTCCCCAAGGCATGGAATATTTTCTCTAAGGAGTTTATCCATTGCTCAGCTACTAATGGATTTGTACCCCCATTAAATGTTGGCGGTTGTTGCCTCATGAAGCGGTCTAATATTGATCCTCCACGTTGTGGATCAGGGTGATCCATACGAGTAAGATTATTATTCATAACCTGAGTGAGTTGTCCTAGTATGGTAATAAGTTGATCAGCACCAGTTGTATCTCCAGATCCACAATAATTATCTTGAGTAGGAGGGAAATCCCTACACGGAGTGCGTGCATTGATACAGTTTCCATTCCTTCCACTAGGCGCCATTTCTAAACAATGGCATAAACTAGATTAGTTTATGAAATAAAATAAATAATTCCATACTTGTAAAATACTTAACATAAATTGAACTATTTATGGATATAATCCATAACCATAAAAAGGTTTTATTTGAGGAAGTATATACTCATAACCGTTCATAGTGGTTTGTAAAGAAAATGGGAATTATCCTAAGCATATCCCCCAGGAGTGTCGTAACCAAGAGTGCAGCAAGGCCCGTTGTCGTGCACCAGTTCCCGTTTGAGTCTAGCTCCAAGCGGTGTTTTCAGGTTTTACCCCTAGGTACATCTGTGCCAGAGCTGCCTCTACCTGCTCGTATCGAGACAGGGATTTATTGCTCAGAAAAATCACAAAATCTCTACAATAACAAAATTCTAGGAAGTTCTTCTGTACTAATCCTCAAAGTCTATCTTTGGGCTATGTGCTCTAATCAGAGTTTATCTAAATCTAGCTTCCAAGGTTAGTACTAAACTGCCTCTGATACCAACTGTAACACCCCGACCCCAGCTACCCAGAGTCGGTGCATTACTTCATTACATTGGCATGATCACAAAAGATCATGTCTAGAAAGACCGATTAGTTTAGTAGCCTTGGAAACACTAGATACATTCGTAAACGTTACATTACATCATAAAGTGAAAAACTACAATAACAAAGTCTACATAGTCCACTATCATATCCTTTTCTGACAATCCCTGCAGGTCATTCATAAAATACTTCTTCACATCCTGGAAAATATTAAAACATTGAAAGGGGTGAGCTCAGATGCTCAGTAAGGATAATAATAATGCGGAAGCTTTCATAAATAAAAATTAACAATTAAGGCAATGTATAACTAAACAAAAAACTTATTAAACTTGAACTTCAGCATAATATGGAAAAAGTAAAATCCAATAATGCCACTTACTTACTCACATGGATATTCTACTAGACGAATAATCACATGAAAGATCAATAACCACTTTCATAATGAGGGAATGTATAATGCCATACATTCTGAAACATTTTGTCAAGGCCTCGGCCAAGACGTCTAAAATGATTAAGGCCTCGGCCAAAACCATAAATCAAATTGGGAAAGGGCCTCGGCCAATTCCACGTCTAGTTTTCTCATGAGACCTACCGATGCATCGAGGAGCTATAGCGGGCTCCACCCGTCACTTATTAAGTCCAATACATTCCTCATATGAACAGGTATAAACATCTCATAAACCATAAAAAAATCGTATCACATAAAACATGCATAAAGGAAACATAACATTTCCACATTTCAATCACAAGATATCAATACAACACATTGATATAATAAAAATGCTTTCAAAACCATTTTCAATACCAAAATAAAAGAAAAGTATAACATGGTATTTATTTTTCATTAAAAAAAGGTATGGCTTGTAGAGGAATCTGAAACTCAAATAGTGGTCACGGCGGCAGATAAGTCATTGTCGCCGCATACGTACGACAAAAACATTCCCTTTTTTCATTTAGTAAACGCTTCGTATAAAAAATATTCCTTTTGAATAAACGTAAAAGTCAAAGTGGTTTATACACCGTATAAAAGAAATTTGTGTATAAAACCAAATATGCCTCAATGAAAGGAGATTGAGACGAAGTCCTTACAAAGATCATTTTTAAAATAAAATATATATATTATGTGTATTCACTATAGGTACACATAAAGAAAGTAAAAATACAAAATAAGACATAATAATATCATGACATAATCTGAAAGTAGGAGATTAACCCAAAGAATGGAAGTTGGGTTAAGAAGTTCCCTTACCTTGTGTCTGAATTGACTCAACCGTTCTTTAACCTCATGAATAATAAACTAGAGTTGATATATACCTTATTAAGAACCATTATCAATTTCATTATCCTTTTTATATCACTTATTACAATGATATGAACATTATGTAATTATTTAAGTTAATAATGGTCATTTTGTCGATCTTTGGTACTTGAGTCAACAATAAACTTATTATAATTACAAGTTGTTTATGTGGAAGAATATCCATTATCTCAAAAATTATATTCATGATTTAGATGTCATATATATCATATATATACACTATATACATTCATTTATAACATTACGTAACATTTAGAGGTAAGAAATGAAATGCACCGTTCATGGAGACGGTAAGCCGTACGTACGGATGAACGCTACTTTCATTTCTATTTCATATTTAATGGAATGAAATAATAATTATATAAATTTATAATATAATTCCAGTATAATATATTGTATAATACCATTTACTCCATCCTTTATACATCCCACATATGGCATTAACGATTCAAATCACTTTGAGGGGGCGGTAGTCCGCACTTCCTAAAATGAAATTATCGCGTTTACCCATAATGGAAATCATAAATTATGCCATAAATGAGAAATAAAGAAGCATAAGTAAAACAAAAACATATTATATATCATATATAAATATAGTGACATCTTAATGGCCACCTTTGAAGGTGTTATATGAGTGTTGAACAATCATCGTTTCGTGAGGCAGAAATTCGCCATCCACAGAAACCGTATATTCTTTAACCATTAGATGTAGGTGTGTGTAAGTGTAGCTCGAATACATATTATAAAAAAATCCTAGTATATTGAGTATACTGGTGTTGTTACAAAAGAAATTAATAAAAAGAGTTTATGGGGTTGGAGAAGAAAAATAAAACAAAATAACATAAGAGAAGACATTACCTTTAAATCGGGTAACTCTTTTGATTGGAGCCAAAGGCTTCCTTGGGAAGAGTTATTCCCAAAGTGAGGCTTCTAGGAGTAATAGGGGGAAGTTGGGAGAGTATTTGGGCAGAGGTTGGCCGATCCAAATGGCTTGAAAGTGTGAATAATGTGGTAGAGGTGGGGGCCTTTTATAAGAGGAAAGGAGGGGCTCTTTTGGAAAGATTGAAATGTTACATTATTATACAATGCTTTTCAGATTCTAAAGGTTCCAAACTTATATAAGTCGTGGATAAGGTGATAAGGGTTCGAAATAGCCTCATCCAATAGGCTTTGGACAAGTTTAAGCCTTGTATTTTGCATTATATTCTCATTTTATTTAAATCGTTAAATAATGAGGTCATCGCTGCATCATCATTATGTCATAAATAATTTAATTTATTTAATGTCTAAAAATTATAAAAAAAATACTATGATGTATGAAATATTTTTAGCTTTCCAATGACTATTTTTATTCAAAAATATGACTTGTATAACCCCATGTAAAAATTGTTTTAGTAAAACATTTCATGTTTGTGTCATTTTTTACTTTAACATTAAATAAAATGTATTTATGTCATTTTCCAACTAAAGTGGCTCCATGGGGTCCCCAAGTTGACCCATGGATTTTCTTGGTCGGCCATGACTCATCCAATAGGATTAGGACAAGTTTCAATCTCATATAATATTATTAAAACATTATTTTTACCTTAAACTACACTAATTACCTCTAATCGCGATTAAGAACTTAAAAGTTACTATTCACCAAAAAATTATTTTAATCTCATTGAACCACATTTTACTTCTTAATGACAACCATTTATGTCGTATTTTTGATAATAAAATCACAGAAGTGGTAATATTTCATTTAAACGAAAAATCAGTTATTTAACTACCACTTAGTGGTTTCACTATTCATCAAAAATTGAAGTTTTTCAGAACAATGCCAAAATTTCACCCAAAGCTATAATTGATATTCCGAATTCAAAAATGATGTCTATTTTACAAAATTCCAAACATATAAGTTTCATTAATTAATTTTATAATTAATTCCCGTTGTCACAACAAATAGCTTGTTTTTAAGAAACAATTTATATCAAAAGATTGGCAATTGTTTATGTCCAATTTCAATGTTAAATTAATTCTAATGACCACCATTGGATAAAATGGTAAAAATATATTCTAATTATACTTTAAAACCACTAAATAGTATAATTTATCACAATAAATTATTTTGATTAAAAAAGTTGTTTTAAGTATTTTTCACTATTCATAAAAAAATTGGAAGTTCTCAGAAAGTTACAAAAAATTCAACTTAGGATAATTTCGATATTAAAAATACAAATATGAAGTCCATTTTGAAATATAAAATTTCTATAATTTTAAAAAGTGGTTATTACTATTCATTACAGCTACTTTGATTAGTCGCGGTGTGTTAGAACTCGAACTTGCGTACAATGCAAGCTATTGCATTATTGAATGAGATGCGTATCGTGGAAGCTCGGGGTGTTACATTCTCCCCTCCTTCAATAAATTGCGTCCTCACAATTTGAAATTTTTCTTTGAAAATAAAAGGTTGTAAAGAGAAAATACCTTTGAGGAAAACCCACATCGGAAATAAGATTAATAAAATTTAGCCTTAATAAGAGGGAAAGGGAAATGAAAAAGTCACCACCCAATTATGATCTCGATTAGGAGAACATTGGTGGAAATTAGAGACATAATTGGAGGAAAAACGTAAATATTTGTAGGGAGTGGTTGAGGTCATCAATCACAATCAACTGTCAAATTGAGGGCCTCAAAGCCTTCAATCTATGTTGATTTAAAATATCATCAGTTCAACAAGACATAAGGTATTAGGATAACACATTTTTTTGTTTTAATATCCCTTTACTAATGTTTAAGAATTAATTTATTCATTGAATAAGAGATAGGTATATATATATTTATTCTTTACAATGAGAGTTTCAACCTTCAACTCATCTTTCACTCAAAAAGATAATAGAACTCAAAAATATTATACTTATCCTAATTGTATAAGGTTCCAAATGTTAACACATACCATTTAGATAAGTAAAATTATTCTTTAATAACCAGGGACTTCCTGTAGGATAGTGGTAGGAAATAAAGGCCTGTCGCACCATGATTGTGGATTCGATTCCTGCAGCTTTATCCGACGCGATGGGTTATGCCCCACCCTGAAGGTTGTCCTTTTCCTAAAACTATAGTATCATAATATTCCAAAAATAATCTTCATAAATTTTTTAACCTTAAACAATACTATCCAAAGATCAACTTAATCCACTCCAACCTTTATAATTATCCAATATACCTCTGTCCATACTTTCTCTAAAAGGTCTCTTAATTCCAAAATCAATTTATCAGATTCCCCAAACAAAGTAAAGTTTCTCTTATTGTCACATACTAAAAATATAATTACCTTCATCATATTAAAACCTTACTGAAATCAACAAGTACTGTAGTACAATCCTTATATATATATCACATTATTCTAATAACCAGAATATAATCCATGAGTCCAAAAGCACCAATACATTAGTTATTCTGCTTCAACTGTAGTAACAGCATAAGATTTTCCTTGATCCCTTGGCCTTTTCTGAGGTAAGTTTCCCTGACTCTTAGGACATTCATTTGCATAATTACCCATTTCTATACAATTGTAGCATTCAACTTTGATAGCCTCTTTCTTTCCCTTGTAATCACGAGCCTGGTGACCCTTTTCTCCACATTTATAACAAACTCCCATTCCTTTTAGGCAAGTACCAGGGTGATTCTTTCCACAATTATCACATAATGGAAAATCCTTCTTTCCCTTTTCCCCTTTATCTGTCTCTTGTTCCACCGTTCTCTTCTTCTCTTGCTTTACTTTGTTGTCATAAGACTTAGAGAATTCCTTTTCTGTCTTGATAGCACACGAGACAATATCTTCGTATGATGAGAAGGATTTTGATACTAAAGCTCGACGGAGAAATGGTTTTAACCCATCAAAGAAACGATCAATCTTACTCCTTGGGTTAAGTATATAATCGGCAGCATGCCTCGCTAACCTTGTAAAGTTAGCCTCATACTTTGCGACATTCTCATCCTCCTTCTGTCTCAGACTCAGAAATTTCCTTTCCATATCTGCTCGATGGTCACGAGGAAAGTATTTTTCTATGAAAAGCTCTTTGAACTCCCTCCATTCCATATTTGATACGTCATCATCTTCCTTTGTGTTTTGAATCAGCGACCACCACTGATCGGCATCTCCAGTGAGGCGGTAAACTGCCATGACAACCTTCTCCCTTTCGCTACTCCCCAAGGCATGGAATATTTTCTCTAAGGAGTTTATCCATTGCTCAGCTACTAATGGATTTGTACCCCCATTAAATGTTGGCGGTTGTTGCCTCATGAAGCGGTCTAATATTGATCCTCCACGTTGTGGATCAGGGTGATCCATACGAGTAAGATTATTATTCATAACCTGAGTGAGTTGTCCTAGTATGGTAATAAGTTGATCAGCACCAGTTGTATCTCCAGATCCACAACAATTATCTTGAGTAGGAGGGCAATCCCTACACGGAGTGCGTGCATTGATACGGTTTCCATTCCTTCCACTAGGCGCCATTTCTAAACAATGGCATAAACTAGATTAGTTTATAAAATAAAATACATAATTCCATACTTGTAAAATACTTAACATAAATTGAACTATTTATGGATATAATCCATAACCATAAAAAGGTTTTATTTGAGGAAGTATATACTCATAACCGTTCATAGTGGTTTGTAAAGAAAATGGGAATTATCCTAAGCATATCCCCCAGGAGTGTCGTAACCAAGAGTGCAGCAAGGCCCGTTGTCGTGCACCAGTTGCCATTCGAGTCTAGCTCTAAGCGGTGTTTTCAGGTTTTACCCCTAGGTACATCTGTGCCAGAGCTGCCTCTACCTGCTCGTATCTAGGCAGGGATGTATTGCTCGGAAAACTCACAAAATCTCTACAATAACAAAATTCTAGGAAGTTCTTCTGTACTAATCCTCAAAGTCTATCTTTGGGCTATGTGCTCTAATCAGAGTTTATATAAATCTAGCTTCCAAGGTTAGTACTAAACTGCCTCTGATACCAACTGTAACACCCTGACCCCAGCTACCTAGAGTCGGTGTATTACTTCGTAACATTGGCATGATCACAAAAGATCAAGTCTAGAATGACCGATTAGTTTAGTAGCCTTGGAAACACTAGATACATTCGTAAACGTTACATTACATCATAAAGTGAAAAACTACAATAACAAAGTCTCCATAGTCCACTCTCATATCCTCTTCTGACAATCCCTGCAGGTCATTCATAAAATACTTCTTCACATCCTGGAAAATATTAAAACATTGAAAGGGGTGAGCTCAGATGCTCAGTAAGGATAACAATAATGTGGAAGCTTTCATAAATAAAAATTAACAATTAAGGCAATGTATAACTAAACAAAAACCTTATTAAACTTGAACTTCAGCATAATATGGAAAAAGTAAAATCAAATAATGCCACTTACTTACTCACATGGATATTCTACTAGACGAATAATCACATGAAAGATCAATAACCACTTTCATAATGAGGGAATGTATAATGCCAGACATTCTGAAACATTTTGTAAAGGCCTCGGCCAAGACGTCTAAAATGATTAAGGCCTCGGCCAAAACCATAAATCAAATTGGGAAAGGGCCTCGGCCAATTCCACGTCTAGTTGTCTCATGAGACATACCGATGCATCGAGGAGCTATAGCGGGTTCCACCCGTCACTTATTAAGTCCAATACATTCCTCATATGAACAGGTTTAAACATCTCATAAACCATAACAAAATCGTATCACATAAAACATGCATAAAGGAAACATAACATTTCCACATTTCAATCACAAGATATCAATACAACACATTGATATAATAAAAACGCTTTCAAAACCATTTTCAATACCAAAATAAAATAAAAGTATAACATGGTATTTATTTTTCATTAAAAAAAAGGTATGGCTTGTAGAGGAAGCCGAAACTCAAATAGTGGTCACGGCGGCGGAGAAGTCATTGTCGCCGCATACGTACGACAAAAACATTCCCTTTTGTCGTTTAGTAAACGCTTCGTATAAAAAATATTCCTTTTGAATAAACGTAAAAGTCAAAGTAGTTTATAAACCGTATAAAAGAAATTTGTGTATAAAACCAAATATGCTTTAATGAAAGGAGATTGAGACGAAGTCCTTACAAAGATCATTTTTGAAATAAAATATATATATTATGTGTATTCACTATAGGTACACATAAAGAAAGTAAAAATACAAAATAAGACATAATAATATCATGACATAATATGAAAGTAGGAGATTAACCCAAAGAATGGAAGTTGGGTTAAGAAGTTCCCTTACCTTGTGTCTGACTTGACTCAACCGTTCTTTAACCTCCTGAATAATAAACTAGAGTTAATATATACCTTATTAAGAACCATTCTCAATTTCATTATCCTTTTTATATCACTTATTACAATTATATGAACATTATGCAATTATTTAAGTTAATAATGGCCGTTTTGTCGATCTTTGGTACTTGAGTCAACAATAAACTTCTTATAATTACAAGTTGTTTATGTGGAAGAATATCCATTATCTCCAAAATTATATTCATGATTTAGATGTCATATATATCATATATATACAGTATATACATTCATTTATAACATTACGTAACATTTAGAGGTAAGAAATGAAATGCACCGTTCATGGAGACGGTAAGCCGTACGTACGGATGAACGCTACTTTCATTTCTATTTCATATTTAATGGAATGAAATAATAATGATATAAATGTATAATATAATTCCATTATAATATATTGTATAATACCATTTACTCAATCCTTTATACATCCCACATATGGCATTAACGATTCAAATCACTTTGAGGGGGCGGTAGTCCGCACTTCCTAAAATGAAATCATCGCGTTTACCCATAATGGAAATCATAAATTATGCCATAAATGAGAAATACAGAAGCATAAGTAAAACAAAAACATATTATATATCATATATAAATATAGTGACATCTTAATGGCCACCTTTGAAGGTGTTATATGAGTGTTGAACAATCATCGTTTTGTGAGGCAGAAATTCGCCATCCACAGAAACCGTATGTTCTTTAACCCTTAGATGTAGGTGTGTGTAAGTGTAGCTAGAATCCTTATTATAACAAAATACTAGTATGTTTAGTATACTGGTGTTGTTACAAAAGAAATGAATAAAAAGAGTTTATGGGGTTGGAGAAGAAAAATAAAACAAAATAACATAAGAGAAGACATTACCTTTAAATCGGGTAACTCTTTTGATTGGAGCCAAAGGCTTCCTTGGGAAGCGTTATTCCCAAAGTGAGGCTTCTAGGAGTAAGAGGGGGAAGTTGGGAGAGTATTTGGGCAGAGGTTGGCCGATCCAAATGGCTTGAAAGTGTGAATAAGGTGGTAGAGGTGGGGGCCTTTTATAAGAGGAGAGGAGGGGCTCTTTTGGAAAGATTGAAATGTTACATTATTATACAATGCTTTTCAGATTCTAAAGGTCCCACACTTATATAATTTGTGGATAAGGTGATAAGGGTTAGAAATATCCTCATCCAATAGGCTTTGGACAAGTGTAAGCCTTGGATTTTGCATTATCTTCTCATTTTATTTAAATCGTTAAATAATGAGGTCATCGTTGCATCATCATTATGTCATAAATAATTTAATTTATTTAATGTCTAAAAATTATAAAACAAATACTATGATGTAGTAAATCTTTTTATCTTTCCAATGACTATTTTTAGTCAAAAATATGACTTGTATAACCCCATGTAAAAATTGTTTTAGTAAAACATTTCATGTTTGTGTCATTTTTTACTTTAACATTAAATAAAAGGTATTTATGTCATTTTCCAACTAAAGTGTCTCCATGGGGTCCCCAAGTTGACCCATGGATTGTCTTGGTCGGCCATGACTCATCCAATAGGATTAGGACAAGTGTCAAGATCATATCATATTATTAAACCATTATTTTTACCTTAAACTACACTAATTACCTCTAATCGCGTTTAAGAACTTAAAAGTTACTATTCACCAAAAAATTATTTTAATCTCATTGAACCACATTTTACTTCTTAATGACAACCATTTATGTCAGATTTTTTATAATCAAATCATAGAAGTGGTAATATTTCATTTAAACGAATAATCAGTTATTTAACTACCACTTAGTGGTTTCACTATTCATCAAAAATTGAAGTTTTTCAGAACAATGCCAAAATTTCACCCAAAGCTATAATTGATATTCTGAATTCAAAAATGATGTCTATTTTACAAAATTCCAAACATATAAGTTGCATTAATTAATTTTATAATTAATTCCCGCTGTCACAACAAATAGTGTGTTTTAAGAAACAATTTATATCAAAAGATTGGCAATTGTTTATGTCCAATTTCAATGTTAAATTAATTCTAATGACCACCATTGGATAAAATGGTAAAAATATATTCTAATTATACTTTAAAACCACTAAATAGTATAATTTATCACAATAAATTATTTTGATTAAAAAAGTTGTTTTAAGTATTTTTCACTATTCATAAAAAACATTGGAAGTTCTCAGAAAGTTACAAAAAATTCAAATTAGGATAATTTCGATATTACAAATACAAAGATGAAGTCCATTTTGATATATAAAATTTCTATAATTTTAAAAAGTGGTTATTACTATTCATAACGGCTACTTTGATTAGTCGCGGTGTGTTAGAACTCGAACTTGCGTACAATGCAAGCTATTGCATTATTGAATGAGAAGCGTATCGTGGAAGCTCGGGGTGTTACATTCTCCCCTCCTTCAATAAATTGCGTCCTCGAAATTTGAAATTTTTCTTTGAAAATAAAAGGTTGAAAAGAGAAAATACCTTTGAGGAAAACCCACATCGGAAATAAGATTAATAAAATTTAGCCTTAATAAGAGGGAAAGCGAAATGAAAAAGTCACCACCCAATTATGATCTCGATTAGGAGAACATTGGTGGCAATTAGAGACATATAATTGGAGTAAAACGTAAGTATTTGTAGGGAGTGGTTGAGTTCATCAATCACAATCAACTGTCAAATTGAGGGCCTCAAAGCCTTCAATCTATGTTGATTTAAAATATCATCAGTTCAACAAGACATAAGGTATTAGGATAACACATTTTTTTGTTTTAATATCCCTTTACTAAAGTTTAAGAATTAATTTATTCATTGAATAAGAGATTCGTATATATATATTTATTCTTGAAAATTAGAGTTTCAACCTTCAACTCATCTTTCACTCAAAAAGATAATAGAACTAAAAAATATTATACTTATCCTAATTGTATAAGGTTCCAAATGTTAACACATACCATTTAGATTAGTAAAATTATTTTGTAATAACCAGGGACTTCCTGTAGGCTAGTGGTAGGAAATAAAGGCCTGTCGCACCATGATTGTGGGTTCGATTCCTGCAGCTTTGTCCGACGCGACGGGTTATGCCCAACCCTGCAGGTTGTCCTTTTCCTAAAACTATAGTATCATAATATTCCAAAAATAATCTTCATAAATTTTTTAACCTTAAACAATACTATCCAAAGATCAACTTAATCCACTCCAACCTTTATAATTATCCAATATACCTCTGTCCATACTTTCTCTAAAAGGTCTCTTAATTCCAAAATCAATTTATCAGATTCCCCAAACAAAGTAAAGTTTCTCTTATTGTCACATACTAAAAATATAATTACCTTCATCATATTAAAACCTTACTGAAATCAACAAGTACTACAGTACAATCCTTATATATATATCACATTATTCTAATAACCAGAATATAATCCATGAGTCCAAAAGCACCAATACATTAGTTGTTCTGCTTCAACTGTAGTAACAACATAAGATTTTCCTTGATCCCTTGGCCTTTTCTGAGGTAAGTTTCCCTGAAACTTAGGACATTCATTTGCATAATGACCCATTTCTCTACAATTGTAGCATTCAACTTTGATAGCCTCTTTCTTTCCCTTGCAATCACGAGCCTGGTGACCCTTTTCTCCACATTTATAACAAACTCCCATTCCTTTTAGGGAAGTACCAGGGTGATTCTTTCCACAATTATCACATAATGGAAAATCCTTCTTTCCCTTTTCCCCTTTATCTGTCTCTTGTTACACTGTTCTCTTCTTCTCTTGCTTTACTTTGTTGTCATAAGACTTAGAGAATTCCTTTTCTGTCTTGATAGCACACGAGACAATATCTTCGTATGATGAGAAGGATTTTGATACTAAAGCTCGACGGAGAAATGGTTTTAACCCATCAAAGAAACGATCAATCTTACTCCTTGGGTTAAGTATATAATCGGCAGCATGCCTCGCTAACCTTGTAAAGTTAGCCTCATACTTTGCGACATTCTCATCCTCCTTCTGTCTCAGACTCAGAAATTGCCTTTCACTACTGGAAATAAAACATTTACCAACGGTTGAGAAGTGTTGGGAAAGGCTGGACAACCGTTGGTATAACATATACCAACGGTTCTTCCAACCGTAGGGAAGTAAGCCGTTGGGAAAAACATTTCCCAATGGTTTACACTGAACCGTTGGCATAGGGTGGAGAAAGATTACTCTATGCCAACGGTTCTTCAAAACCGTTGGGAAAAAGATTTCCCAACGGTTTGCAAACCGTTGGAATAGGGTTAGATTTAGCATGTTTTTCCCAACGGTTTTGTAAACCGTTGGGAAAAATCCAAACTCTACTCTTTCCCAACGGTTCTAAACCGTTGGGAAAGGTTTTTTACCAACGGTTTTATGAACTGTTGGTAAAACTAATCCTAGAGTTTCTATACCAATGGTTTTGAACCGTTGGCATAGACTCTGCTGGGAAATCAACCAGCAGCTCCCCAATTTTCCCAGCAGCTCCAGCTCTCCAATTTGACCACCACCAGGTCTGGTTTTGTGGGTTCCCTCTCATTTTTCAATCCAATTAGTGTACCTGCAATAAACTAACACATACATATATAATTATTGTACCTGCAATAACCAACTAACACTTACATATAGAGAACAAATTCAAACACGTTTAACATATAATGGTAGAACTATACACATCCATAATTAAATTAGAATTGATAACGTAATTATAAACATACATAATTCATTTAGAATTCAATTTAAAATTTAGATGATAATTATATGTGGAATCTGGAAGTCAATTCATAATTTGATCTGTTTTTTGTATACCATATATTTTTACCTAAAGTAATGTCCATTTTAAACATAATACATACATCTGGAGTGATACTGTCCACAACGCGCCTCATATTGAGGCGGGGTTGACTCATACACGTCACATATGACCCCTGGATCATTGTGCTAATGTATCGACACAATCCGAATGCGTTTGTTCGGTTTTCCGTATGCCAGTTGATGTTTTTCAATTAAAATGACGTACTTTTGAAACAAAAGGCAGACACTTTGAGTGGTTCCGGCCACACCGCGCCTCAGATTGAGGCGGTATTGACTCGTACATGTCACATATGACCTATGGATCGTTCTCTTAAAGTTTCAATGGAAACCGAATGCGTTTGGTCGGTTTTCCGTATGTACTTAAATTGTTGCCCATTTTAAGCAAAAGAGAGCCACATAGAGTGATTCTGGCCACACCGTGCCTCATATTAAGGCAGGGTTGACTCGTACACGTCACATATGACCCATGGATCATTTTTCTAATGTATCGACACAATCCGAATGCATTTGGTCGGTTTTTCGTATGTCAGTTGATGCTTTTCACTTAAAATGACGTCCTTTTGAAACAAAAGACAGACACTTTGAGTGGTGCCGGCCACACAGCGTCTCGGATTGAGGCGGGGTTGTTTCTTACACGTCACATATGACCCATGGATCTTTCTCCTAAAGTTTCAATGGAAACCAAATCCGTTTGGTCGATTTTCCGTATGTACTTAACATGGTGTCCGTTTTAAACAAAAGAGAGCCACTTAGACTGATCCCAGCCACACCGTGACTGGGATTCATCCCGGGTTGGCTCGTACACGTCACATATGACCCATGGATCGTTGGGATAAATTATCAACAGATTCGGAATGCGTTTGGTCGGTTTTCCGTATGTCAGTTGTTCTTTTCACTTATAATCTTGTCCATTTTAAACAAAAGAGACAAAGTTAGAGCGGTTTCGGCCACACCGCTCCTCGGATTGAGGTGGGATTGACTCGTACACGTCACATACGACCGATGGATCCTTGTGCTAAAGTATCAACACAGTCCGAATGCCTTTGGTCGGTTTTTCGTATGTCAGTTGATGTTTTTCACTTAAAATGACGTCTTTTTGAAACAAAAGGCAGACACTTTGAGTGGTGTCGGCCACACCGCGTCTCCGATTGAGGCGGGGTTGATTCGTACACGTCACATATGGCCCATGGATCATTCTCCTAAAGTTTCAATGGAAACCGAATCCGTTTGGTCGTTTTTCCTTATGTACTTAAAATGTCTCTTTTAAACAAAAGAGAGCCACTTAGACTGATCCCGGTCACACCGCGACTCGGATTCATCCCGGGTTGGCTCGTACACGTCACATATGACCCCATGGACTGTAGGGATAAATTAACAATAGATTCGAAATGCGTTTGGTCGGTTTTTCGTATGTCAGTTGATGCTTTTCACTTAAAATGACGTCCTTTTGAAACAAAAGACGGACACTTTGAGTGGTGTCGGCCACACCGTGTCTCCGATTGAGGCGGGTTTGATTCGTACACGTCACATATGACCCATGGATCGTTCTCCTAAAGTTTCAACGGAAACCGAATCCGTTTGGTCGGTTTTCCGTATGTACTTAAAATGGTGTTTGTTTTAAACAAAAGAGAGTCACTTAGCGGACGACATCAGATTGACCTGAAATCACAGGACAACAATCCCATTATTATTCGAGATGTGAACGCGCTGACGGCACGTCAATCGGATGTGCGGTCTGCGCGGTAGGGCTCATTATGTGTTCTTTAAGCGTTGCGCGCGCTTGATAAACGCGCGTGGGGGTGGGGGGGTCCAAACTGGCCGAACGATGTCCGAATGGCCTGAAATCGGACAACATAAAAGGGTGAGTTAATTTTGATGTGTTCGAGTAGACGGAACGTCAATCGGACGTGCCGTGTGCCCGCGGTGACCGGGAACGCCGTTCTGGTGTCAAAAACGGCCAAAACGGGCGTCTAACGGTCAAACTCATAGCGGACGACATCGGATTGACCTGAAATCACATGACAACAATCTCATTATTATTTTCGATGTGCACGCGCAGACGGTACGTCAATCGGACGTGCGATCTGCGCGGGAGGACTCATTATGCGTTCTTTTAGCGTTGCGCGCGCTTGATAAAAGCGCGTGGGGGGTCCAAACTGGCCGAACGAAGTCCGAATGGCCTGAAATCGGACGACATCAAAGGGTGAGTGAATTGTGATGTGGTCGAGCAGACGGCACGTCAATCGGACGTGTCATGTGCCCGCGGTGACCGGGAACGCCGTTCTGGTGTCATAAAGGGCCAAAACGGGCGTCTAATGGTCAAAATCATAGCGGACGACATCAGATTGACCTGAAATCATTGGACAACAATCAAATTATTATTCGCGACATGCACGCGCAGACGGCACGTCAATCGGATGTGCGGTCTGCGCGGTAGGGCTCATTATGCGTTCTTTAAGCGTTGCGCGCGCTTGATAAACGCGCGTGGGGGGGTCCAAACTGGCCGAACGATGTCCGAATGGCTTGAAATCAGATGACATAAAATGGTGAGTTAATTGTGATATGGTCGAGCAGAGGTCACGTCAATCGGACGTGCCGTGTGCCCGCGGTGACCGGGAACGCCGTTCTGGTGTCATAAATGGCCAAAACGGGCGTCTAACGATCAAACTCATAGCGGACGACATCAGATTGACCTAAACTCATAGGAAAACAATTCCATTATTATTCGCGACGTGCACGCGTAGACAACACATCAATCGGACGTGCGGTCTGCATGGGAGGGCTCATTATGCGTTCTTTAAGCGTTGCGCGCGCTTGATAAACGCACGTGGGGGGTCCAAACTCGCCGAATGAAGTCCGAATAGCCTGAAATCGGACGACATCAAAGGGTGAGTGAATTTTGATGTGGTCGAGCAGACGGAACGTCAATTGGACGTGCCGTGTGCCCGCGGTGACCGGGAACGCCGTTCTGGTGTCATAAAGGGCCAAAACGGGCGTCTAACGGTCAAAATCATAGCGAACGACATCGGATTGACCTGAAATCACAGGACAACAATAAAATTATTATTCGCGACGTGCACGCGCTGACGGCACGTCAATCGGATGTGCGGTCTGCGCGGTAGGGCTCAGTATGTGTTCTTTAATCGTTGCGCGCGCTTGATAAACGCGCGTGGGGGTGGGGGGGTCCAAACTGGCCGAACGATGTCCGAATGGCCTGAAATCGGACGACATAAAAGGGTGAGTTAATTTTGATGTGTTCGAGTAGACGGAACGTCAATCGGACGTGCCGTGTGCCCGCGGTGACCGGGAACGCCGTTCTGGTGTCAAAAACGGCCAAAACGGGCGTCTAACGGTCAAACTCATAGCGGACGACATCAGATTGACCTGAAATCACATGACAACAATCTCATTATTATTTTCGACGTTCACGCGCAGACGGTACGTCAATCGGACGTGCGGTCTGCGCGGGAGGACTCATTATGCGTTCTTTTAGCGTTGTGCGCGCTTGATAAACGCGCGTGGGGGTGGGGGGGGGGGGGGTCCAAACTGGCCGAACGATGTCCGAATGGCCTGAAATCGGACGACATCAAAGGGTGAGTTAATGTTGATGTGTTCGAGTAGACGGCATGTCAATCGGACGTGCCGTGTGCCCGCGGTGACCGGGAACGCCGTTCTGGTGTCAAAAACGGCCAAAACGGGCGTCTAACGGTCAAACTCATAGCGGACGACATCGGATTGACCTGAAATCACAGGACAACAATCCCATTATTATTTGCGACGTGCACACGTAGACGTCATGTCAATCAGACGTGCGGTCTGCGCGGGAGGACTCATTATACTTTCTTTTAGCGTTGCGCGCGCTTGATAAAAGCGCGTGGGGGGTCCAAACTGGCCGAACGAAGTCCAAATGGCCTGAAATCGGACGACATCAAAGGGTGAGTGAATTGTGATGTGGTCGAGCAGACGGCACATCAATCGGACGTTCCGTGTGCCCGCGGTGACCGGGGACACCGTTCTGGTGTCATAAACGGCCAAAACGGGCGTCTAACGGTCAAACTCATAGCGGACGACATCGGATTGCCCTGAAATCACAGGACAACAATACCATTATTATTCGCGAAGTGCACGCTCAGAAGGCACATCAATCAGACGTGCGGTCTGCGCGGGAGGGCTCATTATGCGTTCTTTAAGCGTTGCGCGCGCTTGAGAAACGCGCGTGGGGGGTCCAAACTGGCCGAACGAATTCCGAATGGTGTGAAATCGGACGACATCAAAGGTTGAGTGAATTGTGATGTGGTCGAGCAGAAGGCACGTCAATCGGACGTGCCGTGTGCCCGCGGTGACCGGGAACGCCATTCTGGTGTCATAAACGGCCAAAAGGGGCGTCTAACGTTCAAACTCATAGCGGACGACATCAGATTGACCTGAAATCACAGGACAACAATCCCATTATTATTCGCGATGTTCACGCGCAGACGGCACATCAATCGGACGTGAGGTCTGCACGGGAGGGCTCATTATGCGTTCTTTAAGCGTTGCGCGCGCTTGATAAACGTGCGTGGGGGGTCCAAACTGGCCGAACGAAGTCCGAATGGCCTGAAATCGGACGACATCAAAGGGTGAGTGAATTGTGATGTGGTCGAGTAGACGATACGTCAATCGGACGTGTCGTGTGCCCGCGGTGACCGGGAACGCCGTTCTGGTGTCATAAAGGGCCAAAACGGGCGTCTAACGGTCAAAATCATAGCGGACGACATCGGATTGACCTGAAATCATAGGAAAACAATCCAATTATTATTCGCGACGTGCACGCGCAGACGGCACGTCAATCGGACGTGCGGTCTGCGCGGTAAGGCTCATTATGCGTTCTTTAAGCATTGTGCGCGCTTGATAAACGCATGTGGGGGGGGGGGGGGGTCCAAACTGGCCGAACGATGTTCGGGGGGTTGTTCGGGGTCCAAGGAAGAGGGTAGGGGGGCTGTCTGGGGTCCAGGGAGGAGGGTGGGGGGCTGTCCGGGGGTGTTCGGGGCGTTGTCCAGGGTCCAAGGAGGAGGGTTGGGGGGGCTGTCTGGGGTCCAGGGAGGAGGGTGGGGGGGCTGCCTGGGGGCTGTTTGGGGGGCTGTCTGGGGCTGTCCGGGGCTATTCGGGGGGTTGTCCGAGGTCCAAGTAAGAGGGTGGGGGTGGGGGGGGGGGCTGTCTGGGGGGCTATCTGGGGGGCTGTCCGGGGTCCAAGGCGGAGGGTGGGGGGGGGGGGGCTATCCGGGGAGCTGTCTGGGGGGCTATTCGGCGGGGCTGTCCAGGGTCCAGGGAGGAGGGTGGGGGGGGGGGGTTCCAGGGTCTAGGAAGGAGGGGGGTTCCCAAACACACAACCACTAAAAGACAACATCCATAAAAACAGATAATATATAAAAATAACTCAACTCCAATACTATACTATGAGTCTGGATAAAACCAAATAGGAACACACCCTCATGTTATCATATTAATAACTCTTCTTGAATCATTGAGAGTCACATCCCAATGATCATAGGATCACTAGCCTAATTGATCACTAACCATGAAACACATGTATGTTGGTCATGTCACCACATGCATCATCACTCATGCCACCATATCAATATATCACAAGGAATTCTCCAGGATAAGACAATATTTTACCACACATCATTCACATTTAGTTATCATAATACAAATTATATTTACATGCTTATGATATAGAATGAATCCACATTAGTAAGACCCACCCCTCTCATAAGTTACCATCACATCACTACAACCCATCCTAGAAAGCACCCTACCGCATACAAATTCACCCAATCTAGGGTCTAATACCCAACATGATCTTACATACTAGGATACACATCATGGATCACTATCAAAACCATAAAAAAATTGACAGATCTCAAAAAATTAGTGCATGCCATCATTACCTCATAGAATTGAAAAAAGGTAAGTAACAAGCAATATATCTCACTACTCCATATTCACCCCACAACATAAGGGTCTCACATTACTAGGGAATAATTCTATCCAATACTAAATGATCTTGATCCATTTTTCATATACATATATGATTCACCTCACCAATTACTAAATATTAATAACATAAAAAATTATGATTCCATTTAACTAGAGTTAAACCATTAGGTTTTACAAGGAAATTCTATATAAGTATTTGTTTACACTTTAAATAAAGAACATGAATGTCATGTTAACACTCAACATTGATTCATTAATAAATTGTATTCGAATTTTATGGAAATACCAAAATAAATTAGTGAATCAATGTACCTATAGTGGTGCACATGACCGCATGAAACAATCATAAATTTTTACAAAAACCCTAATAATTGGGAATAATGAAATCAAGAATAGAAGTATATGATTTATAAGAGCTGGAACTATATCGTTGATAAAATATAAGAGTCTAACCTGGTAGGTGCTGATCTGATGGAAGATGTGGGGATTGGGAGGTCCTTTTGCAAGGAATCGCTCCAGGAGGACACGACCTGAATGCTTCTGGAATCTGGGGAGGCCGCTGGCTCGATTTGGTATTTGGGGATTTTTTTCCCAACGGTTATTAAAAACCGTTGGGAATGACCAACATTTCCCAACGGTTAGAACCGTTGGGAAAACAACTTTCATCACCACTTTTCCCAACGGTTCTATGGAACCGTTGGGAAAAAAACTTTCATCACAACTTTTCCCAACGGTTCCATAGAACCGTTGGGAAAACAAGCTTTCATCACCACTTTTCCCAACAGTTCTATGGAACCGTTGGGAAAACAAGCTTTCAAACCTATCTTTCCCAACGGTTGTATGAAACCGTTGGGAAAACTATGAATTGAGGGGTTTTTCCCAACGGTTTATAGAAACCGTTGGGAAAAACAAGATATGCCAACGGTTCATTGAACCGTTGGTACACAACTGTTGGGAAAGATCCCTTTTCCAGTAGTGTTTCCATATCTTCTCGATGGTCACGAGGAAAGTATTTTTCTAAGAAAAGCTCTTTGAACTCCCTCCATTCCATATTTGATACGTCATCATCTTCCTTTGTGTTTTGAATCAGCAACCACCACTGATCGGCATCTCTAGTGAGGCGGTAAACTGCCATGACAACCTTCTCCCTTTCGCTACTCCCCAAGGCATGGAATATTTTCTCTAAGGAGTTTATCCATTGCTCAGCTACTAATGGATTTGTACCCCAATTAAATGTTGGCGGTTGTTGCCTCATGAAGCGGTCTAATATTGATCCTCCACGTTGTGGATCAGGGTGATCCATACGAGTAAGATTATTATTCATAACCTGAGTGAGTTGTCCCAGTATGGTAATAAGTTGATCAGCACCAGTTGTATCTCCAGATCCACAATAATTATCTTGAGTAGGAGGTAAATCCCTACACGGAGTGCGTGCATTGATACGGTTTCCATTCCTTCCACTAGGCGCCATTTCTAAACAATGGCATAAACTAGATTAGTTTATGAAATAAAATACATAATTCCATACTTGTAAAATACTTAACATAAATTGAACTATTTATGGATATAATCCATAACCATAAAAAGGTTTTATTTGAGGAATTATATACTCATAACCGTTCATAGTGGTTTGTAAAGAAAATGAGAATTATCCTAAGCATATCCCCCGGGAGTGTCGTAACCAAGAGTGCAGCAAGGCCCGTTGTCGTGCACCAGTTCCCGTTCGAGTCTAGCTCAAGGTGTTTTCAGGTTTTACCCCTAGGTACATCTGTGCCCGAGCTACCTCTACCTGCTCGTATCCAGACAGGGATGTATTGCTCGGAAAACTCACAAAATCTCTACAATAACAAAATTCTAGGAAGTTCTTCTGTACTAATCCTCAAAGTCTATCTTTGGGCTATGTGCTCTAATCAGAGTTTATCTAAATCTAGCTTCCAAGGTTAGTACTAAACTGCCTCTGATACCAACTGTAACTCCCCGACCCCAGCTACCCAGATTCGGTGCATTACTTCGTAACATTGGCATGATCACAAAAGATCAAGTCTCGAAAGACCGATTAGTTTAGTAGCCTTGGAAACACTAGATACATTCGTAAACATTACATTACATCATAAAGTGAAAAACTACAATAAAAAAGTCTCCACAGTCCACTCTCATATCCTCTTCTGACAATCCCTGCAGGTCATTCATAAAATACTTCTTCACATCCTGGAAAATATTAAAACATTGAAAGGGGTGAGCTCAGATGCTCAGTAAGGATAACAATAATGCATAAGCTTTCATAAATAAAAATTAACAATTAAGGCAATGTATAACTAAACAAAAGCCTTATTAAACTTGAACTTCATCATAATATGGAAAAAGTAAAATCAAATAATGCCACTTACTTACTCACATGGATATTCTACTAGACGAATAATCACATGAAAGATCAATAACCACTTTCATAATGAGGGAATGTATAATGCCAGACATTCTGAAACAATTTGTCAAGGCCTCGACCAAGACGTCTAAAATGATTAAGTCCTCGGCCAAAACCGTAAATCAAATTGGGAAAGGGCCTCGGCCAATTCCACGTCTAGTTGTCTCATGAGACCTACCGATGCATCGAGGAGCTATAGCGGGCTCCACCCGTCACTTATTAAGTCCAATACATTCCTCATATGAACAAGTTTAAACATCTCATAAACCATAACAAAATCGTATCACATAAAACACGCATAAAGGAAACATAACATTTCCACATTTCAATCACGAGATATCAATACAACACATTGATATAATAAAAAGGCTTTCAAAACCATTTTCAATACCAAAATAAAAGAAAAGTATAAAATGGTATTTATTTTTCATTAAAAAAAAGGTATGGCTTGTAGAGGAAGCCGAAACTCAAATAGTGGTCACGGCGGCGGAGAAGTCATTGTCGCCGCATACGTACGACAAAAACATTCCCTTTTGTCATTTAGTAAACGCTTCGTATAAAAAAGATTCCTTTTGAATAAACGTAAAAGTCAAAGTGGTTTATACACCGTATAAAAGAAATTTGTGTATAAAACCAAATATGCCTCAATGAAAGGAGATTGAGACGAAGTCCTTACAAAGATCATTTTTAAAATAAAATATATATATTATGTGTATTCACTATAGGTACACATAAAGAAAGTAAAAATACAAAATAATACATAATAATATCATGACATAATCTGAAAGTAGGAGATTAACCCAAAGAATGGAAGTTGGGTTAAGAAGTTCCCTTACCTTGTGTCTGACTTGACTCAACCGTTCTTTAACCTCCTGAATAATAAACTAGAGTTAATATATACCTTATTAAGAACCATTCTCAATTTCATTATCCTTTTTATATCACTTATTACAATGATATGAACATTATGTAATTATTTAAGTTAATAATGGTCGTTTTTTCGATCTTTGGTACTTGAGTCAACAATAAACTTCTTATAATTACAAGTTGTTTATGTGGAAGAATATCCATTATCTACAGAATTATATTCATGATTTAGATGTCATATATATCATATATATCCAGTATATACATTCATTTATAACATTACGTAACATTTAGAGGTAAGAAATGAAATGCACCGTTCATGGTGACGGTAAGCCGTACGTACGCATGAACGCTACTTTCATTTATATTTCATATTTAATGGAATGAAATCATAATGATATAAATGTATAATATAATTCCAGTATAATATATTGTATAATACCATTTACTCCATCCTTTATACATCCCACATATGGCATTAACGATTCAAATCACTTTGAGGGGGCGGTAGTCCGCACTTCCTAAAATGAAATTATCGCGTTTACCCATAATGGAAATGATAAATTATGCCATAAATGAGAAATACAGAAGCATAAGTAAAAAAAAAACATATTATATATCATATATAAATATAGTGACATCTTAATGGCCACCTTTGTAGGTGTTATATGAGTGTTGAACAATCGTCGTTTCGTGAGGCATAAATTCGCCATCCACAGAAAACCGTATGTTCTTTAACCATTAGATGTAGGTGTGTGTAAGTGTAGCTCGAATCCTTCTTATAACAACATCCTAGTATATTGAGTATACTGGTGTTGTTACAAAAGAAATTAATAAAAAGAGTTTATGGGGTTGGAGAATAAAAATAAAACAAAATAACATAAGAGAAGACATTACCTTTAAATCGGGTAACTCTTTTGATTGGAGCCAAAGGCTTCCTTGGGAAGCGTTCTTCCCAAATTGAGGCTTCTAGGAGTAAGAGGGGGAAGTTGGGAGAGTATTTTGGCAGAGGTTGGCAGAGCCAAATGTCTTGAAAGTGTGAATAAGGTGGTATAGGTGGGGGCCTTTTATAAGAGGAGAGGAGGGGCTCTTTTGGAAAGATTGAAATGTTACATTATTATACAATGATTTTCAGATTCTAAAGGTCCCACACTTATATAATTCGTGGATAAGGTGATAAGGGTTCGAAATATCCTCATCCAATAGGCTTTGGACAAGTGTAAGCCTTGGATTTTGCATTATCTTCTCATTTTATTTAAATCGTTAAATAATGAGGTCATCGCTGCATCATCATTATGTCATAAATAATTTAATTTATTTAATGTATAAAAATTAAAAAGAAAAATACTATTATGTAGGAAATCTTTTTAGCTTTCCAATGACTATTTTTAGTCAAAAATATGACTTGTATAACCCCATGTAAAAAATTGTTTTAGTAAAACATTTCATGTTTGTGTCATTTTTTACTTTAACATTAAATAAAAGGTATTTATGTCATTTTCCAACTAAAGTGGCTCCATGGGGTCCCCAAGTTGACCCATGGATTGTCTTGGTCGTCCATGACTCATCCAATAGGAGTAGGACAAGTGTCAAACTCATATTATATTATTAAAACATTATTTTTACCTTAAACTACACTAATTACCTCTAATCGCGATTAAGAACTTAAAAGTTACTATTCACCAAAAAATTATTTTAATCTCATTGAACCACATTTTACTTCTTAATGACAACCATGTATGTCGGATTTTTGAAAATCGAATCACAGAAGTGGTAATATTTCATTTAAACGAAAAATCAGTTATTTAACTACCACTTAGTGGTTTCACTATTCATCAAAAATTGAAGTTTTTCAGAACAATGCCAAAATTTCACCCAAAGCTATAATTGATATTCCGAATTCAAAAATGATGTCTATTTTACAAAATTCTAAACATATAAGTTGCATTAATTAATTTTATAATTAATTCCCGCTGTCACAACAAATAGCGTGTTTTTAAGAAACAATTTATATCAAAAGATTGGCAATTGTTTATGTCCAATTTCAATGTTAAATTAATTCTAATGACCACTATTGGATAAAATGGTAAAAATATATTCTAATTATACTTTAAAACCACTAAATAGTATAATTTATCACAATAAATTATTTTGATTAAAAAAGTTGTTTTAAGTATTTTTCACTATTCATAAAAAAAATTGGAAGTTCTCAGGAAGTTACAAAAAATTCAACTTAGGATAATTTCGATATTGCAAATACAAAAATGAAGTCCATTTTGAAATATAAAATTTCTATAATTTTAAAAAGTGGTTATTACTATTCATAATGGCTACTTTGATTAGTCGCGGTGTGTTAGAACTCGAACTTGCGTACAATGCAAGCTATTGCATTATTGAATGAGATGCGTATCGTGGAAGCTCGGGGTGTTACAGATACCCAGTAAGGGTATGTATAAAATAGAATATATCATGAATAAATAAGAATAATCAACATGGAAAGGTAAATAATTGAAACACATGTTGTCCAATCTATTAATTGAGCATAATATGACTCAAATAAATGATGATCAAATAATGCTATATAAATAATCACTTGAGCTTGAAACTTAACCGTGTATATTATAAATATTCGAATAATCACATGTACTATCAATAACTAATCTCATAATGAGTTAATTAATAATGTTGAACATCATAATTATACTAAAAAGGCCCCATTATAAAATATCTTACATGAATGGGTAATGCCTCTACTAAAAACCCATTCTTGTTTGTCTCATGAGACCTACTAATACATCAAGGGGATATAGCTGGTCCCACCCATCACTTACTATGTATAATAAATTATTCATATGAAAGATTTGAAACATAATCATAATAAACATTCATATTAGAAAAACTAGCATGTTAAATGTTAATACTTTCCCCAATTAATTAACATAATCATAAACCATTCAGAGTAATATGGAGAATGATTTCAAAATAGTACATCCAATTCAACTGATCGTAAAACATCCAAATAAATAATATGGATGGTATCATTAAAAAAAATTCCCAATGAATCATAAGTTAAAATTGGGTTTGTTTTCATTTATTAATATAGATACCATAAAAATTCCATTAAATATATTCTTGAGGAAAATATCATTTTCATTTTAAAAATCACATTTTAAAACTAATATTTAACAAATCATTTTGAAAATAATTTTATATGAAAATAACATTTAAAAATTGTAAAATATGCTTTAAACCATTTAGTGTCAATGATATTGGTAAATTTTATACATGTTGTATAAATTAAAAAAAGTTTCCTTTCACATTTTCAGTAAAATCCAAATGGGCCTTGTTTAGAAAATGATATGAAGATTACTTTTAAATTTGTTTTTTAAAATGTAAAAAGTGGGAAAAACATCTTTAATAAATCACATAGAGAAGGTTAAAAACATTTTAAAATAATTTTTAGAAACCATGCTTTTGGAAGTAAAAGGATTTTTTGTAATGCCTGGACGCTAGAAGCACAGAACTATTCACCCGATTTGGGCCTTCGGGCCACTGGTTTGGTCCTATAGGTCTCCAGGGCCTTTGAGTAATCAAAGGACTTTGGGAAACAGGGCCTTAAAGCCACGTAGACCATGGAGTATCCCAGCTCACACATAACATGCCCACGAAGAGGATCAAAACAACAAAAGTAGCAGCCACCAGAAGCAGAGCTAATCGGATTGGAAGAATGAGAGGGTATGGCAGCCGCCATCGGGACCAGGCACCGTGCAACTTAGTAAGAGGCAATGATAGCTGATCAACAATGAAAGGTGGGGTGCTAGGTGATCAATGACGCATAAGCTGGGGGGGGGGGGGTGGCAGTTCAAGTGTCCTGGGCCTACGGGTCATGTATTGGGCATGGTATCCCTCTGGGCCTTCAGGTCATGTATTGTGGGTTAGTCAGGCCTTGTGCCTTGGGCCTATAGGTCATGTATGGGTTCCCCTTAAACCCTTAAAGGGGTATTAACCATAAAAAAATAAAAAAAATTCCTTCGGGATATTCGAGCATAATACCGAACATCTAAAACATACCATTGAGGCCTCGACCAAGACATCTAAAAATAAATGGTTATGCCCTCAACCAAATCCATATCTGAAAATAAATGGGCAAGGCCTCAACCAATTCCATATATAGTTTATCTCATGAGACCTACCAATGCATCGAGGGGCTATAGAGGGCCCTACCTATCACTTATTAATTCCAATTCATTCCTCTTATGGAAAGGGTGAAACATAACATAAACATTAATATTAAAACTAGCATATTAAATGTTACTATTTTCACTATAAAACATGAATGGTCTAACAATATCACATCCAAGGTCAAAATTATCATAACTCATTCAATAAAATATATGTGATTGTATTTGAATAAATCAACCTTAATCAAGAATAAAATCTAATAAAGGATATTGACATAGAAGAAAATAATCAGTAAAACTCTGAGATAAATATCACTTTTTTTGAAATCATTTAAAAATCACACAATTTATACAATATGTCATTTAAAAAATATTTTTTAATCAAAGTGTCCCATAACAGTTTGAAACTTTTAAAAGTTATTAACATTTCAAAACAGTCATGTCCATATAAATAAATACTTAAAATCATTATGAAAACATGGACATTAATTAAAAATATTTAGAAAAATAAATCTTTAAAACATTTAAAGTGATGTTCTAGTTAAAGAGTCCCATAAAACCTTAAAATATTCATTTTGAAGAAATTTTTCTGAAACATGTACATGTATGGTAAATATATCTCAGTAAATACTTACACATAAAAAATCTTGGATAATAATGAAATTGAGGAATTAACCCTTACCTCAGGTCTGATACTCTCCGTACATGTCTGAAACTCATGTATAATATTTTTAAACATATTATTAACTTATATAATAATCATAATAGTATTTATGATATCATATATGATTCTTTTATGACTTTATATTACCCGTTTATTAACAATTCCAAGTTAATACAATATTTCAGGTAATAATCACTTTGTTTATCATATGTGTTTCGACTTGTTATTCTTGATCATATTACTGATATCATGAATTAATTACTTCAAGAATATATAATATGATTTATATATAATATATATACATACTAAATATAATAGATAGATATATGAAATGGAATACACCATTCATGGAGATGATAGACCGTACGCACGCATGAACACTGTTTTCGTTTTGTTATCGTACTGAATTAAAGTAAGTGAATGAAATATATATATATATATATATATATATTATTCTAATAGACTTATTATGTCATATATTTCATAATTATGCATAATATATATATTTTTATAATAATTCTTGGATGGTTTACGTGGAAGATTAGTCTTATCACGTCGTGGAGACGGTAAGCCGTAGGTACGCACGAGTGACGATATCATTTACTTAATGGTTAAACAGTATCAAATTGGATGGAATGTGAATTTTAAAGAAATAATATCATATTATATTTATTATTTAAGTCATTTATATTAATCATTATACACGTTGAAATAATGTATAGATAAAAAACAGTTTACACTACAGCGTGGAGATGGTAAGCCGTACGTACACATGCATTGTGATATAGTTTTTTATAGGATGGGTAAAAGGAGGAATATGGTTATCCCATAATCATAAAAAAATATCAGAATATATTATATTTTAGAGTTATTATTTTATTATGGTAACAACTTAGTAAGAGGAAGTAGAAGAAGAAAAAAACTTTGAAAGAAGGGATAAAACGATTACCTCTTCTTTAGGTGTCTCCTTTTGATTGGCACAAAAGGACTCAATAAGTTTTTTCCCAATGTTTAGCCTATAGGATTAATTTATGGAATTTTAGAGGATATTTGGTTAGGGTTTGGGAAAGCCAAATGGATTTGGAGGTGTGAATAAAAGAGAAGGAGAAGTGTCCTTTTATAAGAGAGGTGAGGGGCACTTTAGGAAAGGTTTGAAATATTAATTTATTATAAATTGATTTTTTATTTCTAATAGATAAAAAGTTATATATTTCTTGGATACAAAGAGGAGGGGATAAATAATCTTAGAAAATGTTTTTTAGACAAGTTTATATCCTGAAATTAACATTATCTTTTGGGATCAACCCTATGTTAAACAATTTAACTCTTACCGTATCTTCTTGTATTTTTATAATATAGGGTTAATATAGTTACTATAAAATTACAAGGGAATCTAAAGTGGATAATTTATGAAAATTTTAAAATTATCTAAGTCATTTGGCTAAATATTATATTTTTAGGATTTTTATATCATTTAATAAAATAGTATTTGTTTTAAAAACTCATTTATATCAATGTTGACACTATTTATTAATTGATTTTTGTTAAATTCATAAAAATGTGATTACTTGGATAAAAATGAATTAAATAAAATATAACATATCACAGTAATCCATAAAATTCTTGGATGAAATAAAAACTTTCAAATTAAATTTATTGTAATATTTATAATATCATTTATTTGATATTTTCATTAATAACGAAAATTCTGCATCATTGTTGTTTCATAAATAAATTTAACTATTTAATGTCTAAAAATTAAAAATAAAATACCCTAATATAGGAAATATTTTTATATTTCTAATTAATATTTATAGTTTAATATATCACTTATAAAACTATAATTAAAATTTTTTATCAATAAGATACATGTTTAGGTTATATTTCCTTTTACTTTAAAAAAATTATTATAACATGTCATTTTCACACCTAAGTGGCTCTATGGGGTCCTAAAATCGACCTAAATTTGCAAAAGTTCAGAAATATATCATCCAATAATATTAGGACATGTTTTAGGGTAGTTTTATACTATTATAATATTATTTTTTACCCTTATTTACCTGGTTTACCCTTTAACCATGATAAATAAAAATAATTACTGAAGTTACTATTCATAATGTACAAAAATAAAAGGTACATATTTGCACAATTTTACCTTATGATTATAAATATTTAATCCATTTTTTAAAATTCAAAATACATAATTAGAAGAAATTAATTTTAAATTAATTTCCATTGTCAAATCCAGAAAACAGGTTTTTAAGAAGTAAAAACTATCAAGAGATTGACATGTGTTTATGTCCAATTTTAATGTGAAATTACTTCCAATGACCATAATTGGATTAAATGATAAAAAAATAATCCAATTACATTTTAAACACAATTTAAAATATAACACAACTATATAAATCATTTAGATGAAAAAGAAGTTCTGAATTAAAATGTACTATTTTTCACTATTCATTAAAAAAAGAAAATTCTCCAAAAAACACCAAAAATTTATCCAAACTAAATTTTTATTTCACAATTATAAATAATAATTTCATTTAATCAAATTAAATATATAAAAGTGTCATATATTGTATTTAAAAAGGAATCTCTATTAAGAGTCGGATAAACTATAGTTTTTAAAAAATACTTCTTTTATCTGAAAAATTGAATTTGCTCTTATATTATGTCTAAGAAACACATAAGATGAATGTTAAAATTATATGGGATATATAAAATTAAAAATGTGGTTAATACTATTCATAACCTCTTTTTAAATGGATAGTTTGATAGGTCGTGGTGCACTTTAACTTGGTGTTGCGTGTAGTGTAAGCTATTTAATTATTAAGGAGAAGCATACCATGGAAGCTTGAGGTGTTACATTATCCCCTACTTAAATAAATTGCATCTTATCAATTTGAACTCATGATTGAAAACTAGGGGTTTGATATTTCAAAATAACTTATTTAAAATCCCACATCAAAAAGTGGATTAATGAGACCACTATTTTAAAACAAAGAAAGGTAAGTATGAAGGTTACCAGAAATAACACATACTAGGGTTACATGTAGGAAAACATGGACATGAAATAAAAATATAACCATCAAGTTCTGATGGAGAGTTATATAAAATTTTATCAGGAGAAATTTAACAATATGAAATCCACAAATCCGCAATGATCCAAGGGACCATTTGATTCGTCGCAAAATAAAGTACTAAGAAAATAATTTTGGTTTTAAAGATCCTATTAATAAATTTGAAGAAAATGAGAATGAATACTTACTTGATTTTAGTACAATCTCAGAATTGGTCATGTCCTAAACAGTTTCCATTTCATCTCATATTTAATGAAATGAAGTTTAATTTTTCATTCCTGAAGTGTTAAAATATCATTCGATCCATAAATAGAATGATAGATCATTCCATATGTCTCAAAAAAAGTGTTAGCACAAGTCATCCCATATGAATAATTATGCCTATAGCAAGATAATACATTAATATATGAAACTTCAATTGGAGTATAACTTATACTATCCATAAATGGATAACCTTACACTCCTTCAAAAAACTGAAAATTTGTAACTTTAGAAAGTGGTGAACCAAATCAGCTTAGCATTTATCTCCCATATCTCATAGGGAAGTTCTTGGTTTTCACACTCCAAACACGTGAACACCTTCATCATGTATTATCTTGAGTCACGGTAACAACTTGAATTATCAGATATCCTTATTGAAAACATGCATGTTTCCGTGTTCCAAATCATAGTAGATTATTATTTAAGTCCCAAAAAGTTGTACACTTCATCCATGATAGCATAACCCTCTTATCGACAAATACATAATTAGTTCTCAAGAAACTAGCATCATCCAATTTAACTTTTCAAAACCAACATATCTTTATCGAAACATCATTATCTTAAAATAAGGAACATAATAAGGGTTATCTTTACCTTAATCATATGTTCTCTAAATATAATCTTACCCGTAAATAAAATTTCTTTTCTATTATAACTATTAAACATATTATTGAAAATCATTAGCGAAAAACATAAACTGAATACTCCTTATATAATTCACTATTCATAATTCTTGGATCCAAATACATAAATTCTTCAATCCTTCTAATTTAATGGTTGGAATGGACTAGGTCATTCCTTGTATTAGAGGTAGATTATAATGTCTGGGCATTGAGTTGGGTAATTCCCATTATTTATATAGATGATACATTGAACTCCATAACAATTGGTCACTCTATAGCCCTTTTTACCATAGAGATAACATCTTCCCCTCAATTTGAGGTATTCCTCAAGGTTTTTCTTCCCTTCCTCTTGACTTGTAAGAAGCCGAATCTTCTTTCCTCTATGCTTCTTAAAATTTGATCATTTATAAACATTCATATTACTCTTACACAATGTGTTAGGAAAGTCATAAAAGATAACATTGTTAATCATATATTGTGATAACTGATTCTCTATAATCAGAATATCTTTCTCTCCAGTCATTATCCAATTTTGTTTCTCAAAATCACCATATTTTCCATCAAACTCAATGCTAATCTAATTCGTTCTGGTTTCCTCCATTAAATAAGACTAGAAAGCATAGGATGTGAAACACATCTCATTGACGAAATCCACATAATAAAGGGAAGGTACTTTAAATATATAATATCTTAGGTTTAATCCTAGGTTATCCGTAATCATTACCAAAATTCTAGGGGTTTCATCTATACTTATCTTCAAAGTCCATCTTAGGGTTATGATCTCTAATCTATGTTTTATAAATATCTTTCCAATGTTATTGCTAAAATTTTTCTGATAACAACTGTAACACCCTGAACCTAGAATCCTAGAGATAGGTCATTATTTTAACACATTGGTGTGATTACAAGGAATCAAGTCCTGAAGGACTGATCATTTTAGCAGTCTTGGAAAACAGATTACATACACAAACTTTAAATTAAAATTTCTAACATAAAACACAACATATATAATATTTTGAGAATTCCATTATTACCCTAGATTAACCCTTAATATAAATCATAAAACACTTCTTTTTATCCTTGGAAAATAAAACATATGAAATGGGTGAGCTCAGATGCTCAGTAAGGATAAACAATATAGTAGAATCTATCATAAATAAGCATAAACTTATAAGGAAAGGTATAAAACTAAAACACAAGCCTTTTAAATATAAAATTCATCACAATATGGAAATAATAAATCAAATAATTCCATTTAAATATTCACATGGATCTTCTACTGGTCAAATAATCACATACATTATCAATAACTAATATCATAATGAGGTAATGCATAATGACAGACATCTGAAACATATCGTCAAGGCCTCAGCCAAGACATCTAAAAATAAATGGTTATGGCCTCATCCAAATCCATATCTGAAAATAAATGGTCAAGGCCTTGGACAAGTACATATCTAGTTTGTCTCATGAGACCAACTGATGCATTGGGGGTTTATAAAGATCCTCGCCCATCACTTACTAAGTCCAATGCATTCCTCCTATGAAAAAGGTGAAACATAACATAAAAATTCGTATTAAAACTAGCACACAAAATGTTAATACTTTCACCATAAACCATGAATGGTATAAAAATATAACATCCCCAGTCAAACGTATCATAACTCATTCAATGAAATAATGAAGATTATATTTTAATAAATCAACCTTAATCAAGAATAAAATCCAATAAAGGATATTGATATAGATGAAAATAATCAGTAAAACTCTTTGAGAGAAATATCCCCTTTTTTTTATTGAAATCATTTAAAAGTCACACAATTTATAAAATATTTCATTTAAAAGATATTTTTGAATAAAAGTGTCCCATACTAATTTTAATATTATTAAAGGAATTATCATTTTAAAAAAACCATGTCCATTTAAATAAATCCTTAAAATCATTTTAAAAACATGGACATTAATTAAGAAGATTTAGAAAAATAAATCTTTAAACATTTAAAATGATATTCTTGTAAAATATTCCCTTCAATAAAACCTTAAAATATTACTTTTGAAGACATTTTTATGAAACATGGACATGGATGATAAATATGTACTAGTAAATACTTACACATAAATAATCTTGGATAATAATGAGATTTATGAATTAACCCTTAACTTAGGTATGATACTCTCCGTACGTGTCCGAAACTATTGTATAATGTTTTTAAACATATTATTAACTTATATAATAATAATAATAATATTTATGATATCATATATGATTATTTTATGACTTTATATTACCCATTTATTTATAATTCCAAGTTAATTCAACATTTCGGGTAACAATTACTTTATTTATCGTATGTGTCTGGACTTGTTATTCTTGATAATATTACATAGATCATAATTTATTTACTTTCAGAATATATAATATCATTTATATATCATATATATTCATAATATATATAATATATAGATATATGAAATGGAATACACCATTCATGGAGACGGTAGAACGTACGTACACATGAGCACGTTTTCTGTTTTCTTATCGTATTGAATTAAAGTAAGTGAATGACATATTTGTATATATATATATATATATTATTCTAGTAGCCTTATTATGTCACATATTTCAAAATTATTCATAATATATATTTTTTATAATCATTCTTATATGGTGGATGTGGAAGATCATTCTCATCACGTCGTGGAGACGGTAAGCCGTACGTACGCACGAGCGACAATATCATTTACATAATGGTTAAATGGTATGGAATTGTATGGAATATGAATTTTAATAAAATAATATCATGTTATATTTATTATTTAAGTCATTTATATTCATCATTATACCCATCAAAATAAAGTATATATGGAAAATAGTTTACACCACGGCGTTGAGATGGTAAGCCGTATGTACGCACGCATGGTGATATTATTTTTCATATGATGGGTAAAATGAAGAATATGGTTGTACCATAATCATAAAGGAATCTAAAAATATATTATATTATGGATTTATTATTTTATTGTGGTAACAACTTAGGAAGAGGAAGTAGAAGAAGAAAAGAACTTTGAAAGAAGGGATAAAATGAGTACCTCTTCTTTGGGTGTCTCCTTTCGATTTGCACAAAAGAACTCCTTAAGTTGGTTTTCTGCCAAAAGAGTGGCCTCTATGATGAATTGATGTATGTTTGAAGGATATTTGGGTAGGTATTGGATGAGATAAAGACTTTCAAATTACATTTATTTTAATAATTATAATATCATTTATTTGATTCTTTCATTAATAAGGCAAATACTACACCATTATTGTGTCATAAATAAATTAAATTATTTAATGTCTAAAAATTAAAAATAAAATAACATGATATATGAAATCTATTTATATTTATAATTTATATTTATAGTTGAATATATCACTTATAAAACTAGAATTAAATTTTTTTTAACAATAAGATACATGTTTATGTTATATTTCCATTTACTTTAAATTAATTATTATAACATGTCATTTTCACACCCAAGTGGATCCATGGAATACTAAAATAAATCTAAATATGCTTATACATAGAAATATATCATAAAATAGGATCATTACATGTGTTAGGGTATTTTTATATTATTATAATATTATTTTTACTCTTATTTACCTGATTTACCCTTTAACCATGGTAAATAAAAATAATTACTAATGTTACTATTCATAATATCAAAAAATAAAAGGTACCTATTTACACAATTTGGAAATTTTAATTCCAAATATGGAATCCATTTCTACAAATTCAAAATAGATAATTAAAAGAAATTAATTTAAAATTAATTCTTGTTATCAAAACTAGAAAGTGGGTTTCTAAGAAGTAAAAACTATCAAAAGATTGACATGTGTTTATGTGAAATTTCAATATGAAATTACTTACAATGACAAAAATTTAATTTATTGAAAAAAATAACCAAATTAAACATTAAAAATAATTAAAAAGATAATCTAACTATATAAATAATTTTAACGAAAAAGCAGTTTTGAATTAAAATACAGAATTTTTCACTATTCATTAAAATATGAAAGTTATCTGAAAAACACCAAAAATTTATACAAACTAAATTTTTATGTCATAATTATAATGAATAATTTAATTTAATCAAATTTAATATATAAAAGTTCCAAATATTGGATTTAAAAAGGTTTCTCCATTAAAAGGCGGAAAAACTGTATTTTTTAAAAAATACTTATTTTATCTGAAAATTTGAATTTGTACATATATTATATATAAGAAACACATAATATAAATGTTAAAATTATATGGGATATATAAAATTAAAAATATGTTTAATAATATTCAAAATATGCATTTTAAACGACTAGTTTGATAGGTTATGGTGTGCTCGAACTTGGTGTTGCGTGTAGCATAAGCTATTGAATTATTAAGAAGAAGTATACCATGAAAGCTTGGGGTGTTACAATTTTTTTTACCAGAGAGAGAAATGAAGCTGAATTTAATTAAAAATATTTTATTGATCATTTAATGTACCAAAGAGAGGAATATAGTACTATTACTTGAGAAATTCTTGAATAAATAGAGAATAAAATTAAATGGGTTCATTATATAATGATCAAATAATTTCATTTAATTAAAATTCAAGTATAAATAATCCTGATTAAGATGTGATTGAAACATAAATCTCTTACCACTTTGGAAACATTTTAATTATAAGCCACATAAAAGGAATAAAATAAAATGAAAAATTAAATACTATGAATATGAATATATTAGTGATATAATATATAAAAATAGGTTTCATATACACTACACCATTGTAATTATTGATAAATATAACATATGTCTCATTGAAGTATAAGTGAGATGAGAAACCCTTACCACAGGTTTGACTTCATTAGTATGTATTCAAATCTACTGTATAATAAATATAGAGTTTTTATACATATATTAATGAATCATAATCATATATATCATTAAATATATTAATTACTTATAGTATTTTATCACCCCTCCATTATCATTTTTTGTTAAAATCATTGTTTCAGGTAATAAAAGTTTTGTTTTTCATGTATGCTTTGATTTGGTGTTTTTAATTATTTTACATTAACCATGGTTACATCATCTCCAGAATTTTAACCATGATATAAATTTAATTTATAATAATTATATATTTATTTAGAGTAATCTATGAAATTTAGATATATAAAATGGATTTCACCCTTTATAGAGATGGTAGGTCGTACGTATGCATGAATGTTTTTTCTATTTTTTTCAAGATGGATTGATTGAAAGTAAAATAAATATTAATTCAACTTTAAAAATTAATTATTATTTAATATATATTACTTATATTAAAAAAATACATCTTTATTACTATCCATGTAAAAATAAAATTGAAAACATTTCACATCATTACATGGAGGCGGTAGTCCACATGTATGCAAAGGCGACATTAGTGTTTCTAATGAATTGTATATTAAGAGGTTATATATGATATTATATTTATAAAATTATGTTTAGGTGATAAATATCACATATATTCATTAATTTTATCCTTAATACTTTCAATGTAAATCTTAAGAGAAAAAAGAAATCATATCTCTTCACGAGGCGGTAGTTCATCATACCCACAATCAACATTATCATATCCCACATGGAATGAAAAGTGAGAAGGTATATGTGATATAATAATTCAGAAATTATAATAATTTAATAAATATCATATAAATAATTTAAATTCATAATTATATCCCCCCTTGAAATGTGGTGATGGAAAATGAATTACATCATTTCATGATGCGGTAGTCCACCGTACACACGATCGACCGTTTCATTTCCCATTTGATGGAAGTGGAGATAGATCCGGGTTGCAGTATTAATATAAAAAACTTATATTATATGTAATACTTATTATATTATCATATTTTATTACGATTTTAAGGAGGTTGAAGAAGAAATAAAACAAACATGCACATTTACAAAAATTACCTCTTTTTTAGAGAGCCTATCTAGGTTTATACCTAAAGAATTATAAACATGGATTAATAATAAAATTAAAGCCTCTAGGATTTGGGTATGGAATTAAATAATATATATGTTAATTTATTTTCTAAACCATATGGTTTTGGAAGTGTGAAGAAAGGATGAGAGTGGGTGGCCTTTTATAAGTGGGGGAGAGGACACACATGGAATTTTTGAAAAATAAGTGATACCCACATTTTTCCCATGCATCATTCCTCCCAAATGGGTAATTAATTACCATAATATGTTATTAGGTTAAAATATTCCCATAAAATGGATTTTGTATATTTTTTAGGTCATTTAACCCTTATTTTCTTAGTTTAACCCCAAGTAAACCAATTTTTACCTTAACCATGGTAATTAATTTTTACTATTATTACTATTAATAATAGTAAAAAATCAAGTTAACCTTACTAGATAATATTAAATATTATAAATAATAATATTTAATCTATTTTTTTAAATTTAGTTAATATAATTGGAAAAATTAAATTTAAAATTAAACCCATAGATGCGTCGAAAAACGATTTTTTCTAAAGAAAATCTTTCAAACGTCTAAAAAGTTATTATATAAAAATTCAATTTGAAATTAAATAAAATGGAATAAATTAGATAAATTGTAATATAATTGAAATAATATCAATTTAAAACCAATTTAAAATATACTACAACCTTGTAAAAAATTTAAATAAAAAGACATATTTCAATAAAAATCAATATTTTTCACTATTCAACAAAAAATTTAATTTTTTTAAAAATCCACCCAAAGATAATTTTGACATTTAGATTTCAAAAATGAAGTTTATTTTTCCAATAAATTTTATAAAAGTTTTAAATAAATAATTTTAAATTACATTCTCAAAGAACGACTAAACCGCTTTTTAGAAAAATACAATTTTCTAGAAAACATTTCTTTTTCTATTAAATGATTAGTATTTTATTTATAATAAATATATAACCATTGAATTTATTTTATACATGTGTTAACTATATAATTTTCATAATTTAGGTACTTCTATTCATACCTTCCAATTTAATGTTTAGGTTATAATGGTCATGTTTAAAGAATAATATTTTAATAAAGTATTGAGTTTCATTTAAACCTAGAATTGCATGCATCATTTAATATCAAAGAGATTGAATTCTTGTAAAAATAAATATATCATAAAATATTATTGTGTTATATTCTCTTTTAATCTTGTTGTTGCGTATCATATACACAATTGAATATGACACATGTCTTTTAAAATCTTATGGCATTACATTCAACCCCATTAAATAAATTGCTTCCTTAAGATGGAATCTTGATCTATGAAATTAATGGATTGAAATTGGAATTTTTTTTTTCGAAACCCACATCATAAAAATGGTTAATAAACATCCAATTGATAAGAGATAAATGGAAGTACAAAGGTCATCTAGAATAACACAAAACTATGTTTCCAAGTTGGAGAACATTGGTGGGAAGTGAAGATATAGACATGAAATAAAAATGTAAATAATTATAGATAGATTTATAGAAAATTGATCATAAGAAAATGAAATATTAAAGTAATTTTAAGGACCTTAAGAACCACAAATGTATTATAAATTAAAATACCATTTGATTCATTAGATATGGAGGTAATATGAGACATTTTTAATTCATAATCCCTTTCCTAAAGTTATGGAATTATTTTACTATCTAAGAATATAAGTAAATATATTTAATTGATATATTTCTATTTCATAAGAACAATTTCATCCTTTGGCTGTACGTTGATCAATTTCTACTTCATATCTTAATCTAAGAAATGAATATCCAAAAATGAATTTTTTATGTTTGAAGCACTAAAATTAACATTTTAACATATTGTAAGATCCATAAAATAATGATAATTTATTCCATGTATCTATGGATATTTTCCAAAAGTAAAATGGTTATCACATGTTATGAAATATTATACTTTGATCTGTAAACCTCAATAGTTACACCACTAGATTAACATTAATATTTATTCATCAAATATTTTAAGTGAAAATAATGAAATATTAACTAAAACATCACATAGGACAGTGGTAGACACAACACCATTGTCAAACTTTGGCTATGGGTTCGATCCCCATAGCCTTTCCAGATGTGATGGGTTTTCACCCGACATGCGGGCTGTCCTTTTTCTGAAACATTATTAATAAAATTTATATAATGTTCTAAAATTGTAATAACTCATGATTACCTCGACATAAATAGTAAAATAAACCTTAAAGGTTACCAATACTTTCATAATAATTTTTTACCATTATTATCTCAACATTGATCACATATTAAGGGTTATCCTCTGTCAATCATGTGTCTTACAAGAGGTTCAAATTCCCACTAAATTACTTTTCATAGCCATCGATACCATTAAACATATATTCTCAAATCCTTAAAGAACAATTAATATAGTAAAATTATTATATATTTAATAATTCTTATAACTATAATATCATTGATAAAATACTCCTAAAACATAATTATTGAATAAAAAAAGCACATTAATAATTCTACATAATCTGTAGTAATAACATATTCTTGACCTTGACCCCTTATTATTTCTTGAGGTATGTTACCTTGATTCTGGGTGAATTCATTTGCGTAGTGCCTCATATCCCTATAGTTGAAGAATTAAAAATTAGAATATTCTTTCTTTCCCTTTAAATCATGATCATAGTGTCCTTTCTCTTCATACTTATAGAAAAAAACCCATTCCCTTCACAAAAGTACCAGATTGTTTCTTTCAAAAATTATCACATGGAGGGAAATCCTTCCTTCTATTCTTCCCATTATCCATATTTTTCTCTTGCACCCTCTTATTCTCTTTCTTACCTTAAAAACCATAATACTTTGAGAAATATTTCTCTATCTTTATATCACATGATACTATGTCCTTGCATGATAACAAATTTTGAGTAACTAGTTACCTTCGAAGAATTATCTTAAGACCATCAAATAAATGGTAAATATTTCTCTTTTCATTACATATGTAGTCCATAACATTTCTTTATAACCTTGTAAAGTTGTATTCATACTTATAAACATTTTTATCAATATTTTTTATTAAACTTAGGAACTTTCTCTCCATCTCCACTCATTGCTCATGAGGAAAATACTATTCCAGGAAGAGTACCTTTTAATCCCACCATTTAATTTTTTCTATTTATTCTTAATACTTATTTTTTTGAATCAATGAACACCATTGATCTAAATATTCTTAAATATGATAAACTTACAAGAAAAATTTCTCCATTTAATTTCTTCCAAAAGAATGAAATATCATCTCTATGAAACTTATCCATTTATCAACTATAAATAGATTTGTAGTACCATTTAATTATAGAGTTTTATGATTTATAAATTAGTCTTACATTGTTACACTATATGGTGGATCATCCAACCACTTCATATTGGAAAGGTTATTGTGCATAACATGAGTCATTTTTCCCAATGCAGTTATAATTTGTTCACTTCCAACTACAACTCTAGATCAAAATTTATTATCTTGTTTGGGTGGGAAATACCTACATGGAGTATCTGCATTAATATGGTTTCCATTAGTTCTACTAGGAACTATTTATAAATAATTGAATACACTAGATTAAATCACTACATTATGTATTATAATCTATAATTCCAAAACTAGTGAAACCCTTAACATAAATAGAAATATTTATGCACAGATAATCTCATAATAATAAAAATATTTTCTTTTGGAATGTTTTAAAATCATAAAAATATTTTCAAAACCCTCATAATGGTTTCTAAATAAAATTTGAATTACCATAAGAATATCCCATAGGAGTTTCAAAACAGGTGTGTAGTAATGTCCATTGTCGTGTCAGGTAAATCTTGAGTCAATCTTGATAAACCTTTTTTAGAGTTATTACCCCAACATACATCTATTCCAGAACAAAATCCACTTGTAGTATCCAGAAACAGATGTATTTATAACGAAACCACATAATCTCTACCTTATCGAAACATTAGGAGGTTCTTCTAAGATTAACCTTAAATTCTATTATAGGGTTATATTCCATAATCTATGTTTTCCTAAGTTTATATCCAACAATTTCTACTAAAATTCATCTGATACCAACCGTAAAAAACCTAACCCTAGTATCCCATGGTTGATAGATACTTTATCACACTAGAATAAGATACAAGGAATTTCATCCTGAAGGACTGAATAGTTTAGTAGTGTTAGTAAACTAGATACTTACTTGAAGTTCACATTATAGTTGAGAACATAAAATAAAAAATGTGTTTTATTTGAGGATGCCATATTTCCCCTTAGCATATCCCTTCATATCAATCATAAAACACTTCTCGGTATCCTAGGGAAAATAAAACATAAGAAAGGGGTGAGATCAGATGATCATTAATGCTATGTGTACACCAGAAGCTATCATGAATAAGTAAGAATAATCAATATGGAAAGGCAAATAACTGAAACACAAGCCATTAAATCAACTACTTTAGCATAATATAGTATAAATAAATAATGATAAAATAATTCTATATAAATAATCACATGATCTTGAAACATCACCATGTATATTATAACTAATCGAATAATCACAAGGAACATAAATTACAAATATCATAATGAGGTAATTCATAATGTTATAAATTATAACTATACTATTAAGGACTCTTGCCAAGAATCCTTACATAAATGGGTAAGAACTCAGCTAGAAACCCAAGCTATCTTTTCTCATGATATCTACTGATTCATCGTGGTGATATAGTGGCCCCACCCATCAATTACTATGTCCAATGCATTCCTCATATGAAAGGGGTAAACATAATAAAAATAAACATTCGTATTGAGAAAACTAGATTATGAAATGTTAATACATTCCCCAATCAATAAACATAATTATAAACCATTCAAAATAATATAGATAATAGTATAGAAATAGCGCATCCTAGTCAAAGGATTATAAAACATCTATAAAGATAATAAGTATGGTATCATTAAAATATATCCCAAATGGAGAATAGGGTAAAATGATGGTTTTTTGTGAATATAAATACCATAAAAATTATATTAAATTCATTCTTAAAAAAATATCCTTTTCATTTTGGAAATTACATTTTAAAACTAAAATTTCTTGAATCATTTTTAAAATAATTTAATTTTAAAGTAACATTATAAAGTTATAAAATAATCTTTAGAACATTGAGTGGTCATGATGATAGGAAATTATATATGAGATATGGTTACATACACACTATATGAAAAATATATTACGTACATACTATATAAAAAAAATATTACACACACTACTACAACATAATAGGGAAGAAAATTACACACACTACTATAGGATAATAAAAAAAATATTACACACACTACTATAGCGTAACCCGAAAATATTTTTCATACCCTACAGTGTGGATTATTTTAGACTACTATATTACATGAGGGATCTAACATATTGTATGAAAAATTTAGGAAATATATATTAAATAATACTATATGACTCGATGGGTCTTGCACACAATAAGTACAAATTAGGCTGTGTATGATGCATATTTGAATAGATAACTATTACATAGTGAAATAGAAAATAAAAAAAATTAATGTTTACAGTACTAATCTATTAAAATATGTAATCTGCGCTTCAAGGATTACATATTGATTTTATAGTAATTAGACCATGTAATTTTTAAACAGACTACATATTGCACACTTTATGAAAAAATTACAGTGTGATTCATATTTGGACACATATCTATTTCCCAGTGTAATAGGAATTCAAGAAACATATTGTAAACAGTATTAATATATTTAAATATGTAATCTGTGATTCATAGATTACATAGTGATTTTATAGTACTCCACCCATGTGATGTTCCAATAGATTACTATTGCAAATTATTATGAATATTTCAATAGATTACTATTTAATAGTAATGTGTGGAAATTCATAATATAAATTTAGAAAAAATATTCTGTAAACTACATATTGTAATCTATACAGTGTATATAAAATAAAAATGGAAAATTATAAAAGATGTGAAAAAATTGTTGGAAAGGATTATCCCCTTGGTCAAAGACCAAGATGATACCACATTGGTTACCAAAATTAAAAATTCAAAGATGAAATCATAGATAAAATATGTTAATATAAATCAATATTACCTTCCAATAGCATTTCAAAATGTCAACCATTTTTTTAGACTTATTTTTTAAATTTTACTTAGTAGATGGATGTGATGGTCTGTTCTAGCCACAAAGTCCCCACACATTACAATATCAAATTCCACTGCATCCTCACTATAAAATTCATGCAATAGGTTTTTCTGAAAAAACAATTGAGTTCAAAATGTATAATATATAGATATAAGAACAAAAAACTCAAATTTGTTATATAATATCAAATCACTTACCATTAGTAGTGGGTCGAGATGATTGAAAAAATATACATGAAATATTTCAAATATTTAAGACCAATAATGTACATCAATTTTCTGTAATGTAAATTCATTTTGTAAATGTGAATATGGTGTTGTAGTAGTATGGAGTGTTTGGTTTTTCCTCGCTCTACTACATTTTGGCATGTCATTATCATATATGGGAAGGATAGACACACTTTAGAGAAAAAAAAGAAAAATAAAATTTAAACTTAGTTCACATGCTCTTATGGATCCCTTTAGAAAACACATATATTATTTGTTCTCTTATTACTAAGTATTTAGTTTCTTCTTTTAGTAGTACCATATTACAGGAATTGGTAGAAAGTATAAAATTTATTTGTGAATTATAAAGTTTCAATAAAATTAAGTTAATCTAGAGTATAGCTGTATAGATGAGTAGATGAAACCAACATGGTTGATTTAAAAAATTCAATGTCAGTGCCCCAACTAAGTTGGGAAGATCCACTAATTTGATACTATTACAAAATAAGGATAAAAAAATTGTAATGCAATGGTTGTTTAGTTTTTATATATGAAATTTTGGAAATTGAAAACAATAGTACTTGGATATGTTTAGTGCTAATACTAAATCATGGATATTTGCTACTATGATGCTCCTACATAGTTAGGAGACAAATAATAATGCAATGCATATGTTGTTATTTTTTTAAATTAAATTTAAGAAATTAAAAATAATAGTACCCAGTAATCTTCAAAACTATGATCAAAATTCTTGATTTAATTTTCATTTTCAGAGAGGAAAATAAATTTGTAAGTGGTTTGTTCTAAATAATGATTATAGTTCTGAATGTTGTAGTCTATTATTTTAATAGATAACAAATACCTTTTTATTTAAAAATATTTTACTTTGAAGGAAACCGAAACTCATCATTATCATGTAAATAAATTGGAAATATATTGACATAATGTACATAGTTACACATTTTTAACCATATCAAATAATCCATTAACTCTTTAGCTATTTTTTATATAAATTTCACAACTTTCTTATCAAAGTGAATAACAAAAAATGAGTCCCTACGACCAATCACCATGAGTTTCACTCTAAATCTATTGGAATTAAAATTCCATGAGACACTAATGTATATCAAAAAATCTAATAAGGAAATAACCAATTAATAGATTAATTAGTAAGTAACATAGACATTAAAAAATGAAAACCTTGGGGTAATACTATTATGAGAGAATCTTTAGTCCTGACACAAAATATTTATATCTAAAATGTCATCTTTCTTTATGAAAGAGTTTCATGATTCATAATAGAAACAATGGGTGATTTGAATTTTATATATTTTAAATATACCTAAAAATTGTGTAATCTTGGGAAAAGTGTGAGAATATATTATTTTATTAAATATAATAGGGAAAAATTAAACATTATGTCATACTGTATATTAAAATTTCAATGTTCAGGACATGTTACTAACTTCTTGATAACTTCTAATATCACAAATTGTTTTTTTGTTATTCTAGTATAGCATATATGTACTATAAACCATAAAATTTATTGGTGGTGGACCAAGAAACTATGATTGAATGATTTATGTAGGCCCAATAATTGAAAAATAAGAAACATTATAAATTTGAAATCATAGAGAATACAACAATAATGTAGAAAATATTAAATAAAAATAAATGAAATGTAATTTTAGTTGAAATGAAACTTGGTTATGAATATTTTTACTATTAGAATAATAGGGTTGAAAAGTAATTTCATTTCATTAAAGAAAGTTTTCACAATAATGGATTCTATATGAAATTTCAAAATAAAATATGAGAGTATAATATTGAAAATAGTTACAAAAAGAAAAATAAATATAAATAGTAGAAAGGAAATGAATAGATAAAAAGATTACTGCTCAATCTCTTTAACCTGACAAGTTACATTACCAAAAAAATTGATGAGTTATTGATGTTTTCCAAATAATTTTACATTTGGTTCACAAAATCATGAAATGAACTATAATTAACTTATAACTCTCAGAATGAAAATAAACATAATTTTTAACTATAATTAATCAGACATGTTAACTAAAATGAAAAAAATGGATTAAATTTTATCCTTTAGAACAATTTTCATCTTTATACTAAAATTTCCCATAGATTGAATCAGATAGAAATAATGCTAATTTCTAATAATGTCTCAAACATAGAAGAAAAAAATATTAATTAGTTAATGAATATTAAAAATATATCAAATCTAATTTAATTAATAATATAATACAATATATATAAATTTAAAAGTAAATAGTATAAAGTGATTGTATTTTTTTATACATTAGAGTGTAAGTTTTTTTATGTTGTTTAAATTTTTGTGTTAAAAATACATAGGAAGACAGTAAGTGAACTTAGAATAATATTTACCTATTAGATGATTTCAGTAACCTTTTTTGAGTAATATTATCAAAATACATAAAATCGAAACTAAAAAGTGGAAAATGAACATCACATGTATGGACATAGGTAGTTGATGTAGACATATTTTTTCACCCATGTCTAGTTTCTAAAATTTTCCCTAATTTATAGTAATTTGGAAATTCTGTATAATAGAGAACAAGCCCTCATGAAATAATGTTTTGAACTTTGAGATTAGTTGATGACCACTATTTATACACAGAATATTTTTCCCTAAATAAGGTATTTCAAAAAGTATAATAGACCAATAAAATATTATTATTTTTCATCATTATAGAATAATATAATTTAATTTCTATACATATTAATAGAATAATAAAAAATAAGAATAAATATTTTCATATTCATATGTGATACTCACCATTTCATAACTAAGAATTAAGTCTATAATAAAAACATCATTTGAGTACATGGAAGATGAAGTGCACCACATATTGAAAATATGAACATGAATTTTTAGTGTTTCTTAATATTCATGGGAAATTTCATTTTAAGGAGTTATTGATTTTGACATTTTCATAACTCTGTATCTTTCAAATCAGTGTACATATAAAAAATAGTTCGTAATAGTGAAAATCATGATAATATACATAATTGAAATGGGAAAAAATTTAAATATCTTTAATTAAATTTAATGGATACCTAATACATGTTATCAAATATTTCCTTGTAGAAAATTATTTATATGGGATCAGAGGTCGTGTTATCTTTATCAGCTACCATTATTTTCAAACCTTTTTCAAGTGAATATAGATATAGAAACATATATATTTCCATGAAAAAGTGTAGGCTTTAGATGATATAACCCAACATAAGAAAGTCATTATCATTGACTTTTGTTAATAGTTATTACATATGAAAATATCAAAGGATACTATCTTCTTTATAGTTTGAAAGGACATCTAGGATCACATTGTGTCATATTAATTCATAGAATGAAAGGAATATTCCTAGAATAAAATCTAATTAAAATTTATGCTCTAATTACAAGATCACCCAAGTGTGTAATGATCAACTGATTAACATTACATAAACCCACAAATTGATTTACATTTATGGGTAATATAATGGGCATCCAAATATTCAATGTAATTTTTTGGGAGGAAACATGGATATTTTGATATAATTTAAAATTCCATCCATGTATATTTCCTTTGGCCTATCTATATAAAAAATTTCCATACACATAGAAACAGAACTAAAGTAATCTCTATGTTCATGAGTAGATAATGATAACATGTATTCATTTAATTCCTGAATAATATCACAAGTTGGTGCTAATACTACAAGTTCTTTCAAGAAATTCACATTGCCAAAAGTTCAGTGAAATTAGGGTATGTGTAGTCAACCATTTCATGAATTGGGTTGTCAAAAAATTTTAGGAGATATGTTGATGGAATTTGAAAGGTGGATTCACCATCATTAGGCTCACTAATTTAAATTTCACCAATATCCAAAATCCATTTATAAAATTCATGTACTTTATCTAATTCATCACTAAAGGCATCTTAATTCAATCTAATATTATTTTTCAAATTCAAAATATGACAGTGTCACGATAGAGATGATGAATTTATACTTGTAAACACAATTTCACTTATCTTACCACCTGATATTACATGTAATATTTTCTTAAAATCCCCCCAAGATAATAGTTAAGACACTGAAAGGTAATTTTGAAGCATTATCATTTTTAGTGACATTATATCTCTCAAATAATGATCAATATCTTCAAAAAAAATTTATCTATCCTTGGTGCCTCATCCCAAATAATCAATTTTATTAATATAATAATTTATACAAGATCACTACCTTGTTGAATATTAAAAACTTAATTCTCATTAACAGATATTAGAATATGAGATTTAGAGTGGTTCGTAATTCAACCTTGAAGGAGTAATGATTCTATTCCACTGGAAGCTACTACTTGAATAATATTACCCTATGACCACAACTGATGTGTCAAATCTCCCCAAATGAAATTCTTACCCATTCCTCTATACCCATTCAAGAAAAACTCCAAAAAAAGAGAAGATAATGATGATATAATGACATCCATAACCTATTTATGTTCAATGATTAGACTACTTTTTATGGTTTCATTCTCATTATAATGACTTTATATGTTATAATTAAGTTATTCTACAAATAAAAAATTCGTTGAACAACAATTAAATAATTTGTATATGGAATAGGAGGATAAAAATGAAGAAATCCACTATTGCTGTATAAAATATTATATATTTCAAGAAAAGTATACATTTTCCTTTGATAATAAGTGAGTGTTAAATATAATAAATAGATAATTATATTATAAAATATTATAATAACCATGTTCAACAATAATTATGGTAGTAAAGTGAGATCATATGATAGGGATTAAGTTATAAACTGAACCAAATAGTTTTAATTTAATGACCACACTCTATTAGCCTAGATTTCAGTCATGATCATAATTTTAAGAATGAAATGATTTATATATCACATATAATACAAATAAGGTACATATAGTTTATAAAATTAAATAATATTAAAGATATGGTAAATATGTATAACATATTTTTCCATGTGACCTATACCACAAAATAATATAATCATACATATTTCAAGTAATGCATACAATTCTCGATGATATTCCATGATTGATTAGTGTAAGGGGAAAAAAATTCTGTTTCAATTTTTTCAGATAATAGTCCACATAAATTCATAACATGTATTTAAAATATTCTATGTATATCAAAGAGTATGTTAGAATTTTTTTTGATGAGATTAGAAAAATAACGGTGATGATTTTGATGAATATGTTCACATATAAAATAAGAAAATTTCAAACCTATAATAAAACAAATTTTTTTTTAGTATATTATTTTATTAATATGTAGAACTTTAATTAAATAAAATTTAAATATTAACATAAATTTATTAAGATATAATATAAATTTTATAGAAATATAATGTAAAAATACATTTATATTAATCTGTTCTAATTATTTATAAAACTACAAACACATTGAAATTAAATACCTTGTATTTGAAAACTTTGGCATTGGTTATAGAGAACATTTTAACTCAAGATACTCCAGGTTTCATGCTAAACAATATGGGGATGATAAATATTATATAAAATAAAATTCTATAAAAACTTATTCACAAAGAGGGCCATATCCCCCAAGATGACACCTCTTTTATAGCTTTAATAAACTCGAAATAAATAGATAATAATCCCAAACATTAACAAGAATCTCTAAATGTATGATGAATAATGTTTTTCACTCTCAATATATATTGATATACAATTTCACCTTTGATCTTTTTAAGCGGTAATATTAAATAATATATCTCTCTAGTTATGGGTGGCACATAATATAGTCTACCAATACAAAATCCGTTCTTTTGAGGAAACAAGTTTTTTCATGAGTGTTAAAGAAATAACTTATTGGAAAATATAAATATGTTAGATTCCTTCCTTTTATATACATTTTATTTTCTTTACACCAAGAAATATACAATGTATAATTTTTTTTATTTTTCTCAAGATATCTTCAATATTATCACCATTAATGAAAACCACAATGTTTTTTCATGGTAAATGGAAATGAAATCTCTCTACTGGAGGATATATATAAGGGATATCATATGAAAAAATCTTCTATGAACCTTCTCACAGTGATATATATTTAAAATCATAATACATTTTAATCTCATCTACATTTTTTACAAACAAGCGACTACTATTAGGATTATAAAGTGATACTGTAACTCAATGATGGAACCTTGATGATATATTTAAAAAGGTATTTAATAGAATAATTTTGGTTTCAAATATTAATATTTAGAGGATCCTAATATCTTAATAGAAAATTAGGATTATAAGGGACAAAAACCCGATTATCCAAATCAAAAACATTCTTAAGGATCATATTTCCACAATTCCTTATTCGATAAATAGAATAACCATCATCATCAACTTTTGTATTATCAAATTGTTTTTGGGTAAAACATTGATCATTTTACATTTTTCATACAATAAGAATGATGATTATAATGGAAACATGGGCCATGTATCATGAAATTTTTAGCATCTTCATGAAGTCTTGGTAAGGTTCCTTTATTTGGAATTTCATAAGAAATAATTATGTTTATATCTGTTGGAGTAATAACTTTTTTTCATGATAATGAAATAGAATAATGTGAACATGAGGCAACCAACTTTTTTTTAATTCCACTGTTTGAACAACTATATGTGAATGATTAGAAAAATGGCATAGAACATGATACAATAATAGTTGATATTTTTAATTTCAAGAATAGTAGTTTTGAAGTTAATTACCTACTCAAGAATTTCCCAAGAAACATCAATCTCGTAAATCTTTGTTGAGATGGTGAAACTTCATATGGAATACCCTTGATAGTAATTGAGGACAGTCCAAAGGATGAAGATTGTTATTTATAACAAATATATAAATTTTAGGCCACATTGGATTATATTTAAATGTTAAGAACAAATCTAGATATCCCACACAATTACATATTGACATTGAATCATGGTATTTTTTAATAATATAAATAATAAAATAATTAAATATTGAAGGTAAAATGATATTATTTCCACATAAATACCCATCATGACTACCTATAAGGTATTCATCTTAAATTCCATTGTAAAGTTCAAATCTCAATTAATTTTGATTAAGTAGAATAAATAATAGTCTTTGAGACTCAAACATGGTATAATAATCTATAATAAACCATTGGAATAACCATTTATAATGGATTAGATTTGATGTATCAATATAATGAAATTTAAAGTGATAAGAAAAGTATTCTCTCAAAATTACTTTCCATAGTTTAGTAATTGTATTGAAGGATATAGCATGATGATATATGTTGCTAATATATCCATCCTGTCCACCTGTGAAAATTTGTGGATATTACAATGGATGGTAAAATGGGTGAAGCTCATGTATTCATTGTATATCAAAATCCTTCATTTGTATTATTATATCCATTTTTTGATTAATATTTTCTATGTCTCTAACAATAAGCATTTAATTTTCAAAATTAGTTGGTAATTTATATTTCATTTCATTAGTTCCTCATCATTTAATAGAATAAAACATTAAATTTGTAATTATATGGGACTGAAGAACATCCCTTGTTATTTTAAAATGATAAGATAAATAAATTTTCTAATGAATTATTTTTGTAGATTCTTTACAATATCAAAAATAACAGATGAGTTAATATATGTTTCATCAAAACTGAATACAAAAAATTTGATACATTAAAATAAAAAATCATTTATCAATGAATAGGTTAATGATTTTTACAATTATCTGATGGCTCATATTATATTATAATCCTCATTTATAGTTTCATATATATAAAGTTGTGAATAAATTAGTGGTTTTCCATCAAGACATAAAATACCTACATGATGGTAGTTTTGACCATTTAATCTAAATATTTTTGGACAACTACCATTGCTGATTGATTTATAAACCTTCACACCCATTGATTTGAATGAAAACATAGAATTATAAATGTGGATTTTCTATTAGAATGGTTTTTCTTGGGTAGAGGAATAATTGAAAGAAAATGTTTTTAAGTAATCCAAACATACAGACATCAATTCCAACAAAATATTTACCAATGAGCAGCATAAAAAGAATTGTGGATTTTGGTTTCTAGATTTTTTATTTCTCACATAAAACCAAAATTTTGAAACATAATATTGAAAAAAAATTAAAAGTATTACCAATATATGAGTAAACTGAGATGAATATGAAATAAATCATAATAGGGTATCATGAAACTAATAAATACATCATAAACATTTTTTTTATATTAATGAGACCATTGAGGTCATTAGACTAATTAGTGTGGTCCATAGTTTAATTAATATAGATTATTTTAGTAGCCAGTGAATTTTATACAACTACCAAAGATCTTATAATTTGTAAAACTATTTATTCAGTAATATTTATTAAGAGGGTAAATAGATTAATTATCTATTTGTTTATGTAGACATACCTGTATAATGTGAATAAATATGTATCATTCCATTTCTTAATATATGTATTCTATATGGAATGTTGTTCATTGAATATTGAACATGTGAAAATTGTATAGAACATACATACATATTATAAGTTCATCCTAAGTACATCATAAATTATACTATACAATACATATATGTATTGTAAAGACCCGACCACAGTCGCCCAGAGCTGATTCCTTATTACATTACATTAGCATGATATAAGAAAGTCGTGTCCCAAATGAAAAAATAGTTTATTAGATATGGAAATATAGACACACATACATGTTTAACATTAAAACTTGAAGAAAAAAACAACATAAAAGTTCCACTAGGAATATCCACCACTCTAAGATTATCCCAACAAGTAAATCATAAAATACCTCATCATTCCATAGGAAAAATTAAGAAAATGAAGGGGTGATATTAGATGCTTATAAGGGTAAAAATTATAGTGGAAGATATCATAAACATTAGACATGGTGAATAACTGAAAACACAAGCCTTTAAAAATAAACTTGAACAAAATACAATAAGAATATGAGGTGAGTAAATATTTCCATAACAAAACATAATCATGGGTATCCTACTAGTCAAATAACCTCATGAACTATAAATTTATAGCTTAATAATGAGGGAAGTTCATATAACAGATATTCTGAAACATATTTTCAAGGCCTCGACCAAGACGTCTAAAAATAATTAAGGCCTCATCCAAAACCATATCTCAAAATGGGAAAGGCCTCAACCAATTCCATATCTATTTGTCTAATGAGACCTAATGATAAAATGAGGGGCTATAGAGGGACCCACCCATCACATAATAAGTCCAATTTATTCCTCATATGAGCAAGGATAAACATAAATAACACATACATTCATATTGAAACTATCATATGAAATGTAACTAACTTTCCCCAATCATTAAACATAAACACTAACCATTCGAAGTAATATGGTGAATGGTTTCAAGATAGAACATCCATAGTCAAACTAATCATAAACCATTAAAAAAGATATGGTTGATGATATCATAAAAAATTAGTCCCATTTATATATAAGAATCAATAAGAGTGTTGAAACAAATGAAAATACTCTTATAAAATCATCGAGTAATTCTTGAGATAAATACTCTTTTACTTCGAAAAGAAGTTTTATTTTGGAAAAATATTTGTCTAAAACCAGAAGATAAATAATAAGTTTTTTTAATAATAATATTATTTTTTTAGAAAATAATTTTTTCCTAAAACATATTATATAGTTCCCTTGAAAATAGGTAATAATTTATGAAATTACTTTGAAATGGGCTTGTATTTCCAGAAGAATTTTTGAAATATCCTTTATAAAAAACGTACAACTCCCTAGAAATAAAGTTATGATTCTAGTTGGGACACATATATTTACCATTCAGACAGAAATTATTAGGAGTAAATATTAATTAATATTAATTTAATTGAGGTAAGTAGATAATAAAAGTAACATAAATGAAAATGGAGGTTCGGGTAGAAAACACTTACCTTAAGTCCGAATGTGTTCCGCTCTTAAAATTAAGGTCCTAGAATATGAAATTAGACTTATTAATAAATTAATTTATAAAATTTTAGACATTTAATTTTTTTATCATAATTTTATTAATTCCATTTATGTCCTTATTGATAAGTTATAAGATTGAATTCTGTCATTCTGGAGTGTTTGTTTCCTTGGTTTTCATGATCAATATATTTGTAAATGAGTATGGATGTTCATGTGGAAAGGATGTAATTCTACAGAATTGAAATTATTTATTATTTATGAACATAAATAAGTGATAATGGTTATATATATCATTTTTTACATGGTATGAGGATCAATCTTTAGCTGAAATATTAATGACAATCACTTAGATTATTTAAGCGGTATTTTGATTATTAGGAACTAGTTTGGTCATATGATTTAATATTATATACATATACTAGTTATTGAATATTAAATAGGTTATTATAAATATATTATATCCTTTTTAAACCATAAAAATGGTTTCATGACCTGTATTGAAGGGGATATTGAAGAACAAAACCTCATCTTCCACGAAGGTTGTAAATTGGCACCTCACGGACGATGATTTCGTTTATAAAATAAAAGAGAGAGAGAGAGTAAGGATATTTATGATGGTTCTTCCATTAACATGATATAATTTCAGTATATATATGATAATGGAGTTATCATGGTCATTTGTATAGATGAGGTGAGGATAGGAAAACAATATAAAGGAACTTGAAATAAAATTGAAAGAAATAAAATGTGAATTTACCTATTGAATCCACCTCAATGAGATTCTCTTTAAGGGAAGGGGTTTTGGTCTTTTGGAAATAAAAATAGATCTTTGATATAAGGATTTACTAGGGATGGGTATTTGTTCAGAAATATGAGGATATTAAAGGCTTAGAGGAGTGAAGATAAGAGGGAGCGAGGGGGTTTTATAGTGGAAGAGTGGAGTAATTTTTGAATATCTTAATCATTATTTTATTATTTTTCCAAATACAACCAATATTATTGATTATCATGATCAATAAAAGTAATATGTTTATGTGAGTTTAAAATAAGTGGTCTTACATCAGTCTTAAATCTCATATGACTCAATAAATCATGTATTTAGTATTTATCGTAAATTATCATATTTTACTATTCATAAAAAATTCAAGTATTTTAGAAAAATCTCAAAAAATCAACCTAACCATTTTTAGACATGTAGAATAAAAAAATGAACTCAATTTTTTAAAAATAATTTTTAAATATAATCATAATTTATTCAGAAAATAACAATTTTAAAACTATAATTCATTTTATATCACCTTGAAAAATTATTCAAGATCTCATTATCTTATAACCTTAAAACAAAAAATAATAATAATTGATTTAATATTAATAAGGGTCATATTACTTTTCATAAGGTTTTGTTAGTATTCACCAAGAAATAAGTTTGTCTTATCAGACTCTAAATATCTTATTGAATACAACTGTGTATGTTAGTTTTTCAAAATTCAAATCACAGAGGTGAAAAAATTATGTTTACTGGATAGGTTATAAAAAAGTGGTGTTTTGTAGAGACTCAGTGTTTAATGAATTAAATTTATTTCCAAAATATTGGGGTTTTACATTATCCCCTCCTTGCAAAAATTTGGTCCTCAAAATTACTATAATGTTACATCATAAAAGGATTTGGGTAGTTCTTCATAATAATCTCATTAGGATCCCATGTCACCTCTTTAATTTTATGATTTATCTAAAGTATCTTTACCAGTCAAGTCATTAAATTCCTCAACACCTATTATTTAATGTCCAAAATCTGGATAGGCCCTTCACAGTACGATAATTCAGGTTCCAATTCTATACATTTAGAAGTGAGGACATGCCTTGGGTCTGACATGTAGTTTCGCAGCAAAGAGACATGGAACACATTGTGTACTTTAGATAGGCTAGGTGGCATAACCAAATGATATGAAAAAACTCTAATTATCTATAGAATTTCAAAAGGGACTATGTACCTAGGGAATAGTTTCCCCTTCTTCCCAAATCTTATAACACCCTTCCATGGAGTTACTTTTAAGAAAACGTGATCTTCCACTTGAAACTCCAAATTCTTCTTTCTATTATCAGCATAGTTTTTTTTTCTACTTTGAGCTACATCGATATGGCCTTGAGTAGTCTTTACCTTCACTATTGTTTCATCCACATGCTCTGATCCCACAGTCTTCCTTTAACCAACTTCATCCCAACATGTTGGTGTACAACATCTCTTCCTATACAATGCTTCATATGCTGCCATTAGAATACTTGAATTGAAACTATTATTGTAGGAAAACTCCACTAAAGGTAAATATTGATCACACATACCTTAATAGGAAACTGAACATGATCTCTACAAGTCCTCTAAGGTTTGGATCATCCTCTATGATTTCCCATCAGTTTGAGGGTGATAAGAAGTACTCAATAGAAGTTCAGTATCCAAATATTTCTGAAAACTTTTATAGAATTTCTATGTAAATCGTGGATCACAATCAGAAACCATTGAGAGAGGTGCTCCATGAAGTCTCACAACTTCATTGAAAAAGAGTCATGCTAGGTACTTCAGTGGAAAATCCTCCCATATAGTGAGAAGATCTGAATATTTCATATATCGATCAACAATTACCCATATTGCATCATTCTTTCTCAATGTTTTGGGTAATCCAGTGAAAAAATCCACGATGATGTCATACCATTTCCATGCAGGAATAGGTAGAGGTTTCATGACTCCCCTAGAATATTGTCGTTCGACCTTCACTTGTTGACAGACTTGTCATCTTGATACTTAATCTACAATTTCCCTCTCCATGTTATCCCACAATAAATTTTATTTCAAATATCTATACATTTTAGTGATACCAGGTTGTATAGAGAAATTTGAGCTATGAGAATCATTCAATAAATCCCTTTTCAGTTCGAGTAGAGAATGAACACATATCCTCTTCCCAATTTTCAGAATTCCATCTTCACACATAAATTTATACAACTTCCCATATTTCACAATATAAATTTTCTTTTGAAGATTATTGCCATTAGACTATGAAGCATTAATTATTTATAATAAAGAAAGTTGGGAAGAAATTTGAAAAAGTAGTGATGTTTCACCATCTTTGATAATTCCCATATCCATCCTAACTAGATCCATGTATAAATGATCCTTGTCAATTATCATTTTGTTTATAACTCCATGATACTTCCTTCTCAATGCATCAATTACCTTGTTTTCTTTTCCAAGGTGGTAGTGTATGGAACAATAATAATCCTTGAGTATTTAGAGCCATCACCTTTGCCTCATGTTGAGTTTCTTCTATGAGAAAATATATTTTAGACTCTTATGATCTATATATATATATATCACATTTTCACCATATAGATAAGGTATCTATATCTTCCCAACAAAGATTATTGCTTCTAACTCATGATCATGATTATCATAGTTTTTTTCATTATTTTTTAACAGCCTTGTTGCATAAGTAATAACTCTATTATTCTGTATAAAGACATAACCAAGTCCTTTCTTTGATGCATCCCTAAAGATCAAAAACCCATTATTCCCCGATAGTAGAGTTAGGATCAGATCATTCATTAATCTCCTAGTCAATTATTCGAAACAATCCTCAAATTATTTTTTCCATATGGACTTAACCCCTTTTCATGTAAGATTGGTCATTGAGTTAGCTTAACGGGTAAAGTTATGATTGAAACACTGATAATAACCTTCTAAACCAATAAAACTATATACCTCAGTTATGTTCATTGGATTAAGAGATTATTTCACAACCTTTTTCTTCGAAGTATCAACAGATATTCCATCCCTAGAGACAATGTGGCCAAGAAAGTAAACTGATTAAAGCCAAAATTCACACTTGATAAAAATTCCATATAATTCATTTCTTCTAAGAGTCTTTAGGATAGTGGGAAAGTGACTTTCATGATCTTCGTATCTTTTAGAGTATACCAAGATATCATTAATAAATAGCACCAAAAATTCATAAAGATATTCTTTGTATAATCTATTCATTATATCCATGAAAACTAAGGGTGAATTAGTTAGTCCAAAAGGCATTACTATAAACTCGTAATACCCATACCTAGTTCAAAACACTATCTTCGGAATGTCTTCCTTCATTACTAGCAATTTATGATATCTAGATCAAAGGTCAATCTTCGAAAAATACTGGGCTCCATGAATTTGATCAAATAAATAATCAATATGAGGTAGGGGATACTTGTTCTTTATTGTTATAGAATTGATCTCCATGTAGTCAATTCAAAACCTCATAGATCCATTTATCTTCTTAACAAAAAGAACCTGAGATCCCCATGAAGAAACACTAGGGAAAATAAATCCTTTATCACTCAATTCCTTTAGTTTTTTCTTAAGTTAAACTAATTCCACAGTGGCCATTCTATAAGGGGTATTTGATATAGGTCTTTAATTAGGAATTAAGTTAATGAAAAGCTCAATCTCCTACTCTGGAGGTTGTCTAGGTAAATCCTATGGAAACACATCAACATATTCTTGCACAATAGGTATGTCCTCTATTTGAACATTCCTTCCCTCACCCATATTTATTGATTTCCCTTCCTCCCTAATAATTGAATTCATTAGAGCTACTGGGGGTGGATCTAGATGAGAATTATATGGTGATGCTTCTACCTTAAAGATAAAGGATTCCACATCATCCTAAAAAATTGTAACCTCCTTCTTCTTACAATAAATTTTCGCATCAAGGTTTGAAAGCCAATCCATACTGAGGATTATATCAAATTAAATTATGGTTATGAAAATAAAATCAGTATATAAGGCATGTTTATATGCCATAATTGGGATTTCCTAACACAACTTTGTTGTAATGATACTTCCCTTAAGAGTTTTGACAGACAACTCCCTTATTTAATAAAATTGGATATATTTAATTTTCTTGGAAAACTGGGAAGATATGAAATAATGAAATGATCCAGAATAAAATAAAGAATTATCTAATATTGAGGAAATGATTAAATTACCTACCACCACATCATTAGGAACTTCAATATTAGCATTTGTGTTGGAAAAAGCTTGTCCCTTCTCCCTTTTCCTTTTCTGTGGAATGTTTCCTTGAATATTTGGACAATCATTAGTATAATGTCCCATATCCCTAAAATTATATAATTGAACATTAATAGATTCATTCTTCCCTTTGTAATCAACAATAATATTGCCTTTATGTACACATTTTTAGCATACTCATTTTCCTTTTAATCAGAAACCAGGGTGTTTCCTTCCACAATTATCACAGGGTGGAAATTTGACTCTTCCCCTCTTCCCCATTTCCTTATTTCCTTTTACAGAGTTTTCAGCAACCCTATTCTTCTCTTTATTTCCTTTAAATTCATATTAATTATAGAAATTATTTTCTTATCTTGATAGCACATGAGACTATATCTTCGTATGATGAGAAAGTTTGGGAGACTATAGCCATTCGAACGAAAGGTTTTAAACCATTAAAGAATCAATAAATCCTTCTCCTTGGATTATGTATGTAGTCCGCAACATGACTTTACATCCTTGTAAAGTTTTCTTCATAGTTGGAAACATTTTCATTATCCTTCTATCTTAGGTTCAAGAATTTTGTTTTCATATCCGATCGTTGTTCATGGGGAAAATATTTTTCTAGGAATACTTCTTTAAAATCCCTCCATTATATCTATTCTATTTCCTCCTCCTCCTTTGTGTTTTGGATTAATGACCACCACTGATCTGCATCTCCTGATAGACAATAAACTACCATGACAACCTTCTATCTTTCATTACATCCCAACGCGAGAAATATCTTCTCTAGGGAACATATCCACTACTCAGCTACAAATGGGTTTGTATTCCCATTGAATGATGGAGGTTGTTGTCACATAAAGAGATCTAATATAAATCCTCCACATTGTGGATCTGGATACTCCATATGGGTAATGTTACTATTCATAACCTAAGTAAGTTGTCCCAGTATAGTTATAAGTTTCTCTCCACCAGTCATAGCTCTAGAGCCAACATCATTATCTTGCACATGAGGTAAATCCCTACATGGGATAAACATGTTTGTACTATTTCTATTACTTCCACTAGGATCCATTTCTAAATAAAGAAATACAATATATTAGGTTATGAATCATAATGTATATTCTCAACTTAGAAAAATACTTAGCATAAATTGAAATCCTATGCATGGCTAATCCCATAATCATAAAAATGGTTTCTTTGAGAATAAATTTACATTTAAATCATTCATAATAGTTTATAAATAAAATGTGAATTATCTTAATAATATCCCCTAGGAGTGTCAAACTAGGTGTGAACGAAGGCCCATTTTCATGTACCAAGATACCCTGGGTCAAGCCCGAAACTCCTTGTCGGATTTTTTACTCCTAGGAACATCTATTTTAAAACCACATCTACTTGTAGTATCCAGACAAGGATGTATTTTCTAGAAATATCTACATAATCTATTCCTTACCAAAATACCAGGATGTTCTTGTATATTTATCATCATATACAATCTTAGGGATTTGTACCCTAATCTATGTTTTCTAAATCTAGTTTCTATGTTTTCTACTAAACATCCTTTGATACCAACTGTAAATACCCAACCCCATTTCTCAAGAGAAACCAAACTATTCACCCACGCGTCAGAGGAAGACATTTACCAACAAACCAAAACCACACTTTAAAATATGTTAATTATGTTCAAAGGCCAAACGAGTATTATTTCACTATTGTGTGTCAGTTCATTAAGAAAATAATTCAGGTTCCGTGTATAAAATAAATAGCTTCATTTAAATTAAGCAGTTATTCCAAAATTAATTATCTAACACTATTTATCATTTATTAAAATTAACAAAATATCAAGAAATTAATAAATTCTAAATTTAGAATGTGAGTATAGTGGAGGACATACCTCGACTTGCATCTCAGTTATGAATACGCAGAACGTCTCACACTGGCACACAAGTATGCAAAACCTACTAACGACAACAATATCACAGAAATAACTTGCCAATTTTTTGCAACCATAAAGATAACTAAAAAACATAACAATAATTTTAAAATAAATCAAACAAAATACATAGGAAACCTCACCTAAACTTCAGTGTAGGCGAAATAAAATGAACCCACACTTCTCGCCTTCGGCAGCAAGCATTTTCTATGCACCCAGTTGCGAACTAAGTGCGCAACTGGCCACACAAATAAGCGAGGAAGGAGTCATCATGAAAGTAGGAAAGGGGCGGTCAAATAGTAGGAGTCCGTGAGCTGGTAGAAGGAGGGATTCACACGCTAAGTCGGAGGTGCGCCAGGTGCGTCGCGGCTGGAAGGGGGTTGGCCTGCAGGTGAATGGTCAGGGAGGTACAGGAATGGGGGTTGCGGACATAAGGTGCAGTTGGGGAAAAACACCAGAGCAGGATGCGACAACAAGGTTGTAACTATTGGAGAGGAGACTGGCCAGAGAGAGGCATGCCAGAAACCCAGCCAGCTAGGGGTTCAGGTCATGATGTGGGGGAGAAGGAGGCCGGTGTTGCAGCTGTGCGATCAGGAAGGAGTGACGACCCCTTTGGAGAGGGATGGTGGTGCGAGGTGGATAGACGGCCTGAGGCCAGAGGTTCCTGCCCAACCGGTGCATGGGTGTGAGGCTAGGGTAGTGCAATGCAAGTATGCATGTGGAAGGGGAGGGATCTGGACCTAGAGTGTGCAGGAGGTGGGTCGGCTGTAGGGAAGGGGCACAGGAGGCCGATGGAATGCGACAAGGGGGCCTGGCCAGCAGGAGGGTGGGGGTTGATAGCAGGAGGAGAGGGAGAGCGGAAGGGGTGTGGTGCAGGCAGGGGGCACCACTGTGAAGATGGAGCATGGAGGTCGATTGGATGGGAGTCGGGGCGCTGGACAATGGCAGGTGAGTAAGAGGGAGACGGGTCGTGCAACGTCTTCGTAGGGTAGGAGACAGAGGGGTGTGAGAGCTAGTGCTGGAGGGAGTTCTGCCAGAGTAGGGAAGGAGGGCCTGGCTAATAGGAGGGGTCAGAGTGGGGTGATTTCACACTGCAAGGGAGAAGGAGGGAGGCGGGCCGAGGAGGGTAGAAGGCATGGGTGACCTGGTGAGGGGACAGTTTCTTCGTCGGCTGGAGGTGGTGTGTGAAAAGAGGCTGGGGGAGGTCCTGATCGTGCTATAAAAATGGAAATGGGGGCGCTGCGGAGGGGTGCACTGTGCGGGGGAAGGATAAGGGAGGGGAGGGGACACCTGTGTGGAAGAAAAAAAGGAGGAAGAAAAAATAAGGAAAGAAAGAAAGGAAGAAAGAGAAAAAAAGATAATAAAAAATAAAAAGTAAATAATAATAATAATAATGATAATAATAATAATAATAATAATAATAACCTTAATCACTACAATAATGATAATTAAAATTATTAACCATGAATTTTTTTAAATAACTTAATTAACATTTATTTATCCATTTTAATTTTCCAAAGACAGGAGGACTGTGCCGTTTCATCGGCAAAGCCACATGGGGTCCAAAATGCTCTCCTCCCAGGCACTCAACGAAGTTTACTCCAAAACTCATGTTTTTTTGACAAAACTCAAAAATCTTGTTTGGAATTCAACCTGATCCTCGAAAAAAAAAATTTAAAACCAAAGAAAATAATAAAATAAAAATTACAGATAGGTCGGGGTGTGAAATTCTCCCCACCATAACTCTCCCCACCCCCGGGAAGCCATAGCAAGACCTAGACCCAAAATGAAACTCCTTAAGTGTCACTCACCCCCAAAATTTTAAGCACCTCTAGTTTATTGATCCAAACGAATACCAAAATCCCCCGACATGCAAATCATATTCAAAACAAGAACACATTAAACACAACCAAAAAGAAACCCGAAATGAAACTCTGATACTGATAGGAGGAGGCCCAAATGACTCCCCACTATATGAAACAAGCCAAACTGAATTCAACAAGACCCGTGATGAGTTTCCCCACCATAAGGACTAATGAGATTAACCGATATTGAAAGCACCCCACATGGGCCAGAAACCCCACCACAATGGTTGGGGAGGGAAGGGCCCAACCAATAGAGCATCAAGACTACCGTCACCGCTACCCTAACGATATCACACCCTTAGAAGAACACAAAGCATGTCACACTAAATACCAAGATTAAACCAAGGCCCTTTTTCACCATTGGGGTTCACCTGACTACATTCCAAATTCACTCGAGGAACTATGGATGGAGCACTGATGATTGAAGCAACTCTTTCCTTGTAGTCAGGCTTCAAAATTTCCTAATCATAACACACGAACCAGAGTTTCACCAAAAACACTTCCAATAAAACAGAGGCTTCAAAGAGGTTCGTCAAAACTATTCTTACAACCGAAGGAAAAAGAAACACCACAAAATGGTACATGTGATGACTACTACATCCAAGAAACACTACAAAGAGAAAACATTAAACTGATATACAAACATCGCCTAACTCCTACCGACAGGCTAAGGTGAACTTTGAGGAGTCATGTCTGGATTCAGCACACTTCTTGGAAACACCTCAATAGAATCGCTGCACGTGACCCAGGTTCCCATAGGTGTGGTAGGGTCTTGGAGTATTCGGGCACATCGGTCTCTTGTGTCCCTACTTACCACACTGGTGACAGATCAAGGCATTTCTCTGTGAAGAAGATGACTGAAGGTCTGAAGGCCTCTTGATTCCTTTACCCATACCACCAGCATCAGGAAACTTCCCATTCTTATTACCATTATCTTATGAACTACTTCCCAAGGAAGGAGGAGGATTCTCCATCTCAATTCCTCCTGCTAACTCAGATTTGGCGAGGAAATATTTTCTGACCACGTCAGGGAAGGTGACTACATTGAACTCTTCCACCTTTGACTGCAGCTCAGGATGTAATCGAAGATCAAAATTCTGAGCTTTCATGGGATCGTTTCCAACAGACCCTAGTTCATACAAAGCCAAGTCTAGGAAACAACAAAATAATTCCAACATCGATCCAACACTTTGATGAAGACCGCACAACTCTATCCTCTTCCTCACCTTTTTCACCTCATAGAAGTACTGTTGGATGAATAATGATTTGAAGAACTCCCAAGTGATATCTTCTCGATCCTTTCTTTGAGATACAGACTTCCACCACTTCTAGGTTGGACCTTCAAGCATAAAGGTAGCCACTTCACCTTTAGAGACTCAGGCGGTGCAAGAAAACAGAAGTTCCTCTCAATCTTCCACATCCACTCCTCTACCCAAAGTGGATCTTCTTGCCCATAAAAGAGAGGAGGGTTCAACTTCCGAAACTCAAGGACGTAGTCCATGGGCTGATCAGTTGGAGGATTTTCTAAGGATTCACCACCTGAAGCTGCACCTTGGGCATCCATCAAACTTTCGTGGGGGCGACCACTATGGAACAAGAAAACAAATGGAGAGATCAAAACAAGGTCATTGTCATTTCAAATACCAAAATAACACTTTTCACAACAATTTTTAGAATGAAGGAAAACCCAAATGATTCACTAGTGGGAAACTAGTGATAATGGGTGACTCGGACATATGGTTGCCGATCATATGCCAGTCACACCACCGTCACTGAGAGCATTCTGGGGTAAATTACCCCGCTCTAAATTACTTTTTTAGGCCCTGTGAGGTCACTGGGATACTTTCCCCACTCCCTTTTCATTTCCCAACATTAAAAAATTCGGAAAAATCAAAGGACACCAACATGCCCGGACATCCCATGGTAACCCGAGGTTCAGAACGAGCAAGGGTTTATGATGTCCTTCTTATCCATACACCCCGAGTCCTGAAAATTCTACTCCTTCTACCATGACAACCCCAAATAACAATGGGCGCTCTGAAAAACAAGGTCTGCTTAAGAGCTGACCTCCTATGATACCATTTTGTCACGAACCAACCCGGGTCAACCCTGAACCGATCACCCGAGCCGATTTGAAACATGGCCCAAGAGGCATTTATGATCCTCCCGAGCTGGCAATAAGCACCCGATCATCAATAGAGTAAATTGGGAATGATTTCTCCCATTGAAAATAAATAAAGCAGCGGAAAAGTGGAATAATGCAAAGTAAATAAACAACACGAAAAATAAAGAACGACCAACAACAACAAACTAACCTGACCAAGACCAAAACTCCTCGTGACCTTGATATTCACTCTCCAAATCAAAACCAAGTCTCACCCACGTCGAACAAGATCAAGTCAATCCTGCAACAAAACTAAAAACAAGAAAAAACTATAGGTGTGAGTATTAAAACTCAGTAGGCATTCCCAAACACTATTCTCAATGCACTAACATTAAATAAAGAATTTACTAATTCTAGGTTTGAACTAAATTATATAAAATATGGGTTTCCACACACACACATTCATTTATAAAACAATTAATAGTCCATTTCCCTTTTTAATTAAAAAAACAAGTTTAATGTTTGGAAGAAACATGAGAATTGAATTTTAAAAACATTTTTGAAAACAATTTAGAAATCCAAATTTTAGTTGTTAGTCAAAAAGAAAACCACACACAACACACCACACACACTAAGGGAAATGGAAAAAAGTGGCACATAGAGTCCAATAACCAAACTAGACCTTTAAATCATTCACCACATACAAATAAACACTAAAGAAAACAAGGGTCGAACCTAGGAGCTCTTGAAGAAACCAAAACATACTATATATGTGACTCATCCTGAAGGCATGCCCTACTCAATGATGTCATAATGCCCAAACACCCAGTGTTTCCCAACATGGAATAACTGAGGGGCCCAATCCCATAGAAATAATAATAGAACACCTCTCTACTATGGGCCATTAGCTAGTGTGTAGTCTAAAATAGTGCAACAATCATTCACAGAAAATTCACTCACTATGCCAGGTTCTCATGTCAACACGTATAATAAACATGGGTGATTCAACAATGTAAATCAACCAGTCACGATGCACAAACATCACACACAACTCATGCAATCAACGTACACAAAAAGATCACCCCCGAGTCACCTCAAAGAAAGTTTTCCAAAATAATTTATTCTATCAAAGTGCCAAACGGTCTGGATGCAACTTTTAAAAGAAACACCATTTCTCAAGAAAAACCAAACCATTTACTCACGCGTCAGAGAAAAACATTCACCAACAAACCAAAACCACACTTGAAAATACCTGAATTATGTTGAATGTACAAACAAGCACCCTTTCATTATTATGCGTCAGTTCATCAAGAAAATTATTTAGGTGCAATGTATAAAATAAAAAATAAGCAATTATTCCAAAATTAACTATCTAACACTATTTCTCATTTATTAAAATTAACAAAATATCAATAAATTAATAAATTCTAAATTTAAAAGGAGAGTACAATGGGAGACCTACCTCAACTTTCATCTCGGTTATGACGACGTGTAATGTCTCACACTCACGCACAAGTATGCACAACCTGCTGACAATGACAATATCATGGAAATACTTCACCAATGCACTGCAAATGTAAAGATAACTAAAAATAAATAACAATAATTTTAAAATAAATCAAACAAAAGACAAATCAAACCTCACCTAAACCTTATTATAGGTGAAATGAAACGAACCCACAACACTCGCCTTTGGCGGTGGTCGTTTGTCACAGGCCCGGTTTTGAAATAAGTGTGAAATTGGCCACACAAACGAGTGAGGTAGGAGTTAGAGAAAAAATCAGAAAGGTGTGGCTGAATAGTAGGAGGCTGCGAGCTTGCCAGAGGAGGGCGTCACACGCTGAGAAAGAGGTGTGCCAGGTGCGTCACGGCAGGAAGGGGTTGCCCTGAAGGTGCGTGGTCAAGGTGGTGCAGGGTTTGGGGTTGTAGACAGCAGGTGAAGGGGGGCATATCACTAGAGCGAGATGTAGTAGAGAGGTCGTGATAGCTGGAGAGGAGACCGACTAGAGAGAGGCATGCCGGAAACCCAGCCAGCAGGGGGTTCGAGTCACGCTGCGGGGGAGAAGAATGCCGGCACCGCGACCATGCAAATAGGAAGGAGCGGAGGATCGCGTGGAGAGGGACGACGGTGCGAGGCTGCTGGATGACATGAGGCCAAAGGTTCCTACCTGACCGGTTTAGGGGTGCGAGGTTGGGGCGCTGTAGCGCAGGTATACTGGAGGAAGGGGAGGGCACTGGACCTGGAGTGCACAGGAGGTCGGTCAGCTGCAGAGAAGGGGTTCGAGAGGCCGAGGGCATGCGACAAGGGGGCATAGACATCATGAGGGTGGGGGATGGACGATAGGTGAAGAGGGAGAGCGGTAGGTGCACGGTGTAGGCAGTGGGCACCGCTGCGAAGCTGGAGTGCAGAGGTCGGCTAAATGGTGGCTGGGGTGTTGGGCAACGATGGGTGAGCATGAGAGTGATGGGTCGTGCATCGTCATCACAGGGCAGGAGGTAGATGGGTGCAGAAGATGGTACTAGTGGGAGTGTAGGAAGAGCAGGGTAGGAGGGACGGGCCAATAAGAGGGGTTGGATCAGGGTGCTGGCGCGCTGCAAGGGAGAAAGAGGGAGGCGGGTCGAGGAGGGCCAGAGGCAGGGGCGACCTCGTGAGAGGTCGGCTACTACGCCGGTTGGAGGTGGCGTGCGGAAAGAGGCCAAGAGAGGTTTTTCTCGTGCTGCAACAAGGTAGCTAGGGGTGCTGTGGAGGGGTGCACCATGCAGGGGAAGTAGAAGGGAGTGGAAGGGGCACCCGCGTGGAAGAGAAAAAAAAGAGGAATAAAAAAGAAGGAAAGAAAGGAAGAAAGAGGAAAAAAAGATAAAAAAGTAAATAAATAATAATAATAATAATAATAATAATAATTATAATAATCATAATAATAATAATAAAAATAATAACCTTAATTACAACAATAATAATAATTAAAATTATTAACCATGAAAATTTTTACATAAAGCAATTAACATTTATTTATCAATTTTAATTTTTCAAAGACAGTAAAACTATGTTGTTTTATGGGTGAAGCTGCATGGGGTCCAAAATTCACTCTGCTCGAGCACTCAGTGACATCAACTAAAAAATGTTCATTTTTTGACAAAACTCAAAAATCTTGTTCGGAATTTAACCCGAACCTCAAAACAAAAATTTAAAACCAAATAAAATAATAAAATAAAAATAATAGATAGGTCTGGGTGTGGCATTTGTGTTCTTCATGGGGTTATGAAAAATGGATCATTGTGCATCCATTTCAGAACACAACAATCCCAAATTATAGATACGACATGATGACAACTCAATAGAGGTGCGACAATGACGGCGACAGACGAATTGACACGGTTCAGGAGAAATCATTCTTCGACTGTTCTTCGTAAGGATGATCAAAACAAGGTTTAGGGACCGATCGAACCCCCCAAACCTCCTAAAACGTTGATAGATTGGTAGGGTGACCTCAGATCTTGAGTATCGTGATGATTAGATGGCCGAATCAAGGGTCAGAGGAGCCTCGATGTGCGGTGATGAAGAATGACAGTTTCTAGAAATTTCCGACCAACGCGATATTTATCCCGAAGAACACGCCATGCATGGTTGTCCTGGTGGTGGCTAGGGATTCCACACCACCCATGGTGAAGAACATGATGTGACCCCATGAAGACACGTCGTGTGGTCCCCACCCAGCGACGGCTGGAGTTCTGGGCGACAAGAAGCACAACAAGGCGTGTGACCATCGTCACACGGTGTGTGGGTCCCTATGCGGATTTGACATGTATCTTGGAAGATACACAGACACATGGTGGAGTACATGCCATGTACTCCACCACACGGCCAGACGAGGCCAGTTACATTGGTCACCCCATGTACCATTTACATAGGTTGTCACACATGGGTTGAAGCTGTGTACGAGCACATGGCCAACATACACGGAGTCCTCTCCGGATAGAGGAACACATCGTCCCACTCTTTTACACATCGTGTATAAATTATTCTAGACGACAAGCCTTGTGACATGGGCTGATGTACACAGGAAGTACCCAGGGTCAAAGGACATGATGTGTGACCCTTCTACACACCGTGTACTTTTCAGTACATGGATTGATCCTCTGGTCCACCATTACTTGGACACGTTTTGTTTGGGTTAGTTCCCCTTTTTCTTGTTCCCCTGAAGGTCAGGTGTCGTTTCCATTCATAAGAGATGATCCCTTAAGATGGAATTTCTAAGATAGAGTTAGGTATCCCTATGAGAGGCCTGAAGTGAGATCCTCTATCCATTCTTGACCCTAGGTAGAGTCAGGAATCGATGTGAACATTTTCACATAGGGAACTGATCCTCTACTTAGCAGGTGAATCTGGATGAGTTGTGGTATCCACCAAGGCCCTGGCAGGGATCCTCATATGTGTATCATGACCTTTTCCCACTTAGGAGTGTGTTCTCCCACAATGAGTGTATCTACCTCTCATGTATCCTCCAAACAAAAAATATTTCTCGAATAGACATCATCAATGTTATTAGACTCATGGAGTGAGTTCTCCCAGACGAGTGCTTCGTGAAACCTTAAAACTAAATCCCTAGTGAGGTTATGCAGTTGTGTGACTTATCTCTAAACTATGGGTTTGGGTTTTGAGTATATCCAGATCGTGTCTCTATTACTATATGTTCAGTAAACATATACTGTGTAGTACTGACTATACTTTTACTTTTTGTATTGCTTTGTGGTTTTTGGGGTCCTCTATTGAGTATTGTTATACTGAACCCTACATGTGCTTTACCCGCACATGCTATGTCTTGTGCGGACAATCTACCTTTTGACAGAGTCCAGGGAGGACTAGTATTAGACCGAGATTTCTCAGTTACCTATAGGTTGAGGTGTTCCTACGGCTACGAGAAGCATTCCCAGTACCTATTTGTGATTACAGGCTGGAATTTTTAGTTTGTAGACTCTTGTTTTTGGTGGGATTGTATTCTGACCCAGTTTACTTTTAGTACTTTACTTCCCGTTGTAATCTGTTGGTTGGGTTCAGTTGTATGCATGCATTTTTTTCTTTAGTGGTCATCTTTACATTCCAGCATTTATGGGCTTGGAGATGTGTGTGTGTGTATAGGTACTTAGGAAATGCCTCCCTTGTTAGTGATATACCTACTCGGTGTTAGTCACCAGCCCCTGGCCTATTGGAGGCGGGATTGGGGAGTCTTGGAGAAGGCCCCATTGGGACAAGTCATGACATAGTGGTATCAGAGGTGGTCAGTTCTAACTTATGACCAAGAGTCTGAAGATTGGATTGGGGCAATAATGTTAAGTGGTTCGAGGTCGGATTTTAGGTCAGAGACTCCAGTGTTGGTGCGAGCGGCTGATGTATCCATACACCAAGACCCTGATAACCTGATTTTCGACTTGGTACATGAAAAAAATAGTTACAGGGAAATAAGAGAATGGTACATTCATCATATAAGAATGGGTTATGTTTTCCATGTCCTTTTTTCCAGCTATCTAGATATACTTGTTTACTATGGTACATCTTGTTTTATTACATAATGCCTCCACGACACATACCCACTAGGATTCAACAGTGTGATCACGAGGATAACCCCCTCCGTGATGGGGATTTGATACAAGGACTAGTTCCCCAGGAGTTACCTCCAGGTGGTGCACCTGCTATACCACCACCGGCAGAGAAGACCGTGGTACTTGTAGTACCGAAAGATGAGGGGAGCAGGCTGAGCGCGCTCCATGAGTTCCAGATATGGATACCCCTTAGATTTGGAGGCGATCCTGACCCTCAGGTAGATGAGGAATGGCTTGAGATGGTGAAAAATATTTTCTGTCTAGTGAGGACACTAATAGACCAGATGTTGATCCTAGGAGCAATCCTTCGTCAGGGTTCAGTGGGATGATGGTGGAGTCTGACCACACAAAATCAGGACTAGGAGACTCTTTTATGGACAACGTTTGAGAGACTCTTTAGTGAGGATTTCTCCCTAGTTACGCTAAGAGTAGTTCATATCCTGGAGCTTATTCATCTCCAGCATGACAGTTTGATGGTGGATGACTATTCATCATGGTTCACCAACATCACTAGGTACTTGATGGATATGGTCAAGGATCAGTACTTCAGAGATCAAACCTTCAAGCGAGGTCTACAAAGGGACATCCGAGCTATTGTCATGTCTCTATGCATTTTGACTTATGCTGGAGTGCTAGAGAAGGTCTTGGTGATCGATAGATTCTTGGTAGAGCAGAGACTTCCGAGAGAGACATCAGCAAATAGACAGGTACGAAGACCTCGACAGTAGGGAGCCGACATCAGGCACAGGAATCAGGACGTTGGAGACATCACAGGAGGAACTAGGATAGGTTATCGACTATAAATGGCTCTCAGGATGGATCCAGTCATCCTAGGGAGCGATGATGCTACTCATGCAATGGTAGGGTACATATCGCTTTAGACTGTCCGACCTGTCGATCTGCTGACAGCGAGGTGGTGGATGGACCACCAAGGTAGAGGTAGAAAGTGGAGCAGACAAACCCTCTAGGCGACAGACATGGAAGAGGAGCAGGGAGAGCTGTAGGTGGTGGTAGATGCTTCAATATACTTCCACTGCCACCCCCTGGAGGTCCGTACCAAGCTTTGGGAGCTAGGGGATAGGGGTGGGGAAAACTGCATGCGACCAAGGCATACGACCAAGGGAATCCAGGGATGATCCGAGGTACGATATGTGTCTTTTCTACCTTATCTGACATAATTATAGACACAGGTTCTAGCCATTTCTTCCTCACCACATGTCTTTTGAGAAACCATGAGATTCTGGTAGAGCCGTTGACTCCACCCTTACACTTGGAGACACCTACAGGAGGATACTTGATGATCACACACCTTTAGAGATAGTGTGATCTTACCCATGGAGGTGAGAGTTTCGGTTAGAACCTCTTGGTGGTAGTGTAGAGGCCTTAAAATTTCATTCTATGGATGTATTGGTTATCTTTAGTCCATTCCCATATTGACTGCTTTAGTAGAAGAGTGCGGTGTGTCTGCAGGAATGGGACGAGGTTTTCCTTTTTCGGTGAAAAGGATACCCAAGCAGCACAGAATGGGAATTTTCATAGGAGGGTGCAGTAGATAACTCATGATTTGGAGAGCCTTACACTAAGAGTAGTAGATGTTGTGATATTCTAGTTCCCCGTAGTAGTGGCAGAGTATAGGGACGTCTTTCCTAAAAATGTTCCAGGACTACCTCCCCACCGGGAGATAGACTCCTGCATCGACTTACAACCCTGGGATGACACCAATTTCCTCACTAGCATATTGGATGGATCCTTAAAATCTTCGCAAGCTGAAGGTGCAGTTGGAGAATTTTAAGAGCAAGGGATTCATAAGACCCAATGTTTCACCTCGGGCAGCCCCTGTTTTGTTTTCCAAGAAGGCAGATGAGAGTTTGAGGTTGTGCGTGGAATACAGGCACCTGAACTAGGTGAAGGTGAAGAAAAAGTATCCACTATCGAGGATCTATGACCTCTTTGATCAACTAAGAGGGGAATAATGGTTCTCTAAGGTTGAACTTTGACCAGGTTATCACCATTTATGAATACGAGACAAGGATATACCAAAGAAGGCTTTCAGATGCTGCTATAGTCACTATGAGTACTTGGTGGTGCCTTTTGGTGTGACGAATGCCCCCACAATGTTCATGGGAATTATGAATCGAATCTTACCATAATATTTAGCTTAATTCATAGTGGTCTTCATCAACGACATCCTTGCGTACTTGGTGTTAGAGGAGGAGCATGCGAGACACCTGCAGATGGTTCTAAACATACTCCGAGAGCACCAGATTTATGGGAAGCTCTCAAAATGCCAGTTCTAGAGTCAAGAGGTCATCTTTCTAGGACATGTCATTTTATTAGATGGAGTAGTTGTGGACCTATCCAAGGTAGAGGAAGTGTTATCATGGGAGCCACCTCGGAGTGTGTTGGAGGTGCTAAACTTCCTTAGGTTGGCATGATATTACCAGAGATTCATTCCTAATTTCTACCAGATATCAGCACCGATGATGACATTGACCAGGAAGGTGAAACCCTTTATGTGGACGGGGAAGTTCCAACATTATTTTGAGAAGTTGAGATATATTTTGAAAAAAACCCCAATCTTGAGATTGTTAGAGGAAGGTGTCGAGTACATAGTTTTCTGCGACGCATCAGGGACTGGGCTTGGATGTGTCCTGATGCAGAGACAGGAAGTGATTGCTTATGGCTTGTACCATATTAGACCACATGAGAAGAACTATGTGACCCATGATCTCGAGTTGGCAACGGCAGTCTTCTCATTGAAGATGTGGTGACACTACCTCATGGGTGAGTATTTTATCAACTAATCTGACCATAAGAGCCTCAAATACATCTTCTCGCAGAAGGATCTAAATATGAGGTAGAGGTTATGGATAGAGTTCCTCCAGGATTATGACTTTGATATTGCCTATACTCCATGGGAAGGGGAACATTTTTGAAGATTCTCTCAACCGGAGATCGAGTTCGTAGCTGTTAAACGAGGCGATAAAGCATTTTTCCTCATTATAATTATCCTTCTTGGACTGATAGGACACATCTTACCTTTTTTCTATGGTTTTCACCCCTCTATTCTTACAATGATTCCGGGAGGCACAACTTGGGGATGTTGACTGTGCGGCTTTACGTGCTCAGTTATCCTCAGGACATGATCCTAATAAATATTCGCAAGGTGGGGAGCACATTGTTCTTTACAGAGGATACATTGTTGTACCAGTGGAATTGTGGGAGGAGTTCATGAGGGAGTTTATAAATCCCCCTTAGAGGTAAATCCTGGAGTGGAAAAAATGTACCATGAAATCCGACGTCAGTTCTGGGGGTCAAGTATAAATAAGGCAATAGTAGAGTTCATTTCTCGATGCCTCACGTGCCAGCAGGTGAAGGATGAGCCCCAGGTTCCAACAGGGTTATCTCACCCATGGAAGTTACAGAGTGGAAGTGGGGTGGAATATCGATGGACTTCGTGATGGGATTACCACAGACATCAAAGGGGCATGATTCCAACTGGGTGATCTTTGAACGACTCACCAAGTCGGCCCACTTCCTAGCTATCAGGGATCATAGTTCCTTAGAGAGATTGGGATGCCTCTACATGCATGAGATAGTTCGAATTCATGGTTTCCCTTCGAAAATAGTCTCCGATCGAGATGACCGCTTCACATCCTAATTGTGGAAGGGATTGCAGGAGGCTTTCGGGACTCATCTATGTTTGAGAACAACGCTCCATCCCTAGAACTATGGTCAGACAGAGAGGACCATTCAGGTTTTGGAGGATATGTTTTAGTCCTATATATTGGACTTTGGTTGCGATCGGGAGGACCACATACCATTGGTCGAGTTTGCATAAAATAATAGCTACCACTCTGCCATTGGCATGGAACCATTCATGGCCTTATACGGGTGACCCTTTCGGTCACAGCTTTGCTGAACCGACCCCGGAGAGTCAGTACTTATGGGTCCAGAGCTGGTGTGAGATGGCACCGAGATGGTGCTGGTCATCCAGGAGTAGATGAATACTGCACAGACCTGGCAGAAGACTTATGATGATAGGCAACATAGACCTCTGGAGTTCAAGGAGGTAGAACACTTATTCCTTCAGGTCTCACTTTAACAAGGGTTACAAAGATTTGGCCGAGGCGACAAGCAATCTCCGAGGTTTGTCGGAACTTTTCAGATACTACATAGAGTTGATGAGGTGTCCTACCTCCAAGCTCTACCACCACATTTTCACCGAGTACATGATGTCTTCCAAATGTCATAGATGAGGAGGTACGTGCATGAACCATCACACGTCATCGACTGGGGTGAGCTGGAAATTGAGGATGGAGTGACCTTTGTTGAGTACCCAGTGGAGATTGAGAATCAGTAGGAGAGGATCCTTCATGGGTGATCGATTCTTTTGGTGCGCATCAAATGGTACCATGAGAACTTTCTGGAGAGCACGTGGGAGCAGAAGGCTCAGATCCATTCCCATTACCCACATCTTTTTGAGTATCCTTGTTTTGGATTTTCAGGGATGTAAATCCCCAAAGTGGGGAGAATGTAATGTCTTGGATTTTCTGTGTATTATTTTTAAATATTATATGGAACTATTATGAAACTAATCTTTTTGACGGTGTGAAATTCTGAGGCCCAGAGTTCCCAGAATAAATTTTTTAAATAAATTAAACTTTTAAATAGCGCGCGTGAGTGATGTTTTCTGAAAAAGTGGAATTACATTTAAAACGGGGATCAAATCAGAAATCTGATGGCACCATTGCATTTATAGTAGAAAATTTACCGTAGAAAGGGCCTAACATTGACTGGAATGAGTTATCTAAAAAAGTTGTTTTTTGGACTTTTTAAAGGAAATAAATGAAATTGAGAATTAATTTATTTTAAATGTTTCCTTTTTACGCAGTGACCTAATTCCTACCTTTTAAATACATGATTATGGAAATCATGCAGGGTTAGTCACATAACCCTTATGAATTGGGGATTTCCATTGGAGCTTTGGAGGAGAACCCATTGGCGGACGACGACGACGCAATCTATTGATGCATTTCAGATTTGACAAACCTCACCAACAAACACGATACAACAATCCTTATTCAACCAAATCGAGGTAGGGGTTGTTATTTTGATTCTTCTCTTCCCCGTTATTGGATTAAATGGTGAGGGTGGATCAACCCACAAATAGGGTGATCTGCGGATCGATTATTCATGTGGGAGGGTGTAAATTTCCTTTTCTTCTGGGGTCTTGATTCAGGAATTGATTTTATGATGATATTTGGTTTTTCAGTTTGATTTGCCTGTTAAACCTATTAATGGCAGTGGATCGACGTTGTGACTAATGACTATAGAGGTGCGTTCTTCCTTTTTTTATTGATTTCTTCCTCCTTTTCAACCTTGCGTTCTTTGCGTTCTTCGCGGGGTTATGAACAAAGAATCATTGCACATCTGTTTCACAACACAATGATCCCAAATTGGAGATCCGACACGATAACGACTCAAAAGAGGTGCGACGATGATGGTGTTAGAAGAATTGACATGGTTCGAGAGAAATTGTTCTTCAACCATTCTTCATACAGATGATCAAAACTAGTTTTCAGGGCCGATTGAACCCCCAAAACCCCCTAAAACGTTGATGGATTGGTAGGGTAGCCTTAGATCTTGAGTATCACAAAGATTGGATGTCTGAATCAAGGATTGAAGGAGCCCTAAGGTGCGGCAACAAAAAATGACAGTTTCTATAAATTTCTGATCAACATGGTGTGTATCTTGAAGAACACACCATGTAGGTTTGGCCCAGAGGCGGCTAGGGATTCCACGGTGTGCATGGTGAAGAACAGACATGCCCCTAAGAAGACATAGCGTGTGGGAACCACCCAGCGGTGGCTGATGTTCCAGGCGATAGGAAGTAAAATAGGATGTGTGACCATCATCACACGACGTGTGGGTACCTGCTTATACTTTGAGTATATCTCTAAATATACACAGAAATGGGGTGGAGTACACACCATGTACTCTATCACATAGCCAGGCAAGGCCGGTTACATGGGTCACCCTGTGTACTGGTTACATGGGTTTTCACACATGGGTTGAAGCCATGTATGATCACATGGCTAGCGTACACGGAGTCCTCCCTGGATAGAGGAACACAACATGTCACTCTATTACACGTCATACGTACCTTCTTCTAGATAACAAGACTTGCGATACAGGCTATTATACATGGGTAGTACCCATGGTCATAGGATACGATGTGTGACCCTTCTACACATTCTGTACTTTTTAGTTCATGGATTGATCCTCTTGTCCACCATTCCTTGGACAAGTTTCGTTTGGGTTATTTCACCCTTTTCTCGTTCCCTTGAAGGTCATGTATCATTTCAATTCACAAGAGTATGATCCCTTTAGTAGGACTTTCTGAGATAGATTCAGGTATCCCTATGAGAGGCCTGGAGTGATATCCAATATCCATTCTTGACCCTAGGTAGAGTCAGGTATTGACATGACTATTTTTCCACAGAGCATCGATCCTCTACTTAGTAGGTGAATTCTAATGAGTTGCGGTATCCGCCAAGTCCCTGGAAGTGATCCTCATCGGTGTATCATGATCTTTTCCCCCTCAAGAGTGTTTTCTCCAAATATTAGTGTATCTACCTCTCATGGATCTTCCCTACAAACAAAATTGGATTGTATTCCATCCCAATTTACTTTCAGTACATTACTTTCTGTTGTAATCTATTGGTTTGGTTTAGTTGTTTGCATGAACTTTGTTCTTTAGTGGTTTTCTTTACATTCCAGTATTTGTGGTCTTGGAGATGTGTGCGTGTGTACAAGTACTTAGGAAAATCCTTCCATGTTAGTGATATGCCTACTTGGTGCTAGTCACCAGCCCCTGGCCTATTGGAGGCTGGCTTGGGGAGCCGCGGTGCGGGCCCCACTGGGACGGGTTGTGACATGAGCACATAGAGTACATGGGTGGTAATCCCATTCTCAAAAGAAGAGGGTTCTCAGAAGGTTATCCCATGCCCAAAAATGGGTACATGGTAGGTTTTCCCAAACCTAAAAAAGGGTACAGATGAGGCTATCCAAAGACCAAACCACTTACATAGGTGGTTATAAGAAGCTTAACATGTTATGAATGTATTGGTTAGTTGTAAAATCCCACGTATTTATGGAATAATACATTTTCATATATATTAATATTTTTGAATTATATATTAATTTTAGTTTAAAGGGGATATTATGTATGATCATGTACCCGAAACACAACAACGAGTTTCTCTTAAATCTTACGTTGCACACAACACTGAGTTATACCGAAAAATAATACAACAATAATATTATTATTTTAAATAGTAGTTAACGACTAGTTTTTGTATTGGTGGGAATGAAAAGAATTAACTATATTATGATTTTACATATTTTCTAAATATTTTTATATTTATCCAATGAATTTTAGAGGCTTAAAATGAGAATGAATCTAATTTTAAGCATAAAATACTCTAATATTTTTAAATGGTCATTTTACCACCTTTTGATAGAAGCCCCTATTTAAAAATAGTTTTTTTTCACTTTTATATGTTACATTTGATAACATACACTTATTATTTGTATGTGGGATATCAAAATCTACCTTGGTTGAAATTTTGGTATTTTTCTGATAAAATTCATATTTTAATAAATAGTAAAAAATACAGCATTTTAATTCAAAACTTCCTTTTAATATAATATATTTATATAATTATGTTATACTTTTAATTGGTTTTAAATAATAATTTGATTTATTTTTTATCATTTAATACATTTTTTTTTCAATGTAATTAATTTAACATTTAAATTGGACATAAACACATGTTAATATTTTGATAGTTTTTACTTTTTAAAAACCTACTTTCTAGTTTTGGCAACATGGATTAATTTTAAATTAACTTCTTTCAGTTATGTGTTTTGAATTTAGAAAAATAGATTCCATATTTTTAATTATAAGTTAAAAATTATGTAAATAATTACCTTTTATTTTTGAACATTATTAATAGTAACTTCAGTAATTATTTGTTTACCATGGTTAAAGGGTAAATCAGGTAAATAAAGGTAAAAAATAATATTATAATAATATAAAACTACCCTATAACATTTATAAATCATATTGGATGATATATGGACAACCTTTATCATCATTGGGTCGATTTTAGGATCTCATGGATCCACTTGGGTGTGATAATGACATGTTATAATAATTAATTTAAAGTAAAGAGAAATATAACACTAAAATGCCCCATTTTAGTAAATCAATTTTAAGGTGTGGCTACATAACTTTATATATGACTATAAATATTAATTATAAAGATAAAAAACTCCTACATAATTTTATTTTATTTATAATTTTTATACATTAAATAAATAAATTTATTTATGGCACAATGATGATGTAGTGATTACCCTATTAATGAAATATTCAAACAAATCATATTATAAATATTAAATAAATACAATTTGAACATTTTGATGAAATACAAGAATTTTATGGATTATTATGAAATTTTATAATTTATTTAATATAGTTTTTTAGAATGAATCATGTTGTTTTGACATTAACAAAAATCAATTACTAAATAGTGTCAAAATTGACATAAATGGGTTTAAAAAAAATACTATTTTATTAAATTATATAATAGTCATAAAAATATGAGATTCTTCCAAATGAATTATAAAATGTTAAAAATTCTATTAATGATATACTTGAGGTTCTATAGGCATTTTACAGTAAACATATTAACCATATAGTGTGAAAATACAATAAAACATGGTAAGAGTTAATTTATTTAACTAAGGGTTAAAGCCAAAAGATAAGGTTAAATTTGTGATCTAAAATTTTCTAAATCCTGTTGGTTGAGAGTATTTATACCCATCCTCATCTTATCCTCTAAAGTTATCACTTTTTACATATTATAATTTGGAAATAAATTTATAATTAAATAATATTTTAAGACTTTCCTAAAGTTCCCCTCCACCCTCTTATAAAGGCCACCACCTCTAACCACTTACTCACACCTCTTAAAACCCTTGGATCAACCAAAGTATGCTAAAATAAGATCCAAACATATATCCTTTACTCCTAGATGCCTTACCTTGTGGATAAGGAAACTCAAATAAGCCTTTTGGCTTAAATCAAAAGGAGTTACCCGATTTAGAGGTAACATCTTCTCTCAAGATCCTTACATTTATTTTCTTTCTAAAACCACCTAAAATATATTTATTACATTATTTTATAAAAATAGAATTATAATAAATATACTAGTATGTTTTTATGATAATGGTTCTACATACACTTACACACACCTCGATCTAATGGATATAGAACATACTGTTTCTGTGTATGGCGAACTACTGCCTCACAAAACGATGATTGTTCAACTTTATCCTACCACCTATCATGGGGAAATTATGATGTAACTATATTTATATATGATATATAATATATTTATATTTTATCTATGTTTATGGAATTTATATTTACAACATACCTTTATGCTTTCCATAATGTGTAAATACGATAATTTCATTTGAGGAAGTGTGGACAATCGCCCCCTCAATGTAATATGACCCGTTCATGCCATACATAGAACATATAAAGGATGAATTAAATGAAATTATGTAACATATATAATATATATATTATAATGGAAATATTATATACCTATTTATTATTTATTTTTCATTCCTTTAATATGACAATGAAATGAAATTAGCGTTCATGCGTACGTACAACCTACCGTCTCCGTAAACGGTGCATTTCATTTCATATCTCAAAATGTTATGGACTATTATAAATACATATATACTGTAAATATATGATATTTAAATCATTAATATCATTCAATAGATAATGTAATTTTGATGATGTGGATAATTTTCATCAAAACAAGTTCATTTTTGACTCAAGTATCGAACATCGACAAAACATATCATATGAACTCAAATAATTAAATAATTGTTATAACATGGTAATAAGTGATATAAAATGAATAATAAACTTTAAAAAGGTTATAAATAAAGTATAAATTAACCTATGTTTATTATTTATGAAATTAAAGAACAGACGAGACAAGTCAGATTCAAGGTAGGGGATCTTGTCTCAATCTCCATTCATTGAGGAAAATTTCGATTTATATATGACCTTATTTTATATGGTGTATAATAAAAACCTTTGAATATTAATTTCATTAAATGGTTTTAAAAATGGATATTTTTCTACAAAGTGTTTTACTAAATGAAAAAAAGTAAGGTTTTTTAATGTACGTGACGACAACGAATTTTCCACCATTGTGGCCATTATTTGGTATTTACTTCCTCTATAAGCCATAATGTTTTTAAAAAGAAAATTAAATACCATATTCATTTTTACGTATTTGGGTATTGAAAATAGTTTTTATAATGGATTTATTATATCAATATCTTAAAATTATGTCTTATGATTTCAATGTGGAAATGTTATTTTTCCTTTATACTTGTTCATGTGTTATGATTATGTTATGGTTCTTGGGAATTGATTATATATATGGGTGGTTATGTGATAAACCAAGGTTGGGTGAGCCCATGAGAGCTCTCTAATGCATTGGGTAATGTGATGGAGGTAAATGTTAATATTTCTCCTAATATATTTATGGAATATACTATGATGACTATTCCAAATGTAACCATGAAGGTTACTCCCTATGTAGCTATAAAAACTAAAATGTTAATATGTTATCAATTCCAGAAGTTACCTTTATGATTTCTGTAACATCCCAAGTAAGTAATGAATAATATATATTTTTATCTATGTCTATTAATGATAAAGATAGTGTTTTAGAGGCTTAAAATGAAAATAAATCCAATCTTAAGCATGGAATACACTAATATTCTTAAAAGATTGTTTCACTACCTTATGATGGAAAACCCTTTTTAAATCTATCTTTTGACAATTTTATAAACTATTTTTGTCAAAATAAACTTATTCTTTATTATTGGTACATCAAAATTTACTTTGTGTGAATTTTTGGTATTTTTCGGACAATGTTCATTTTTTAATGAATAGTGAAAAATACTGCATTTTAATTCAAAACTGCTTTTTAATCTAATTTATTTATATAATTAGATTATTTTTTGAATTGGTTTTGAAGTGAAATTAGAATATATTTTTACCATTTAATCCAATTGTGGTCATTGGAATCAATTTCACTTTGAAATTAGACTTAAACTGGTGTCAATCTTTTGATACTTATTGTTTTATAAAAACACGCTATTTGCTATGACAGCGGGAATTAATTATTAAATTAATTAATGTGACTTATATGTTTTTAATTTTGTAAAATAGACTTCATCTTTGAATTTGTAATATCAAATATAGCTTAGGGTGAATTTTTGGTAATTTTCTGAAAAACTTCAATTTTTGATGAATAGTGAAACCACTAAGTGGTACTTATAAAAACTGATTTTTCCGTTTAAATGAAATTTTTACATCATTGTGTTTCTAATTTCAAAAATCCGACATACATGGTTGTCATTAAGAAGTAAAATGTGGTTCAATGAGATTAAAATAATTTTTTGGTGAATAGTAACTTATTAAGTTTTTAATCGCGATTAGTGGTAATTAGTGTAGTTTAAGGTAAAAATAATGCTTTAATAAAATGAGATGAGCTTGACACATGTCCTACCATCATTGGTTGTGTCATGGCCGACCAAGACAAGCCATGGGTCAACTTGGGGACCCCATGGAGCCACTTTGGTTGGGAAATGACATAAGTAACTTTTTATTTAATGTAAAAGTAAAAATGACACAAACATCATATGTTTTACAAAAACAATTTTTACATAGGGTTATAAAGATCCGATTTTTTATTATAAATAGTAATTGGAAAGATAAAACGATTTCCTACATCATAATATTTTATTTATAATTTTTAGACTTTAAATAAATTAAATTATTTATGACATCATGATGATGCAGCGATGACCTCATTATTTAACGATTTAAATTAAATGGAAAGATAATGAAAGATATAAAACCTAAACATGGACAAAACCAATTGGATGAGTGGATTTCGAACCCTTATCACCTTATCCACGAATTATATCAATGTGGGACCTTTTAAAACCGAAACACATTTTCAAATAAAGTAATATTTCTTTACTTTCCAAAAGTGCCCCTCCTCTCCTCTTATAAAAGGCCCCCACCTCTACCTCATTTCACACACTCCTCAAGCATTTGGATCGGCCAAACCCTGACCATTTACTCTCTCCACATCTCTATCCTCATCCTAGAGGATTCCATTTGGGCAGAAGCCTTTCAAAGGAAGCTTTTAGGCTCAAATCAAAAGGAGTTACACTTTTAAAGGTAATTCATTCTCTCATGTTCATTTGTTTTATTTTGCTTCTCCAACCCCCTAAACTCTTTTTATTTACTTCTTTTGTAACAACACCAGTATCTTCAATATACTAGGATGTTTTTATAAGATTTATTTGAGCTAAAATCTCACACAACTACATCAAATGGTTAAAGAACATACGGTTTCTGTGGATGGCGAAATTCTGCCTCCCGAAACGATGATTGTTCAATACTCATTTAACACCTTCAAAGGTGGCCATTATGATGTCACTATTTTTATATATGATATATAATATGTTTATGTTTTCCTTAAGCTTATGTTTTTTTTCATTTTGGGCATACCTTTATGGTTTCCATTATGGGTAAACACGATATCTTCATTTTAGGAAGTGCGGACTACCGCCCCCTGAAAGTGATTTGATTCGTTAATACCATATGTGGGATGTGTAAAGGATAAAGTTAATGATATTATATATGTTATTATACTGGAATTATAATATACTCTTATATCATTATGATTCCATTCCAGAAAATACGAAATAGAAATTGAAGTAGTGTTCATGCGTACGTACGGCATACCGTCTCCATGAACGGTGCATTTCATTTCTTACCTCTAAATGTGATGTAATATTATAAATACATGTATATGATGAATATATATGATATATATGTTATCAAAATCATTAATATCATTCTGGATATAACGAACCTTTGACCAAATTAACAACATGTAAGTGTAAGAAGTCTATTTTTGACTTAATAACCAAATACCGACAAAATGAACATTATTAACTTAAATGATTACATGATGTTCATAACATGGTATAAAAGGAATAATGAACTTGAAAAAGTTTCTTAAGAAAGTAGATATTAACTCAAGTTTATTATTCAGGAGATTAAAGAACGGTCGGGTCAAGTCAGATACGAGGTATGAGACTTCGTCTCAATCTCCTTTCATTGAGGCATATTTTATTTTATACACAACTTTCTTTTATACGGTGTATAAAACCCTTTGACTTTTACGTTTATTCAGAAGGAATATTTTTTATACGAAGAGTTTACTAAACGACAAAAGGGAATGTTTTTGTCGTACGTATGCGGCGACAACGACTTCTCTGCCGTCATGACCGTTATTTGAGTTTCGGCTTCCTCTACAAGCCATACCTTCTTTTTTAAAAGAAAAATAAATATCTTGTTTTACTTTTATTTTATTTTGGTATTGAAAATGGTTTTCATGATGTTTTTATATCAATGTGTTTTATTTATATCTTGTGATTGAAAGGTGGAAATGTTATGTTTCCTTTATGCATGTTTTATGTGATACGATTATGTTGAGGTTCTTAGGAATTATTATAAAGACGGGTGGTTCCGTGATAAACTAAGGGCGGGTGAGCCCGATATAACTCTCCAATGCATTGGGTAACGCGAAGGAGTGAAATGTTAAGGTTTATCTGAAGAGATTTTAGGGAATATACTGTGATGGGTATTCCAAACGTAACCAAGAGGGTTACTCCCTACGTAAGAATGTTATGAATGCCTCAAGTTACCTTTATGTCTTATGATTTCAATGATTTACTCATGATTTGATGAGGTATGTTAATGTTCTTATGTTTTATGGGTAAAGTATGATTTCACTCTTATGTATATATGTACCCATGTTTCCTTTCCATGTTTTTATAACCCATACTGAGCTTTTTATGCTCATCCCAAGTTTTTTTGAAATGTTTTTCACAGGTCAAGGGAAAGGTACATGATATGATGATAGTGTCAAGGAAGTGTCAATAAATAATCCATGTTTTATTTTAAATGTGTTTCCATTGATGGGAATGAAGAATACTATCTTTGTGTAACCATTTTGTTTATATGTGGAATGTAATGCAAGTTTTATGATCTAATTCTCTAAAACTCTAAACCCGAAAATATCCTCAATGTGTAATCTTGTAATAACTCAATATTAAGTAAGGTTTAAGGCTGAGGCCTTATAGTTGGTATCAGAGGTCGGTTTAGATAACTTTAGGAGTTAGAATTCTATTAAATGATTATCCAATTTTTTTTTGAAATGATATAGCATTTGAATATTACCATGTTGCTTCATCTAAGACATGTTTGTTCAGAATGGTTTTCCGCAGAGGAAACAGGGAAGCAGTGCTAGGAAGGCATACATAAGTAAATAACCTTCCGAATCAGCATCCAGAAATGGTCGGAATTGGAACTGAACAGTTTGTTGCAGTAATGGTGCAGTTGACTCAAGTGATAAATGGTGGTGGTATCCATGCACGAGATCAGCCAGACCAACCACAGAGGAACATGTCAGTGGTGGAACATTTCATGAGGAAACATCCACCATCATTCGGAGGATCATCTGACCCTGCGCTAGCTGAAGGGTGGATTAAAGCACTGGAGAAGATTTTTGATGTCATGGGGTGTTCAGACAATCAAAAGGTTAGTCTTGCTATTTACTGTTTGGAGGGTGAAGCAGATCAGTGGTGGTCTATGGTTAAAAATATCAGGGACGCCGATGAGATTGATGCTCTTGACTAGGATGAATTCAAAGGTATGTTTCTTGAGAAGTATTTTCCTAAGGCTGTTCGACTTAGGATGGAAAAGAAATTCTTGGAATTGAGGCAAGAGGAAGACTCAGTGGCTACCTATGAAGAAAGGTTCACTCGATTGGCAAGGTATGCTCCAAATTTTATCCGAGACCTTGATAGTAAAATCAATCGTTTTTACTCAGGATTAAAGCCAAAATATCGAAGGGCATTAGCTTCTCGTGAGTTTAAAAGTTATGAAAAGCTTGTTTGATGTGCTGAGAAGGTGGAAATGGAGTTTGCCGATGACCAAGTGTTCTATAACAACCAGTAGAAGAAGAGACCGAGGTGGCAGGAGAAAGGTAAGAATTCTTCAAAAAAGTCTGATGGTAAGAGAACTAAGTTTCCAGTTTGTGATACATGTGGCAAAAGGCATACTGGGGAATGTCTTTTGAATTCTGGAAAGTGCTACCGATGTGGTAATATGGGACATAAGGCTCGTGATTGCACTGAAAAGGATCAAGGTGAAGGTAAGAACAAATTTGATTTACAGTTAGTGAAATGTTATAAGTGCAATGAGATGGGTCACTATGCAAACGAGTGTCCGACAAAGAGCTTGAGTGATGGGAAGCAGTTAGACTACAAGCAGAAAGAGGTGGTGAAATCCTTTGCATCTAATTCAGCAGATGTCAGGCCGTCAAATGAAGTTGTATCAGGTACTTTGTTTGTTTTTTCAGATTATTCCATTGTGTTGTTTGATTCGGGGTCTACACATTCTTTCATCTCTGAAACCTTTTCTAGTAAAATGGGAATACCATCTAAAGAAATGACTCCTGAACTTTTGGTAAAAACACCTGGGGGAAATGTTGAGGCAAAAAGGATTTATAAGAATCTTCCTATCCTTATCTGTGGAAAGAACCTACTTTCAAACCTTATTGTTCTACCTCTAGTAGAGTTTGATGTTATCCTGGGTATGGATTGGCTCTCTATTTACCATGCTAAGATTGACTGTAGAGCTAAAGAAGTTTCTTTTCAGAAAGACTTTCAGTTTGTTTACAAGAATGAACCCTTACTTTTGATAACATATCAAGATTCCGAGAAACTTGTAAAAGATAGAAATGAATGTTACCTTGCACACGTCGTTGAAAATAAAGGAACTGTTCAGATTAATGATGTGCTAGTGTTAAATGAGTATCCTGATGTTTTTCCTGATGAGTTACCTGTAATAATACCAGATCGGGAAATTGAGTTTACTGTTGACTTAGTTCCTGATGCTAAGCCAATTTCAAAACCCCCTTATCGAATGGCACAAATTGAACTTTTAGAGTTGAAGGATCAATTGCAAGATTTATTAGAGAAAGGTTTAATTAGACCTAGCACATCACCATGGGGTGATCCTGTTTTATTTGTTAAAAAGAAAGATGGTTCTATGAGACTTTTCATTGATTATAGAGCCTTGAATAATATCACTGTTAAGAACAAATATCCTTTCCCTCATATCGATGATTTGTTTGATCAGCTACAGGGAGCTCAGTTTTTTTCAAAGATTGACCTGAGATCGGGGTACCATCAGTTGAAGGTAAAGGAGGCAGATATTCTGAAGACCGCGTTCCATACGAGATATGGCCATTATGAATTTGTAGTAATGCCTTTTGGGCTAACCAATGCACCTGCTGTATTCATGGACTTAATGAATATAATTTTCCATGAGTTCTTGGATAAGTTTGTGGTGGTTTTCATTGATGATATTTTGGTGTTTTCTAAAAGTAAAGAGGAGCATGAAATACATTTAAGGGTTATCTTGCAAACCTTAAAAGAAAAGAAATTGTATGGGAAATTCAGAAAGTGTGAGTTTTGGTTGCAACAAATTTCTTTCCTTGGTCACATTGTTTCTAAAGACGGAATAACTATTGATCCTGCAAAAACAAAAGTTGTGGAAGAATGGCCAAGACCCACAAATGTAACCAAGATTCGTAGCTTCCTTGGTTTGGCGGGCTATTACCGAAGGTTTGTTAGAAATTTTTAACGGTTATCTAGTCCAATGACTAAGCTAACTCGGAAGGGTGTTAAGTTTATCTGGACAAAAAAATGTGATGATTGTTTTCAGGAATTGAAAAGAAGATTGGTTAATGCTCCAGTTTTGGAACTACCTTCCATGAATGGTGAGTTTGTTATATACAGTGATGCTTCATTGAAAGGACTTGGTTGCGTCCTAATGCAGAATGATCAGGTAATTGCTTATGCTTCACGACAGTTGAAAACTCATGAGGTAAATTACCCTTCACATGATTTGGAATTAGCTGCTGTTGTTTTTGCTTTAAAAATTTGGAGGCATAATTTGTATGGAGTAAAGTGTGAAATATATACCGATCACAAAAGTTTAAAGTATATATTAACTCAGAAAGAGTTAAACATGAGACAGAGGAGATGGCTAGAATTAATCAAGGATTATTATTGTACAATTCATTACCATCCGGGAAAAGCAAATAAAGTGGCTGATGCTTTGAGTCGAAAAAGTAATGCTTCATTAACAATGTTGTGTTTGGAACGTGATCCTTTGGTTAAGGATTTGATGAACTTTGGCATAGAAGTTGTTGGTGCAGGAAGTCCTTCTGTTTTGTTTCAGGTATCAGTGAGATCATCTCTATCAGATAGAATCAAGAAAGCACAGAAGAAAGACAGTGAGTTGCAGAAAAAGGTAGAGCTGGTTCAGAAAGGTAAGTTTCCTGAATTCAACATTGATAATAATTGTGTTTTGAGATTTGGGAAGAGATTGTGTGTGCCTTGTGATTCACAGTTGAAGAGAGAGTTGTTATGTGAAGCTCATAGTTCTCCGTTTTCAGTTCATCCGGGCAGTACTAAGATGTATAGAGATCTGCGGGAGTATTACTGGTGGGATGGGATGAAAAGAGATATTGCTGATTTTACTGTGAAGTGTTTGACTTGTCAGCAGGTTAAAGCAGAGCGGCAGTTACCGAAAGGGATGCTTCAGCCTTTACCAGTGCCAGAGTGGAAATGGGAGAATATATCCATGGACTTTGTTGTTGGATTACTGAAGACATCTCAAGGTAATAATGCAATCTGGGTTATTGTTGATCGCTTGACCAAATCTACTCATTTCCTTGCTATACGAGATACTTTCTCTCTTGATCAACTTTCCCATTTGTATCTTAAAGAGATAGTCAGGTTACATGGAGTTCCTCTCTCCATTGTATCAGATCGTGATACCAGGTTTACTTCTAACTTTTGGAAAGGCCTTCAGAAGTAATTAGGTACTGAATTAAATTTTAGTACAGCTTTTCATCCTCAATCAGATGGGCAGTCAGAACGAACAATTCAGACATTGGAGGATATGCTACGAGCTTGTTCTATGGATTATCAAGGAAGTTGGGACCAACATATTTCTTTGGTTGAGTTTTCATATAATAACAGTTTTCATTCCAGTATACAGATGGCACCATTTTAGGCATTATATGGGAAGTGGTGTCGAACTCC